>CM046879.1:39270717-40470717 GCA_025667525.1 Glebionis coronaria
TGACATCTTTCCAGGTGATAACGTTTTGTCAAACTCCACTCTATAAGGAAAGATCGTCATGACATCGATATCAGATTTAATCTCGCCAATTCTTCTCTAATATCACAATCAACTAATATCTATATTTCTACGAATATCAACCATTTGTTGGGATCATAGATATCCACAACTTGGGTTAGATCTAGGATAGCTAGAATTCCTACAAGAATAGCTTCGACTAATTTACTAGGAGATTTAGGGTTCCTTGTGACAATCGATGTTGTATAAATACCTTGTATAAAAAATCAAAATAATCATCAAACAATCATGTAATCAAATTACATCATATATATATATATATATATATATATATATATATATATATATATATATATATATATATATATATATATATATATATATATATATATATATATATATATATATATATATATATATATATATATATATATATATATATATATAATCCAAGTTATATATATATATATATATTAAAATAAAACTTCTCAGTCTGGCCTTGTCGGTAACTCGGGAATTCTTCGGTACCGTTATAGTCAAAAGATTTTTAGACATTTTAGAAAAATGTTTTTAGTAAAAAGATTTTGAAATGTTTTATTCAAAACCTTTGGTTTTAAAAATCTTTCGTTCTCTATAACGAGAGCTCTGGTACCAAACTGTAACACCCCCAAATTTATACAACTTAATACAGCGGAAGACTCGTTGGTGTTACGGGATAGCACATTACTCACATCATAGACAACGCATAAAAATCGCGTCGTTTAATAATAAATCATTTCCATTCATAAACATCAAAGTTACATCGGTCCCAAGTCATTATATTTCATACAAAGTTTTACAAAGTATTTGAATGGAAAATATTATTTAAGTGCGGGCCATGAATTCTTGTCGTCTTCCTGAGAATTACCTTCAAGTACCTAAGATAAAACATGTTTAAAAGAAAAGGTCAGCGATAACGCCGAGTGAATTCATAGAGTTTAGTAAAATCCATCAATATAATATCAGTATAAAATTATTACTGAAAATCATTTTGTACAAATCATTTTAATAGGCCATAAAATAGCCAAAGTCATTTTATACAAATCTTTATCGAAAATCATAATATAGGGCATTTGCCTTAAAAATCATTATACGAGCCAATGTCGTAAAAACATCATACAATACGTCTTATGACGTTGTATAAAGTTAAATAAAAACCGTTATATGAGTATGGTTATGAAAACCAAAACACAAACATAATATCAATAGTATGTCCCTGTATTGCTAGTCAGGCAATACATCGTAATTCGGAGCGTCTAGTAGTATTTCGTTAATTTTGGATTATTATAAGCCGCATGACATTGTTACCTTACTAAACCAACAACGGGTAGCTAACCCGATACCAATTTTTCCCATCTAAAGTAGCGTTTCGTCACAAAGGTCACGCTATGGAAATCTTCTCATACATAAATTCGCTTACCAATCAATGTGGCACGACGGGGATCAACCGTCAAGGCGCGAACTGGGGTGATCGTCCCCAAATAGTACTATTAAATGCATAAGCGTCTACCAACTCCCGGTAGTTCACAATTCATGCTAATGGGACTTTTAGTGACATAACCTAACTTTAATTAATCCATTTTATTTCATCTATCGGGTCCTTTAATCATTTATCAGGTCATACAATCGGGTCATTCAATCATACGGGTCCAAATCAATAAACAAACAATCGGGACAAATGGTGTCCTATTTTATAAAAAACTAACACGTTATCTCCCTCGCGGGTTTATAAAACATTTATAAAAAACATTTAAAAGAGTGCGAGGCTATGAACTCACGTTGATGTGGGAAGGTGGGTTATCGGCAATTCGGACGTACGGTATGTGCTTCAATCACGGAAACCTAGACAAATAATACTCGGTCTTAGACTCATGCCCAATGACTTTATAAAAATAGCAATTATGTATACATATGATGATTATTTATATATGATGATCAAGTGGGTTTACATATTCTCGTTTACTCATTTTAGTGTTATATGTCGGTAACGTTTATACTAGTTTGCTAGTTTTACCTATTTACACGTTTTAAGTCCAATAAACTTATTATAAGTTATTTAACTTGTTTTAATCCATTTTGTACTTATATTATCAGTATTTAAACTTTCCATGTTGGGCCCAAATGGGTTAAGCCCAATGAGTTCTTTTTACAAGTATTTATCTTATTAAGTCCAATTATTAGTCCAATATGTTTAGTTAGCTCGTAAATGTCCGTATTTCTTATAGTTCGGGTTTTATCGGTTTTTACTTGTATTAGTTACTTATACATCAGTATATGACTCTTATAAACATTACATTAGACGGGTTTGGTCGTCTAAGTTTTATTTGGCGAAAAACGTTAATTTTACGGCAATAGCCGAAAAAGTCGTAAAAATCATGTTTATAGTTTTTATAACTTATAAAACATAACAAGTTACCATTTTTATAAAATGTCCACTTATTTATCATTGTACATATTTATATAAATAAAATCCAAGAGTTAGTGGGTTTTAACTTTACTTTTTATACAATATAATTTTGAGTGCTTATATAATAGTATTATTCTTTAATTTCCAAAAAATCTGATTTTCATCTTCACTTTCACCAAAACTGCCATATCTTGAGTTCTACATGGAGATAGAAGCTCAAATTTTTATCACCTAAACTACATGATATGTGCTACATTTAACTCTTCTATAGCTACTGTTGAATCATCTTCTAAGTATTTTCTAAAAATCGTCCAAATTAGTGAACTCAGATTTGTATCTTAAACTTGTTTTGACCATATCTTACTCATTACAATGATTCGATTGCATGGCCAACTCTCACATGTGTACAAGACCCATAGCTTACTGTAAATCCATCCTACATCATTTTATCAGTTCATGACATGTTTTTTACTGTTTTATACAGCCATCACTTTTAAGCAAGATTTTAGTCTTGTTCTTTATAGTTTTTCACCTTTTTAATCATGTTTATCAACAACAAATCCCCACATAACATTTTTATCATCATATAATCATCATATACTTATACAATAGGAAATAAAATACATGATTACATACTCAAAATAACAAGAGGATGGGGAGAACAATCTTTATACCACCAAAGTGATTAAATGATGAGCTTTTGGATGAACAAGACATGGTTTTGGGTAACCAATCTTATGAGATATCAACACTACTTCTAGGATCACCAAGTATTTGTAGATTCCTCCAAAAATCAGCCCTTGTTCTTCATGAAAACTCCTTGAGAAATCAGCCCCAAGACACCAACAAAACTTCTCCTTGGATGTTAAAACTTGCACCAATCTTCATCTCTTTGAATGGAGATTAACATATGTTAATTATAACAAATGTTTGTGGTTAAAATTGATCAAATGAGGGTGTTCTTGGTGGAGATGGGACGAATTTTTAGAGAGAAGAAAGGAAAAATGTGTGGTTTTGCATGTGTTGAATGAGAGCTAATGGTAAAGGGTTAGTGGTTTTGTGTAGTTTTAGCTTACATTGTAAGCTTAAGTTAACATGTGTAGCAAGTTTGTGTATAAACTTGCCACCAAGGCTTGTTTTGGCCATCTAGTAGTGGGGGTGGGACAAGTGTCCCACTTGTCTCATCTCCACTAATTTACGGGTACTCCTCGATTCTAGTTTCCTCGATTTGCGTGCCCTCGGGTCGTTTTACGAAAAACGTTTTTATAAATTATGAATCAACGGCACAAAACGAATCTAATAAAAATTGTCTCATCAAAAACGGAGTTCGAAAACGTAAATACGTAATCCTAAGGAATCCGGTTTAGTCGTAAAGGACGTTAAATTAAAATCGTAAGCCTAATCTCTTCTCGTAAATTTGTGAGTTTATGAACCAACACAAATTTAAAACTCCAAAATAATATTCACGGATAAATTTATTTTCTGAAATGTCGGACTGTCACCAAAGATGGTGTATATAAACGTAAGCACGTAACGTTGAATCCTCCGGTTTAGACGTAGTCGATGCTACTTCAAGACGTAAATCCAAATTTCTTCCCAAAAATAAGTGAGTTCATATTGTAATATTAAAATAATATTGAGAATAAATATTGAGAATAAAAATATCAACCATAAATTGACGGATTGTCACAGGTGTTTACACACCTATCAGGTTCCATGGGTTGATGAACTCTTGCATGGAGCAAGAGGTGGTGAGTATGATGAAGAAATGAGAATTGGGACAATCTCATTCTTGGGAGTGTGAAAGGGTGATGAGTTAGGTTTAGCCATTCTAATCTTAATCTTAAGATTTTTCTTTGTGGTGGAGGTTTTGGATGAGTTTGAGCTTCTTGTAGAAACCATGGTTGAAATGAAGGGTTTAAGGTTTAAGGAAGAATGGTTTGATGTGTGAAGAACATGGCTAACAAGGTGGGTTTAAAAGGGTGAAGGGATGATCCAAACTCGTAATGGGTTAAAAAACATTTTATGTGAACAATGAATTTAGCTAACCCAGTTTAGGAAATGTGCAGGTTTTTGCAAAAAATCAAGCAAGGTTTACACAGATTAAGGAAAATAGTGTAAAGCAAAGATTCTGTCGGACACAGTAGCCGGCGGTTCCTTATCTAAGGGCGGCGGTTCCTTATCAATAAGGTACCGCGGTTCTATAAGGAACCGCGACCAGTGGTGTTCAGAAATGGTATTTCCTCAAATTTTGGTTAGCCCAGATTTTTACCAAAGGAGTTTCAAGCTAAAGTAAACTACTGACCAAAATCTAGGAAGCTGACTAGCACATAGGATGTACAAAGCTATGCAAATCACAATGGCAAACATTTAGGATAAATTACAAATAATCCAAACAAGTATAGTATAGTTAATACACATCCAAGATAAAAATAAGAGGAAGCAAATGTTGAACATCACATTACATGTTTACCAACATGTATACTTTTAAACAACTCAAAGTCTTCATCTTTTCTTCTTTCCCAACCCCTTGATCATGTTTCCTAAGTACTTGATTCCCTTTCTTGACTCAATCCGGTGTTCATGTAAATCACCTTGGGTTCGAATATTTTGACGGTAAAGTTCCTCTAAATTGAGATTATTAGGAACTTCACTAGTGGAATGATGAGGAGGGGAAGCAATTTCATCTAAACCATCCACGAATGAGTTTGTGGAGTGGTGAGAAGTACTCGAAGAATCAATGGGAGCACTTGTGCCAATGCCATCACCATCACTTGTTGGCATGTCCATGTCCTCATCATTGGACTCTTGTTGGTCGGATTTACGATCACATCTTGTCTTTCTCTTATATACCTCTTGAATAGGTAGCATGACCCGTTTGACCGGTTGAAACTGAGAAAGATCAAGATTTGGAAAATCACGGCCAACCCTTTTAAAAAGGCGAGTGAGAAGCATTGCGTAAGGGAGGTTTGTTTTAGGCTTGTGAATAGCATAATTGATCCGTTGAGCGATAAAATATTCCAAATTGTAATTAGTGTTGGTAAAGATGCAATATAACATATGCACTAAACACGCCGGAACATGATCCCGGTTTCCACCAAGATAAAACACATTTTCCCTAAGGATATTAGTCCATTGGACCATATTATCATTAAGGTCGCTTAAGAGAACCTCATGACGTTTCAACGAACGTACCTTAGTATGAAGGCTTCTCTTAACGGGTCGATTACGCTTTTTGGAGACAATGTCAACAATGAAGTCAAGATCAATTTCCTCATGATTATTTAGAGGACAATTGTAGGATTCAAGGAGAGCACTAAGCTTCCATTTATCCGTGAAGCGACAAGTACCTACAAATGGGACATCAAGAATTTGACCAAAAACTTCGAGAGAGTATTGAATGAGTTGATCTTTCAAGATGAACCTAACAAATATTCCATCGTTGTTTTCAATGATGGAGTATGTGCTAAAGAACTCCAATAGGAATCGAGGATAGATGTCTTCTTTAATGTTCAACAAACAATCAAATCCAATGCTTTCAAACATGGACTTGATGTAGACATAATCCTTGATATCCTTTTGGACAACTCTACCCTCATGAAAGCAACGAGATTGAAGGGAGGAAAAAGTATGGGCAAGGTGAGTTGAGTGACAAAATTCAGAAAGGTTTGGCATATATTGTTTGGTGAGTTGATGATCCTTTTGGTATTGTGAAGGCATGATTAGTACCTAAATAAACACAAGAAAATATTTTTCCAATCACTCATATGAAAAATAAAATCAAAACTCAAAGATATGAGAATGTGTTATATCAATTTCGTGACATACAAAGGATTGAATCCATAACATTCTCATGTTCACAATGTGTCTATTCCATTATTAACCAAGAACATATGACCTATGTTGGATCAACAATGGACTAGAACATTGGTTTTTCAAAACAAGGTTTTTAGGTAAGCATTAACAATGCAACTACCTATTTGTTCATGGGTTCATCTCAATTCCATCTTTTAACCAAAATCATTTAGCCAAAATTCGGATTTGTTCTACAAGTGGGTTTTAGTGAAATCTTAATGAATGTGAACCTAAGGAAACATAGTAAAATAACCATGTCAACCCATATTCCTATTAAGGTTTTAATTCAATTTCAATTTTAAAAATCCCCAATTATGAAAGGATGAACCCTAGAACAAAATAGATGAAATTGAAAGAAAATAATTACAATTAATTGATGTTTGATGAAGGATGAGTGAAACCCACAACTTGGAATCAATTAATTTGAGTGATTGAAGGTTTTTGAAGCTTCAACAATGGTGGAAAAGATGAAAAACCGTCGGCTATATGTTTTTGGGAGAGAGAGGGTTTGGTTTGAAAAAGGTTATTTTAATAAAACTGGCGCTCTGACAAACTTTACTGCCCGCGGTACCTTATCGATAAGGAACCGCCAGTTTGAGCCGCCAGAGATAAAGAACCGCCTGCAGAGGCTGGTTTTTATCAATGAAACACGCCAAAATTTTTAAAACCAAATTTTCTAAAATACATAAAAATATATCTTAAACCTTTTATAATATCATTTGGATCATCATAACATTAAGCAATATGCCTTAATGAAGGATTACGAGTCGAATCAAGATCGAAAAGAACCGAAACGGACAAACGAGTACTCGTAGCGAAAAGGCAAAGTGGAGAGAAGTCAAGGGAAGTGAATCAAGACTAAGATCAATGGTCAAGGGATTAATGACAATCTTCAAATCATGGAGACGAAGAGCTTGTGTCATATATAGTGGTTTAAGACGTGCCTTTCCGGCGAAAAGTTAAACGGCTTTGGTAATGAATAAACACAAAACAATTATTCATGTATAGACTAAGATCACTTACAATAATATTCTTAGTCTAAACCAAAATATGAGCAAGGTATTAATTCACTTTCTGTCCCACAAAGGGCCTACTAACCGTATGGGTGCAAACTATGGAAATCATGCTTGATACTTTAAGCTACTACTAACTCACTCTTCATCACCATAGTGAGTCAAGTATCCAAGCAATGAAGGTTTGAGAGGATAAAATAAAAGAATCACAAACCACAAACAAATGTCAAGGCAAAGATGCCAAGAACAAGCACATAGTCAAGTAATGATCAAAAGAATGATCAAAGGGCGTGTGGAAGAACGAAAGCATACCTTGGCCACAAAGAGTAATCCATCAAGGAATCAATGCAATGCCCAACAATGACTATGATGAGTACTAAGTCTTCAAGGACTAGTATCATTTCCAATCATCTTGGTATCATCATTCAAGGATGTTGAAGATCAATGAAGATGAGTCTTCTACAAGTGCAAGTAACTCAATCCACAACCAATTAAGTGATTGATCTTCATGAGTACCTACACGAAGCAAGATGCAAACTAGTAGATACATTTCAAGAGTAGATCTAAAATGCATAAAGACTACTAATCTAAGAAGGATGTAATATTACCAATTAAAAGACCTATTTTTCAAGAAAAAATAGTTTTAACCAAAGAGAAACTTTAGTACAACTTGACCTTCTAATTTGAGGAGACAATGGATCGATCCAAGTTTTAAAGTACAATATACTTCAAAGATCTTGAGTGACCATCGCTCTGATACCAATTGTAGAAACTAGAATGGGGGGGGGGGAGGTTGAATAGTTTCTCTTCAATTTGTTACCTAATTTAAATTACTTTGAATTAAGTGTGTATCAAAACTATCTTTTACTTAAAACTAAGTTGCATAATGATTAGGTTCAATTTAAATGCATTAGCAATGGTAATAGGTAAGTATAATGATAATGAAATAAGTAAAGAGTAAGGAAAGAGACAACCTAGTGACAAGACACCAAGATTTATAGTGGTTCGACAACGAGGCTCTATCCTCGTTTCTACTCCACTCCTCGAGTACACCTACTCGAGATTTCCACTATATCTACAAGCTCCCTTCTTGGCGGAGAAAGCCTTACATCGTCGCTTACATTATTTTGCGACACTAAGCTAAATGTCGAGACCTAATCATTAGCTAGGACCAATCTACACAATGTTGCCTACTTCACAATTTAACGCCACAAGGCTAGATGTCGAGTTCTAATCTCAAGGTAGAACCAATCTTCACGACGTTGCCTACTTCACCATTTAGCGACACAAGGCTAGATGTCGAGTTCTAATCCAAAGCTAGAACCAATCTTCACGACTCTTCACTTTGAAGCTAAGTGAGAACTTCACACAAAACAACTACTAATCACTTTCAAGTTTAGTGAGAACTCACAAGACACAATCACATCACTTTATAGTTTAGTGAGAACTACTACACAAATCTATTACAACTCAACTAGACATATCCAAGTACACACATGTAGCTTGGATCTACACAACATAAATCCAAGCAAACACATATGCAATGGATGTACACAACAAATCCAAGTGTTTACAAATAGCTTGGATGAACACAACTAGTCCAAGTATTTCATAAATACAAATGGATCAACAAAAATAAAAAGTCTAACATGATGAACATGACTAATTCATGGATTCATCTTTATCACAACACTAGTGAGTGAGTGATCTTCTCATTGGACAAGGTAAAGGAGGGTATCAAGAGGATAATCATATGTAAACATCCTTAACACTTTAAGTGATCATTTACTAATGATTATGCTATAGAAAAGAGAAAGGGGGCTGAGAAAAACGTCCAAGAGGCTTATTGGAAAATGAGATTTGATCCACTATTTATAGGAGACACAGTCCAACGGCTAGCTGGGCGCGGATCCTTATCTAGCCGGCGGTACCTTATCGATAAGGAACCGCCTAGCTATTTAAGGTACTGCCCAGTAGAGTCCGCTCCCTTTTTTGTCTTTTAGTGGAGTAGGAATATCAAAGGTTTTTTAAACCTTCAAAGGATATTCTTATGGCATATGGAATATGCCATTTCAAATTTACATTTTCCATTTTAATAAAACATTTTCTTAAAAAGAAAGTTTATTAAAAAATCTTTTGTCATATTAAAAAAAGTGAGTTTTAAGGATAATCACTTTGAAGATAACTAAGTATGACTAAGAAAAGTTAGTGATATGATTATTACCAATGATAGTGTTAGTTAATAATTCCTTTTGTGTTTTACACTAAATGTATTGTATAGTTTGTTGTGATCAAAACTAAGAAAGATTAGTTAACGCTAATAATGTTTTTAGGCATCACTTGCATTAACAGAAGATGAATCCAAAGTTGGTGGTGTATCTTGCAGAAATGTTGTAAGCTCCAAAATACGAATATTGGTGTCACCTGATGATCCAATAAAAGGAAAAACCTTTTCATTAAACCGAGCATGTCGAGTGGCAAAAATCCGTCAAGTAGTGGGATCAAGACACCGATATCCTTTATATTGTGGACTATATCTGATGAAAACACATGAAATGATCCTTGGTGCAAGCTTATGAGGAGAATAGTCACGCAAGTAAGGAAATACTTGACATCTATAAGCTCTAAAGTTGTCATAATTTGGAACTTGATTAATGATCACGTATAGTCCCTAATCGGGTTGAATACCCTGACCCACGGGTACTACCCGTATCCATTGGGTATGGATCAATATTTAGTCAGTGCGCAAAGGCCATGATGCCCGGTAAGCCGCTGTCGCATGCGGTTTATTCCTTTAACCGTGTCCTCTTTGCACTGTGACAGGATCGAATAGAATATAATCTATCTTAGGATTATATTCGCCTAAGGAAAGAAGATATACACTTACTATAGCTATGCGATAAAGATCAATCTATTTTCGGTCATTATCTCTTCCTTAGGTCGCAAGATCAGGAGGGCCCAGCCAGGACTCTCTCGGGTATAAAAGGAACCCCCGAGGTTCCACAAAGGTACAATATACACAATACTCTAAACCCTCACATATACTCAAATCGATTACTTACTCTCATGTTGGAGTCTAATCGTGGGACACGCGCCCACGGCAAGCTTAACGGTGTTTGTTATTTAGTGTGCAGGGTCTTCAAACAAGTTCACTTGGTGCAAGATCCGGAGTCCACAAGACCCTGAATTAAGCCTAATTCAGGTCAAGCGCGGTCCATCCAACTTTTGTATCAATAAGTTGGCGCCATCCGTGGGACCCTACACTAAACTCTAAGCATGACCAGAGACGGCATGAGTGGAGGTGGCAGGAGATCATCAATGATAGACAGCCGGATCACATCCGCAGGGGCTACCCCGGGATCTACAAGCGAAGCCAATAGCCGGGATGTGGCGAATCCACCTCCTAGAGGAGCGGACACACTGTTCTTAACTCCCTACCTACTATAGGAGAGAGGAACGTAACTCAGGGGTCGATCCAACCTCCTCCCAAAAAATACAAACGGAGATTACCTCCCACGCTAGCTGAAAACGAAGAGGTAATTGCTATGGAAGCAAGAGCAATGGAAGAGTATGTAGCAAACAACTTACGAGCCCTACTCCCACTCGCTACAAGATATATGAAAGACCAACAGGTGATGTGTAAAAAGAGACGTGCAAAACGTCATCGCTCTCCAAGTAGGGACTCGTTGAGTTCAGACCTAGAAAATAGTCGCCGTATAGAGCGCGAGTGGGAATACTCCTTTCCAGAAACTCCAGAAGGCGAGACGTACGCTTACTAGTCACACAAAGGAAAAGACCAAGACTTATTACAACCATGGAGAAGATGAGGAAGGAACGCTTTCACAAAACGCATTCAGTATTACCCCGATACGATGAAACGTCGCATGTCGACAAACGTCTAAACGTACGACGGCAAAGCAGACCCAGAGGACCATCTGAAGGTCTTCGAATCACAAGCAGGTATTGAGCAATGGCCCGAACCTGTGTGGTGCAACATGTTGAATTCTACACCTGTAGGAAACGTACGGAATTGGTTTGACAGACTCCCGCCGCGAACGATCAATGGATTCGAAGTACTACGTAAAGCATTCAAGAGAAATTATGTGCAACAAAAAAGATACGACAGAAGCGTCGTATCGCTGGCCAGAGTAAAACAAAATCAGGGAGAATATTTAGAAGATTTTTTAGAACGCTTCAAGAGCGAGTGCCTCCAGATAAAGGAATGCTCAGAAATCCTGGAGGTATCTTGCTTTATGGCAGGAATAAGGAACCAAGACCTAATTCGAAGGTTAAACGAGAAAACCCTAGAAACCTTCGACGGGGTGATGCGACGGGTGAGATACTTTATAAAAGGAGAAACCGCTGCTACAGAAGTAGGGAAAAACACTCCCAGCTATAGACCGCAAGATATGCCTAAGAAACAAGCCAATGGACAGAGCAGGTCACACAATCTCGATTACCAAGGAAGCTAAAAAGAGGGACGTAGTGGCAACTATAGGTTCACGCCTCTAAGACTAACTCCAAGAAAGATACTTATGTCAGAAGGCGCGAACTTTCCAAGACCACTACCAATGACCACTCTCGTGGAAAGGCGCATAGGCAATAGACACTACGAGTACCACGTTGAAAAAAGGCATTCCACAAATGAGTGTATCCAGCTGCGAAAACACATAGAGGGCTTAGTAAAAGCGGGCAAGTTAAAGCACCTCGCCAAGGAAACCACAAAAGAAGAAAGACAAAATCCAAACAATGCAACTGCAACCATTTACATGGTACAAACATGGCAACGAAGGACGAAGCAGAAAGTGAGCCAAAAATTTTCCAGGGGAAAGGACATCTCGTTCCCACCCCTTATGGCGAGCACTATGGCAGATAGCCCATTAATAATAGAAGTAAATATTGGTGATCATAGCATCCACCGCATGTACGTCGATGGAGGCTCGTCAGCAGAAATCCTGTACGAGCATTGCTTTTCAAAGCTAAGCCCGGAAATAAGAAACCAAATGATACCCGCGACTTCACCACTCATCGGTTTTAGTGGGGAAGCAGTATGGCCTTTAGGACAATTAAGGCTATTGGTAAAGGTGGGAGATGACGACCACTCGACAAAAGTCTCAATGAATTTCTTGGTAATACGATCGCCTTCACAGTACAATGGAATCATTGGACGACCTGCTATATTAGCAATGCAGGCAGTACCCTCCACAACTCATGGCATGATGAAATTCCCGGTGGAAGGAGGAATCGTAACGATCTTCAACGCAGCTTTACCACTCGCAGAGTGTAATGCGATTGCGGATCCCCCTAGAGTAACGGCAGAGCCAAAAATAGAGTCACCACCAAACTTGAAGGTTTCCGTTCATCCAGAATACCCAAATCAGGAGATAACAATAGGAGGAACACTGTCTGACAAGGGAAAGTCGGATATGTGTAAACTCCGAAGGGATAATTTGGATATTTTTGCTTGGGAACCAAGGGATATGACAGGCATACCGTGATCAATAGCAAAACATGGATTACAAATCCGCGAAGGATATGAGCCGGTCAGACAAAAGAAAAGGGGACGGGCCCTAGAACGCAGTAAAGCAATACTATAGGAAGTGAAGAAATTAGTGGACGCAGGAATCATGCGAGAGGTCTATTACCACGAATGGCTTTCCAACTCAGTCATGGTCAAAAAACACGACGGTAGTTGGCGCATGTGTGTTGAATTTACAAATCTTAATAAAGGTTGTCCACAAGACTGCTACATGCTCCTAGAGATAGATTGGAAGGTTAAATCGTTGTGCGGGTATCCTTTTAAATGTTTCCTAGATGCATACAATGGATACCACCAGATACAATAGCGGAGCAAGACGAGGAGAAGACAGTGTTCCATACTAGTCAAGGAGTATATTGCTACACAAAAATGCCCTTCAGACTAAAAAACACGGGGCCACATATCAGTGACTAGTAGATAAGGCGTTCGATAGTCAAATCGGGCGAAACTTGGAAGTGTATGTTGATGACTTGGTCATAAAAAGCCACACGAAGGACGAATTCATCCGTGACATAGAGGAAACTTTCTTCACACTTAGAAGGATCAATATGAAGTTAAATCCCAAGAAGTGTACTTTCGGCGCTACTGAAGGGATGTTCTTAGGTTATATGATAGATCCTAATGGCATTAAACCCTGCCCGGAGAAGACGGATGTAGTCATACAACTCCAAAGCCCGACAACAAAGAAAGAAGTGCAATCGCTGGATGGAAAACTGGTAGGACTAAACAGATTCCTATCTAAATCTGGGGAGAAATCACTCCCCTTGTTCAAAACCCTCAAGAAATGTATTAAGAAGGGAGATTTCAATTGGACAAAGGAGGCAGAGGAAGCATTCAGTGAATTGAAAAGACATCTGGCAACACTTCCCATGTTGGTCGCACCTCGGCCGAAAGAAGAGTTGATAGTATATCTTTCGGCCACACACGGAGCAATTAGTGTGGTACTGATGACGGATGGGGAAAATGTACAGACGCTAGTGTATTTCATCAGTAGGGCGCTACAAAGTTTGGAATTGAACTACTAGCCCATGGAAAAACTGGTATTAGCGCTGGTATTCGTAGCAAAAAGGCTACGACATTACTTTCAAGCACATCCCATAGCAGTAATCACAGACCAGGCAATTAAGCAAATAATATCAAGGCTGGATGTAGCGGGAAGGCTGCAGAAGTAGAGTGTTCTACTCGGGGAACATAACATTACATACAGGCCTCGCACCGCTGTTAATGGACAGATTCTGGCAGATTTTATCATCGAAAAACCAGAAGAAGATGAACGCAAACCTGCGCATGAGGAAGACAGTCAAAACCCGTGGGTCTTATTCACGGATGGGTCCTCTTGCACAGATGGATTTGGCGCAGGCCTCATTCTCACCAACCCTGAAGGCATGGAATTCACGTACGCCCTGCGCTTTGAGTTCAGATCCACAAACAACGAAACCGAGTACGAAGCACTTATAGCAAAAACAAAACTTTAAAGGTCATGAACACACACTTTTTCGTGGCTGCATAAAAACTATCTTTCCGAAGCAAGGTCAAGACCTACCTCACATGAGTGACATGCTTATTATATGAAGCACTATTAATAAGAATGTCATTAAAATAAACAACCACAAACTTGCCAATAAAAGGCCTGAGTAGTTAATTCATCACGCACATAAATGTACGTAGCGTGTTTGATAAACCAAAAGGCATTACTAACCACTCATACAACCCTTCGCGATTCCTGAAAGCGGTTTTCCACTCATCACCAGGTTTAAGACGAATCGGGTAATACCCACTCTTCAAAACTAGTTTTGTAAAAATAGTAACACCACTAATTTGATCAAGCAAATCATCAAGGCGAGGAATATGAAACTTGTACCTTATAGTGATCTTGTTGATGGCTCGACTATCAACACACATACGCCAAGTACCATCCTTCTTTGGTGTCAGTAGGGCAGGAAAAGCACACGGGCTCATGCTCTTACAAACGTGGCGCTTAGAAACCAACTCCTCAACGTGCCTACGAAACTCCTCATGTTCTCCCAGGCTCAGCCTGTAATGTGGCATGTTAGGCAATTGTGACCCTGGCTCTAGATCAATATGATGATGTATATCCCGTAATGGTGGCAAACCATCAGGTAATTCACCAGGGAAAACATAAGAAAATTCTTCAAGTAAAGGGTTAATGGCTTCGGAAATTTCACTCTCTTTAGAAACCTCATTCCCTATTAGCACAAAAACATGTCTTCAAACTGCGAAAGAGTTAGTAAAGTACCAGTGGGTTTATTAACTACTTCCTTGGCTTTATTTGGCATCAAAGTAATATTCACACCCCTAAACAAAAAAATATAAGTATTAGTTCTCCCATTGTGAGTTACATCACGATCATACTTCCATGGCCTACCTAACAACAAGTGACAAGCATCCATGGGTATCACATCACACCAAATATTATCCTTATAAGTTATTCCTACAGAAAACGAAACTTGGACACGCTTGAAAACTATTATTTCCCTACCTTTTTAAGCCATTGTAACTTATAAGGTCTGGGACGGTTTTTTTCAATCCTAATTTATGGACTGCTTCTTCAGCTATTAAATTATCACAACTAACCGAATCACATACAAAAGTGCAAACCTTACTCATAATGGTACAAGTTTACTGAAAAATGTTATGTTTGATCCAATCATTACCATTAGCTTTAGGTGTTAAGCAAGAGTGTCTTACCACCAAATTCACCCTCACATCTCCATACACATACTCCTCCTCATACTCGGGTTTTTCATCATAAACTATGGCTTCTTCGTAATCATCATAAACCATGTCATCATCTTTCTCAAGTTCAAAAAATAACTGTCTTTTCCCAGCCTTCTTACACTCCGACTGTCGGTGAGCAGGTCACGACAGTTATAGCACTTCAACCCGCTACTACTAATCTATTTAGGAATTGGTTCAGTATTGCCACCAACTACCTTAGTTTTGCTAGGAGTAAAACAAGATGTCTTATTAATTGAACCAGAAGCACATGTTATTGCAAGACAAGACGAACTTTCCACTTGTCAGTTCTGTTTCTCAAAAGTTAACCAACATATTAACTAACATATCTTAGTATGTGTATATTAGCAATACTATAATTAACGAGTAATGTTGTTTACTTTTGAGAAACACTTATAGATACTGTAGGTATTATATGGAGTTAATTACCAGGAGCTAAAGTACAAGAAGCTAAAACTAGTATAGCAATGATAGTTCACGATAAAGTAACAACTATAATCTTCTATGCTTGCAATCAACTAAGATAGCTTAGTTGGCCACCAAGGATAAATTTTGAGAGGTATTCTTGGAGAAGTCTCAAGTTCGAGTCTCACTAAAGACCTTCAATGGCCCGAAACAAATAGAAGCATGAGTAAGGTTAGGTTCGAGGCTTGCATACTACCCAATTAGATGTCATTGTGGGCTTGAATCACCAACTACTAACTCGCCGTTAAAAAAAAGTTTCTATGCTCGCACTACAAACGTTAAGGGATAAAAAAATATTATAGGTTTTAGGTTTGAAACCTGGGGAGAAAATTAATCCTCCATTAGGCACGGAGGCTCGCCTGTCTTAACTCTAGACGATCCAAAAAAGATAGTCGGCTCTGAGAATAGTCGGCTATTCTCAGCTATTTTTGGCGAAGTATCAGCAACACAGGAGATAAAATCACGAATTAATATTAAAGTTAAAAGGTAAATCATTTAATGAATTAGTTGTTCATTCATGAATTCATCTAACTGATATTTTTATGTTTAATTTAAACATAAAGGGTAGTTTAATAATTTTGATGTGTTGAGGTTTTTAACAATTCGAGATTTTTGTTATTGCTTGTTTTAAACTGTTGGGTAGTTTCTAGCCTCGAGTTGAAAGTATCATTGAGTTCCCGGCTAGGCCTATGCTATGATCATTAATTAGAACTCCAAAACGTAGAAACCGATCGTTTGTTAGAGCCTTTGAAGGTAGGGTTAGAAAAGGCTTCTAACGTTGTTGCGAGTTACCCCGTCGTTGGTAGTTCCTTAGGTCGGGTTGAAAGTTTATGGACTTAAAATTAATAGTCGTGAGATAGGATCGAACTCGGGATCACGGGATTGCACACATAACGTAAAGGGTTAATTTATTTATTAAATATATTTTATATATATTTATTAAATCAAACCAAATCTTAACTAACGATCGTTAATAAATAATAGTTAAATTATAACGACCGTTATGGAATTAAATAGAAGCTAAAAAGAAGAAGGAAAATTACACAAACACCCCTTGCGGTGTGTGTTGATCGGCGGCAACAAGAGGGGGCAAAGGGGAACATTGGTTTCCTAATTTGTTATTACTTGGAAAGAAAGTTTGCCAAGCCTATATAAACAAACCCCTCGCCTCATAATTTTTCACCCCTCTCTCTTTTCTTGCTCTTTGATCGCCGGCCACTCCTACCCCACTTTAGGGTTTCGTTTTGGTTTTCGATCTTGTGTATTTATCTAGTCCTAGCCCCTCTAGGGTTGTTGGGTAGATATTCCATAAGCGTTTTAGCTCGGTTTGTTCGTGCTAGACTCACGGTTAACTCGTCGTATTACGTGTATACAAGAGCGTGATATAATCTTCCTTTAGATTATATTCTTGGTGGTGTTCGTGATAAACCCTAGTTGCCGTTCGTTTCCATCGTCATGTGGATCTTGCTAGGATAAAGGTATGTAACCCTAATCTTGATTAATATAATTGTGTTAAATTAATGATCTTGTTAATTGCTTCTGCTATGCGTTCTTTGATCCATATTAGGGTTTTAAATAATTGTTATGAACTATATATATACCATTAGTGGCATCGAGAGCCGTTTTAACATGATTACAATTATCAAGATCTAAAGTTTTTAACTAATATTGATTTGTGTTAAAAATTACATGTTGTTTTTTAGGTTTTATAAAAATTAGGGTTTTGTTTTTTATTGTTTTTTAAAAATCGGCTATTGCCGAATTTTTTATTAAAAAAAAATTTGTAAACCCTAAGATTACATGGTAATTGACTTTAGATGTTTTGCATGAATTAATTGTTATGTCATGTGTGGTTACGATCCGTAGTTTTTAATTGTTAAGAGAATGTGGGAGATCCGTAATGAACGTGCATGTTTTTTACGGATCATATAATTTTGATTGCTATTTGCTTTATTTGATTCAATGTTTTAAAATTAGGGAAGACTTTTTATGATCATAAAAACCCTAGATTTGATGTTCTTTGAATAAATTGTTATGCATGTGGCTATTTGATTTAGTTTTTTTTTTGTACTACTTGTTTTCATGCGTTTTTTATATGTTGTAAACAAGGGTAATTTTTTCCAAGAAAAATAATATGGACTAAATCTTATCAAAATTAATGAATTGTTTTGAGATGTAAATTACATATGATTTGCGTTGATTAGAATTGCAATAGCAACTTAACGGCCTACTTAATTTTGACAAACTATAAAGTGGGTATAACGCACCGCTGGTCATGTACCCGGTTAAGGAAGGAGGTGTTATGCTTCAGCGCTGACCAAATTCCCGGCTCGCCTGTGCGTCAAACTTAGAATTACCTACGGTTGTTATTGGTATAATTCTTTAAGGTTGATTAACTACATTAATTCACATCCGAAACACAATGAATAAGGTTATTGCTTTGTGCTTTAGCTGAGTTCTAGAAAAAGTACGGTGTGAATTTAGTTGTGTGTAAAATCTTTAATTGGTTTAACCAATACCTCAACTCGCAAGTATATGATGAACTTTTAGTCTCACCAAAAAGTTTACTAAACGTTTTATTAAACTTATGATATGGAGATGTATGCATGCTTCTCCATACATGATTTTGACACCAAAATCTATACCCTAAAAATTTAAGTCATATGCCCTCTAATTGACGAACACTTGAAGTTACAATTGTCTTCATATAAGATATCGGACGATGTTGTAATAGAGAGAAAACTTCATGACTGAATAAGATTCACATGAAGGTTTTACGTTCTTTAGATTAGTCGACTTAATTGAGTTAGTCAGTGAGAACTGGAAACTTAAGGCATAAACTCGGGATAAAACATGTTTACAATGCAAATGATTTTGGCAATGTAAATCCCTAACGTATCTAGAAATTGCAAATTTGTTTGTCAATTATTGTTCAACAAGTTACTGTGTTGAATACATTTGTCACTAGCAGATCAACTGATGTGATGAATCTATGTCAATATGGATTCTAGTTTTCAAGGAAAATACTATGCTTTTATCCGGGGTAATTTTATTTTCTTGAATTGTATTATCGAAAATACTAATGTTTGAACTTATTTCTGTAGAAATTGCTCAACCCGAAAGCAATCTGACAATAAGCTCGGCGTTCAAAGCTTTCTTTGAACAGCCTAAACTTACTGGCCCTAATTTCAATGACTAGTACCGCTCACTAATAATTGTTCTGAGAGCAGCGGGTACTATCAATATCTTGGAAACTCCTTTTCCGGAGGATCTTGCTGAAGGAGCATCTGATGCGGAAAGGCTTCAACACGCTGCTAACGTTAAGAAGCACCAAGAGGTGGCTACTGTAATGTTAGGAAGAATGGCTCCATCACTTCAAAGGAAGTATGAGGTAGCTTCACCTCAGCAAATGCTTGAAGAACTCAAGGCTGTGTATGAAACGCCGCAAGCTGTAGAGATCTATGATCTGTTGATGCTCTACATAGTTGCAAGCAAGCTCCTGGAAAGTCCGTAAGTGCTCATTATATGAAGATGAGGGGTTATATGGAATAGCTCATCGCACTAGGACAACCCTTCGATCATAATATGGCTATTAACCTGATCAATAGGGCCCTTAATAAGGACTTCAATGATTTTGTTCGTAACTATAATATGCATTGCACGGGGAAGACAGTTAATGATTTGCATGCAATACTCATTGACTTTGAAAAGGGGTTGAAAGATAAGGCATCCACTGCTACTCCTCCTGTACTTTATGTGCAAAAGGGTAGAGTGACTAAACCTAAACCGCAAGTGAATAAGAAGCAGAAAGGCAAAGGCAAGGTTGATAAGAGCAAACAAGTTGCGACTACATCAAAACCGAAGCAGAACTTTGCTAAGAAATCTCAGAAAGATGAGACTTGTCACTACTGCAAGATGACTGGACACTGGAAGAGGAATTGCTCTCTCTATCTCCATGAAATAGCAGAACATAAAAAGAAGGATGAGCTAGCTGCTGCAGCACCATCGTCAGGTAACTTATTTATGATAGAGTTATTTAATCTTTCATAAAATCAAACTCCTGGGTATATGATACGGGATGTGGTATTAATATTTGTAATACCCTGCATGGATTTGAGTTGAAGAGGAGGCTTACCTATGGGGAACAATTTCTGTAAGTGGGCAATGGCGCACAAGATTGAAGCTATAGGAATATTTAAATTAGTTTTACCTTCGGGTTTAGTACTGTTTTTAAATAATTGTCATTATTCACCTACAATTGTTAGGGGTGTCATTTCCTTTTCTTGTATGTTGGATCTTGGATTTAATCACACGATTGATAATAATAGAATTTCTGTTTTCAAAGATGGTTTATTCTATTTTGATGCAATTTCTGTGAATGGTGTTTTTGAAATTAACATGCATAATAATAATTCCAAGAGGAAAAATAATTATGTTTTTAGCATGAATAAGAAGAGTAAGTTAGACAAGAACTCTTCTTATCTTTGGCATTGTAGGCTTGCCCATATTGGGAAGACTCGCATACAAAAGCTGCAACGTGCTGGGCTTTTGGAAAGTATCAATGATGAATCATTTGATAAATGTGAATCTTGTATCTCTGGAAAGATGACCAAGAAACCTTTCAATAGCAATATTGAAAGGGCTACAGAACTACTTGGTTTAATACATACTGATGTGTGTGGACCACTTAGACATGTGTCAAGGAAAGGTGCTAGCTACTTCTTGACGTTTACGGATGATTATAGCCATTATGGTTATGTTTATTTACTTAAGCATAAACATGAGGTATTTGAAACATTCAAAACGTTTAAAGCAGAAGTAGAGTTACAACTAGGAAAGAAGATTAAAGCTCTTCATTCTGATCGTGGTGGTGAATATTTAAGTCAAGAGTTTAAAGATTATTTAAGTGAGAACGGAATTGTTCAGAAACTTACTTCTCCATATACTCCACAACAAAATGGTGTATCTGAAAGGAGAAATCGTACATTATTAGATATGGTGCGATCTATGTTTAATCTTACAACTTTACCATTATCCTTTTGGCATTATGCTCTTGAATCTGTTGTTCGTATTCTAAATATGGTTCCCACAAAGAAGGTTGATAAGACACCATATGAACTATGGCATGGCAAGAAGCCATATTTGTCTTATTTAAAAGTCTGGGGTTGTGAGGCGTATGTGAAACGTGACTCTGGAGATAAACTCCAACAACGCTCAGTAAAATGTATCTTTGTAGGTTACCCTAAGGAAACTATGGGTTATTACTTTTATTATCCGGCTGAGAACAAAATAGTTGTGGCTCGGTATGGAGACTTCCTTGAAAGTGATCTTGTAAATCATGAATTTAGTGGGAGAAATTATGATCTTGAAGAAATTCAAGAAGATATATTGCCTTCTGAAAATACTAGCAAAGAAATTCCTGTAGAACCAGAAAGTCTGAGTGTTCCACCGGAATTAATTCCTCCACGTAGGTCTCAAAGGACTATACGTGCGCCGGACAAACTATGTCTATACGTAGAGGATGATGAGGAGGAAGTAGGGGATCTTGGTGAACCTGCTAACTATCGATCCGCAATGTCTGATCCAGAAAAGTCAAAATGGATAGTTGCGATGAATGAGGAAATGAAATCCATGGAAATCAACGATGTTTGGATTCTTGTAGACACGCCTAAAAATGCTAAAGTAGTGAAAAATAGGTGGATCTATAAGAAGAAAACCGACATGGATGGTGAAATACAATCCTATAAAGCACGTTTAGTAGCTAAAGGTTTTACTCAAACTTTTGGCATAGACTACGAGGAGACGTTTTCTCTTGTAGCAGACTTACGAGCTATTAGGATTCTCATAGCCATAGCAGCATACTATGACTATGAGATATGGCAAATGGATGTTAAAACGGCCTTCTTGAATGGTCGCTTAGATGAAGACATCTATATGCAACAACCGGAAGGGTATGTTGATCCTAAATATCCAAAGCGCGTGTGCAAACTTCAAAGATCTATTTATGGTTTGAAGCAAGCATCACGTCAATGGAATAAGCGATTTGATGAAGAAATCAAAAAGTTCGGATTTATTCAAAATCGTGATGAGCCATGTGTATATCGCAAAGCTAGTGGGAGTAATGTAGTGTTCCTAATTCTATATGTCGATGACATATTAATCATGGGAAGTAACATTCCAAGACTTAAGGAAGTTAAGGATTATCTTGGTAAATGTTTTTCTATGAAGGATTTGGGAGATGCTACATATATTCTGGGAATTAAAATCTATCGAGATAGGAGTAGACGGTTAATTGGTCTTAGCCAAGATGCTTATATTGATAAGATATTGAATAAATATAACATGCATACCTCTAAGAAAGGTTTTCTACCGATGGAGGTTAAGCATGAGTTA
The DNA here is from genome assembly GCA_025667525.1 of Glebionis coronaria. NCBI lineage: Eukaryota > Viridiplantae > Streptophyta > Magnoliopsida > Asterales > Asteraceae > Glebionis > Glebionis coronaria. Next base: position 39,293,204 of record CM046879.1, read on the forward strand.
AGTCACGAGAAAGATGCATCATCACCTGAAGAGGTGGCTTACATGAAAAAGGTGCCTTATGCTTCGGCTGTAGGATCTATTATGTATGCTGTAAGATGTACAAGGCCCGATGTGGCGTTTGCTCAGAACTTGGTCAGTAGATACCAACAGAATCCAGGAAAGTTCCACTGGACTGCTGTTAAGCATATTCTAAAGTATTTGAGGAATACGAAAGCTATGTTTTTGGTATTCGGGAGTAAACCAGACACAAAATTGAATGTAACAGGATTCTGTGATGCGTCCTGGCAATGTGATAAAGACGATACGAAGTCTCAGACGGGTTACGTGTTTGTCATCAATGGAGGAGCAGTTGACTGGAAGAGCAGTAAGCAGAAAACCATTGCTATGCATGAAACTCAATCTGAGTACATGGTTGCTTCAAAAGCTGCAATGGAAGCTGTTTGGATTAGGAAGTTTATTGGAGATCTTGGGGTGATGCCTTCAATTAAAGAACCTATTGATATATATTGCGTCAATTCTGCTGCAATAATATTCGCCAATGACCCTGGAGTCATGAAGGGCGCCAGACACTTTAAACATAGATATCACTACGTTCGAGAACAAGTGGAAGCTCGAGAAATAAAATTAATAAAAGTTCACACAGATGATAACGTAGTTGATCCTTTTACTAAGGCTTTATCTAGGCCAAAGGTAGTTAAGCAGCGCAATTGGGCTGCAACTAGCTAGCGAATTCATGCAATAAATCTGTTGATTAGTATTTAGATAAAGGATGTAAGACATTATTGAATTGATGAAATAAAGATTGGATTTCGTTTATTTTTCTGTTATTTGATTTTGTATCATATTTTACATGTTTTAATCTATGAGCATTATGATGTTTCTAAATGTCCGTTGTCGATTAATAATATGGGAGTATTATTAAACTAAGACAAATTCAAAATAGTGACAGAGTATACTTGAAAGTATATTGGTCAAATTTTGGATGATATTTGATGGATCAAATATTGGACTTATCCCAACTATATGATTTTGATTTATAGATCTTTGTCATTAAGTAAATCATAAATAGTTATCCTTAGACCTGAGATACCTGAAAACTGCATTGAATGTAGTGCATTTCTATAAGGTAACCTAACACTAAACGTAACTGGTAGTTTTAAGGGTTATTTTCAAAAGTGTTACAAAGTTCATGTGTTTTGCTTGTAATCAAAATGGGATTTGTTTCCTTCAAATTATTTTGAAGTATAAATACAGCTGGGCCCCTCGGGGGAGTAGTAAGATGTTTGTGTGGCCACACCCAAATGTGTTTTGGTAATCTGGCCATATCCGTAAACGAGAAACAGAATGGTTAATAAAGGAATGACTGAGATCCATATCCTTATTAACGATGTATTTGAAATGAAAGGATAATAATAATGATATAATCATTAAAAGGTTCTTATCCAGGAGGCCTTACCCGGTTTGTACTAGTGACATTGCTAGTGTAACTAGACGCTAGTCAATGTGATCACGATATTAGAATTTTGTCCAAGTGGGAGCTAAAAGTTTATGGACTTAAAATTAATAGTCGTGAGATAGGATCGAACTCGGGATCACAGGATTGCACACATAACGTAAAGGGTTAATTTATTTATTAAATACATTTTATATATATTTATTAAATCAAACCACAGCTTAACTAACGATCGTTAATAAATAATAGTTAAGTTATAACGACCGTTATGGAATTAAATAGAAGCTAAAAAGAAGAAGGAAAAATTACACAAACACCCCCTTAGGGTGTGTGTTGATCGGCGGCAACAAGAGGGGGCAAAGGGGAACATTGGTTTCCTAATTTGTTATTACTTGGAAAGAAAGTTTGTCAAGCCTATATAAACAAACCCCTAGCCTCATAATTTTTCACCCCTCTCTCTTTTCTTGCTCTTTGATCGCCGGCCACTCCTACCCCACTTTAGGGTTTCGTTTTGGTTTTCGATCTTGTCTATTTATCTAGTCCTAGCCCCTCTCTAGGGTTGTTGGGTAGATATTCCATAAGCGTTGTAGCTCGGTTTGTTCGTGCTAGACTCACGGTTAACTCGTCGTATTACGTGTGTACAAGAGCGTGATATAATCTTCCTTTAGATTATATTCTTGGTGGTGTTCGTGATAAACCCTAGTTGCCGTTCGTTTCCGTCGTCTTGTGGATCTTGCTATGATAAAGGTATGTAACCCTAATCTTGATTAATATAATTGTGTTAAATTAGTGATCTTGTTAATTGCTTCCGCTGTGCGTTCTTTGATCCATATTAGGGTTTTAAATAATTGTTATGAACTATATATAAACGGGTTTATTATTTTTCAGAGCTTTTTCAAGTTATGCATATGAGCCAAACAAGCCCATTTTCAAAATAAAGGAAAAGGAGTCAAACAAGCCCATATTAGAGCTTATAAAAGATATGGGGCTTTTGTAACACACACAGGTTTTCCTTTAGCTGTTACTATCATCAGAAGGTTTATCGAATTCATTTTGATTTTTTTGAATGATATCTAAAGCTAGGAGGTACATGTGCATTATATTCTATGTGCTTTTGAAGGTGTTATGAATGTTGGTCCCAAATATGGCCGAAAAACTTCCCTAAATTTCATCTAGTTATCCACACTCGAACTCGACTCAGGCTTGTTTGTATGTATAACGAGTTTAGGGAATATGAAGTCCTTTATAACATCAAGGAAATAAGCAGCGTTAAAAACCTACACTTGGATCACTAGAGTTAATGATAATCGACACTCTCGAGCATATATCAAGAACATAAATAGCAGCATTCTATTCAAAACTAGCTAATCTTGTTTTCGTCTCTTGTTCTTCTATTAACAATCCTTTTTTCGCTAAGATCTTCCTCGTGATCTTCTGTTCTTTCCTTGTTTTCTCCATCTCGTCATACCCATCATCATTCAGTCTCGTTTGGCCAAAATTTTACATCAAATGTAACGTGAGCAACAAAATATGAAAGAGTTGATTTTCAAGTGATTTTTCATGTGTTCAATCAATGTACTTCACTTTGTACATCTAAGTTGTAATGGATTTGTGTTTGTGTACAAAAATGTAATTAAATGTTCTGTCGTGCCTGTATAATTTGTTTTGTGTAACGTTTGACGGTTTGAACCTATTTCTCACGTACCTCACTATTTCGTTTCCTACCTAAAAACCAGGTTTGAATCAGGGGTTGTTTTGAAACAAAGATTATTTATTTATGACAAAAGTGAGGTAAAATTTTCCTTCGTGTTTTAGAACGAAAGAAGTGACGGGTTTCCTGCATCGGATAAGGGAAACTGATGGATGTTTATGTCACGAGACACACAGATGGCACCACTCGATAAACTAACAAAGGGTGCGAATTCAAATCAAATAAACCAGTGTTTAGAGAGATGGAACATTACTAAAACAAAACTATGTTGAACAGGCAAAGCCGATTGTGTTTCATATAGTTGCAGATGCACAAATCGGAAATAAATGGTCTGTAGTTATGAAAAAACGAGGTACACCAAGAGAACTAACTTCCAGATATAGTGCACAAAACAAATAAGATGAAGCCTTATGCGGCATCATCCTCGTTCCTTAGATAAACCGACGAAGTAAGGAGTAACAGATGCATTTTAGTTTCGTGTTCTTGTCCGTTATCACATTCGTCGCTGCTTGCTTGTTTATGTGCAGCCATTGCTTTGCCTCCTCAATCACATCATCAATCTTTCTCAAATCTTCGTGACTTAACCTCTTCCTGATGTTGTCATCCCTCAGTTTTGTTTCCAAGCGATAGACGAAGTCATCCAATTTGTTATAAGCATCCACCTTCTTTTTGTACTCCTGATCCTCATATTTGTATCGTTCTGCATCTTCCACCATTGTCTTAATTTCTTCCTTTGTAAGTCTGCTATTATTGTTTGTGATTGTGATAGTGTTCTTCTGACGTGTTATTGGTTCTTCGGCAGAAACATTTAAAATACCGTCGGCATTAATGTCCATTCGAATCCTGGCTTGTGTAACACCCTTGGGAGCAAGAGGTAGATTGGAAAGTTCAAACTTGCCTAGAAATATGTTGTTTTTCGTTGAAGTCCTCTCACCCTGATAGACCTTAAACAAAAAGGAAGATTGGAAATCTAACGCTGTTACACGGACACTCTCCCCCATTGCAGGAATCGGTGTGTTTCTTGGGATCACAACACCCATGACTTCTCCAAATTGTTCCACGCCAAGTGAAAGAGGCGTGACATCCAATAATATCAAATCTTTAACCATTTGATTGCCTTTACCGCTCATCTTTGCTGCCAAAACTGCTGCACCATACGCAACAGCCTCATCAGGGTTGATGGTTTTACACAGGTCCTTACCATCAAAGAAGCTCTGCAAAGATTTTTGGACAATTGGAATCCGTGTCGACCCACCAACCAGAACCACCTCATCCACCATACCCTTCTTCACTTTTGCATCATCTAGGCACCCCTGCACAGTGTTTAAACACTTAACGAAGAAATCCATATTTAGTTCCTCGAATTTAGCACGTGTTATTTTGGATGAGAAATCAACACCCTCAAACAAACAGTCGAGATCAATGGAAGTCTGAGTAGTTGAAGAGAGAATCCTCTTTGCTCTCTCCGAAGCAACCCTCAACCTCCCTAGGGCTCTTCGATTACTACTAATGTCTTTCCTATATTTCCTTTTAAACTCTTCAATAAAGTATTCGACCATTCGATTATCAAAATCCTCACCACCCAAATGAGTGTCACCGCCAACAGCTCTAACCTGAAACCTCCCATTATTGATGGTGAGAATAGAGACATCAAATGTACCACCACCGAGATCAAAGATGAGTACATTTACTTCACCAACGATGGTTGCTTTATTGTGTAACCCATAGGCCATTGCAGCTGCTGTAGGTTCATTTAACAAGCGAAGAACATCAATACCGGCAACAGTAGCTGCGTCCTTGGTTGCTTGACGTTGTAAATCATCAAAATAAGCAGGAACTGTTATCACTGCAGTTTTCACGTTAGTATTAAGGTATGCATTAGCTACCTCTTTCATCTTGGTAAGAACCATGGATGAAATTTCTTCAGCAGCAAACAGCTTCTCAACACCCTTGTATGTGACCACAATCATAGGCTTTCCACTTTTCCCGTTTAGAACTTTGAATGGCCAAACTTTCATGTCATCCTGCACCGTGGCATCACCATAACTTCTTCCAATCAATCGTTTGGCATCTGGAACATTTAAACAACAACAAGGGATCATCTTAGCCCTGGGTCAGATTAAAACATATTCGGAGTTTTAAAAATATTCATGTTATTCCATATATCAATAACTTATGAACCTTTTCCATTTTATAAATTTATCTCCAATATGCATAACCTTTTGAAAGTTCATCAAAAACTTTAAACTCGTCGAAAACTCTTAGGTAATTGGCTAGCTTGGCTTGCAAGAAAGCAACCAACCCTATCCCGGCCTATTCGACTAAGACTCAAACTAAGCCACACTTAAACACCTTATACTGATATTATTTTTTTTCGAAAGGCAAACACCTTATACTGATATTAATACTAAATACATAGCAAAATCATAGTTAAAAAAGTGATTTCAAAGTTGTTATAGAATTATTCACAATCCTATATACATTTTCATGCCTCATAAACATTACTATGTATTTTAGCTCAGGGGAAAAAACCATAGACCGCCTTTTTCTTTTTAATTTCATATAAACTTTCATGGTATATACGTATAGCTTTATGGCGGAATTTTATTAAGAAAACTTTAGCAAAGAGCTAGAAAGGTAGTACAATACAGAAATTTCAGGCCAAAACTGAATTTTAATCCAATCCTTCCACGAGACGAAACCTCCTACTGATCCGTATCACTCGACAACGATTACAGTTTAACAAAAAAAATAAAGCTTAAACTAGTCTGCAAAAGATATTTAAACTTTGCCATAAAACATCGGGTAAAAGTTATAAAATAGCATGTACTTACTTTAAACACTTACTAATTAATCTCCGGACATTATCATTATACTTTCAAATTTGTTCCGACTATACCAATATAATCACCATGTATAGCTTTTATACCCTAAAACATTGTACTTTCACATTTGTTCCGACTTTACTATTATAGCTTTTACCTTAAAACATCAATTCTCTAGTGAATGAACATCTAACAACTTAAACATAGTAATCACCATGTATATATATATGTGTTACTGTCAACTTAAAGAAACTTTAAGAAAGGAGATTATACCGAAAACAGTGTTGGTAGGGTTGATTGCCGCTTGGTTTTTAGCAGCCTCACCGATCAAACGCTCGTCATCGCTGAAAGCAACACAAGAAGGTGTGGTCCTGTTGCCTTGTTCATTGGCTATTATCTCCACTTGTCCATGTTGCCAAAGGGCTACACACGAGTACGTTGTCCCAAGATCAATTCCAATTGCAGGTGGCTCATGTCCTCCCATGCGATGCATGCTCTTCCAAAGAAACACAGAGGTAAGTTTTATTAAAGGGCGAAGAATGTTAGGGTTTGTAATAGGTTTTATATTTAGTTTGAATTTGGTTTAGGGTTAAGATTTAGTTTTGATTTACTACCAAAAAAAATTAGAAAGAGAAATCTCTTATTTAGTAATGCAAATCGGCAAATGAGATATTTGTATTTTTGTAATGTTTATTTTAGAGGTATGGCAAAATGGATGGGTGGGGCGGGTTCGGGCAACCGATCAAATGGATCATGGGTAAAATGGGCGCAGATCAAACAGACATGGGCCTAAACGGGTACGGGCCAAATAGACGCAAATCAAGCGAAAATATATATATATAAGTGATTAAGAAATTTAAAAATTATTGATATTTAAACGAATAAAAAATGGAAACCAAAAAAAAAAAATGAAAATAAACAATATTATATTATAAAATATAATACCCATTTGGTCTGTTCCACATATAAATCTCCATTGTCCATTTAGACCATTACGATATATCTATGTTGTCCAAATATACACATCCCTTTCAAAAAATGAACCATTCTACCCATATTTATCCAAATAGACATAAATTACCACCTCTAATTTATTTGCCTGGTATTTACTTATTTTAGTTATAGTTAATTAAATATAACAGTATTTCTTATTTTGGCAAAAATATTCATAAATTTGTTTCCGCATGACTCAGGAAGAGAAAGAAAACATACATTTTAAGTGTGAGAAACATAAACATAAAAACTTTCAAAAAACGGACATAATTTTTTAAACAGGTGTGTATCGGTAAAAAAAGTATATACAGGTGTGTATCGATAAAGAAAAGGATATGCGGGTGTCTATTGAAAAGAAATGATGTAGACTAAAAAGGATAAATAAATTGGATCTGTTGATTCCAGTGAATATGATAAACAGTTCGTTCAACGATTGTCGATTTCAATGAATGCTGATTATTAGGATAAAAACTTAGCAAACAACGGCCATTGACTTAACTTTTATTAAAATAATAACTGACTTGTTATGGTTACAACAAATTGTTTAAATAATAAGAGGAAACATAGAAAACCCTAAAACACAAATGGGTTGGACTATAGCCTAAAGACAAAGTCCAACTAGAAAACAAAAAATAGTTAAAAAAAAGTAAATAAATCTTAATAAAATGGCTTTTTGGACCTCGAAAATCCTTAACCAGCTAAAAGTTGGTTACACCTCTCATTTATGCGCTCGTTTTGGCTGGTCATAGGTCTTCTAACTCCTCCGGGGCCCAAAGTATGCCTATTTTACTAAACCCATTTTCTTCACATGAATATGGCCTTCCAGAAACAAGTCAGCACGTTCCTCATTACACGGGCCTCCATCATTCCCCATGGATAGTAAACATTCGTCCTCGAATTCGTAGTAGTATCATCATCAGAAGAATCACCATGGTAAGGAAGCAAGTGTTTCTCATTAAAAACATCAAAACATCGAATATAGCTTGGTAACTTTAAATAATAAGCATTCGAGTTCATCTTCTCCACAATTTCCAATGGATCAATCTTCTTAGGAGATAACTTATTATAAACGATCTTTAGTCAAAACAACCCATACAAAGTCTCTTTAAAGAATATGGTCAAAAACCTCACCGAAGTATGAGGTGATGATATCTTATTTATAGGTAAAATACATCTTAAAATGTAAAAAATCACTCCTATGACTGAGGAGATGACAGGGTAATTATACATAAAAGCAATTATCATAAACACAATAATTATCTCTTAATAGCCCCCTTCAATCGAGATGGAGGTGGTCCAAGATAAAGCATAGACCAAAAAGTCTCAAATTGTGAATGAGGGAGACTTTTGGTGAATATATCTGCTACCTGAAGATTGGTTGGTCCAATTTTGTGAAGAGTTTCCCTGAGTTAACAAGTTCCTGAATAAAGTGATAATCTAAGTCGATGTGTTTGTGTGAGACCGGATTTTGTGTCATGAACAACGCGATTTTGTTATCACAAAGAAGAGTAGGACACTCAGGAGGTAAAGCATGCAACTCACGTGACAAGTGAGTAAGCCATATAATCTCAGCAACAGTGTTGGCCATGGCTTGATATTTTGATTCACGGCTTGATCTAGAAACCATGGGCTGCGTCTTAACACTCTAAGATACAAGGTTGCCACCTAGATAAATAGAGTAGCCATATGTGGAGCGACGTGTATTGTGACAACCGCGGTTTTGAGGTTCGTCACTTAGTTTTATTTTGTACTAGTTACGTGTCTTTACGTGTTTATGTGCTAATTGGTGTGTATAGATTGTGGTTTGGATATCGTTTCCGGTACGGGGTACCTTGTGAGTGAAACGATGTGTGATGATTTCATGTTCATGAGCTCATATGGTAGTGACTATGAAATGAGATGGTGTTATTTAGTGGTTTTACGTATACGTATATGTATTATAGAAAATCGTATTTTTTACAATTTACGGTTTAACATTTAGAGGTCTCGGATGGGGTAATTAGTCACGGGAGTATTTTTCGGGATGGTTTTAAGTCATTTAGGACTTAGTTATAAAGTTTATTTCAAAATTTAAGATTTTTTTTAAAACTGTATATTTTACGTGTTTTACGGTAAACGCGTAAATTTGACTAGTTTTACGGTTTTGAGGTTTTGGAGGTTTTAGGAGCTGAAATAAATTAAGGTAAGATAAGGTATTGTTAATAACATAATATTAAACAATAAAAAGAAAAAAAAATAAAAAATATATATATGGTCGGTTATGGGACGATCAAAAGAAAAGGGAGGAGAAAAAAAATGGGAAGTGGGCTTATACATGGACTAGGATTCACCCACAGTCTATATAAAGTATATACTAAACCAAAAAATAATTATTTTTCTCCTGGAGACAAAGAAAAGTCGTGGGTTTCATAAAAAAAGTAGGGTTTCATCAAAATTTTGGGGTTTTCATAAATCAAAGGTAAATCTTCATAACCCTTTTCAATTAAATTGTTATTAATGTTTTTATAATCATCTTATGATGGATTTAGGTTAGGGTTTAAATTAAAAACAGTATATTAATGATATTATAATGATTAAGTGAGTTAGGGCTTGTAATTAGTGGAGTTATGGGTAGTTAATTAGGTTAATTTAATTAAACCCGTTTTTAAAAACTGGACAAAATTTTGAGTCAATTGTTTGATCATATAAGGAGTTCTACAAACTCTTATTTTGCGATCCAAGTATCCTTAAAAAGGTAATTGAAGTGGCTTTCCAATGCAAGAAACGAGAAATAAATTGGAGGTAGGGAAGTGAGTCAAAAACAGGTTACAACAGTCAGAGGTCAAAACAGTTTTGAGATCAGCCTGTTTTCTTTTTATGTTTTAAGATGGTTAGGGTACTTAGGAGTACACTTGGACCTTGAAACGAACATGAGAGTTATTTTATATGTTATATAAGATATCTGAAAGAGGGCTAATCAATTGAGATAGTGGAAGACCCTCTGATCATAACAAACGTTTCATATGTTCAAAATCAGTAAATTCTGGATAGGTAAAAGTATATATATATATATATATATATATATATATATATATATATATATATATATATATATATATATATATATATATATATATATATATATATATATATATATATATATATATATATATATATATATATATATATATATATATATATATATATATATATATATATATATATATATATATATATATATATATATATATATGGAAGCCTTAACTGTAGCTTTAAGGTTGAGGCCAAAGAGGAGAGTTAACTAACATATGTAAGGGCATAGGATTTCCTTTACAGAGATCGTGGGTATGTTTAAGTGGGTGTTTGGCTTATAGTTTGGAGACCTAAAACCGGGCCTGTTTTGGGTAAAATGTTAACGGGACGGGTTATGGAGTAAAATGAGTTAATGGCTTTATAGAGGGGTGTAATGAGATGCTTAAAGCATATAAATGAGGTATATATATAGGAGGAGGTTAGATGTCCATCATAGGTTGATGAGCCATTTTAGTGTTTGGTTCATGTTTTGATTGTGTGATTTTGTTTGTTAGTTTTTGCTAGTGCGAGGACTTCTGGAGAAGCTCAATCAGGTGAGTTTCATAGTCCCATGTTTACTAATGATTTTGACTTTCAGATGGGATGGAAGAGACACTGTTTTGTTTTGTTTTTATAAATTATGCTGTGAATGTTTTGTGTTTGGTAATGGACTTGTGTGTGCATACTTATGTGATTAACTGCTAGTTGAATTCTTGATTGTTTATGTTTTGACTTGGTACCAAGGGGATGTTGACAAGGCAGGGCCTTGGGATTTGGTTCATAGGTGTTTGGATGCCTATGGGAGTATGGTGTTTGGTATGGCTGGGAGCCTTGGTTTTGGTTTGATTAGTTAAATCTTGAATGTTAGTTGTTAATGCATGTTTGTATCACATTGTCCATATGTTTTTTAACTTTTGGTTATTACTCACAGCTTATGGTTTGGTTTTGGCGTTGGAGTCTAAACCTATGACTCTCACCAAATTTATGTTGACGTATTTTAGTGTCTCTTTCAGGTGATACTATGGTTAAGCATGAGAACATAAGTGGCTAGGATTTGGAGAGCGTAGGAATGCATATAGATGGAGATCCCCGTTCCTTCTTAGTTTCTTTTGTTCATTTAATAAGTGATACTGTTGGCACCTATATGTTTGATTTGTTTGTGTTATTTGATTGTCTTGGGTAAGAGGTAGGACTGTTACCTACTTACCTAGACTCCTGCATTGTTGAGATATTGTCATGACATATGTGTCACCGTTTTATGACATTTCTTATTTCATTTAGTTATATCTATAGACACGCTATTGTTGTGATGATATCCATACATCGTGCCCCATATTCCGCCATGGTGGGGTGTGACATAATGGTATCAGAGCCAATGGTTATAGAGAATTAGGTTTCCTAGTTTCTTAGCCTAGTCTATAGCTTAAGGGTCCCTGCATATAGGCGTCATAGGAGTATGTGTGCATTTTATAATAATTGATGTGTTTGGATGTTATTTATTATGATGTTTTGACTAGTATGAATTGAACCATAGTAAGTTCATACTTAGCCACATGTTATTTTATTTTCGAGGTGTGACTAGTGCTGGTTGAACCATAATCATCCACGCTAGTCGTTGTCGTATTTTGCTTAAATTGTACAGTATAGTACATAATTTGGTACATGGTAGTTTCTATCTTTTGTTGGGTTATTTTATGTACCTGAGGTATAGTATTTTTCTTTTGATGTTTAAGCCATGTTCCTAAGAATCATGTGGTGGTTCGAGTTATTAGGAGTAGGTGGGTATGAAGGATTTTAAGCCGTTTCCACTCTTATCGGCGACATGACTTATAACTGATTATGTTTTTGTTTTGGATTTAGTCTATGCTGTTTTAGCTAGACTATGGATTTATGTATTTCAAGAGTTTGACTATGTTATTTAAATATTTGGAGTTTTTGACCTTATTGTTTATATGGCTATGTGCTTAGGTGAGTTGATGGATTTATGTGTTATGTGTTGTATTAATTCTTATAAGTATCATCATAGGAGGGAGTGCATTGGGGAAAGGGTAATTGTATAAGTATGGTGGCCAACATAGTTATACAAGTACCATAACTTCAATGGGTTCCTAAGTATGATTGCATGAAAGAGGGTTAGTACATGCTTGTATATGATGAGATGTGGATTATTGGTATATTTATAATATATGGGTTTATGTAACGGATGCCTACGATATGGCTATTTTTTTTAGTATGTTATATGTTTTGAGTTATAGTCGTGTTTTGTGATTATGGGGTCACACGATATGGGTTGGTTTTGGTGATGGGTTTTGTGCCTTGTTGTGGCATGGTGAGATGGTGATTACTCGTATGGAAAAACGAGTGTATGACGCGATCGATTGACTTGACATGTATGATAACGAGTATGTTTTGGGAGATTTATTAGGTATATATATGTGGATGTATATATACTAGTATGTGTTAAGTTATGATATATGGTCGTTCAGTAGTTATTAACTTATTATAATTTGAACGTACCTTGTGTTTGTTCGTGTTTTATGGTGCTGGAGTTTGATGGAGTTCCAACGACGTTTTGAGTCTTTTGGATGTGTGTCTACATTCGGGTATGTATTTTTATTAATGCGAACTACTAAATTTTCTTGCAAATAAGTATGGCTAATTATAGGAAAACGATTTTGAAAATAATTTGTAGGTGTATGGTATGGTATCGTGGTTTACATGTATTTTTTAGTTTGTAGAAGTAAGTTATAAAAAAAAGTTGTCTTGAAAATAATTGGATTAGTCTTCTATGTAACATGTGATAATATATTTTAAAGGGGTAAAGAAATGTTACAATAATTTTCTTAAGTGGAGTTAAAATTTTAGAAGTATTTAACTAGACGGAAAGAGTAAAAAGGGAGATTTTATTATAGTAATGGTAAAAAAAACACCACACCTTGTAAACGTGTAGTAGTTTAGTTATAACCAGCCTAAATGAATTTTATAAAATAATAATAATAATATAGAATAAAATGAAGAAAAAAAACACTGTATATTATAAACATGTATTGGTTTCATAATAACAAGTGAAATAAGTTTAACATGGGTAAACAAGATAATGGTTATGATTGTAGTATACTAATTAGTTGATGTCTTGATAAAATGATGAAGATAAAGGATGAGTTTATGGTTAATAATGAGTATGATTGGTTTTAGTAGTATGGGAGTTTGGTTCTTATGAGAAGTAACTAATTGGGATGAAAGTTTTAAAATTTTTTAAGGTATCGAAATTTGGTAATACTAATCGTGAAGAGTCTAAATTTTTCGTTGTTGGCACACTCCATTAATCTTTCGGATTACATTGTTTTGTTTTCAGTTGTTTTGACTAGGGTTCGTTTTACCCTATATTTTATTTTGGGACACAATTCTTTGGAATTCTTTGGTTACACATCATGGTTGATTTATTTATGCGGTTGTGGGAACGTTAGGAAGAGAGGATAGAGTTTGGTAGTATTACTTATGGTTAGATACTATAATGGAGAGATGTGTTTTGGTTTAAAGGTTGGTTGAAGTACCATTAGGAGATTGATGAAAGTACTAGCGGATGTGAGGGTAGAGTAGAAAGTTTATGCTAATGGAAAGGTTGGGCAAATAACACGCAAGGGATTGGTATAGTTATGGGGGCAAGGTAGTAGTAGACACGTGAAGGAAAACAGGAATGTGAAAGAATGATTGGTAGGAGGCTGATTAACGGTGAAGTACAACAAGTAAGGAAGAGTGAGCCATTGAGGGGTTGAAGTACTTTTAGAAATATTGTGGTAGATGAGTTGAAGTTAGAAGCTACTGGTAGTATGAAGTTCTTAGGTAACATCATGGAGACGAGAAGGAGTGCGTAGAGAGCTACATTGCGAAACAAGGAGCTGAAAGGACTACGTGTCAGCTGCAAGAAGGATGCAAGAGATTTCGATGGAGTCACAAAAGTTGCGAGGACTGGAAAGGTGACAAGCACTATGATGGGAAATTTACGTATGGTTCATGACGAAGAAGGGCAGATCGAGTATCGGAGTGGAGCTACAAAGAGCTGAACCGGTGGATCGTGATGAAATGAATACATGACATGGGAGATTAAGAACTCGTGGAAGTAACAAGGGGAGTCGAGTGACTACGCGCATAGAATTTTTGTGGCAATCAATATCGAGGGATGAGAAGTGAAGCTGATCTGAATAATTTTCATGGAGAAGTGATTAGAGAGTCGGTTTTGTGAAGGTGTTATGAAAGATCTTTGGAAGAGACAGCTATGCATTATCCAATGCACTAGTGATTTCCATAGATTTGATGAATGAAGTATGGAATTTCTGTTGGACGGGATAGTGTAGGAATAAGGGAGAACCCTGGCAGGAGAGAACCAAGTATTCCTAGAAGATGATGATTGAAAATACCTCATGTTGGGTGCAAGATCAAAGTAGAAGTATGAGATTTGAGTAAGAATTCAAAATATGGCTTAGTAGACAAATGGAAACTAATGTGGGTATAAGATGAGAGTGTGATCCGCATGGAATCACATGAAACTCTAGTCTGTCCCTATTAGGAGGGAGTAAGAGAACTAGTTGTGAGAAAAACAAGTGAAGCTACTTGGAAAATTTTGGCGTATAGATGACTAGATAGACTTAGTTAGTGGAGCTGGATTGTTATATCTGCCTAGAATACTGGAGGCATTGGGGTACGAGACGTAGCGAATGATCTATACAGATCATGAACGTCTCTAACACATATTTAATCATCTTGATTGAACATTTGGAAAAGGTGATGGGTGGAGTTAAGTGATGAAATAAAATTGGAAGGCCAAGTACCATCTGGGAAAGGCAAGCATGGTTGATGAGACATGGAATAAGAAGAATGAAGTGAAGCTGAGACGAACTTGAACTATATGGATGACGTATTAGGGTGGTTTGGATGAAGGATGTAGGTTGCACGAGTTGAGTTGTCTAAAGCAGAGAACGCGTCAACATGTATGTTGCGTGGCTTGGACAATCATATGGAGAAAAGGGACGTAGACTATACTTCCTACATAGATATGAGTAGCTTAGAAAGGGCGATGTAAGGACGAAGTTGGTGAAAGGGATACATAATGGGGTGGAGGAATAAGTACGACGAGAGTTGGGTGATAGTCGATAGACTGACTAATTTATCTCATATTTCAAGAGGAATAAGAGGTCACGTAGTTGAGAAGTTGAAAGGATTGCGTACGGATGTGATGAAATAGAGGGTTTTGCGTAAAAGTTAGCCTAATATGTATGGAATGCCTTATGAAGGATTATGGCAAGGGAAGAAACGATGGGAAGCATCACATCGTGATGTATGGTATGAGTTGAGGAAGAAGAAGGAAGTGTTTATAGAAGCAAAGCATGAATGAAATGGGTCGAGATAGGAACCGAAGGTAAAACTTTGGTAGAGCCTAATGAGTAGAATAAAGCACAACGCAGGCTAATGTTGTCGTAGTATGGAAAAGGAAATGGCACTGACCTATACTGATTGTTTGGGAGGCTTAGTATCGATAATCGAATGGATGAGGAGTTATAGGTGTGATGTGCCATAGGGACGAAGGGCTTGGTCTAACTGAGACAAGATGAGGAGCAATATGACCTTGAAGGTAAGACACTGTGTAGGTATAAAGGAAGTGTTGAGTAAAAAAATCATGAAGAAAAGTGAGAAAGAAGTGTATAGGTGCTACTAATGAGCTATCCAAATTTAATGGAAGTAGTTGTAGCATGGGTTTGGATGGCAGTTGATAGACTAACTGAGATAACCGTCCTTCTGATGATGTGTATAGATCATAAGTTGATTTGGATTGGAAGAACTAATGGATATGTGAAAGACCGTCATAGGTCACTTTGTAAGGAAATTGGAATTTTTAAGTAGTTTGGGGTACGGACTAAAGGGAGTTGATGAACATGATTGGATATGAGTATATCCAGCTAATTGGAAAATGATGGGCAAGTGAGATATTTATACAACCTTAGGAGTTACACTGAGGGCATGAGTGATTGATTTAGAGGGAGTTAGGAAACTCATTAGCGATGGCTGAGTTTTCATATAATGATAGTTATCATACTAGAAGTCGATAAATGCCATTTGAGGCACTATATGAAAGGATAGGGTGAGTTGATCCCATTGTGGACTAGAATTGGTAAAAGAGGCTACTAATGTGGTAATGGTGTTTGTGGAAAGGATGAGAGCAACATGGGATGCTATGTAGAAAAGGAGGAAACGACTATAGTTAGTGACAAATTTATGTAGGAAGTTTCACCCATAGTAACGGGTGGTATGTTTTGGTAAAATGGAAGAGTTGATGTAGAGTTTTGTAGGTCCATTTATGATCGTTGGAAAGATCGGACCAGTAGCTTATGAGCATAGAATTACCTGGGCGGAAATGAGTGGTATACATGTTATATTTCGTGTATTAAGATTGGTAAATGTTGTTTGAGAATGCATAATTGCATGTACGGTTATTCGGGATTTGTGTTAATAAGAGTTTGTTTTATCAAAGAGTCATTTGTGAGATTTATTGACTGTGAGGTCAAGAGTTTGGCAATGAAATTAAATATTGTTGGTTAGTATATGTGATAATTTGAGACTTGAACTAAAGTAAACATGGAAATGAGAGGAGTTCGTTTAGAACAAGTATCCTCATGTGATTTGTTGTTTGTGTGTTTGATCCTAAGGAGTAAATCTTGGGACGAAATTTCTATCAGGAGGGAGTGATGTGACAACCGCGGTTTTGAGGTTCGTCACTTAGTTTTATTTTGTGCTAGTTACGTGTCTTTACGTGTTTATGTGCTAATTGGTGTGTATAGATTGTGGTTTGGATATCGTTTCCGGTACGGGGTACCTTGTGAGTGAAACGATGTGTGATGATTTCATGTTCATAAGCTCACATGGTAGTGAATATGAAATGAGATGGTGTTATTTAGTGGTTTTACGTATACGTATATGTATTATAGAAAATCGTATTTTTTACAATTTACGGTTTAGCATTTAGAGGTCTCGGATGGGGTAATTAGTCACGGGAGTATTTTTTGGGATGGTTTTTAGTCATTTAGGACTTAGTTATAAAGTTTATTTCAAAATTTAAGATTTTTTTTAAACTGTATATTTTACGTTTTTTACGGTAAACACGTAAATTTGACTAGTTTTACGGTTTTGAGGTTTTGGAGGTTTTAGGAGCTGAAATAAATTAAGGTAAGATAAGGTATTGTTAATAACATAATATTAAACAATAAAAAGAAAAAAAATATATATATATGGTCGGTTATGGGACGATCAAAAGAAAAGGGAGGAGAAAAAAATGGGAAGTGGGCTTATACATGGACTAGGATTCACCCACACTCTATATAAAGTATATACTAAACCAAAAATTCATTATTTTTCTCCTGGAGACAAAGAAAAGTCGTGGGTTTCATAAAAAAAGTAGGGTTTCATCAAAATTTTGGGGTTTTTATAAATCAAAGGTAAATCTTCATAACCCTTTTTAATTAAATTGTTATTAATGTTTTTATAATCATATTATGATGGATTTAGGTTAGGGTTTAAACTAAAAACAGTATATTAATGATATTATAATGATTAAGTGAGTTAGGGCTTGTAATTAGTGGAGTTATGGGTAATTAATTAGGTTAATTTAATTAAACTCGTTTTAAAAAACTGGGCAGAATTTTGAGTCAATTGTTTTGATCATATAGGAAGTTCTACAGACTCTTATTTTGCGATCCAAGTATCCTTGGAAAGGTAATTGAAGTGGCTTTCCAATGCAAGAAACGAAAACTAAATTGGAGGTCGGGAAGTGGGTCAAAAACAGGTTACAACAGTCGGAGGTCAAAACAGTTTTGAGATCAGCCTGTTTTCTTTTTATGTTTTAAGATGGTTAGGGTACTTAGGAGTACACTTGGACCTTGAAACGAACATGAGAGTTATTTTATATGTTATATAAGATATCTGGAAGAGGGATAATCAATTGGAATAGTGGAAGACCCTCTGATCATAACAAACTTTTTATATGTTCAAAATCAGTAAATTCTGGATAGGTAAAAGTATATATATATATATATATATATATATATATATATATATATATATATATATATATATATATATATATATATATATATATATATATATATATATATATATATATATATATATATATATATATATATATATATGGAGGCCTTAACTGTAGCTTTAAGGTTGAGGCCAAAGAGGAGAGTTAACTAACATATGTAAGGGCATAGGGTTTCCTTTACAGAGATCATGGGTATGTTTAAGTGGGTGTTTGGCTTATAGTTTGGAGACCTAAAACCGGGACTGTTTTGGGTAAAATGTTAACGGGACGGGTTATGGAGTAAAATGAGTTAAGGGCTTTATAGAGGGGTGTAATGAGATGCTTAAAGCATATAAATGAGGTATATATATAGGAGGAGGTTAGATGTCCATCATAGGTTGATGAGCCATTTTAGTGTTTGGTTTATGTTTTGATTGTGTGCTTTTGTTTGTTAGTTTTTGCTAGTGCGAGGACTTCTGGAGAAGCTCAATCAGGTGAGTTTCATAGTCCCATGTTTACTAATGATTTTGACTTCCAAATGGGATGGAAGAGACACTGTTTTGTTTTGTTTTTATAAATTATGTTGTGAATGTTTTATGTTTGGTAATGGACTTGTGTGTGCATACTTATGTGATTAACTGCTAGTTAAATTCTTGACTGTTTATGTTTTGACTTGGTACCAAGGGGATGTTGACAAGGCGGGGCCTTGGGATTTGGTTCATAGGTGTTTGGATGCCTATGGGAGTATGGTGTTTGGTATCGCTGGGAGCCTTGGTTTTGGTTTGATTAGTTAAATCTTGAATGTGAGTTGTTAATGCATGTTTGTATCACATTGTCCATATGTTTTTTAACTTTTGGTTATTACTCACAGCTTATGGTTTGGTTTTGGCGTTGGAGTCTAAACCTATGACTCTCACCAACTTTATGTTGACGTATTTTAGTGTCTCTTTCAGGTGATACTATGGTTAAGCATGAGAACATAAGTGGCCAGGATTTGGAGAGCGTAGGAATGCATATAGAAGGAGATCCACGTTCCTTCTTAGTTTCTTTTGTTCATTTAATAAGTGATACTGTTGGAACCTATATGTTTGATTTGTTTGTGTTATTTGATTGTCTTGGGTAAGAGGTAGGACTGTTACCTACTTACCTAGACTCCTGCATTGTTGAGATATTGTCATGACATTTGTGTCACCGTTTCATGACGTTTCTTATTTCATTTAGTTATCTCTATAGACATGCTATTGTTGTGATGATATCCATACGTCGTGCCCTATATTCCGCCATGGTGGGGTGTGACATGTATCAAGACAACGAGCCCAATCTGCATCAGGGAACCAAGTATAGCATATCATGTTAGGAGACAAAAGATGATACCAAAAGAGATGGTACCTTTAACATAACGAAGAATGCGCTTGACCGACTGGTAATGGTCAATTGTAGGAGCCTCCAAAAATTAGCAGACTTGATTGACGGCATAGGACAAGTGTTGTCGGGTTATGGTTAAGTATTGTTGTACCCCTACTAATGATCGGTAAAGTGTCATGTTAGAAAAAGGTATTACAGCACCTGTAAATGAAACATGTGGGGATAGAGGAGTGGAAACCGGTTTGGCATCAAAGAGAATGGCACATTTGAGAATATCAGTTGCATATTTTTATTGAGTAAGAAAAAGTTTGTCATCCGTGTACGCAACTTCAAGCCCCAAGAAGTAGTTTAGATCACCAAGATTTTTAATGGCAAACTCACGATTAAGGCCAGAGACGAAAGAGGTGATGGCAGCTTCGTCATTTCTCGGAAAGGACGAGATCATCAACGTATACGAGTAAGTACATCATACACGAGTTGCCAGAATATATAAAAAGAGAAGTATCGACACGACTACATGTGAACTCGTAGGAAAGAATAAATGTACTCAATCGATGAAACCAGGCCCGTGGTGCTTGTTTTAAACCATAGAGGGCTTTTGATAATTTGCACACATGTGTTGTTCCAGGAGGTTGGAGTCAACAAAACCAGGAGGTTCCTGGTTGTTCCATAAAAAACGTCTCGTGTAAGTTTCCATTTATAAAGGCGTTTTTAACATCAAGTTGATGCAACTTCTAGTTATGTAATACGGCTAGAGATAGAACTATATGAACGGTGGTTGCTTTTACTATCGGGCTAAGTGTATGAGTATAGTCAAGTCCCGGGATTGAGTATATACTTGAGCCACTAAGCGGGCTTTATAGCATTCAACAGTGCCATCCGAGTTGTATTTAACATGATATACCTATTTTGAACCAACAATGTTGGTGGACCATAGTCTTGGTACTAAAGCCCATGTTTTATTTTGTTAAAGAGCTTGTAATTCCTCAAGCATAGAAGCCATCCATTTAGGATCTTTGGAGGCAATTTCAAAACCACGAGGTTCGGTGATATACAACGAGGAAATATGGATAGGGTGAGTGGTAAGTGTCGCAAGATCGGCCACATCTTTGGGTTTGAAAAATCCGGATTTGGATCTTGTTTTCATTGGATGTGTTGTGGTTGAAGAGGATGGTTGCTGCAAATTTGTAGTTGTTAGTGACACAAGATTAGGTTATTAGGTCGTATTTGCTGGAGATGATACTTGGGCTTGTGATGAAGCATGGGGTACAGATATGTTATGGATTAGGAATGTTTCATAGGTTGAAGTTGCATCATGGGCTGGTGAGGTGTGTTCTGTGGTTGATGGATTAGAAACAATTCCAGGTGGAAAATGTAAGCTAGGAGAAGGTATGCATAAAGTGCATAAGGAAGGCCCATTGGTTGACGAAGTTGTATCTATTGAACATTGTGTTGGATTGGAAGATGTAGAAACTAGAAGGGGGGGGGGGGGGGGGGGTTGAATAGTTTCTCTTCAATTTGTTACCTAATTTAAATTACTTTGAATTAAGTGTGTATCAAAACTATCTTTTACTTAAAACTAAGTTGCATAATGATTTGGTTCAATTCAAATGCATTAGCAATGGTAATAGGTAAGTATAATGATAATGAAATAAGTAAAGAGTAAGGAAAGAGACAACCTAATGACAAGACACCAAGATTTATAGTGGTTCGACAACGAGGCTCTATCCTCGTTTCTACTCCACTCCTCGAGTACACCTACTCGAGATTTCCACTATAACCACAAGCTCCCTTCTTGGCGGAGAAAGCCTTACATCGCCGCTTACATTATTTTCCGACACTAAGCTAAATGTCGAGACCTAGTCATTAGCTAGGACCAATCTACACAATGTTGCCTACTTCATAATTTAACGACACAAGGCTAGATGTCGAGTTCTAATCTCAAGGTAGAACCAATCTTCACGACGTTGCCTACTTCACCATTTAACAACACAAGGCTAGATGTCGAGTTCTAATCCAAAGCTAGAACCAATCTTCACGACTCTTCACTTTGAAGCTAAGTGAGAACTTCACACAACACAACTACTAATCACTTTCAAGTTTAATGAGAACTCACAAGACACAATCACATCACTTTATAGTTTAGTGAGAACTACTACCCAAATCTATTACAACTCAACTAGACATATCCAAGTACACACATGTAGCTTGGATCTACACAACACAAATCCAAGCAAACACATATGTAATGGATGTACACAACAAATCCAAGTGTTTACAAATAGCTTGGATGAACACAACTAGTCCAAGTATTTCATAAATACAAATGGATCAACAAAAATAAAAAGGCTAACATGATGAACATGACTAATTCATGGATTCATCTTTATCACAACACTAGTGAGTGAGTGATCTTCTCATTGGACAAGGTAAAGGAGGGGATCAAGAGGATAATCATATGTAAACATCCTTAACACTTTAAGTGATCATTTACTAATGATTATGCTATAGAAAAGAGAAAGGGGGCTGAGAAAAACGTCCAAGAGGCTTATTGGAAAATGAGATTTGATCCACTATTTATACGAGACACAGTCCAACGGCTAGCTGGGCGCGGATCCTTATCTAGCCGGCGGTACCTTATTGATAAGCAACCACCTAGCTATTTAAGGTACCGCCCAGTAGAGTCCGCTCCCTTTTTTCTCTTTTAGTGGAGTAGGAATATCTGAGGTTTTTTAAACCTTCAAAGGATATTCTTATGGCATATGGAATATGCCATTTTCAAATTTACATTTTCCATTTTAATAAAACATTTTCTTAAAAAGAAAGTTTATTAAAAAAATCTTTTGTCATATTAACAAAAGTGAGTTTAAAGGATAATCACTTTGATGATCACTAAGTATGATTAAGAAAAGTTAGTGATATGATTATTACCTTGATGATAGTGTTAGTTAAATAATTTGTTTTGTGTTTTACACTAAATGTGTTGTACAGTTTGTTGTGATCAAAACTAAGAAAGATTAGTTAACGCTAATAATGTTTTTAGGCATCACTTGCATTAACAATCTCCCCCTTTTTTATTACGACAAACTATAAACTCATTTACTTAGAAACACAAAATATCGAATTATTAACGAGTTTATCACTATCATTTCTCCCCCTTTGTCGAAGCAAAAAGGTAAGCACAAGTCTTTGAAGATATCCGGACTTTGCTAGTAGCTCCCCCTTGGTGGTTGCTCCCCCTTGCTTGGGGCACCAAGTGTATGAGCTAAGGTGACATGCTACACAAAGGTTAGTAGAAAGGAAAGAAACACCAATGTATATATGATCACTACCTACTAAGTAACTTGAGAGGGAGAAGGAGAAAAAATCTCAAATTAGAAGTAAATATTTGCTAAGTATGTCCAAAAAGGTAAATGACAAAATCAAGGTTCAATTGGTGGAATGGAGATAGAAAGGAAACATCTAACCAATGAAGATGATAAATTTGTCAAGGGGTTAAAATTTAGAATTGATGGGATCACCCATACACAATTGTAAATATTAACCACGATCAACTCAAAAAGAAAGAGAGAATGATCAAATAAAGAAAACAAACATAACACAAAGATTTCATATTACATAAATATGAAAAAGACAAACAAAGTAGATAGTCATACACATAATATGAGTATCTAAAGCAAAAGATATGGAAAATAAACCACAAAGCATAAGCTAGTCTAATAGTGACAATTTTCCAAGATTGCTTAAAAAAATGACTCTAAAACAACTAAAGTTTTATTGACTCCAATGGAGTGTAGCCCTTTAGTTGGAAAAATAAGACGGCGATGCATCATTCGAAGTTTTGTCCACGAGAACGAAAACTTTGATAGGAGGTCGAGTGAGGAGGAATTCAAGAAAATTTAACTTCTCATACACATATCAATTTGTTGAAATCGACAACAAGCACACGAAGATCCATGATGCAACACAAATTCGGTTGATGGGGGAAGGCCATCACACCTAGGGTTTGGTGGTGGAGAGGAGAGTGGGTAGGTAATGTTTTCACAATGCCTTGTGAGGTTTGGGAAGGTTGAAAGATCATTGAGTTGAGGGGTGTCAAAGGGTTTTGGTGGTGGGGGGAGATTCTACTTTTCTCCGGTGATTGGGTTAATGGAGTAGGTCTCATTCCAATACTTGATTGGAGAGAAGGTGGGGTTCTTGGGTGGTTTGGATGAAGAGGGTTCATTTTTCTTGATCCAAATAGGTTTAACCGAGATTTTCGGTTTCTTGGAAAGCTTGGATGAGGAAGCTTTGGGTGAGGAGGTTTGTGACAAAGAAATGTCAAGGTTATGAAAGGGAGAGTTAGGCATTGTTGAGGTGTGAGAATGAAATCTCAAGGTTGGGGTATAAGAAGAAAGTATAGAAGGCAAATGTTTGAAAATCAAATGTAAAGTGTCAAGGAATGTTTAGCCAAATAGAGTAAACATGGAATCTTGACTGGGAATATGGTGATGAAGAAAGACCAAAAACGAGCCATAAAGTGGCTTTCTGTCCACGGTACCTTATAGGGACCGGCGGTTCCTTATCACTTAAGGAACCGCGCGTCTTTAAAGAACCGCGTGCAGTGGACTTGAAACCTAGATTTTCCAGGGTTTTGAGAAAAACTAAGACTTTTTCAAAAAATTGCAAATCTAGAAATGTTACCTCTATTAGCACTAAATTTTGCTAGGGTTGCATAAAAGCAACACATTCATCAAGAATGTCTTGACAAAGGGTGACAAAATTTTGGATAACATTTTGAACCAATTTTAGTCAAGTTTTAGAGGTTGTGATAGATTTAGGTTCAATTTTAAGTTGGAATTAAAGTTGATTAATGTCCACATAGAGATAGAAGCACACAATGCTAAGACCATAATTCATTCTCATAAAACACTCATGAAAGAGATACATAAAGAAAAACAATAACTATCTAAAAACAAAAGTAGATTAAAAACTAGGTCTTGATTAGAAGTCTTCCTTGGCTTGGTTTAAAGAAAAACTTATTAGGGAAAATCATCATTTATCTCCTAGGAGGATGATTGGCAAAGAGACTCAACAAAAAGCTTTGCAACTCATGTGAGCCCCAATCATCTCCATTCTTAGGATATCAAGGAGATAGAAGTTGTTGAGGCAACAAGGGCAATTAGTGCCATTGTGCATGAAATACCCATAAAAGCTAGGATCACCCAAATTTGGAGTGTTTGAGTGAGGTGGAGGTGGAGGAGGAATGTTCTCCAAGGGTGATGTGGGTGAGTGTGGAGGCAAGCTCTCCAGGGGTGAAAAGGGTGAGTTAGGAGGGGTAAATGGTGAAGTCACCATGGTATCATCAAAGTCATTCACAATGGGAATGCTTTGGATGGGTTGTGGTTGGGTGGTCACATCCAAGAGATTACTTAGATTGAAGGGTGAGGAAATCTCATTCATCCTAGATTGGAATGAAGAGGAGGTAGAACCATGAGAATAGTTGGTTCTGATACTAGATTTTACTTAGTTAAAAAGTTCGTTGAAGTGGTTGTCTAATCGAATTGATCTTGGTTAACTATGCGACTCAGTCGTTCTTTGGTGAAACAAAAGTGTGTCGTTGTAGTATAATTAAAAAGTGCAAAACCGTAAAAATAAATGACGTTAAATGGAAATGGCGTTAAAATAAAATCTAAATCTAATTCAAAGTAAAGGGTGGAAATTTAAAAACGTGACGGAAAAGTAATTTGATTAAACAAGTAAAAATTAAAGCGCAACGAAAATTAAAATTGACAAGGTATTAAAATGACAACTTAAAAATTAAACAAGTCAAAAATATAAAAGTATACCCACCATCGGAATACATTCCGATCAGTGCAATCGGAATGTACCTATCTTTCAGATCGGAATGTGAAGAATGGACTCAGATCGGAATAACTGTCACTTACCTCCTGATCGGAATACTAATCAAACCCAAATCGGAATGCACTAAAATTTCACTAATCGGAATATCAACACAACACCCCAGATCGGAATGTTGTTCAGATCGCAATGTGTCAGATCGCAATCCTAGATCGGAATGTTGTTGGGGAAATTTGGGCAGCACTTCGACTAAGTAAACCTCAAGAGCCGTCGGAATATGCGATCGCAATATGCGATCGCAATCCCAGATCGGAATGAGGGTGATGATACTCTATCATAATCCCGGATCGGAATGCAAAACCCTTGTCCAAAACTATCACTATCGAATGTGGAGAATTGCAAGCCGTCGCAATGTGTAGTACCCTTCTTTTCCGATGGAGCACAATTCGTAATAAGCAAAAGAACCAAATAAGCTAGAACTAATAAGCAGTTATAAAAACTTAAATGAAATGAAAACAAACGAAACATTAAACTAAAAAGATAAAACCTTTTTTGAAATTTAAGCGACGAAACTTAGTGAAATAAAATTTGAAAATTAAAACTTTTAAGAAAACTTTGAAATCAAATAAGCTAAGTACAAATTAAGCCAACAAGGTTGTCAATCTTATAGCCTAATCCGTATGGAAACTTAGAACGGAATAAGAAAATAAACGTGATAAGCAACAAGATTAAGCAAAAACACTTTGAAATCCGAACCAAAATCAAATTAAAAACAAGAAGAGGAGAATGAGAAGATTGTAAAAACTTGATAAAAGGAAAGGTGCAAAGATTAAAGAACACAAATTTAAAGAACACGAATTAAAAAACTTACTTGGAATTAAAGGATAATTAAGGTGCAAGACAAGTGTTTAAATTGACATGTAAAGTAAATGTGCAAGTAAATAAAGATGGAAGACTAATTGTCACCTTAGCCAACAAAAACTAATGAAATGAATATGAAGGCTATTTATAGGAGATTAGGGAGATGGTTAGAGGAAGCTTCCTCCCCTCTTTCCTTTCTTCTTAATTGCATGATCAAGTCCTTGAGCTTCTTTAATCTTCTTAAATCTTCTTAATACTTGGACTTTGTTTTGGGATTTCTTCGAACTCGTCTTTTAATTCTTCAATAAATAAGACTCGAGTTCTTCGGCTTTAAGTAAACTTCCGTCTTTTGACTTTTTCTTCGATAAATCTTCAGAATTGGTCTTGGACTTCCGTTCTTTTCGCACTCTTGACTTCATCTTTCATCTTTTTCTTCAGTAAAAGCCCGTGAATGCCGTGTTTTCTCCACTTTTTCACAATTTCGTCCGAAATCACAACCAAAACACAAACCACGCATAATTCCGACATAAAAGACATAAAATACACGTTTTGGCTTGGTTATTATTGTAAATAAGTGGTAAAAAGGATGGGTGTTTACACACCTATCAAATCCCCTACACTTGACCATTGCAATGTCCTCATGCAATGCATTAGTTACAAAGCACGTTTACATTTTTCATCATAATCAATCCATAATGGCCTTTATTAAAGAGATAGAAAACTATAAACATTCAAAGTAAAGAAATCAAAAACATACCTTTGGTTTTGGAAAAATCATTAATGATCATCATCCTCAAGTTTTCACTTTCTCCAAACCAAGCTTAAAAACGAGATCATTGTTATTAGTTAGCAAACTAACACGAACTCACGTGGGCCAATTATTCACTTAGACTCCCTTATTACTAGGGGTATCTCTTATATTTTATTATTGTCTTGAATGATCACGAGGATGCATTTGTTTGACTTATTTCGATAGTTATTTAGTCCGAAAATAAAGTGAACGATTTAATCAATAGTTAGCTAAAGGACAAAATCTTTTAAAACTGCTTCTCGGGACCTCATAAAGTTCATATCTTGGCATAACTCGCTTCGCGATTTGAGACCTTTCTCGGACCGATATTTGGCAGCGACTTCATACTTAAACCTTGAGAGACGTTCATGAAATAATGGTCTTCTATTCATATAGGAATTTCTTCACTTGAAGTTTTGAGAGATTCATACTTGGACCACGACTTCTTCATTTTTCTCCAATCTTTATTTTGGACTTTGATATACAACGATCTGCCTCCTTTTTGGACTTGGCTTCATTTATCCTCATACCTTGTTAGAGCCTTTTTGGATAGACTTCTCCATGACTTTTGGGGAGTTTTTGCTTTTCGTCGTGTGTCTCGATCCTTCATATTGATTTTCGATAAATGATTCTTCACATCACTTTGGATCTTTAACAACAAAATATAGCCCTCATGCCTTGTTAGGACCTTTTTGGACTCGCCAATCTTCGCATCCTGCTTCAATAAGTTATGCCTTGGCTATGAACTCTAATCCATACCGAGCAACTTTTAAACGATCTTGGGCTAGAAGCTAAGTAACCTTTCAAATCGTACAACCTTATTTATTGCAGATAAATTTATTAGCAAGCGATGGGAGAATAGGCTTATAATTAACTCACATAAATTCACGAAAGAATACCGAACTTATAATTGGCTCTATCATCTCTCGTTCTCCATAGTTTAAAATCTCAAGGAATGAGACTCGTGGATGCTTAGCCTATTAAATCGAAGTTTTGGGTTTTCGAGTCGCCTATAGGATCTTGCAAACTCTTAGACTTTTCCAAGTTTAGAAATCGCATTTTAAAGTTCCCTTGATAAACGACTCTCTAGGATCAATTATAGGAACTTGCGAAAAGTTCTTGTTCTTAACCCGTGAGAGTTAAGACTTTCGCGTTTTATAGCTCCCTATATAAAAGCCTAGCAAAACTTGACTTAAACATGTTAAGGATACTAGCTAGAGTAAACTCAGATAAGTAAACCCGGGTTGAGTCAAAAGATTCACAACGTTTGAAAATTAAAACCACTTTATTAAACATTTATTCTAGAAAAGAAAGAAAATAACTATACAAAGGGAAAAACTAATAGGCCAAAATAGATCAAAAATTTTGAAAAATGTCGAAAAATTGATTTTCCGGTTAAAATGAGGACAAATACAAGGAAAAGACCACTTAACTTCGATAGAAGTCCCCCCTACACTTAATATAAACATTGTCCTCAATGTTTAAGCATGTGGGAGTAAACTCACCTACACTTAGGACATTGTGCACGTTGTTTAAATCTCGCTAAGGAAAGGACAACTAAAGAGATTCCTATTTTAATATTAAGTAAATATAAAATAGTGAATCGAAAAGAGTTTAGGATAGAACCGGGAAAATGGAACACAGAATCACGGGTCGTCAAGAATCATCAAGAGTGGATCATTGAGCGCTCGAATCCCTGATTAAGAGAGGAGAGGAAATAGCAAACACCAACGGGTCTCCCCTACACTTAGGATAAAGAAAGCGAAAAGATAGATACATGGGTTGCCTCCCAAGAAGCGCTTGATTTTTGATTACCGAGTCGTGAGCCTGACTCGACCTTGATCATCATAGGAAGAAGCATGAAATATATCCACCAGGATCAAAGACATAGTTTTCGTCCATCAAGTAGCAGAAGCTTAAGGCGAACAAGGCAAGCCAAAGAAGAGTAGGCAAGGTTCCCTTAAGCAATGATGGAGTACGGTGGGAGCAAGGGTGAAGTGGTGCAAGAAGATTTCCATAAGTTCCAAAGATTTTTCCTTTTATTTTATCAGGTGGATACTGAGATGTCTGCAGAATATCGATACCGGGGTCGAACACCTTTTCCTTTAAGGGAAAATAGCACTCAGGCTCAGCAGAGTGTGAAGAAGATCCGCGAAGAAGCACAACCTCGTCCTCAGAAGAAGGACAAAGAGGTGTTAACTCATACGTGCTGCGGATATTGGTGTCGACCGGTTTCTTCTCCTTTGAAAGAATGTTCTTCAAATCCAAAGTAGGATCAAGACGATAATCTTCAAAATCGAAAGGAGGAGCATCACTCTCATGAGGGAAGTAAGTGTTAAGAAAATCAGAGAAATCTTCCTCAAATGAGTAATCGTCCAAAGTAGGATCGAGTGATGGCGGAGGATCTTCATCATGTGAAGAATCGCTCGAAAGAGTATCGACCTCATCAAAATCATCATACGTGGGCAGGTCGGGATACTCGGAGGTAAGGTCATCATAATCATCCGAATCTGAGCTAGAATCATCATCATAAGCATCAAAGACCGGTGGAGAATCATAAATGGGTGAAGGTTCCAAATTGGAGAGAGAATCATCCACATCATCATGAAAAAGTGGATTATCAATGCAAGAGTCGAATAGAGGATTGTTGTAGACGACAAAATCATCGAGCACATTAATCATATTCACGTATTCTCGTCCAAAGGATTTGCTTGTAAGCTTCCCCATTCTGAAAACTTTTGAATCATTCCCGACTCGTAAGATTAACTCACCTTCGGCCACATCAACTAAAGCTCGTCCGGTTCTCAAGAATGGCCGACCAAGTATTAAAGGAATACGAGGGTCCATTTCATAATCAACAACGACAAAGTCGACCGGGAAAGTAAATGTGCCAACTTTGATGAACACGTCTTCGGTAATACCAATGGGGTAAGCGAGAGTGCGATTTGCAAGTTCAAGAGTCATCTTTGTGGGAGTGAGGTCGGGCAATGATAGTGTTTTCCAAACACTCAAAGGCATCAAATTAATACTGGCCCCGAGATCAGCAAGGGCAGTAAATTCTTCAGTGTTGTTGAAAACGCAAGGCAACATAAAACGACCGGGATCTCCAAGCTTTTCCAGAAGTTCTTTAAGAATAACTGCAGAGCAGTTTTCATTTAAGCGCGTGTTGGCGAGCTCAATCAGCTTTTCCTTTTTGTTAAGCAATTCCTTAAATTCTTTAACAAATTTCGGCATGTGGACAAGTGCTTCGAGAAATCTAATGTTGAAGTTCATTTGAGAGATCATCTTCACATAGCTCGACACTTCAGAGTCATCCTAGCATTTTGGTCTTGCCTAAACGAGAGGGATAAGGGATATTAGGTTTGGGTGGTGAAGGTGTAGGTGTAGGTAAAGGTTGAGATGTTGAAGGTTCCTTCCTAGGTACATCGTCATGACGAGGCGGAGACGGTAATGGTGCACTAATACTAGGTGTAAGAGGAGTAGGGATAAATGGTGGTGGAGGAGGTGTAGACGATGGGGGCGGGATAGGTGGATCGACAATGGTAATTCCACTACGGGTAGTAATAGCACTCACATTTGCTCGCGGATTGGTGACGGTGTTTGAAGGTAGAGAACTTGCAGTAGAAGGTTGAGCTGTGGGCAAGAAACTAGCAAGCATATTCTTCAAATCATTGGTTTGATTGCTGAAGGAGGATTGAATATTATCTCGAAGCTCGGATCTTATCTCATTCCCTTGCTTGGTAATATCTCCTTTAAGATTGATAATTTGGCTCTGTAGATTCTTGATTTGCTCACTTGGGTTCTCATGATGGCTTCAACATCGGGGTTAATGGGTGGGGTTTGTTGGGCGGGTGGGTGATAAGGATTAGAAGCTCTTGGTGGGATTTGGTTGCTTCTATTGTAGTTGTTGGCGGGGTTTTGGTTCTGAGGAGAAAAACCGGGTGAAAGGTAGTTGTTAGACCGGTAACTCAGCAGATTTCTATCCCCTTGAGGTCGAGCTTGGTAATTTTCCAGTGAATAATTACCATAAGCTGCATACACATTTTCCAGATTTCCTTGAGTAGAAGGACAATCGGTGTATGAGTGAGGACCGCCGCATGTTTCACAAGAAGGTGCAACCGCTTTAACTTGTTGTTGTTGTTGGTTTGAAGCGAGAAGCGTGATATTTTTGCTCATTTCAGTCATCATGCGGGTGAGTTCGGTCATATCAGGGTTTGCTGAGGTGGAAGAAACATTGACTCTCGGGTTGTTCCTTGAAGAAGCGGAGGAATCCCAGTTTTTGTGGTGAGTAGTCATGTTCTCAATTAGCTCTCTACACTCCTCGGGTCGCCTTTTCATGAATGTGCCACCGGCGGCTGCATTAATCGTATCACGATCACGAAAAGTCAATCCGTTGTAGAAAGTGTCTATTAAGGTCACAGGGAGCATGTTGTGGTTTGGACAACGATCAATCAAGACATTATATCTTTCCCAAGCATCAAAAAGAGATTCATCGGGTTCTTGCATGAAACCGCTGATTTAATTGCGAAGGCTCGTGACCATGGATGGTGGAAAGTAGCGCGACAAAAAGCGTTGAGTCATGTCATCCCAAGTGTGAATAGAATTTTTTGGAAGACGATTGATGTTGTAAAATTAGTCACTTGCTTTAGGAAAAACAAGCACTAATAATGCGGGTAAGTATTAAGTCTCACGTTTAGTGAAAAACGCGAATACTCGTCGTCGAGTTCGTTCTCGGTGGAGGTATGGTGTTTAAGCCAAAAATATTATAGACGTTATTTAGTTCGAGTGATTACGCTTTTGGAAAGAAAGAAAGAAAGAAAAGCGGAGACGAATTACGTTGAAAACGGTCGAAAATGCTCAAACGAACGAACGTAAAAACGCGACCAAACGAAAAATTTCACCTAAAAATTAATTAAAAATCACTAAAAAACTCTATAAAGTCTAACTAAGAAAATTACGAAAGCCAAAAAATTTTGAAAATGAATTAATTACTTTATTTTAATATTTAAAGTAAATTAAAAATCCTAAAAAATAAATTAACTAAGAAAAGGACAAAATTCAAAGTTTATTATTTTCGTAAACCTTAAATATATTATTTAAAAACTAAAAAATATTTTTTTGAAAATCTTAAAATTTACTTTCCTATTTTTAAACTAATTAAAACTAAAAAAAAAGAAATAAAAATGAATAAAAAATATGAAAATAAAAGCAATAAATCTGAAAAATTAATTTAAGTCCTAAAGGTTATATACTTTGTTGGAAAAATAAGCTGGATGAACCATCTTACCTAATAAGCTCGAAAAGCTGCGAATAAGCTACAATATTAAAAAAAAATTAACTAAAAAGAAAAACAAAAGCGTATACAAACTAAACAAAAGAAAATGTTTACAAAAAGAATCAGGAGATGAGATGGTTAAGAGGAGGAGCTGTTGCGTCTTCATGGTGGCAGGTGGTCAAGGTTTCGAAACCCATAGTTGGCACTTGTTTGTTTTTTTTTTCTTTTATAATCAGCTGAATAAACAAGTTACAATTCATATAAAATATAAAAGAAAGGAACTATCAACTAAAAGAGTCAATAGATCAGTTGGTCATGGACTGTGATGCTGCGTCTGATGATGCAGAGTGGTCAGGGGTTCTATCCCCACTTGCAGCAACCCCTTTTTTTTCTGCTAATATTTTTGTTTTGCTAGCAGCTTTTTGGAAGTAAAGCACCAATAAGCAGTTGCTTATTTGGGCTTATATATCAGGTATAAGCAATATAGAAGCAGTCTATACCATGCACACAAAGGTGTTCAAAAGCACAACATATCGCTTTTATAAGATATATAACTTTTAAAACTAAGCAAAACACAGTAACCAACACATACAAAAAACTGCAAAGCATTGGCTGTTACAAAGCAAAAACAAAAAGCACACAAACATGAGCAAATATTGCAGCCATAATTGAAACCAAAAATAGTGACTAGAAACTACAGTAACATTTTATTTTATGGCAAACACAAAAGTAATGTGAATAAAGAAGGCAAGTCAGGTGAACACTATATCAAAAATAAATATAAACCTTTTCCTCTGTGACGGGCAGAGAGCACAAACAGAAATCAGATTATTAGCAAAAAAAACTCGAATAATTCAAAATAAACAACTCAAGAACAGTGACTACAACCTTGGTGCAATATTACTTATTTAAGGCCAATTTCTAAGCTGATAATTAAGCTATAAAACATATACTAAACTTAAAGTTAACTAAAAACATATCTCATCCTACACTTAAGCTACTAAAATCCTAAATACCACTACCTCAATCTTCAAATGGTGACATATATGGAATTTAAACATCTAATCCAGACAGAAAGTTGTGAAGTGAGTAAGTAGAGAACCTGGAAATTCATGAATGGAATGAAACATCTAACCCGAAACAAGAACCATACCCATCTAATATCACTCCCTTTTTTTCTTGATTCGAGCAACAACAACAATTTCAAACACAACACAATCTTCCCTTTTTTTTCTTCGATGGTAAGCAAAAGCATACAACAAGAACTCTCCCTTTTTTTTAAACTCAGCAGCAATCAACAAAACACCTTTCACCCTCAATTTTTTCTTCCACTCAAACAGTGAAGTAACAACATAATACTATCCCCCTTTTTTTTAAACAGTGGCTGCAACAACAATCTTAATATCGACAGCCCTTTTTTTTCTTTCAATACACAAACAATCAACAAGACCCGATTCCCCTTTTTTCGTCAGTACAGTACCAGCAAAACAACATCCTTTAGCAGCAACTTCACTCTCTTTTTTTTCTTGCTTTCGTCGAACCAGCAGCAACACATCCCGATGAGCAGAAACAACAACTCAAATATATCACACTTTCTTTCTCTCTTTTGTTTGGTCTCGATGAACAGAAACAATAACAAAACAAACCCAAACCTATCTCTTTTTTTTTCGTTTGGTAACAGTAACAACACACAAAAAAAAAATCTTTTTTTTACACTCTCACTTTTTTTCTCCCTCGTATCACAGTAACCAAACACACAAATAAATTCTCCCCTTTTTTGTAACCTTCGGCACACAGTAACTTAACAAGAAAATAAAACTTTGGATTTAACCAACAATGATTAAAATAAAACTTTTGGAACTCAGATTAATTTCAAATAAATACCAACTTTTAATTAATGAAAAGGAATTATATTTTCTAAAAAAACACCAACTTTCATTCAATAAAAAGGAATTACATTAAATTGTAAATTAAATCTGGAACAAGAAAAACAAAAATAAAACCTATGCCTTATAAATACTGGCTACAAGATTTCTAACAAAAGAGAAGTACTAACCCTAGTCATTTGATCTTCCGAAAATACCCCAAGCATAAAAAACGGATATGCTCTTTGGATTCTTTCTTCTAGACTGTTCTTGAGGAGCATGTGATGAATAGCTGTTAAAACTTGATCTTGGCCTTTGATTTGGTCTTCTGAATCTTCACGTGGGTCTTGTAAGAGTGGCTTTGTCTTGATTCGTGATGTGGGGCAAGATTCGATTTGGATAGTGATGGGGATTAGGAGGGTTCGATTTAGGTTAAGATTAGAGATGGTGGTTGAGGCTAAGAACCCTAATCTGTGTTTATTTGTAAAACAAAAAGTCTGGTCCCTTTTTGTTTTATAAATCTCGTCTTTTAGCAAAAAAGAAACAAAGGGCCCAGTTTGGTTGATAATTTGGGTGGGTTTGTGGGTATGGTTTATGATTCTTGGCAGTTTACCCCCTTAATCTTCCAAACTTTCTTCAAATAAAGTCTCATCAGCTTTTAATATATTTCCTTTGGTAATATCTTTTGGCAAATTACAAATCAATCCCTCAAACTTTGGCAATCTTGAAATAAGGAATAATTATGTATTTCTTTGGAATCTTCAAGGGCTTGTTTTGCTAATTCTTCAAACTTCAGGTTTAAAACTTATACCAAATGATTATTCAAGGGTCATTCTTGACAAGTCTTCAAAGATAGAGGACCAAAGTTGTCATTTCTTCAAACTTGAGGGGCATTTTTGTAAAATCTAAATTCGGGTTCGGTTTGTTGTGCGGCTTCGTTTCCCGTGTTCGTTTTTTCTTGTTTCTTATGATCTTTTGTCATTTTCTCGATATCCATACCTAAAACATACAACACACGAATACGAGCATATTTTATGGTATTTAATGATATATTTAGCGTTTTAAGCCTGATTTGGACGATGAGACCATGTATAATTGCGGTCTCATCACTCCCCCATACTAAACCATTGTCGTGCCCTCACGCAATGCTAGAATAAAGTATCGTACCACCTCCAAAATTCATTTTTATTCACTTTATTGAATGATAAACTAGCCACACTACTACTATTACTACTACTTGTGTTTTAGACATAATGTATGATTTTCATCGCAAAATGGGACGTTTAGGTTCATAGAATAAGAACACGTGAATGCTATTTCGTAGTCCTCGATTTTCACCCAATTCCATGTTAAGCGTGTAACAAGATCATTGTTATTATAAGTTAGCAACACGATCACTTCTTATTAGTGTTAATTACGAACCTAAACTCCCTTATTCCTACTTGGTATCTCTTATATTTTATTTTTGTCTTAATGATCACGAGGATACATCATTGACTTATGCGTGAATAGAGATTAGGTCCAAAAATAGAGTCTTAACGGTGTAACCAAAATCATTAAATTAATAATTCACCCTAATAGACAACGATGTCAAAAAATTAAGTCAACAAGAAGGATCGATAAACACGGTTTTATAACGGTTTTGAACATGAGACTTATTACCATGACTTTTATTATCCGCCTCATCATCGGTGGTTTTATTATCATGGTTTACCTCCATCTTTTATTCAACTTCGCCAGGAATCTTTTATTATGACTTCGGTCTTGCCTTGCCTTTTATTATCCGCCTCATCATCGGTGGTTTTATTAGCCAAAGACGTATATCCTCACGCTAAAGCGAATTTTGGATCTTTAAAGCTTCGAAGATTAAGGCTTGATTCACTTTCAACTTTGCATAGATTTTTCGGCCTTGTGAGCTTCAAATTTTTGCTTAATTTAGGTGAGCACTTGAAATCTTATTATTAGGTGAAGCTTTCGATTATTCGGGTGCCAATACTTCAAAACCGTGACG
Organism: Glebionis coronaria; assembly: GCA_025667525.1. Taxonomy (NCBI): domain Eukaryota; kingdom Viridiplantae; phylum Streptophyta; class Magnoliopsida; order Asterales; family Asteraceae; genus Glebionis; species Glebionis coronaria. The sequence continues at coordinate 39,329,322 of CM046879.1, forward strand.
TTGGCGATACCTTAATGTTTTCCCAATTTAATTACATGGAAGCTACTAAAACAAATTAGAAACCAACAATAGTGACTAAACCGCTAAATCAATATTTATTAACAATTTATTATACAAAAGCGTGCGGAGAATAAGTTAATAATTACTACACATGAGATTGTGACGATTACGAGACTTATAAATAACTCTATCATTTCTCGTCCTCATTTAAGAGACTTAGCCTAAAAGTTAAGGAATCGAAGCTAAGTGCTCAACACGCACGGTTGAGTCAAAAATTACTCTTATTCTCACCATCGGAAAACCTACATTCGTGTCTTAAACACTTATGAAAAATACGAAAAATGTTAAAATTTGGCCATTTTTAGCCTTATTTTGCAACAAAACGATAAACAAAAAGATAAACTTTGGAAAGCGTGAAGGTTTAGCAAGGCAAGTATCTATTCACCCCCCCCCATACTAAAGTTAAACATTATCCTCAATGTTTCGAGTCTAGGGGTGCAAACACCCCCATACTAGAGACGTAGTCGAATGCCTAATCTAGCATAGAAAGGGTGTAACCGTTAAATTAATAGCCGTTTATGAGGTGTGCTAAAAACCTAAGGTTAGAACATATAAGGATATATCATTTGGATATTGAGAAATTCTTCAAAGCAAACGATCGAGTGCTCCCATAAAACGAACACGAGAGGCTCCAATCGTGAAGATCATGATCATCTAAAATTCACAAGTCACAAACAACCACGGAACAAAGGTAGGAAGGGCACAAATCCCCTCATTAGGTTAACTAAAAAAACAATAATATGTACAAGGATAAGCATGAGATTCCCCCACGAGGCACCTTGTTTTTGATAACCGAGTCAAAAGCTCGACTCGAATCCCCATGAATGTGATCATTTAGGGATAATCATGGTTCGGTCATTTTGGTGGGACTTACATGTAATCAAGGCCCAAAAGCAACCGTGAATAAAGGCAAAGCCTCTATACCGGGATCGAAGATCGTATCCTCACATTTTGTTGAAAATAAAACACACAAAGCCGGAGGATACGTCTTGTAAGGAAGAAAACTCCTTACGACGTAGGTAAACTCATCAAATCCGAGGGGGTGGGTTGGTATACTTTGAAACGAAGGTAAAATTGAAAGAGAATTGCTCAAAATAGGAGTTTCAAAATTTCCCCCCGGATCGAAGGCAAAAGCCTCATTAAAATCCTCACTCTCATCGAGAGGCGGTCCATCGGTGAACCCCTCGAGAATGGAAACGTCATGAGTAGAAGGAGTAGTCTCAACCGTATGAGACGTCGGGAGGGTGACTAGCAAATCCGGCTCATCGAGTTTAGGATCCTTAGAATCCTCACTCTCGATGTCCTCGAACGTCTCATCAAAGAGAGGATTTACGTCACCAAAGATGAACGCGTCATCAGATTCGAATAAAGGGTTCGAAAAGATTTTAAAATCGTTGTTTTGAACGTCCTTGTCGATTAGTGACTCGTCATCACTAGCGGAAAAATCATCGTCATTGAAAAGCGGGTTCGAAAAAGTCGTTGATTCTCTCCCCGAAGTGTCAATAGGAGAGACATCATCACAAGAAATCGATTCACACTCACTATCGTGATTTGCCTCGTCAGAATCTTCGTGGAAAAATTTATCGAGAGCAAAATAACTTACCTCATCTTCGAAGAAAACCGTAGGCTCACTTTGGATTGGAATAGGGATCTCGACACTAGGATTAGTGCTAAGATTCGTCTCCCCCATACTTAGAGAGGCATCGGTTTCCGAAGTAGGTATAGGAGTAGTTTTTCCATGATAAGGGTCGAGATTGAAAACATCGCTATCATCATCGTCGTATTGGTAATCATATGGAATCTCAAGAGACGTAGAGGCATAAGTATCAATATTTGACGCTTGCACTCGTTGCTTTTCCATTTCAATCTCCCCCCTTATACTTCTAAAAATGTCCATCACACCTTGCAAGAATTCTTCTTCATGGTCTTGTAAGAAAGCGCCAAAGGAATTTTGTCTCTCGTTACTTGACTCATGAGAATTTTGGTGTTCGAGATCGTATGGGGGGCCTCAAAATTATCAAAACCGGAATTATAGTATGAATTGGGTTCATTATAATACATTGGTTGGCAAGAATAAGTATCGTGAGGCCCCCCACAATGGTCGCAACACGGATTTTGAGAAAAATCCGGTTCGTTGTGTGGATAAAAATTCCCATTGTTACAATTGTAATTCATATCTTCTGGAGGTGATTCGTCAAATCCGTTGAATTGGTTGTCGAAAGACGTATTTTGATTCATCGATTGACAATCATACCCATAATGAGGTGCGTTTCCACAAGACTCACATGAATACGACGATGGATATTGTGATGATTGGTCAAAGAAATTAGGATTCGGTTCGGGGTCATTATAATTCGTACAACAAAATCCGAAATCGTGCTCCAAACCGCAAAAATCACACGAATAAGACGAAGGCGGTTGTGGAGCTTGGTCATAGGATTGAAATCCGTAACCATAGGCGTTTTGATTCGTTTCATCGTCTTGATTATTATCACAATAATAAGACGAATCATTTGACGAATAAAACGAAGACGATTGGCGACCTTGGTCGTATGATTGAAATCCGTCACCATTGTTGTTTTGAGGAGAGTTGTAGATATAACCCTCCCTTCCTCCTAAGATCTCGCAATTATAACAATTACCACCATCGGGCGGTCCTCCACAATATGGACACGAATAGTAACCATCATTCGACCTGATGTAACGCGAAAATCGTAATCGAGAATTAAACAAATTAGAGGGTTCAAGAAGAGAATTATGAAAATAGAGGGAAGATGAGAAGATTATTTTTGTGTTTTTGGTTTTTTAATTGTTTTGGAATTTTGGTGTATTACGTAGAAATTAATCTACAAAAACTATCCACTAATCAAAGGTCTCGATTAATGAATCCAAGAAGAATGAAGGTAATTACGTGAAGTACAAACCCTCGTCGACTTTGAAACGTTGGCGGAACGCCAAAACGTTTCGAGGTTCAATAATTAAAACTCACAAAAATAGATTAATAATACTTGATGTGGCAAACCCCTAATTAATCGTCACTTTCAAAACACGCACAAGCGAGCGGAGAAAACGAGGCGGCGCGAAGCACTTAAGAGCCTTTTTTCCTTAGGTCGTGAAATACAACCGCCTTATACCCACCTTATAGTTTGTATTTATCGAGATTAAATCAATTAAGAGTATTTATCTATTTTGCCTTCGATTTCGTTTGAATTCGATACAACAATAGTGACCGGAACGCTCAACTATTGAGGTGCGATATCTCGCGTATTTGGATAATTATTATGTGTTAATTGTTCTACGTAAATACAATATATTATGCACAATAAAAACAAGAAAACGATTTTGTGTTAATAGAGTTCTATTTAACACTATTTATTTGTATGGCTAATAGTATAGAAAAATAAAAAGAAGTATTTACGATAAAAACGTAAACACTCAAATAAACACGATAAATAAATATGTCTAAACACACCTCCCCGGCAGCGGCGCCATTTTTGATGTTGTAAAATTAGTCACTTGCTTTAGGAAAAACAAGCACTAATAACGCGGGTAAGTATTAAGTATCACGTTTTGTGAAAAACGCGAATACTCGTCGTCGAGTTCGTTCTCGGTGGAGGTATGGTGTTTAAGCCAAAAATATTATAGACGTTATTTAGTTCGAGTGATTACGCTTTTGGAAAGAAAGAAAGAAAGAAAAGCGGAAACGAATTACGTTGAAAACGGTCGAAAATGCTCAAACGAACGAACGTAAAAACGCGACCCAACGAAAAATTTCACCTAAAAATTAATTAAAAATCACTAAAAAACTCTATAAAGTCTAACTAAGAAAATTACGAAAGCCAAAAAAATTTGAAAATGAATTAATTATTTTATATTAATATTTAAAGTTAATTAAAAATCCTAAAAAAATAAATTAACTAAGAAAAGGACAAAATTCAAAGTTTATTATTTTCGTAAACCTTAAATATATTATTTAAAAACTAAAAAATATTTTTTTGAAAATCTTAAAATTTACTTTCCTATTTTTAAACTAATTAAAACTAAAAAAAAGAAGAAATAAAAATGAATAAAAAAATGAAAATAAAAGCAATAAATCTGAATAATTAATTTAAGTCCTAAAGGTTATATACTTTGTTGGAAAAATAAGCTGGATGAACCATCTTACCTAATAAGCTCGAAAAGATGCGAATAAGGTACAACATTAAAAAAAATTAACTAAAAAGAAAAACAAAAGCGTATACAAACTAAACAAAAGAAAATGTTTACAAAAAGAATCAGGAGATGAGATTGTTAAGAGGAGGAGCTGTTGCGTCTTCATGGTGGCAGGTGGTCAAGGGTTCGAAACCCATAGTTGGCACTTGTTTGTTTTTTTTTCTTTTATAATCAGCTGAATAAACAAGTTACAATTCATATAAAATATAAAAGAAAGGAACTATCAACTAAAAGAGTCAATAGATCAGTTGGTCATGGACTGTGATGCTGCGTTTGATGATGCAGAGTGGTCAGGGGTTCTATCCCCACTTGCAGCAATCCCTTTTTTTCTGCTAATATTTTTGTTTTGCTAGCAGCTTTTTGGAAGTAAAGCACCAATAAGCAGTTGCTTATTTGGGCTTATATATCAGGTATAAGCAATATAGAAGCAGTCTATACCATGCACACAAAGGTGTTCAAAAGCACAACATATCGCTTTTATAAGATATATAACTTTTAAAACTAAGCAAAACACAATAACCAACACATACAAAAAACTGCAAAGCATTGGCTGTTACAAAGCAAAAACAAAAAGCACACAAACATGAGCAAATATTGCAGCCATAATTGAAACCAAAAATAGTGACTAGAAACTACAGTAACATTTTATTTTATGGCAAACACAAAAGTAATGTGAATAAAGAAGGCAAGTCAGGTGAACACTATATCAAAAATAAATATAAACCTTTTCCTCTGTGACGGGCAGAGAGCACAAACAGAAATCAGATTATTAGCAAAAAAAAACTCGAATAATTCAAAATAAACAACTCAAGAACAGTGACTACAACCTTGGTGCAATATAACTTATTTAAGGCCAATTTCTAAGCTGATAATTAAGCTATAAAACATATACTAAACTTAAAGTTAACTAAAAACATATCTCATCCTACAGTTAACCTACTAAAATCCTAAATACCACTACCTCAATCTTCAAATGGTGACATATATGGAATTTAAACATCTAATCCAGACAGAAAGTTGTGAAGTGAGTAAGTAGAGAACCTGGAAATTCACGAATGGAATGAAACATCTAACCCGAAACAAGAACCATACCCATCTAATATCACTCCCTTTTTTTCTTGATTCGAGCAACAACAACAATTTCAAACACAACACAATCTTCCCTTTTTTTTCTTCGATGGTAAGCAAAAGCATACAACAAGAACTCTCCCTTTTTTTTAAACTCAGCAGCAATCAACAAAACACCTTTCACCCTCAATTTTTTCTTCCACTCAAACAGTGAAGTAACAACATAATACTATCCCCCCTTTTTTTTAAACAGTGGCTGCAACAACAATCTTAATATCGACAGCCCTTTTTTTTCTTTCAATACACAAACAATCAACAAGACCCGATTCCCCTTTTTTGGTCAGTACAGTACCATCAAAACAACATCCTTTAGCAGCAACTTCACTCTCTTTTTTTTTCTTGCTTTCGTCGAACCAGCAGCAACACATCCCGATGAACAGAAACAACAACTCAAATATATCACACTTTCTTTCTCTCTTTTTTTGGTCTCGATGAACAGAAACAATAACAAAACAAAACCAAACCTATCTCTTTTTTTTCGTTTGGTAACAGTAACAACACACAAAAGAAAAATCTTTTTTTTTTACAGTCTCACTTTTTTTCTCCCTCGTATCACAGTAACCAAACACACAAATAAATTCTCCCCTTTTTTGTAACCTTCGGCACACAGTAACTTAACAAGAAAATAAAACTTTGGATTTAACCAACAGTGATTAAAATAACACTTTTGGAACTCAGATTAATTTCAAATAAATACCAACATTTAATTAATGAAAAGGAATTATATTTTCTAAAAAAAACACCAACTTTCATTCAATAAAAAGGAATTACATTAAATTGTAAATTAAATCTGGAACAAGAAAAACAAAAATAAAACCTATGCCTTATAAATACTGGCTACAAGATTTCTAACAAAAGAGAAGTACTAACCCTAGTCATTTGATCTTCCGAAAATACCCCAAGCATAAAAAACGGATATGCTCTTTGGATTCTTTCTTCTAGACTGTTCTTGAGGAGCATGTGATGAATAGCTGTTAAAACTTGATCTTGGCCTTTGGATTGGTCTTCTGAATCTTCACGTGGGTCTTGTAAGAGTGGCTTTGTCTTGATTCGTGATGTGGGGCAAGATTCGATTTGGATAGTAATGGGGATTAGGAGGGTTCGATTTAGGTTAAGATTAGAGATGGTGGTTGAGGCTAAGAACCCTAATCTGTGTTTATTTGTAAAACAAAAAGTCTGGTCCCTTTTTGTTTTATAAATCTCGTCTGTTAGCAAAAAAGAAACAAAGGGACCGGTTTGGTTGATAATTTGGGTGGGTTTGTGGGTATGGTTTATGATTCTTGGCAGTTTACCCCCTTAATCTTCCAAACTTTCTTCAAATAAAGTCTCATCAGCTTTTAATATATTTCCTTTGGTAATATCTTTTGGCAAATTACAAATCAATCCCTCAAACTTTGGCAATCTTAAAATAAGGAATAATTATGTATTTCTTTGGAATCTTCAAGGGCTTGTTTTGCTAATTCTTCAAACTTTAGGGTTAAAACTTGTACCAAATGATTATTCAAGGGTCATTCTTGACAAGTCTTCAAAGATAGAGGACCAAAGTTGTCATTTCTTCAAACTTGAGGGGCATTTTTGTAAAATCTAAATTCGGGTTCGGTTCGTTGTGCGGCTTCGTTTCCCGTGTTCGTTTTTGCTTGCTTCTTATGATCTTTTGTCATTTTCTCGATATCCATACCTAAAACATACAACACACGAATACGAGCATATTTTATGGTATTTAATGATATATTTAGCGTTTTAAGCCTGATTTGGACGATGAGACCATGTATAATTGCGGTCTCATCAACGATCAAACCATTTCTCGGCGTGATATGATAAAGTATGTGGGAAGAGTTGTAGGCGTAGAACATCCATTGTGGCACAGGGCAACTTCATGCTTTGGGTGCAATCGGAATGTACCTATCTTTCAGATCGGAATGTGAAGAATGGACTCAGATCGGAATAACTGTCACTTACCTCCTGATCGGAATACTAATCAAACCCAGATCGGAATGCACTAAAATTTCACTAATCGGAATATCAACACAAAACCCCAGATCGGAATGTTGTTCAGATCGCAATGTGTCAGATCGCAATCCTAGATCGGAATGTTGTTGGGGAAATTTGGGCAGCACTTCGACTAAGTAAACCTCAAGAGCCGTCGGAATGTGCGATCGCAATATGCGATCACAATCCCAGATCGGAATGAGGGTGATGATACTCTATCGCAATCCCGGATCGGAATGCAAAACCCTTGTCCAAAACTATCACTATCGGAATGTGGAGAATTGCAAGCCGTCGCAATGTGTAGTACCCTTCTTTTCCGATGGAGCACAATTCGTAATAAGCAAAAGAACCAAATAAGCTAGGACTAATAAGCAGTAATAAAAACTTAAATGAAATGAAAACAAACGAAAAAGTAAACTAAAAAGATAAAACCTTTTTTGAAATTTAAGGGACGAAACTTAGTGAAATAAATTTTGAAAAGTAAAACTTTTAAGAAAACTTTGAAATCAAATAAGCTAAGTACAAATTAAGCCAACAAGCTTGTCAATCTTATAGCCTAATCCGTATGGAAACTTAGAACGGAATAAGAAAATAAACGTGATAAGCAACAATATTAAGCAAAAACACTTTGAAATCCGAACCAAAATCAAATTAAAAACAAGAAGAGGAGAATGAGAAGATTGTAAAAACTTGATAAAAGGAAAGGTGCAAAGATTAAAGAACACGAATTTAAAGAACACGAATTAAAAAACTTACTTGGAATTAAAGGATAATTAAGGTGCAAGACAAGTGTTTAAATTGACATGTAAAGTAAATGTGCAAGTAAATAAAGATGGAAGACTAATTGTCACCTTAGCCAACAAAAACTAATGAAATGAATATGAAGGCTGTTTAAAGGAGATTAGGGAGATGGTTAGAGGAAGCTTCCTCCCCTCCTTCCTTTCTTCTTAATTGCATGATCAAGTCCTTAAGCTTCTTTAATCTTCTTAAATCTTCTTAATACTTGGACTTTGTTTTGGGATTTCTTCGAACTCGTCTTTTAATTCTTCAATAAATAAGACTCGAGTTCTTCGGCTTTAAGTAAACTTCCGTCTTTTGACTTTTTCTTCGATAAATCTTCAGAATTGGTCTTGGACTTCCGTTCTTTTCGCACTCTTGACTTCTTGACTTCATCTTTCATCTTTTTCTTCAATAAAAGCCCGTAAATGCCGTGTTTTCTCCACTTTTCACAATTTCGTCCTAAATCACAACAAAAACACAAACCACGCATAATTCCGACATAAAAGACATAAAATACACGTTTTGGCTTGGTTATTATTGTAAATAAGTGGTAAAAAGGATGGGTGTTTACACACCTATCAGGTTCCATGGGTTGATGAAGTCTTGCATGGAGCAAGAGGTGGTGAGTTTGATGAAGAAATGAGAATTGGGACAATCTCATTCTTGGGAGTGTGAAAGGGTGAGGAGTTAGGTTTAGCCATTCTAATCTTAATCTTAATATTTTTCTTTGTGGTGGAGGTTTTGGATGAGTTTGAGCTTCTTGTAGAAACCATGGTTGAAATGAAGGGTTTAAGGTTTAAGGAAGAATGGTTTGATGTGTGAAGAACATGGCTAACAAGGTGGGTTTAAAAGGGTGAAGGGATGATCCAAACTCGTAATGGGTTAAAAAACATTTTATGTGAACAATGAATTTAGCTAACCCAGTTTAGGAAATGTGCAGGTTTTTGCAAAAAATCAAGCAAGGTTTACACAGATTAAGGAAAATAGTGTAAAGCAAAGATTCTGTCGGACACAGTAGCCGGCGGTTCCTTATCTAAGGGCGGCGGTTCCTTATCAATAAGGTACCGCGGTTCTATAAGGAACCGCGACCAGTGGTGTTCAGAAATGGTATTTCCTCAAATTTTGGTTAGCCCAGATTTTTACCAAAGGAGTTTCAAGCTAAAGTAAACTACTGACCAAAATCTAGGAAGCTGACTAACACATAGGATGTACAAAGCTATGCAAATCACAATGGCAAACATTTAGGATAAATTACAAATAATCCAAACAAGTAGAATATAGTTAATACACATCCAAGATAAAAATAAGAGGAAGCAAATGTTCAACATCACATTACATGTTTACCAACATGTATACTTTTAAACAACTCAAAGTCTTCATGTTTTCTTCTTTCCCAATCCCTTGATCATGTTTCCTAAGTACTTGATTCCCTTTCTTGACTCAATCTGGTGTTCATGTAAATCACCTTGGGTTCGAAGATTTTGACGGTAAAGTTCCTCTAAATTGAGATTATTAGGAACTTCACTAGTGGAATGATGAGGAGGGGAAGCAATGTCATCTAAACCATCCACGAATGAGTTTGTGGAGTGGTGAGAAGTACTCAAAGAATCAATGGGAGCACTTGTGCCAATGCCATCACAATCACTTGTTGGCATGTCCATGTCCTCATCATTGGACTCTTGTTGGTCAGATTTACGATCACATCTTGTCTTTCTCTTATATACCTCTTGAATAGGTAGCATGACTCGTTTGACCGGTTGAAACTGAGAAAGATCAAGATTTGGAAAATCACGGCCAACCCTTTTAAAAAGGCGAGTGAGAAGCATTGTGTAAGGGAGGTTTGTTTTAGGCTTGTGAATAGCATAATTGATCCGTTGAGCGATAAAATATGCCAAATTGTAATTAGTGTTGGTAAAGATGCAATATAACATATGCACTAAACACGCCGGAACATGATCCCGGTTTTCACCAAGATAAAACACATTTTCCCTAAGGATATTAGTCCATTGGACCATATTATCATTAAGGTCGCTTAAGAGAACCTCATGACGTTTCACCGAACGTACATTAGTATGAAGGCTTCTCTTAACGGGTCGATTACGCTTTTTGGAGACAATGTCAATAATGAAGTCAAGATCAATTTCCTCATGATTATTTGGAGGACAATTGTAGGATTCAAGGAGAGCACTAAGCTTCCATTTATCCGTGAAGCGACAAGTGCCTACAAATGGGACATCAAGAATTTGACCAAAAACTTCGAGAGAGTATTGAATGAGTTGATCTTTCAAGATGAACCTAACAAATATTCCATCGTTTTTTTCAATGACGGAGTATGTGCTAAAGAACTCCAATAGGAATCGAGGATAGATGTCTTCCTTAATGTTCAACAAACAATCAAATCCAATGTTTTCAAACATGGACTTGATGTAGACATAATCCTTGATATCCTTTTGGACAACTCTACCCTCATGAAAGCAACGAGATTGAAGGGAGGAAAAAGTATGGGCAAGGTGAGTTGAGTGACAAAATTCGGAAAGGTTTGGCATATATTGTTTGGTGAGTTGATGATCCTTTTGGTATTGTGAAGGCATGATTAGTACCTAAATAAACACAAGAAAATATTTTTCCAATCACTCATATGAAAAATAAAATCAAAACTCAAAGATATGAGAATGTGTTATATCAATTTCGTGACATACAAAGGATTGAATCCATAACATTCTCATGTTCACAATGTGTCTATTCCATTATTAACCAAGAACATATGACCTATGTTGTATCAACAATGGACTAGAACATTGGTTTTTCAAAACAAGGTTTTTAGGTAAGCATTAATAATGCAACTACCTATTTGTTCATGGGTTCATCTCAATTCTATCTTTTAACCACATTTAGCCAAAATTCGGATTTGTTCTACAAGTGGGTTTTAGTGAAATCTTAATGAATGTGAACCTAAGGAAACATAGTAAAATAACCATGTCAACCCATATTCCTATTAAGGTTTTAATTCAATTTCAATTTTAAAAATCCCCAATTATGAAAGGATGAACGCTAGAACAAAATAGATGAAATTGAAAGAAAATACTTACAATTAATTGATGTTTGATGAAGGATGAGTGAAACCCACAACTTGGAATCAATTAATTTGAGTGATTGAAGGTTTTTGAAGCTTCAACAATGGTGGAAAAGATGAAAAACCGTCGGCTATATGTTTTTGGGAGAGAGAGAGTTTGGTTTGAAAAAGGTTATTTTAATAAAAATGGCGCTCTGACAAACTTTACTGCCCGCAGTACCTTATCGATAAGGAACCGCCAGTTTGAGCCGCCAGAGATAAAGAACCGCCTGCAGAGGCTGGTTTTTATCAATGAAACACGCCAAAATTTTTAAAACCAAATTTTCTAAAATACTTAAAAATATATCTTAAACCTTTTAGAATATCATTTGGATCATCATAACACTAAGCAATATGCCTTAATGAAGGATTACGAGTCGAATCAAGATCGAAAAGAACCGAAACGGACAAACGAGTACTCGTAGCGAAAAGGCAAAGTGGAGAGAAGTCAAAGGAAGTGAATCAAGACTTAGATCAATGCTCAAGGGATTAATTACAATCTTCAAATCATGGAGACGAAGAGCTTGTGTCATATATAGTGGTTTAAGACGTGCCTTTCTGGCGAAAAGTTAAACGGCTTTGGTAATGAATAAACACAAAGCAATTATTCATGTATAGACTAAGATCACTTTCAATAATAGTCTTAGTCTAAACCAAAATATGAGCAAGGTATTAATTCACTTTCTCTCCCACAAAGGGCCTACTAACCGTATGGGTGCAAACTATGGAAATCATGCTTGATACTTTAAGCTACTACTAACTCACTCTTCATCACCATAGTGAGTCAAGTATCCAAACAATGAAGGTTTGAGAGGATAAAATAAAAGAATCACAAACCACAAACAAATGTCAAGGCAAGGATGCCAAGAACAAGCACATAGTCAAGTAATGATCAAAAGAATGATCAAAGGGCGTGTGGAAGAACGAAAGCATACCTTGGCCACAAAGATTAATCCATCAAGGAATCAATGCAATGCCCAACAATGACTATGATGAGTACTAAGTCTTCAAGGACTAGTATCATTTCCAATCATCTTGGTATCATCATTTAAGGATGTTGAAGATCAATGAAGATGAGTCTTCTACAAGTGCAAGTAACTCAATCCACAACCAATTAAGTGATTGATCTTCATGAGTACCTACACGAAGCAAGATGCAAACTAGTAGATACATTTCAAGAGTAGATCTAAAATGCATAAAGACTACTAATCTAAGAAGGATGCAATATTACCAATTAAAAGACCTATTTTTCAAGAAAAAATAGTTTTGACCAAAGAGAAACTTTAGTACAACTTGACCTTCTAATTTGAGGAGACAATGGATCGATCCACGTTTTAAAGTACAATATACTTCAAAGATCTTGAGTGACCATCGCTCTGATACCAATTGTAGAAACTAGAAGGGGGGGGGGGTGAATAGTTTCTCTTCAATTTGTTACCTAATTTAAATTACTTTGAATTAAGTGTGTATCAAAACTATCTTTTACTTAAAACTAAGTTGCATAATGATTAGGTTCAATTCAAATGCATTAGCAATGGTAATAGGTAAGTATAATGATAATGAAATAAGTAAAGAGTAAGGAAAGAGACAACCTAGTGACAAGACACCAAGATTTATAGTGGTTCAAAAACGAGACTCTATCCTCGTTTCTACTCCACTCCTCGAGTACACCTACTCGAGATTTCCACTATATCCACAAGCTCCCTTCTTGGCGGAGAAAGCCTTACATCGTCGCTTACATTATTTTCCGACACTAAGCTAAATGTCGAGACCTAATCATTAGCTAGGACCAATCTACACAACGTTGCCTACTTCACTATTTAACGACACAAGGCTGGATGTCGAGTTCTAATCTCAAGGTAGAACCAATCTTCACGACGTTGCCTACTTCACCATTTAGCGACACAAGGCTAGATGTCGAGTTCTAATCCAAAGCTAGAACCAATCTTCACGACTCTTCACTTTGAAGCTAAGTGAGAACTTCACACAAAACAACTACTAATCACTTTCAAGTTTAGTGAGAACTCACAAGACACAATCACATCACTTTATAGTTTAGTGAGAACTACTACACAAATCTATTACAACTCAACTAGACATATCCAAGTACACACATGTAGCTTGGATCTACACAACATAAATCCAAGCAAACACATATGCAATGGATGTACACAACAAATCCAAGTGTTTACAAATAGCTTGGATGAACACAACTAGTCCAAGTATTTCATAAATACAAATGGATCAACAAAAATAAAAAGGCTAACATGATGAACATGACTAATTCATGGATTCATCTTTATCACAACACTAGTGAGTGAGTGATCTTCTCATTGGACAAGGTAAAGGAGGGTATCAAGAGGATAATCATATGTAAACATCCTTAACACTTTAAGTGATCATTTACTAATGATTATGCTATAGAAAATAGAAAGGGGGCTGAGAAAAACGTCCAAGAGGCTTATTGGAAAATGAGATTTGATCCACTATTTATAGGAGACACAGTCCAACGGCTAGCTGGGCGCGGATCCTTATCTAGCCGGTGGTTCCTTATCGATAAGGAACCGCCTAGCTATTTAAGATACTGCCCAGTAGAGTCTGCTCCCTTTTTTGTCTTTTAGTGGAGTAGGAATATCAAAGGTTTTTTAAACCTTCAAAGGATATTCTTATGGCATATGGAATATGCCATTTCAAATTTACATTTTCCATTTTAATAAAACATTTTCTTAAAAAGAAAGTTTATTAAAAAATCTTTTGTCATATTAAAAAAAGTGAGTTTTAAGGATAATCACTTTGAAGATAACTAAGTATGACTAAGAAAAGTTAGTGATATGATTATTACCTTGATGATAGTGTTAGTTAATAATTCCTTTTGTGTTTTACACTAAATGTGTTGTATAGTTTGTTGTGATCAAAACTAAGAAAGATTAGTTAACGCTAATAATGTTTTTAGGCATCACTTGCATTAACAGAAGATGAATCCAAAGTTGGTGGTGTATCTTGCAGAAATGTTGTAAGCTCCAAAATACGAATATTGGTGTCACCTGATGATCCAATAAAGGAAAAACCTTTTCATTAAACCGAGCATGTCGAGTGGCAAAAATCCGTCAAGTAGTGGGATCAAGACACCGATATCCTTTATATTGTGGACTATATCTGATGAAAACACATGAAATGATCCTTGGTGCAAGCTTATGAGGAGAATAGTCACGCAAGTAAGGAAATACTAGACATCTATAAGCTCTAACGTTGTCATAATTTGGAACTTGATTAATGATCACGTATAGTCCCTAATCGGGTTGAATACCCTGACCCACGGGTACTACCCGTATCCATTGGGTATGGATCAATATTTAGGCAGTGCGCAAAGGCCATGATGCCCGGTAAGCCGCTGTCGCATGCGGTTTATTCCTTTAACCGTGTCCTCTTCGCACTGTGACAGGATCGAATAGAATATAATCTATCTTAGGATTATATTCGCCTAAGGAAAGAAGATATACACTTACTATAGCTATGCGATAAAGATCAATCTATTTTCGGTCATTATCTCTTCCTTAGGTCGCAAGATCAGGAGGGCCCAGCCAGGACTCTCTCGGGTATAAAAGGAACCCCCGAGGTTCCACAAAGGTACAATATACACAATACTCTAAACCCTCACATATACTCAAATCAATTACTTACTCTCATGTTGGAGTCTAATCGTGGGACACGCGCCCACGGCAAGCTTAACGGTGTTTGTTATTTAGTGTGCAGGGTCTTCAAACAAGTTCACTTGGTGCAAGATCCGGAGTCCACAAGACCCTGAACTAAGCCTAATTCAGGTCAAGCGCGGTCCATCCAACTTTTGTATCAATAAGTTGGCGCCATCCGTGGGACCCTACACTAAACTCTAAGCATGACCAGAGACGGCATGAGTGGAGGTGGCAGGAGATCATCAATGATAGACAGCCGGATCACATCCGCAGGGGCTACCCCGGGATCTACAAGCGAAGCCAATAGCCGGGATGTGGCGAATCCACCTCCTAGAGGAGCGGACACACTGTTCTTAACTCCCTACCTACTATAGGAGAGAGGAACGTAACTCAGGGGTCGATCCAACCTCCTCCCAAAAAAGACAAACGGAGATTACCTCCCACGCTAGCTGAAAACGAAGAGGTAATTGCTATGGAAGCAAGAGCAATGGAAGAGTATGTAGCAAACAACTTACGAGCCCTACTCCCACTCTCTACAAGATATATGAAAGACCAACAGGTGATGAGTAAAAAGAGACGTGCAAAACGTCATCGCTCTCCAAGTAGGGACTCGTTGAGTTCAGACCCAGAAAATAGTCGCCGTATAGAGCGCGAGTGGGAATACTCCTTTCCAGAAACTCCAGAAGGCGAGACGTACGCTTACTAGTCACACAAAGGAAAAGACCAAGACTTATTACAACCATGGAGAAGATGAGGAAGGAACGCTTTCACAAAACGCATTCAGTATTACCCCGATACGATGAAACGTCGCATGTCGACAAACGTCAAAACGTACGACGGCAAAGCAGACCCACAGGACCATCTGAAGGTCTTCGAATCACAAGCAGGTATTGAGCAATGGCCCGAACCTGTGTGGTGCAACATGTTGAATTCTACACTTGTAGGAAACACACGGAATTGGTTTGACAGACTCCCGCCGCGAACGATCAATGGATTCGAAGTGCTACGTAAAGCATTTAAGAGAAATTATGTGCAACAAAAGAGATACGACAAAAGCGTCGTATCGCTGGCCAGAGTAAAACAAAATCAGGGAGGATATTTAGAAGATTTTTTAGAACGCTTCAAGAGCGAGTGCCTCCAGATAAAGGAATGCTCAGAAATCCTGGAGGTATCTTGCTTTATGGCAGGAATAAGGAACCAAGACCTAATTCGAAGGTTAAACGAGAAAACCCTAGAAACCTTCGACGGGGTGATGCGACGGGTGAGATACGTTATAAAAGGAGAAACCGCTGCTACAGAAGTAGGGCAAAACACTCCCAGCTATAGACCGCAAGATATGCCTAAGAAACAAGCCAATGGACAGAGCAGGTCACACAGTCTCGATTACCAAGGAAGCTAAAAAGAGGGACGTAGTGGCAACTATAGGTTCACGCCTCTAAGACTAACTCCAAGAAAGATACTTATGTCAGAAGGCGCGAACTTTCTAAGACCACTACCAATGACCACTCTCGTGGAAAGGCGCATAGGCAATAGACACTACGAGTACCACGTTGAAAAAAGGCATGCCACAAATGAGTGTATCCAGCTGCTAAAACACATAGAGGGCTTAGTAAAAGCGGGCAAGTTAAAGCACCTCACCAAGGAAACCAAAAAAGAAGAAAGACAAAATCCAAACAATGCAACTGCAACCATTTACATGGTACAAACATGGCAACGAAGGACGAAGCAAAAAGTGAGCCAAAATTTTTCCAGGGGAAAGGACATCTCGTTCCCACCCCTTATGGCGAGCACTATGGCAGATAGCCCATTAATAATAGAAGTAAATACTGGTGATCATAGCATCCATCGCATGTACGTCGATGAAGGCTCGTCAGCAGAAATCCTGTACGAGCATTGCTTTTCAAAGCTAAGCCCGGAAATAAGAAACCAAATGATACCCGCGACTTCACCACTCATCGGTTTTAGTGGGGAAGCAGTATGGCCTATAGGACAATTAAGGATATTGGTAAAGGTGGGACATGACGACCACTCGACAAAAGTCTCAATGAATTTCTTGGTAATACGATCGCCTTCACAGTACAATGGAATCATTGGACGACCTGCTATATTAGCAATGCGGGCAGTACCCTCCATAACTCATGGCATGATGAAATTCCCGGTGGAAGGAGGAATCGTAACGATCTTCAACGCAGATTTACCACTCGCAGAGTGTAATGCGATTGTGGAGCCCCTAGAGTAACGGCAGAGCCAAAAATAGAGTCACCACCAAACTTGAAGGTTGCCGTTCATCCAGAATACCCAAATCAGGAGATAACAATAGGAGGAACACTGTCTGACAAGGGAAAGTCGGATATGTGTAAACTCCAAAGGGATAATTTGGATATTTTTGCTTGGGAACCAAGGGATATGACAGGCATACCGTGATCAATAGCAAAACATAGATTACAAATCCGCGAAGGATATGAGCCGGTCAGACAAAAGAAAAGGGGACGGGCCCCAGAACGCAGTAAAGCAATACTAGAGGAAGTGAAGAAATTAGTGGACGCAGGAATCATGCGAGAGGTCTATTACCACGACTGGCTTTCCAACTCAGTCATGGTCAAAAAACACGACGGTAGTTGGCGCATGTGTGTTGAATTTACAAATCTTAATAAAGGTTGTCCACAAGACTGCTACATGCTCCTAGAGATAGATTGGAAGGTTAAATCGTTGTGCGGGTATCCTTTTAAATGTTTCCTGGATGCATACAATGGATACCACCAGATACAATGGCGGAGCAAGACAAGGAGAAGACAGTGTTCCATACTAGTCAAGGAGTATATTGCTACACAAAAATGCCCTTCAGACTAAAAAACACGGGGCCACATATCAGCGACTAGTACATAAGGCGTTTGATAGTCAAATCGGGCGAAACTTGGAAGTGTATGTTGATGACTTGGTCATAAAAAGCCACACGAAGGACGAATTCATCCGTGACATAGAGGAAACTTTCTTCACACTTAGAAGGATCAATATGAAGTTAAGTCCCAAGAAGTGTACTTTCGGCGCTACTGAAGGGATGTTCTTAGGTTATATGATAGATCCTAATGGCATTAAACCCTGCCCGGAGAAGACGGATGTAGTCATACAACTCCAAAGCCTGACAACAAAGAAAGAAGTGCAATCGCTGGATGGAAAACTGGTAGGACTAAACAGATTCCTATCTAAATCTGGGGAGAAATCACTCCCCTTGTTCAAAACCCTCAAGAAATGTATTAAGAAGGGAGATTTCAATTGGACAAAGGAGGCAGAGGAAGCATTCGGTGAATTGAAAAGACATCTGGCAACACTTCCCATGTTGGTCGCACCTCGGCCAAAAGAAGAGTTGATAGTATATCTTTCGGCCACACACGGAGCAATAAGTGTAGTACTGATGACGGATGGGGAAAATGTACAGACGCTAGTGTATTTCATCAGTAGGGCGCAACAAAGTTTGGAATTGAACTACTCGCACATGGAAAAACTGGTATTAGCGCTGGTAATCGTAGCAAAAAGGCTACGACATTACTTTCAAGCACATCCCATAGCAGTAATCACAGACCAGGCAATTAAGCAAATAATATCAAGGCTGGATGTAGCGGGAAGGCTGCAGAAGTAGAGTGTTCTACTCGGGGAACATAACATTACGTACAGGCCTCGCACCGCTGTTAAGGGACAGATTCTGGCAGATTTTATCATCGAAAAACCAGAAGAAGATGAACGCAAACCTGCGCATGAGGAAGACAGTCAAAACCCGTGGGTCTTATTCACGGATGGGTCCTCCTGCACAGATGGATTTGGCGCAGGCCTCATTCTCACCAACCCCGAAGGCATGGAATTCACGTACGCCCTGGGCTTTGAGTTCACATCCACAAACAACGAAACCGAGTACGAAGCACTTATAGCAAAAACAAAACTTTAAAGGTCATGAACACACACTTTTTCGTGGCTGCATAAAAACTGTCTTTCCGAAGCAAGGTCAAGACCTACCTCACATGAGTGACATGCTTATTATATGAAGCACTATTAATAAGAATGTCATTAAAATAAACAACCACAAACTTGGCAATAAAAGGCCTGAGTAGTTAATTCATCACGCACATAAATGTACGTAGCGTGTTTGATAAACCAAAAGGCATTACTAACCACTCATACAACCCTTCGCGATTCCTGAAAGCGGTTTTCCACTAATCACCAGGTTTAAGACGAATCGGGTAATACCCACTCTTCAAAACCAGTTTTGTAAAAATATTAACACCACTAATCTGATCAAGCAAATCATCAAGGCGAGGAATATGAAACTTGTACCTTATAGTGATCTTGTTGATGGCTCGACTATCAACACACATACGCCAAGTACCATCCTTCTTTGGTGTCAATAGGGCAGGAAAAGCACACGGGCTCATGCTCTTACAAACGTGGCCCTTAGAAACCAACTCCTCAACGTGCCTACGAAACTCCTCATGTTCTCCCAAGCTCAGCCTGTAATGTGGCATGTTAGGCAATTGTGAACCTGGCTCTAGATCAATATGATGATGTATATCCTGTAATGGTGGCAAACCATCAGGTAATTCACCAGGGAAAACATAAGAAAATTCTTCAAGTAAAGGGTTAATGGCTTCGGAAATTTCACTCTCTTTAGAAACCTCATTCCCTATTAGCACAAAAACATGTCTTCAAACTGCGAAAGAGTTAGTAAAGTACCAGTGGGTTTATTAACTACTTCCTTGGCTTTATTTGGCATCAAAGTAATATTCACACCCCTAAACAAAAAAATATAAGTATTAGTTCTCCCATTGTGAGTTACATCACGATCATACTCCCATGGCCTACCTAACAACAAGTGACAAGCATCCATGGGTATCACATCACACCAAATATATCCTTATAAGTTATTCCTACAGAAAACGAAACTTGGACACGCTTGAAAACTGTTATTTCCCTACCTTTTTAAGCCATTGTAACTTATAAGGTCTGGGACGATTTTTATTTTTCAATCCTAATTTATGGACTGGTTCTTCAGCTATCAAATTATCACAACTAACCGAATCACATACAAAAGTGCAAACCTTACTCATAATGGTACAAGTTGACTGAAAAATGTTATGTTTGATCCAATCATTACCATTAGCTTTAGGTTTTAAGCAAGAGTGTCTTACCACCAAATTCACCCTCACATCTCCATACACATACTCCTCCTCATACTCGGGTTTTTCATCATAAACTACGGCTTCTTCGTAATCATCATAAACCACGTCATCATCTTTCTCAAGTTCAAAAAATAACTGTCTTTTCCCAGCCTTCTTACACTCCGACTGTCGGTGAGCAGGTCACGACAGTTATAGCACTTCAACCCGCTACTACTAATCGATTTAGGAATTGGTTCAGTATTGCCACCAACTACCTTAGTTTTGCTAGGAGTAAAACAAGATGTCTTATTACTTGAACCAGAAGCACATGTTATTGCAAGACAAGACGAACTTTCCACTTGTCAGTTATGTTTCTCAAAAGTTAACCAACATATTAACTAACATATCTTAGTACGTGTATATTAGCAATACTATAATTAACGAGTAATGTTGTTTACTTTTGAGAAACACTTATGGATACTGTAAGTATTATATGGAGTTAATTACCAGGAGCTAAAGTACAAGAAGCTAAAACTAGTATAGCAATGATAGTTTACGATAAAGTAACAACTATAATCTTCTATGCTTGCAATCAACTAAGCTAGCTTAGTTGGCCACCAAGGATAACTTTTGAGAGGTATTCTTGGAGAAGTCTCAAGTTCGAGTCTCACTAAAGACCTTCAATGGCCCGAAACAAATAGAAGCATGAGTAAGGTTAGGTTCGAGGCTTGCATACTACCCAATTAGATGTCATTGTGGGCTTGAATCACCAACTACTAACTCGCCGTTAAAAAAAAGTTTCTATGCTCGCACTACAAACGTTAAGGGATAAAAAATATTGTAGGTTTTAGGTATGAAACCTGGGGAGAAAATTAATCCTCCATTAGGCACGGAGGCTCGCCTGTCTTAAATCTAGACGATCCAAAAAAGATAGTCGGCTCTGAGAATAGTCGGCTATTCTCAGCTATTTTTGGTATTTCATAGATTTTCGGCGAAGTATCAGCAACACAGGAGATAAAATCACGAATTAATCTTAAAGTTAAAAGGTAAATCATTTAATGAATTAGTTGTTCATTCATGAATTCATCTGACTGATATTTTTATGTTTAATTTAAACATAAAGGGTAGTTTAATAATTTTGATGTGTTGAGGTTTTTAACAATTCGAGATTTTTGTTATTGCTTGTTTAAACTGTTGGGTAGTTTCTAGCCTCGAGTTGAAAGTATCAGTGAGTTCCCGGCTAGGCCTATGCTATGATCATTAATTAGAACTCCAAAACGTAGAAGCCGATCGTTTGTTAGAGCCTTTGAAGGTGGGGTTAGAAAAGGCTTCTAACGTTGTTGCGAGTTACCCCGTCGTTGGTAGTTCCTTAGGTCGGGTTGAAAGTTTATGGACTTAAAATTAATAGTCGTGAGATAGGATCGAACTCGGGATCACGGGATTGCACACATAACGTAAAGGGTTAATTTATTTATTAAATATATTTTTTATATATTTATTAAATCAAACCAAATCTTAACTAACGATCATTAATAAATAATAGTTAAATTATAACGACCGTTATGGAATTAAATAGAAGCTAAAAAGAAGAAGGAAAAATTACACAAACACCCCCTTGGGGTGTGTGTTGATCGGCGGCAACAAGAGGGGGCAAAGGGGAACATTGGTTTCCTAATTTGTTATTACTTGGAAAGAAAGTTTGCCAAGCCTATATAAACAAACCCCTAGCCTCATAATTTTTCACCCCTCTCTCTTTTCTTGCTCTTTGATCGCCGGCCACTCCTACCCCACTTTAGGGTTTCGTTTTGGTTTTCGATCTTGTGTATTTATCTAGTCCTAGCCCCTCTCTAGGGTTGTTGGGTAGATATTCCATAAGCGTTGTAGCTCGGTTTGTTCGTGCTAGACTCACGGTTAACTCGTCGTATTACGTGTATACAAGAGCGTGATATAATCTTCCTTTAGATTATATTCTTGGTGGTGTTCGTGATAAACCCTAGTTGCCGTTCGTTTCCGTCGTCTTGTGGATCTTGCTAGGATAAAGGTATGTAACCCTAATCTTGATTAATATAATTGTGTTAAATTAATGATCTTGTTAATTGCTTCCGCTATGCGTTCTTTGATCCATATTAGGGTTTTAAATAATTGTTATGAACTATATATAAACCATTAGTGGCATCGAGAGCTGTTTTAACATGATTATAATTATCAAGATCTAAAGTTTTTTAACTAATATTGATTTTTATTGTTTTTTAGGTTTTATAAAAATTAGGGTTTTGTTTTTTATTGTTTTTTAAAAATCGGCTATTGCCGAATTTTTTATTAAAAAAAAATTTTTTGTAAACCCTAAAATTACATGGTAATTGACTTTAGATGTTTTGCATGAATTAATTGTTATGTCATGTGTGGTTACGATCCGTAGTTTTTAATTGTTAAGAGAATGTGGGAGATCCGTAATGAACGTGCATGTTTTTTACGGATCATATAATTTTTATTGCTATTTGCTTTATTTGATTCAAAGTTTTAAAATTAGGGAAGACTTTTTATGATCATAAAAACCCTAGATTTGATGTTCTTTGAATAAATTGTTATGCATGTGGCTATTTGATTTAGTTTTTTTTGTACTACTTGTTTTCATGCGTTTTTTATACTGTATGTTGTAAACAAGGGTAATTTTTTCCAAGAAAAATAATATGGACAAAATCTTATCAAAATTAATGAATTGTTTTGAGATGTAAATTACATATGATTTGCGTTGATTAGAATTGCAATAGCAACTTAACGGCCGACTCAATTTTGACAAACTATAAAGTGGGTATAACGCACCGCTGGTCATGTACCCGGTTAAGGAAGGAGGTGTTATGCTTCAGCGCTGACCAAATTCCCGGCTCGCCTGTGCGTCAAAATTGGAATTACCTACGGTTGTTAGTGGTATAATTCTTTAAGGTTGATTTAACTACATTAATTCACATCCGAAACACAATGAATAAGGTTATTGCTTTGTGCTTTAGCTGAGTTCTAGAAAAAGTACGGTGTGAATTTAGTTGTGTGTAAAATCTTTAATTGGTTTAACCAATACCTCAACTCGCAAGTATATGATGAACTTTTAGTCTCACCAAAAAGTTTACTAAACGTTTTATTAAACTTATGATATGGAGATGTATGCATGCTTCTCCATACATGATTTTGACACCAAAATCTATACCCTAAAAATTTAAGTCATATGCCCTCTAATTGACGAACACTTGAAGTTACAATTGTCGTCATATAAGATATCGGACGATGTTGTAATAGAGAGAAAACTTCATGACTGAATAAGATTCACATGAAGGTTTTACGTTCTTTAGATTAGTCGACTTAACTGAGTTACTCAGTGAGAACTGGAAACTTAAGGCATAAACTCGGGATAAAACATGTTTACAATGCAAATGATTTTGGCAATGTAAATCCCTAACGTATCTAGAAATTGCAAATTTGTTTGTCAATTATTGTTCAACAAGTTACTGTGTTGAATACATTTGTCACTAGCAGATCAACTGATGTGATGAATCTATGTCAATATGGATTCTAGTTTTCAAGGAAAATACTATGGTTTTATTACCGGGGTAATTTTATTTTCTTGAATTGTATTATCAAAAATACTAATGTTTGAACTTATTTCTGTAGAAATGGCTCAACCCGAAAGCAATCTGACAATAAGCTCGGCGTTCAAAGCTTTCTTTGAACGGCCTAAACTTACTGGCCCTAATTTCAATGACTAGTACCGCTCACTAATAATTGTTCTGAGAGCAGCGGGTACTATCAATATCTTGGAAACTCCTTTTCCGGAGGATCTTGTTGAAGGAGCATCTAATGCGGAAAGGCTTCAAAACGCTGCTAACGTTAAGAAGCACCAAGAGGTGGCTGCTGTAATGTTAGGAAGAATGGCTCCATCACTTCAAAGGAAGTATGAGCTAGCTTCACCTCAGTAAATGCTTGAAGAACTCAAGGCTGTGTATGAAACGCCGCAAGCTGTAGAGATCTATGATCTGGTTGATGCTCTATATAGTTGCAAGCAAGCTCCTGGAAAGTCCGTAAGTGCTCATTATATGAAGATGAGGGGTTATATGGAACATCTCATTGCACTAGGACAACCCTTCGATCATAATATGGCTATTAACCTGATCAATAGGGCCCTTAATAAGGACTTCAATGATTTCGTTCGTAACTATAATATGCATTGCACGGGGAAGACAGTTAATGATTTGCATGCAATACTCATTGACTTTGAAAAGGGGTTGAAAGATAAGGCATCCACTGCTACTCCTCCTGTACTTTATGTGCAAAAGGGTAGAGTGACTAAACCTAAACCGCAAGTGAATAAGAAGCAGAAAGGCAAAGGCAAGGTTGATAAGAGCAAACAAGTTGCGACTACATCAAAACCGAAGCAGAACTTTGCTAAGAAATCTCAGAAATATGAGACTTGTCACTACTGCAAGATGACTGGACACTGGAAGAGGAATTGCTCTCTCTATCTCCATGGAATGGCAGAACATAAAAAGAAGGTTGAGCTAGCTGCTGCAGCACCATCGTCAGGTAACTTATTTATGATAGAGTTATTTAATCTTTCATACAAATCAAACTCCTGGGTATATGATACGGGATGTGGTATTAATATTTGTAATACCCTGCAGGGATTTGAGTTGAAGAGGAGGCTTACCTATGGGGAACAATTTCTACAAGTGGGCAATGGCGCACAAGCAGCGGTTGAAGCTATAGGAATATTTAAATTAGTTTTACCTTCGGGTTTAGTACTGTTTTTAAATAATTGTCATTATTCACCTACAATTGTTAGGGGTGTCATTTCCTTTTCTTGTATGTTGGATCTTGGATTTAATCACACGATTGATAATAATAGAATTTCTGTTTTCAAAGATGGTTTATTCTATTTTGATGCAATTTCTGTGAATGGTGTTTTTGAAATTAACATGCATAATAATAATTCCAAGAGGAAAAATAATTCTGTTTTTAGCATGAATAAGAAGAGTAAGTTAGACAAGAACTCTTCTTATCTTTGGCATTGTAGGCTTGCCCATATTGGGAAGACTCGCATACAAAAGCTGCAATGTGATGGGCTTTTGGAAAGTATCAATGATGAATCATTTGATAAATGTGAATCTTGTATCTCTGGAAAGATGACCAAGAAACCTTTCAATAGCAATATTGAAAGGGCTACAGAACTACTTGGTTTAATACATACTGATGTGTGTGGACCACTTAGACATGTGTCAAGGAAAGGTGCTAGCTACTTCTTGACGTTTACGGATGATTATAGCCATTATGGTTATGTTTATTTACTTAAGCATAAACATGAGGTATTTGAAACATTCAAAACGTTTAAAGCAGAAGTAGAGTTACAACTAGGAAAGAAGATTAAAGCTCTTCGTTCTGATCGTGGTGGTGAATATTTAAGTCAAGAGTTTAAAGATTATTTAAGTGAGAACGGAATTGTTCAGAAACTTACTTCTCCATATACTCCACAACAAAATGGTGTATCTGAAAGGAGAAATCGTACATTATTAGATATGGTGCGATCTATGTTTAATCTTACAACTTTACCATTATCCTTTTGGGATTATGCTCTTGAATCTGCTGTTCGTATTCTAAATATGGTTCCCACAAAGAAGGTTGATAAGACACCATATGAACTATGGCATGGCAAGAAGCCATATTTGTCTTATTTAAAAGTCTGGGGTTGTGAGGCGTATGTGAAACGTGACTCTGGAGATAAACTCCAACAACGCTCAGTAAAATGTATCTTTGTAGGTTACCCTAAGGAAACTATGGGTTATTACTTTTATTATCCGGCTGAGAACAAAATAGTTGTGGCTCGGTATGGAGACTTCCTTGAAAGTGATCTTGTAAATCAAGAATTTAGTGGGAGAAATTATGATCTTGAAGAAATTCAAGAAGATACATTGCCTTCTGAAAATACTAGCGAAGAAATTCCTGTAGAACCAGAAAGTCTGAGTCTTCCACCGGAATTAATTCCTCCACGTAGGTCTCAAAGGACTATACGTGCGCCTGACAAACTATGTCTATACGTAGAGGATGATGAGGAGGAAGTAGGGGATCTTGGTGAACCTGCTAACTATCAATCCGCAATGTCTGATCCAGAAAAGTCAAAATGGATAGTTGCGATGAATGAGGAAATGAAATCCATGGAAATCAACGATGTTTGGATTCTTGTAGACACGCCTAAAAATGCTAAAGTAGTGAAAAATAGGTGGATCTATAAGAAGAAAACCGACATGGATGGTGAAATACAATCCTATAAAGCACGTTTAGTAGCTAAAGGTTTTACTCAAACTTTTGGCGTAGACTACGAGGAGACGTTTTCTCTTGTAGCAGACTTACGAGCTATTAGGATTCTCATAGCCATAGCAGCATACTATGACTATGAGATATGGCAAATGGATGTTAAAACTGCCTTCTTGAATGGTCGATTAGATGAAGACATCTATATGCAACAACCGGAAGGGTATGTTGATCCTAAATATCCAAAGCGCGTGTGCAAACTTCAAAGATCTATTTATGGTTTAAAGCAAGCATCACGTCAATGGAATAAGCGATTTGATGAAGAAATCAAAAAGTTCGGATTTATTCAAAATCGTGATGAGCCATGTGTATATCGCAAAGCTAGTGGGAGTAATGTAGTGTTCCTAATTCTATATGTCGATGACATATTAATCATGGGAAGTAACATTCCAAGACTTAAGGAAGTTAAGGATTATCTTGGTAAATGTTTTTCTATGAAGGATTTGGGAGATGCTACATATATTCTGGGAATTAAAATCTATCGAGATAGGAGTAGACGGTTAATTGGTCTTAGCCAAGATGCTTATATTGATAAGATATTGAATAAATATAACATGCATACCTCTAAGAAAGGTTTTCTACCGATGGAGGTTAAGCATGAGTTAAGTCACGAGAAAGATGCATCATCACCTGAAGAGGTGGCTTACATGAAAAATGTGCCTTATGCTTCGGCTGTAGGATCTATTATGTATGCTGTAAGATGTACAAGGCCCGATGTGGCGTTTGCTCAGAACTTGGTCAGTAGATACCAACAGAATCCAGGAAAGTTCCACTGGACTGCTGTTAAGCATATTCTAAAGTATTTGAGGAATACGAAAGCTACGTTTTTGGTATTCGGGGGTAAACCAGACACAGAATTGAATGTAACAGGATTCTGTGATGCGTCCTGGCAATGTGATAAAGACGATATGAAGTCTCAGACGGGTTACGTGTTTGTCATCAATGGAGGAGCAGTTGACTGGAAGAGCAGTAAGCAGAAAACCATTGCTATGCATGAAACTCAATCTGAGTACATGGCTGCTTCAGAAGCTGCAATGGAAGCTGTTTGGATTAGGAAGTTTATTGGAGATCTTGGGGTGATGCCTTCAATTAAAGAACCTATTGATATATATTGCGACAATTCTGCTGCTATAATATTCGCCAATGACCCTGGAGTCATGAAGGGCGTCAGACACTTTAAACGTAGATATCACTACGTTCGAGAACAAGTGGAAGCTCGAGAAATAAAATTAATAAAAGTTCACACAGATGATAACGTAGTTGATCCTTTTACTAATGCTTTATCTAGGCCAAAGGTAGTTAAGCATGCCAAGGCAATTGGGCTGCAACTAACTAGCGAATTCATGCAATAAATCTGTTGATTAGTATTTGGATAAAGGATGCAAGACATTATTGAATTGATGAAATAAAGATTGGATTTTGTTTATTTTTCTGTTATTTGATTTTGTATCCTATTTTACATGTTTTAATCTATGAGCATTATGATGTTTCTAAATGTCTGTTGTCGATTAATAATATGGGAGTATTATTAAACTAAGACAAATTCAAAATAGTGACAGAGTATACTTGAAAGTATATTGGTCAAATTTTGGATGATATTTGATGGATCAAATATTGGACTTATCCCAACTATATGATTTTGCTTTATGGATCTTTGTCATTAAGTAAATCATAAATAGTTATCCTTAGACCTGAGATACCTGAAAACTGCATTGAATGTAGTGCATTTCTGTAAGGTAACCTAACACTAAACGTAACTGGTAGTTATAAGGGTTATTTTCAGAAGTGTTACAAAGTTCATGTGTTTTGCTTGTAGTCAAAATCTGATTTGTTTTCTTCAAATTATTTTGAAGTATAAATACAGCTGGGCCCCTCGGGGGAGTAGTAAGATGTTTATGTGGCCACACCCAAATGTGTTTTGGTAATCTTGCTATATCCGTAAACGAGAAACAGAATGGTTAATGAAGGAATGACTGAGATCCATATCCTTATTAACGATGTATTTGAAATGAAAGGATAATAATAATGATATAATCATTAAAAGGTTCTTATCCAGGAGGCCTTACCCGGTTTGTACTAGTGACATTGCTAGTGTAACTAGACGCTAGTCAATGTGGTCACGATATTAGAATTTTGTCCAAGTGGGAGCTGAAAGTTTATGGACTTAAAATTAATAGTCGTGAGATAGGATCGAACTCGGGATCACGGGATAGCACACATAACGTAAAGGGTTAATTTATTTATTATATATATTATATATATATTTATTAAATCAAACCACAGCTTAACTAACGATCGTTAATAAATAATAGTTAAGTTATAACGACCGTTATGGAATTAAATAGAAGCTAAAAAGAAGAAGGAAAAATTACACAAACACCCCCTTAGGGTGTGTGTTGATCGGCGGCAACAAGAGGGGGCAAAGGGGAACATTGGTTTCCTAATTTGTTATTACTTGGAAAGAAAGTTTGTCAAGCCTATATAAACAAACCCCTAGCCTCATAATTTTTCACCCCTCTCTCTTTTCTTGCTCTTTGATCGCCGGCCACTCCTACCCCACTTTAGGGTTTCGTTTTGGTTTCCGATCTTGTCTATTTATCTAGTCCTAGCCCCTCTCTAGGGTTGTTGGGTAGATATTCCATAAGCGTTGTAGCTCGGTTTGTTCGTGCTAGACTCACGGTTAACTCGTCGTATTTTCGTGTGTACAAGAGCGTGATATAATCTTCCTTTAGATTATATTCTTGGTGGTGTTCGTGATAAACCCTAGTTGTCGTTCGTTTCCGTCGTCTTGTGGATCTTGCTATGATAAAGGTATGTAACCCTAATCTTGATTAATATAATTGTGTTAAATTAGTGATCTTGTTAATTGCTTCCGCTGTGCGTTCTTTGATCCATATTAGGGTTTTAAATAATTGTTATGAACTATATATAAACGGGTTTATTATTTTTCAGAGCTTTTTCAAGTTATGCATATGAGCCAAACAAGCCCATTTTCAAAATAAAGGAAAAGGAGTCAAACAAGCCCATATTAGAGCTTATAAAAGATATGGGGCTTTTGTAACACACACAGGTTTTCCTTTAGCTGTTACTATCATCAGAAGGTTTATCGAGTTCATTTTGATTTTTTTGAATGATATCTAAAGCTAGGAGGTACATGTGCATTATATTCTATGTGCTTTTGAAGGTGTTATGAATGTTGGTCCCAAATATGGCCGAAAAACTTCCCTAAATTTCATCTAGTTATCCACACTCGAACTCGACTCAGGCTTGTTTGTATGTATAACGAGTTTAGGGAATATGAAGTCCTTTATAACATCAAGGAAATAAGCAGCGTTAAAAACCTACACTTGGATCACTAGAGTTAATGATAATCGACACTCTCGAGCATATATCAAGAACATAAATAGCAGCATTCTATTAAAAACTAATCTTGTTTTCGTCTCTTGTTCTTCTATTAACAATCCTTTTTTCTCTAAGCTCTTCCTCGTGATCTTCTGTTCTTTCCTTGTTTTCTCCATCTCGTCATACCCATCATCATTCAGTCTCGTTTGGCCAAAATTTTACATCAAATGTAACGTGAGCAACAAAATATGAAAGAGTTGATTTTCAAGTGATTTTTCATGTGTTCAATCAATGTACTTCACTTTGTACATCTAAGTTGTAATGGATTTGTGTTTGTGTACAAAAATGTAATTAAATGTTCTGTCGTGCCTGTATAATTTGTTTTGTGTAACGTTTGACGGTTTGAACCTATTTCTCACGTACCTCACTATTTCGTTTCCTACCTAAAAACCAGGTTTGAATCAGGGGTTGTTTTGAAACAAAGATTATTTATTTATGACAAAAGTGAGGTAAAATTTTCCTTCGTGTTTTAGAACGAAAGAAGTGACGGGTTTCCTGCATCGGATAAGGGAAACTGATGGATGTTTATGTCACGAGACACACAGATGGCACCACTCGATAAACTAACAAAGGGTGCGAATTCAAATCAAACAAACCAGTGTTTAGATAGATGGAATATTTGCGTTTCGAAATGGAAATAAATGGTCTGTAGTTAACTAGTTATGATTAAACAAGGTACACCAAGAGAACTAACTTCCAGATATAGTGCACAAAACAAATAAGATGAACACTTATGCGGCATCATCCTCGTTCCTTAGATAAACCGACCAAGTAAGGAGTTACAGATGCATTTCAGTTTCGTGTTCTTGTCCGTTATCACATTCGTCTCTGCTTGCTTGTTTATGTGCAGCCATTGCTTTGCCTCCTCAATCACATCATCAATCTTTCTCAAATCTTCGTGACTTAACCTCTTCCTGATGTTGTCATCACTCAGTTTTGTTTCCAAGCGATAGACGAAGTCATCCAATTTGTTATAAGCATCCACCTTCTTTTTGTACTCCTGATCCTCATATTTGTATCGTTCTGCATCTTCCACCATTGTCTTAATTTCTTCCTTTGTAAGTCTGCTATTATTGTTTGTGATTGTGATAGTGTTCTTCTGACGTGTTATTGGTTCTTCGGCAGAAACATTTAAAATACCGTCGGCGTCAATGTCCATCCGAATCCTGGCTTTTGTAACGCCCTTGGGAGCAAGAGGTAGATTGGAAAGTTCAAACTTGCCTAGAAATATGTTGTTTTTCGTTGAAGTCCTCTCACCCTGATAGACCTTAAACAAAAAGGAAGATTGGAAATCTAACGCTGTTACACGGACACTCTCCCCCATTGCAGGAATCGGTGTGTTTCTTGGGATCACAACACCCATGACTTCTCCAAATTGTTCCACGCCAAGTGAAAGAGGCGTGACATCCAATAATATCAAATCTTTAACCATTTGATTGCCTTTACCGCTCAACTTTGCTGCCAAGACTGCTGCACCATACGCAACAGCCTCATCAGGGTTGATGGTTTTACACAGGTCCTTACCATCAAAGAAGCTCTGCAAAGATTTTTGGACAATTGGAATCCGTGTCGACCCACCAACCAGAACCACCTCATCCACCATACCCTTCTTCAATTTTGCGTCATCTAGGCACCCCTGCACAGTGTTTAAACACTTAACGAAGAAATCCATATTTAGTTCCTCGAATTTAGCACGTGTTATTTTGGATGAGAAATCAACACCCTCAAACAAACAGTCGAGATCAATGGAAGTCTGAGTAGTTGAAGAGAGAATCCTCTTTGCTCTCTCCGAAGCAACCCTCAACCTCCCTAGGGCTCTTCGATTACTACTAATTTCTTTTCTATATTTCCTTTTAAACTCTTCAATAAAGTATTCCACCATTCGATTATCAAAATCCTCACCACCCAAATGAGTGTCACCGCCAACAGCTCTAACCTGAAACTTCCCATTATTGATGGTGAGAATAGAGACATCAAATGTACCACCACCGAGATCAAAGATGAGTACATTTACTTCACCAACGATGGTTGCTTTATTGTGTAACCCATAGGCCATTGCAGCTGCTGTAGGTTCATTTAACAAGCGAAGAACATCAATACCGGCAACAGTAGCTGCGTCCTTGGTTGCTTGACGTTGTAAATCATCAAAATAAGCAGGAACTGTTATCACTGCAGTTTTCACGTTAGTATTAAGGTATGCATTAGCTACCTCTTTCATCTTGGTAAGAACCATGGATGAAATTTCTTCAGCAGCAAACAGCTTCTCAACACCCTTGTATGTGACCACGCAATCATAGGCTTTCCACTTTTCCCGTTTACAACTTTGAATGGCCAAACTTTCATGTCATCCTGCACCGTGGCATCACCATAACTTCTTCCAATCAATCGTTTGGCATCTGGAACATTCAAACAACAACAAGGGATCATCTTAGACCTGGGTCAGATTAAAACATATTCGGAGTTTTAAAAATATTCATGTTATTCCATATATCAATAACTTATCAACCATTTCCATTGTATAAATTTATCTCCAATATGCATAACCTTCCGAAAGTTCATCAAAAACTTTAAAGTCGTCGAAAACTCTTAGGTAATTGGCTAGCTTGGCTTGCAAGAAAGCAACCGACCCTATCCCGTCCTATTTGACTAAGACTCAAACTAAGCCACACTTAAACACCTTATACTGGTATATTTTTTTTTTGAAAGCAAACACCTTATGCTGATATGAATACTAAATACATAGCAAAATAATAGTTAAAAAAGTGATTCCAAAGTTGTTATAGAATTATTCACAATCCTATATACATTTTCATGTCTCATAAACATTACTGTATATTTTAGCTCAGGGGAAAAAATCATAGAGCGTCTTTTTCTTTTTACTTTCATATAAACTTTCATGGTATATACGTATAGCTTTACTGGCGGAATTTTATTAAGAAAACTTTAGCAAAAAGCTAGAAAGGTTGTACAATACAGAAATTTCAGGCCAAAACTGAATTTTAATCCAATCCTTCCACGAGACGAAGACAACGCGATTACAGTGTAACAAAAAAGATAAAGCTTAAACTAGTCTGCAAAAGATGTTTAAACTTTGCCATAAAACATCGGGTAAAAGTTATAAAATAACATCGTTGTTACTTTAAACACTTTCAAATTTGTTCCGACTATATCAATATAATCACCATGTATAGCTTTTACCCTAAAAGCTTGTACTTTCAAATTTGTTCCGACTTTACTATTATAGCTTTTACCTTAAAACATCCATTCTCTAATGAATGAACATCTAACAACTTAAACAAAGTAATCACCATGTATATATATATTAGGGGGGTCACGGGGGTCATGTGACCCCCCGCCGGAAAATGATGTAGTGTAAAGATTTCGGATTTTTGAGGTACTTTCTTAAACTGACCCCCCGAAAAATATGCCTTCTATAAACTAAGAAGCAAAACGAGGACGTAAAACGTATTTTATGTGTTACAATGGAGTATTTGAAAACATGAATTGCAGTGGTGGTGATGAATAAAGGAAGAGGAGAAGATGAAGAGAAAGAGATTGTTTTATTGGGGTTTGGAGTTAGTGGGGTATTGTACTTCTCCATTACATATTTTATGTCTTTTATTTATTTACTAGCTTTTTATTTATTGTTAAAATTTAATTTCTCTTGTTTTTAATTTGTATAGTCATTTTAACAAACAAATTGAGTTTTAACTAGCAGTACAAGTTTGGTAATGGCACATTTTTTTACTGTTGATTATTCGGTTTGAAAAAAAAAAAAAATTTGACCCCCTTTGGTAATTATTCTAGCTCCGCCCCTGTATATATATGTGTGTTACTGTCAACATAAAGAAACTTTAAGAAAGGAGATTATACCGAAAACAGTGTTGGTAGGGTTGATTGCCGCTTGGTTTTTAGCAGCTTCACCGATCAAACGCTCGCCATCGCTGAAAGCAACACAAGAAGGTGTGGTCCTGTTGCCTTGTTCATTGGCTATTATCTCCACTTGTCCATGTTTCCAAACGGCTACACACGAGTACGTTGTCCCAAGATCAATTCCAATTGCAGGTGGCTCATGTCCTCCCATGCGATGCATGCTCTTCCAAAGAAACACAGAGGTAAGTTTCATTAAAGGGCGAAGAATGTTAGGGTTTGTATACAATTGTTTTTTTAGCTGTATACCATGGTATATGGGTATATTAATTAGTAAATGATGCGACATTGGTGTTCATAGCTTTTTGTGTGTGTGATTAAAGTTTTATGTTTTTGCTGTTTGTAGCTCATTACAAACTGTTATCATTGGATATCAACGGGTGTTATAAAAGGCTACATTTGAGCTGTACCGAAGGTTAACAGTTGGAAAGTGTTTGACTGATACTTTGGATGAGATGGTATCGACTGGGATTCTTAGCCCGGATCTTGCTATGGAAGTGCTTGTTCAGTTTGACAAGGTCACTTTTGAACTTTTTTCAAGTGTGTGCTAGTTCCATTGTATGTACTATGCATAGTGTTAACTCCTTGTTTTGTTGGTCGTAGGCAATGGCTAAAGCACTCGACACAAAGGTTAAGACGAAGGTGTCCATTAAGGTAATTCGTTCTATCTCTTTGCCTTTATAAAAAGTTGTGTTGAATTTATTGATCTTTGATCCGAGAAATAAGTTGTTCTCATGGTTCTTCAGCAATTCATATCTTAAATGGAGGGATCCGTGACCACCACTAGAATAACGTGTGAATTGTCTTAATCGCACAAGCCATTATATATATTGCAATTCTGTTATATATATTGCACATATACTTCTCTTACAAACAGCAAAACGGAAATAGGTCAAGCGGGTAGAATCAATCACTCTTTAGACAAGTTGTAAAAAACTTATAAACCAACTCAGAATCAACAACACAAACTTATGAGTGAACCCAGCCAACCTCCCCTTGGCTCACTTTTAGAGTATATATCAATGATACGGCTAGAAAGCCACAATCTTTACAATACAGAAAGAAAACTGAAGTAACTTTGATCAA
The DNA here is from genome assembly GCA_025667525.1 of Glebionis coronaria. NCBI lineage: Eukaryota > Viridiplantae > Streptophyta > Magnoliopsida > Asterales > Asteraceae > Glebionis > Glebionis coronaria. The sequence continues at coordinate 39,364,214 of CM046879.1, forward strand.
CACGATCAAGAACACAATGTAACAACTTTCACACTTTTTACACACACAAGATAATAACCAGAAACAGAATGAATGAATGAAAACGAGTTAGGTAGGTGAATATATACACCAACTTGCACAGCTGTCCTTGAGTTTCATCATTTGACACATTCAGCCCTTCAGGAATATAACACCTTTCATTCCAATGTAAATGCTCCCCCTTCATCTTTTAGCTAATTTCCTTTAAAGCCCTTCATGTTTAGCAGCTTACTTCTTAATACTCCCCCTTAAGCTGTTAACCTGCAAAAGCATTAAACAACCCAAGCATACTACAAAACTTCTTATGATCTGTTATAAGCAACCCTTTGGTAAAAATATCTGCAGTATTATGTTCAGATTTAACTTTTATAGGTTTTATATATCCTGCAGATATTTTCTCTCTTAAGAAATATAGATCAATTTCAAAATGCTTACTCCTTTCATGAAGTACAGGATTCAAAGAGATTTGAATAGCAGAACTGTTGTCACAGTTCATATCAACAGGTAAAACAACATTCACTTTCATATCATTAAGCACTTTATGAATCCACATAACTTCACAGCAAACATTACACATAGCTCTATACTCAGCTTCTGTGGAGGATCTTGAAACAACACTTTGTTTCTTACTCTTCCAAGAAACTAAATTGTTCCCCAGAAAAACACAATAACCAGTCAAAGACCTTCTGGTTATCTTACATTTTGCCCAATCTGAGTCCACAAACACATTCAGTTTACTACAATCACCTTTCTTGAAAGTGATACCTAACCCAGGTTCACCTTTCAAGTATCTAAGCACTCTGAATGCAAGTCTTAGATGAGAAGTCATAGGACTATGCATGACTTGACTAAGACAATGTACTGCATAAGCAATATCAGGTCTAGTCATAGTCAAATATATCAGTTTTCCAACAAGTTTTTGATATGAAGTAATCTCAGTTAGTTTTTTATCCTCACCAAATTTCTTGTTAAGCTTTTTACTATCTGGATTAACTTCAATAGGAGCACCACATGGTTTACATCCTAACATACCAAATTCTGACAACAACTCTGTGCAATATTTCCTTTGTGTTAGACAAATACCATTATCAATGTCTATAACCTCAATGCCTAAGAAATATTTAAGTTTTCCAAGATCTTTAATAAGAAACTTGGTACTTAAAAACTGTTTAAATTTATTAACTTCATCAAGGTTATTTCCAGTGATAACAATGTCATCCACATACACAAGCAAAACTAAGAAAACATTGTTACTATTCTTAATGAACAAAGAGAAATCATTAGGACTTTGTATAAAACCATTTTCAGTAAGAACAGAAACAAGTTTCTCATTCCATTTTCTAGGAGCTTGTTTTAACCCATACAAAGACTTAACCAACTTACAAACTTTGTTACCATTCTCATCACCATAACCTTCAGGAATTTTCATATACACTTCTTCATCCAGTTCACCATATAAGAAAGCATTATTAACATCCAATTGAAATAATGGCCAGTTATTGCTAACAGCAAGACTTAAAACACATCTTACAGTAACAATTTTAACCACTGGTGAAAAAGTTTCATCATAGTCTATTCCTTCTCTTTGATTAAAGCCTTTAGCAACTAATCTTGCTTTAAATCTCTCAACATCACCACTAGATTTATATTTAACCTTCCATATCCATTTACATGGAATAGCCTTTCTACCCTCAGGTAGATCAGTAATAATCCATGTATTATTCCTGTTTAAGGCTTCCATTTCCAGATTCATGGCCTCAATCCATCTGCTATCTTTGATAGCTTCTGAATATTGAGTAGGCTCATGAATTTTATTCAGATTAGTGGTGAACACAAAATTATCAATGCTTAAATTGGCATAACTAACAACTTCATTAATACTATATTTAACATTCTTATTAAGCACAAAATCCTTATACTTAGAAGGAAAAGTAGTTTTTCTACTTGTTCTCCTAACAGTGTTCTCTGCTGCTGGTTCTGGTGACCAATTAAACATATTTCCAAAAGACTCAATGCCTTCATCCTCAGAGGAATTATCATCATCATTACTAATGTTTGGTATACCCTCAGAAACCTCTTCTGTTGCATACTCAACACTAGTGTCCTTCCTACTAGAATCAGTATTAGTATTAGATGATCTATCTACCTCAGAAATATTATCTGTATCAGTAGTATGAACACCTTCTTTGCTATTACCAGATTCTACAGTGCTGTCACTAGGTTTATCATTAGTTTCAGGTACAAGCCTATGCTTACTACCTATACTATCTCCATTATCATCATCAGATTCACTAGGCACTTGACTGTTTATGTTAAAAAAATTTAAATCATTAACACCATTTTCAGAAAACACAAACTCTTTACTTATAACATCATTTTTGAAAGGAAAAACTGTTTCATAAAATTTTACATCTCTTGAAAACAAAAACTTTTTACTTTCTAAACTAAACAGTTTATATGCTTTCTTATCAAAAGCATACCCAACAAAAACACATTTTTCAGACCTAGACTCAAATTTATCAGAAACATTTAACACATTTGAAAAACACAAACAGCCAAAAACTTTTAAATGGAGAATACTTGGTTTAGACTCATAAACCATTTCATAAGGACTTTTACCAGATAAAACAGCAGTAGGTAACCTGTTAATTAAATAAGTAGCAGTTAGAACACATTCAGACCACATGTTTAATGGAATGCCCCCCTGAAACATGAGGGCTCTAGCTGTATTGAGTAAATGTCTATGTTTTCTTTCCACAACACCATTTTGTTGTGGAGTATAAGCACAAGTGGTTTGATGAACAATACCATTAAGTTTAACAAATTCAGAAAACCTGTTATTAACAAACTCAGTTCCATTATCACTTCTGAAAATCTTAATATTTTTATTAAACTGATTATCAATAAGCTTGACAAAACTTTCCACACATGAAAACACTTCAGTTTTACTCTTTAATAAAAAAACCCATACAGACCTAGTATAGTCATCAACCACAGTTAAAAAGAACCTAAATCCTTCTCTACTAGCAACTCTATATGGTCCCCAAACATCAAGATGAACAATATCACCAAGCTGTTTGGTTTTATGATCACTCAAAGAAAAAGACTCTCTAGTTTGTTTAGCCTTATGACAAACATCACAAGGTTCCAAACCTTTAAGTTTAATCTCTGAATTATCTTTTCTTAGAACATCTAGCACTTGATCTGCTGGATGCCCTAATCTATTATGCCAAATAGAACTAGCCATATTACAATTTCTAACATTTTTATTAAACACAGGCCTACCTTCATCAAGAAAATATAAACCATCTTTTTCACTACCAGTCCCCATTAGGACATTGTGAGCTAAATCCTGAATCACACAACAATTTTCATTAAAACTCACATTAACTTTATTATCTTTAGACAGTTTCTGAACAGACAAAAGACTCACTTTATATCCAGGAACAACCAGCACATCTTTAATCACCAAATTATTAATTTTAAAACATCCAATTTTTTTCACATATTCTAAAGTCCCATTAGGATGAGCAACAGTTATGTGCAAAGAAGACACATCAATAACATCAAATAACAATTTTTCAGAAAAGGTTATATGCTGACTAGCTCCTGAATCAATAATCCATCCAACATAAGTACAATAAGTACTAATGTTGGAATTGTAGTTAAAAAACCTACAAGCTAAAAAACTAATAACACAATTATTCACTCTAAAGGTACCTGCAATGGTTGCAGACCCCATTGAGTTATCTCCATTGAGCAATTTTATGAGTCTTTGGTATTGATCAGGAGTAAGATTATGAGATATATTCTTACCCTGATTACAACTGTTATCATTAACACTAACATTATGAACATTGTTTTGAGCTGTATTATTATTATTCCTTTTAAAGTTAGGAGGATACCCAATTAGCTCAAAACACCTGTCAACTGTATGACCCTTCATGTTACAATGAGTACACAAGAGATTACCATTTCTATACCCATTAGACCCAGTCCTATTACCACTCCAATTATTATTATTTCTGTTAGAATTCCCAGTATTAGAATTTCCATTACTATTATTTCTGTTTGAATTCCAATTATTGGAATTCCCACCAGACTTAACAACAAAAGCAGAAGGACTAGTCTTATTATTTTTAGACCCATTTCTATGTGATTCATCCCTGGACAAAGTAGCAAAAGCAGTTCTCAAATCTGGTATAGGATCAGAAGTGAGAATCTGGCTTCTCACAACATTATAACAATCATCAAGCCCCATCAAGAACTGCATCAGTCTGAGAAGCTGATCATGTTCTTTAAGGGCTTCAGACCCATCACAAGTACAATCAGGTAACTCAACAAGTGCATCAAATTGTCTCCACAAAGAATTACATTCATGATAATATTCAGACAAAGACATACCAGATTGAGTTAAAGTATATATCTTATGATGAAGATTATATATGACAGAACCATCTTGTTTATTATAAGTTTCTTCCAATTCATCCCAAACATTTTGAGCATATTTAGAAAAAACTTGTCCTTTATATAAATCAGGTGAGACACAACCAAGTAACCAAGAAAGCACAACAGCATTACACCTATCCCACTGATCTCTAGCATGCCCATCATTAGTATCTTGCACACAATTACCATTAATAAATCCAAGTTTGTTTCTAGTTTGCAAAGCAAGTTTAACAGCAGCAGACCAAACCTTATAATTTTCAGTACCCTCAAGTTTAAAAGTAATCAATTGAGAACCAATATCTTGAGGGTGTAAGTAAAGTGGATCATAAACATCAAATTTAACCACTTCAGCTCCCCCACCCTTAGGAGAACTAGGACCAGACCCAGTCATAGAGAAAGACAAAAAATAAACCAAACAATGAAGAACACACTCAACAGGTCAAAAAATGCAGTTCTCAGGCTTCCAAACCACTCAATAGGTGGTAGGTCAAGAGCAATGACCAGAAAAAAAACCAAAAAACAAATAACAGAACAAAGAGAACCACAAAAAACCACCTTGTAACTCCTCTACAACCAATCAAACAACTACCATACAAAAAACCTCAATCAATCAACACCAGTGACTAACTAATCCCATCAACACCTAAAGAACCCCTCTATAAACAAAAAAAACCTAAACCTAAGAAGAAGGAGAGAGAGGTGTTACGTAGCACGCGCAGCAAAACCAAGCAAGAACTCTGAATAAAGACTATTCAGAGAAACCAACACCACAACCACAATAGATCAAGAAGATCTAAAAGTCAACGCAGCGGAATAATAACCTGCACAAGAGCAAGAACAACCAACCAAAAGAATAAAGACAACAAAACTTACCAAGATTAGAACAAACCCTAATATCTGAATTTAGGGTTTTTCTAATTAACCAGCAAAAAACAACAATTAACCCCAATTAATGAACCCACAGTTCATTAATCATACCAAGAAATCGTTTTAACCAAAAACCCCCAAAAATTTACAAACCCTAATTTCAAAAGAACCAATTAAGTTGGGAAAAAAAAAACAATAATTGATATAACCAATAACAAACAACCCACCAGGAGATCAAGATCTACGCAAATAGATCAAAACCCCCAATTTTTGAAAACCCTAATTTTTATAAAAAAGATTTCAATCACGATTCAGAGCAACCAGGCTCTGATACCATGTAAAAAACTTATAAACCAACTCAGAATCAACAACACAAACTTATGAGTGAACCCAGCCAACCTCCCCTTGGCTCACTTTTAGAGTATATATCAATGATACGGCTAGAAAGCCACAATCTTTACAATACAGGAAGAAAACTGAAGTAACTTTGATCAACACGATCAAGAACACAATGTAACAACTTTCACACTTTTTACACACACAAGATAATAACCAGAAACAGAATGAATGAATGAAAACGAGTTAGGTAGGTGAATATATACACCAACTTGCACAGCTGTCCTTGAGTTTCATCATTTGACACATTCAGCCCTTCAGGAATATAACACCTTTCATTCCAATGTAAATGCTCCCCCTTCATCTTTTAGCTAATTTCCTTTAAAGCCCTTCATGTTTAGCAGCTTACTTCTTAATACAAGTACTTATACATTCCAATGAATCTATTGATTAGAAATATAGATTATTTCAGTAACAATGATTTATAATAAGCTTTTTTTAAATAATCAATTTACCCTATGGCTTATTTTAATGTGAACAGCGGCATTTGGAATGGTACAGATTCTGTGACAGCGTGTGGACATTCATTCTTCAGGATGCTCTCGTCAAGTATGACGAATCCAAGGAAATTTTACATGAATGTTAAGTATACAAGAAAAACATATGTTTACAACTGGATCAAATTATTATGATCATGTTCGAAAGTTATGCCAAAAAAATAGCTTAAAAATTTCAGCCAAGTCTTGATTCTTTGAATTTTCCAATGAATTAAGCAAAAAGTTATTTTATAATTTTTTTTGTGGGCTTAGTGAGAAAAAATAAATTGATCTGAACCTGTTTGAAAATGGTTCTTTATGCTTCATAGCTAGTCAACTTCGAAATCTAACAATTCCAGTCATTAGATAAAACAAAAATACATCAGCAACGTTAACGAAACGGAAACATGCTTCTGAAAGACGACAACCATAATCCCTTAGTTGAATAGACTCATTAATCCTATCTCCTGACAATAGAAATAATAACGAAAACAAGAAAATGTAAGCAGATGTTCACTGAATACACTACAAAAAGAATTGAGTTGAAAGACATAAGAGACTCGGTGATACTTACATCATCAGATTCTTCTGTCTCTTCAACTTTTTCCTCTGTATTTGTCTCGGCTGCAGCAGTTACAGCAACCTTAACGAGTACTTACATCATCAAATTCTACTGTTTCTTTAACTTTTTCCTCTGTCTTTGTCTCGGCTGCAACGGTTACAACAACCTTTTTCCACCCGGAAGCAGTCAGTTCTGTGCTTCTGTCCTCAGCTCCATCAGCTCCAACTACACACCACAATTTATATCCCAATGGTTTATCACAGTTTAGGGAATATTATTTTTACGTAATAGTGAACACAATTTATGTCCGCAGGACATTGAGTTAGATAACCATTCCTCCGAACTCTCTTTCAATTATTTCAACTAAATCACTATATATGAAACGAATCAATACCGCATGAAGTAAGATCTATACCTCGAAAAAACTGGAAACCTTTAGCCTTTAAACGAGAGAGATCCTACCAATGCAGAGAGAAAACGACTAAAATATTAACAAACATTCAAACCCAAATGGAAGAACAAGAAAAGAAAAAAGAAAACATTCATAGGGAAATATTACATCAAGACAATAATCCCCAAGTTTAATCTGCTTGACATGTCCAAGGCTTGGTAAAAGTCCTCTAAGCATTATTTCTCGCATTTCATGTTCATCTACTCCACGTTTATCCGCAAAACGATAACGGACCAGGTAATCCAAGTCAGCGTTGACTACAGAAGACATATTTAGCAACAAAAGCTTCTCCAAATACAAGTTTTCTTTTATAGTTAGTGACAACATATATGGCGCGTTGATTTCCATAGTATCTATATAATCCTCCTTAGGACACATATCGCCGTAGTTAGTCAACACCAAGTTCTTAAATCTCTTTGAAGTTATTTCAATTCGCCTAATACCATAACAGTTGTCCAACTCCAAAGTTTCCAAGCAAGGACTTCTGGATAATATTTTTCTAATTGAATCTTCGTCTAATACACCGTTTGATATACACAAAAACTTAAGTTTATCGGCACGAATAGCCACATTATTAGGATTAAATTCACAACGCAAAAGTTCCATACTCATATACTCATCGCCATAGCTTTCATCCCTAAACCTTTTGTAAGTTTCTATACCACATGCCAATAGTATAATTGCAAAGTTTTCGATCAAGGACTTGAGGTTACGCCTAACAACATTACATTTATGCAACTCCAAAGTTTCCAAAAAAGGACTTCCAGATAATATTTCTCCAACTAAATCATCATCTAAATTCCCATATGATATAGACAAACACTTAAGTTTATCCCATCGAATAGCACGATTAGGAGGATCAAATGTACAATCCGAAATTCTCATACTCGTAATACATGAATTGTTGAAAAACAGCTCATCGTCATAGCAAAACTTACCCTCACCAAAAACACTACCCATGTTTAGTATTTTTAAATCAACCTCTTGAACATTACGCGTAATAGCAAAATGAATCCAACTATTGACTTGCGACGGAAGGATGGTAACAAACTTACAATCGTGAAGAAGATGGAGTTTGAATTTGTTGAGTTTCAGACCATACGCGTAATATCGTAGATGAATTAGGGTTTTATCTATAAAAGAAAGGTATTTGGTGTCAGCCCTAGTACGAAGACATCCTTCATCATACTCTATAAAAGTAAGATTAGGAAGTAGAGTCCAAAGACGTTGCCATCGTTTCGAGATAATACATGTAGTTCTAATCACTTCTTTTGTGGACATTAATCTCAGTTTGTGTTTGTGGGAATAAAAGCTGTAGACTTCGATCTCGATTCGAGAGATGATATCGACTAACAAGCCATCCGGTAACGAACTGATCCTATCTTCCTTATCCATTATTCTGAATCGATTGCGGTGTTTGTTTTTGCTGCGTTTCTTGGGCGGTGTTTGTGTAAATTTATTCGATGAGATTATATACCAGTAATAAGGTTATGGAAAACTTTGAAACTGCATATAGGTCCTTTAAAAACTTAAAATTGTCATATATATTTAAGGGAATTTATTTAGGACACTACAATTTGCGCTCTGAATAATTGTACACTTTTTAAGATTTTGTACATTGAATGTGCAAATCATTTATTACATGTTGTTACACCTCTGAGACGTGGTCAGCCAAGAAAGAGGCCACCAAAGTGGCAGGATTCGTTTGTTATGGGCTAGGATTCTAGTTGCCCAATCTATCTTATTTACTTGTTTATTACAGTATAAGATTGTTTTGAGTCATGTTAGAAAAGTGAATAAACATGAAGATGTGTTTTGTGCTGGCTTGTTTTCCAATCTGTGTAATTTTGTGTATATATACCGAATGAAACTTCAATAAAACTTACGTTTGTCAAGAAAATATATGTTCTTCTCTTTCTTTTTCTTACGGAGCCCGTACACGCTATAGTGTAAACTACCTATGATTTAGGTCGTATCAATTGATACTTTCATTACACTCATAGATGAACAAACACTGAGAGGGTGGCTTAAGGATCAGCAGGATCGAGCCGAGACATTGGCGCAACAGCAGGCAACGGCTTTTCAACTTCAGTTTGATGAGTTGTGGGTTGAGTTGCAAGCTTCGTTGGGGCAGATGCAAATTCAAGGCCGCCAAGGAGGGAGTGGTGACACAGGGGGATGATTGTTGCGGTCCATGCGTCTGGATGTCCTGAAGTTTTCGGGAACTGATCTGGAAAGTTGGATTTTCGCCATTAAGGAATACTTTTCGCTTCTTAACACCCCGACTGATCAATGTCTTCGGATCGTTGGTTTTAATTTGGAAGGGGCGACAGCGGAATGGTTTCGTCAGATGACAAAGAATGGGCTGGTTATGGACTGGGAGCAGTTTTTGGAGAGTGTGCAAGATTGTTTTAGTCCAACATTGCTACAACTTGGCACAATGGAAGAATACCAAAGGGAGTTTGAAAAATTGATGAATAAGGTTATCAATTTACGAGAGTCTTTGCTTATCTCTTTCTATACATCAGGGATCAAACTTCACTTACAGCGAGAAGTATTGGTGGCACGACCAACTACGTTGGGCGACGCGTTTTCGTTGGCTCGGATTACCGAGGCTCGTCTGGAGGATCGTACGGTTTCATAAACCATAGCCACGGTGACATCTTCCAAGCAGGTCGCGCCGTGAGTGGGAGGTACGAATGGAGCGGTTGGCACAACCAAACCACCTCTTTTGTCTACTCCTACCGGTACAGCCAAACCACATGCAATTAAATGGATTTCTCCAACCGAACGACAAGACGGATTGAGCAAAGGTTTATGTTTCAATTGTGATAACAGGTGGTCTCGCGGGAACAAGTGCCCTGCTAAGTTTTTGTTGCTTATGACCGATGAGGCTGATGACACTGATGACGGGGGCGTCACGATCACGGACGAAGTGGATGAAGCGGTCGAGACGGGTGACATCTCGATACTTAATTCACTTATTGGTCATGGTAGCCCGCGATCTCTCCAATTGTGGGGAACGATTGGAACGGTTAAGGTCCATGTTCTTACTGATAATGGTAGCACACATAATTTTATTCGTCCCGATGTGGTGGAAAAGATGTGTATATCTGTCAAACCAACGAAGGCTTTTAAGGTCTATATTGGCAGCGAAGAATCTTTGTTATGTGAGCATGTGTGTTCCAATGTTACTTTACATGTACAACAAGCAGTACTGGAGGTCGATTTATATGTATTGCCTATGAAAGGACCGGGCGTGGTATTGGGCATCCAATGGCTTCAAAACCTTGGCAAGGTCACGCATGACTATGCGCACCAAACAATGGAGTTTACTCTTTTGAATAATACTTATACATTAAAGGTTGATGATTCCCTTCGCATGAGGAAGATCGGTTTGAACCAAATGCAGGCAATGTTGGAGAGTGACGATATATATAGAGTCTATGAGGTTCATCATTTATCTACAATAGAGAAAGCCGAAGCGAGATCGCGTGAAACATCTGCTCTATGTGAACCTGCTCTCGAACAACTTTTGGTACAATTTGATTCTTTATTCCAGGTACCTACTACTTTACCTCTTAATCGTTCAATAGATCACCGTAATTATTTGTTACCCGAAACTAAACCGGTAAATGTCCGACCGTATCGTTATCCTCACTATAAAAAGGAGAGATGGAGAAATTGGTTAATGAAATGCTAAGTCAAGGCATAATTCGTTTTATCCAAAGTCCATTTTCCTCGCCAGTTTTGTTGGTTAAAAAAAACGGGAGTTATCGTTTTTGTGTAGATTATCGAGCTTTGAATGCCGTGACAGTTAAACACAAATTTCCTATTCCAACCGCCGATGAAATGTTTGACGAATTGGGTGGGGCCATTATTTTTACCAAGTTAGATTTGCGCGGCGGATATCACCAGATTCGAGTTTATGAGAGGGATATTTAAAAGACGGCGTTTTGCACGCATGATGGTCATTATGAATTTTTGGTCATGTCTTTCGGCTTGACTAACTCGCAATCCACTTTTCAAGCAACTATGAATAGATTATTTGCACCCTATTTGCGTAAGTTTGTGATTGTTTTTTTGATGAAATTTTAGTTTATAGTACGACCTTGGATGCGAATTTAGAACATTTGGGATGCGTCTTTACTTGTTTGCAAAACATCAATTTTTTGAAAAGAAATCCAAGTGTGTGTTTGGGGCCGAAACACTCGAGTACTTGGGTCACATGATATCGGGTCGTGGGGTTGAAATGGATACTAAGAAGGTGATGGTGGTGCGTGATTGGCCGGAGCCAAAGACTCGACGCTAGGTGCGAGGGTTCTTGGGCCTCGCTGGATATTATAGGCGTTTTATTAAAGGGTATGCAACTTTGGCAGCTCCTCTAACATAATTATTGCGAAAGGATGGTAATAAGTGGGGTGATCAGGAGGCGACATCTTTTCAGGAGCTTAAGACACAATTATCTACTACGCCTATTTTAAGCTTGCCAGATTTTACACAAGAATTTGTAGTAGAGGCTGACGCGTCAGACTTTGGGGTCGGGCAGTGCTGTTGCAAAATAACCGGCCTATTAGTTATTTTAGTCAGAAATTAGGGCCAAGAATGCGTATTGCAGCCAATCAAAAGGAGTTATTTGTTATTGTCGATGTTGTGTACAAATGGCGTTAGTATTTAGTTGGAAGGGGTTTAGGATTCGAACTGATCATAAAAGTATTAAGGAACTCATGCAACAGGTTATTCAAACTCCCATTCAACAAAAGTATGTATGCAAACTAATGGGTTTTGATTTTGTGGTTGAATATAAACCCGAGAGAACAAATCAGGTTGTAGATGCTTTGTCACGTATGCATGAGGAGGAGAATTCGATGACGGCTGAATTCATGGCTATTAGTCAGCCCGTTAGCGGGTTACTTGAAGACTTGAGAAGGGAGAATAAGGACTTGACAGAATTACAAAATTTGCATCAACAGTTAGATGCGGGAAATGAACTAGATGGGTTTTGTAGAAACTAGAAGGGGGGTTGAATAGTTTCTCTTTGGTTTATGTCCTAATTAAAAATTCCTTTCAATTACGTTCGACTTAAAGCTACCTTTTACTTGAAAGCTAGTTGCATAATGATTAGGTTCAATTCTAATGCATTAACAATGACAAGTAATAGATGTGAATGATATGATAGTAAGAATAAGTAAAGAGTAAGGAAAGAAAAGACCTAATCGGAAGACACCAAGATTTATAGTGGTTCGGAAACGAAGCTCTATCTTCGTTCCTACTCCACTCCTCGAGTACACCTTACTCGAGACCTAATCTTATCTAGGACTAATCTACAATAAGTCGCCCACTTCACCATTTACGACACAAGGCTAGATGTCGAGATCTAATCAAAAGATAGAACCAATCTTCACAACGTTGCCTACTTCACTATTTAACGACACAAGGGTAGATGTCGAGTTCTAATCGAAAGGTAGAACCAATCTTCACAACGTTGCCTACTTCACTATTTAATGACACAAGGCTAGATGTCGAGTTCTAATCGAAAGGTAGAACCAATCTTCACAACTCTTCACTTTGTAGCTAAGTGAGAACTTCATTAGACACAACTACATCACTTTAGAGTTTAGTGAGAACTCACAAGACACAACCACATCACTTTATAGTTTAGTGAGAACTAACAAGACACAACCACATCACTTTTTAGTTTAGTGAGAAATCACAACTCTTCACTTTGAAGCTAAGTGAGAACTTCACAAGACACAACTACATCACTTTAGAGTTTAGTGAGAACTCACAACTCATACCTATTACAACTCAATAAAACACATATCCAAGTATACACATGTAACTTGGATCTACACAACACAAATCCAAGTATACACATATACAATTGATTTACACAAGATTAGATCCATGTATTTACGAATACATTGGATCTACACAAGACTCAAATAAAACAAATGATGAACATGACTAAATCTTTAGGAGAGGATCTTCATCAAGGCTTCATCTTTAATCACATCACAAGTGTGTGAGTGATTTTCTCTTTGGACAAGGTAAAGAAGGAGATCAAGGAGATAATCATAAGTAAACATACTTAACACATTAAGTGATCATTCACAAATGATTAGGAATTAGAAAGGAAAAGGATAGCAGAAAGAGTGTCCAAAAAGGGTTATGGAAAATGCAGATTTGATCCACTATTTATAGGAGACAAAGGCCAACGGCTCTCTGGGCGCGATGCCTTAATTGTGCCTGTGGTTCCTTATCACTAAGGATCTGCATAGGCCTTTAAGGAACCGTGCTCATAGACTCCGCTCCCTTTTGTCTTTTAGTGGGGAAGTAATATCTGAGGTAAGTTTTTACCTTCAAATGATATTCCTATGGCATTTGGAATATGCCATATCCAAATTTACATTTTCCATTTTAATAAAACTTTTTCTTAAAAAGAAAGTTTATTAAAAAATTATTTTGTCACATTTGACAAAATGTAAGTTTAGGATTAATCACTTTTATGATCACTAATCATGGTTAAGATATGTTAGTGCAATACTTAAATGATTATTACCTTGATGATAGTGTTTGTAAAATAATTCGTCTTATGGTTATATTTGACTATAAATGTCTTTTTAATTTGTCGTGATCAAAACTAAGAAAGGTTAGTTAACACTAATAACGTTTTTAGGCATTGCTTTGCATTAAAAATCTCCCCCTTTTTGATTAAGACAAACTATAAACTCATTTATGTAAAATCTAAAATATTTCGAATTATTAACGAGTTTATCACTATCATTTCTCCCCCTTTGTCGAAGCAAAAAGGATGCAAATGTCTTTGAGGAAGAAAAGAATCAGACTTTGCAAGAAGCTCCCCTTTGGTGCTTACTCCCCCTTGCTTAGGGCACCAAGAGAACGAGCTTAGGTGACATGCTACACAAAGGGTAGTAGAGAGAAAAGAAACACCAATGTATATATAGTCACTACCTACTAAGTAACTTGAGAGGGATAAAGAAAAGAAATCTCAAATTAGAAGTAAGTATTTGCTAAGAATGTCCAAGGATGGTGTTTTGACAAAATCAAAGTTCAATTGGTGGAATAGAGGTAGAAAAGAAACATCCTAACCAATTGAAGTGATAGTATGTCAAAGGGTTAGAAACTTAGAATTGGTGGAATCATCCAAAAGCAATTGTAAGTTTTAACCATGATCTACTCTAAACAATGTGTGAAAACGAATTGATGGGAAAGGGAATAACACACATAACATTTATATTACACAAATATGAAAGAACAAACAAAGGAAATATTCATGCACACAATATGAATATTTAATACAAGACATATGGAAAATAAACAACAAAAGGATAAACTACTCTAGTAGTGGAAATCCTCCAAGATTGCTTAAGTTGACTCAAACAACTTAAACGGAAAGTGTGCTTTAATTGGAAAATAAGACGACGAGGCATCATTCGAATATTTGTTCACGGGAACAAATACTTTGAGAGGAGGTCGAGTGAGAAGAAATTCAAGAAAATTTATCTTGTCATACACATGAGCAAGTTCAATTTGTTGAAATCGACAACACGCACACGAGCTTCCATGATGCAAATCAAAGTCGTTGGATGGGGGAGGACCATCAAGATGAGAAGGTGGTGGTGGAGGGGAAGATAATGGATAGGAGATGTTTTCACAATGCCTAGTGAGATTTGGGAAAGAAGATAAGTCATTTCGAGAATGTATGTTGCAAGGTTTAGGTGGTGGTGGAAGAACTTTTCTTTCTCCGGTAATTGGATCAATTGAGAAAATCTCATTCCAATACACAATTGGAGAGAAAGAAGTATTGCAAGGTTTGGAAGAAGAGGAATCATGATGATCCTTGTTTTTCTTGACCCAAATAGGTCTTACCGAGATTTTCCGTTTCTTGGAAAGATTAGAAGAAGAAGCTTTGGGTTTAGAAGATTGTGATAAAGAGATGTCAAGGTTAAGATTAGGAGAGTTAGGCATTGTGAGGGATGAGAAGAAGAACTCCCAAAAGAAGAGAAATTAAAGAGAATAGACAAGGCAAAGATTTGAAATGAAAACAAAAGTTTTCAAGTAATGTTTAGCCAAAGTTGGTAAACAAGGATTCTTGAAAAAGACTGTGGTCAAAGTAGAAAGACCAAAAACGAGCCAAAACATGGCATGCTGTCCGCGGTTCCTTAAAGGAACATGCGGTTCTAATACAAAGCTTTTGGCTAAGTATAAAATCTTATCGTCTGAATCTCTTCGAATTGATTATTGGTAGAAAGTGTGACTCAATTGTTCTTGGTGGAATAATAAATGGTTTGGTTGATTATCTAGTTTAAACTAATAGCAAATATGAAAATGTCGTTGAGTAAAGTAAGAGCTTCAAAGATTAAACTAAAATGACGAGTTAAAAATAAATGCTTGAAAACTTAGAGAAAAGATTAGAAAAATACTTGAAAACTTAATGAAACTAACACTTGAAAACTTTGCAAAAACAAGAAATTAAGTCCGTCGGAATCCCCGGTCAGAATCCCGTCGGAATGCCAAATCGGAATATGCTGATCGGAATGTGTAACAGGAAGCGATCGGAATATACCCTAATCGGAACTGCAATCTGAATATTAATGGAAACTTGCTGTCGGAATGAGTCAAAACCACCCCAATCGGAATATCAATAATAACACCCCAGATCGGAATATCAATAAGTCCTTCAGTCGGAATGATAGTGCAATCGAATCCTGTCGGAATATTGTAGAAATGTCCCAATCGGAATGGCATAAAAATGACACAATCGGAATAACTAAAGAATAAGTCTAATCGGAATGTCACACAAACCACCACAATCGGAATGTGCTAAAACCCTTTTCCGATCAATCGATCGGAATAAGGACCTCTGATCGGAAAGCCAAATCGGAAAGGGGTTTACCCTTTCCGATGGTACGAATTCGAGAATAAGGTAAGTATTAGGTTATTTTCAAGAAGCCAAATCCAAAACTTGAACGAATCTATAATGAAAAGGACTAAATAAGCACGAATAACAACTTATCCAATCTTAAAATAAGCAATCTTTTAAATCAAACCATAAAAAATGAAACTTTTTTAAGAAAACTTTTAAAAAGTAAATAAGCTAAACACAAATTAAGCCAATAAGCATGATAAGCTCAAAGCTTAATCCATATAAAAACTTATAGATGAATAAAAAGATGAACTTTTTAATCATATAAGCATAAAGATGATTTAAAGTCAAAGATTATAACGAATCAAGATCAAAATAAAGAAAGGTAGAAGAAGATTAAAGATAAAAGTAACTTAACTTTTGATTAATAAAACTCAAATACAAAAGGCTTAATCTTGAAAGATTAAAAGAAGGAAAAGATGAAAACTTAGTGAGAGAAAGTTTGGAACTTTCTCTCTCTAAAAACTAGAAAGGAAAAATGAAAATGAAACTAGCTTACTAAAAACTATCCAACCCTCCTAATGTGTATTAGGAGGGTATTTATAGGAAAAATGGGAAGTGTGCATGTGTTGCCTCTTCTTTCTTTCTTCTCGACTCGATTTAAATCCTTTGTCTTTCTTGACGTCGTCTCGGGATTTGTCGATGTAAATTGAACTTGTCTTGTAATTTTCTTCTTCTATCAGACTTGAGTTCTTCGACTTTATTAAACTTTCGTCTTTAGACTTTTTCTTCGATAAATCTTCAGAATAGGCCTTGGACTTCCGTTCTTTTTGCACTCTTGATCTTTTGACTTCGTCTTTTCTCGTTTTCTTCGATAAAAGCCCTTGAAAGCCCGTGTTTTCTTCCTTTTTCATCTTTTGGTCCTAAAACACAATAAAAACACAAACCACGCATAATTCTGACTTTTATGACATAAAATACACGTTTTGGTCTTGTTAATATTGGAAATAAGTGGTAAAAGGATAAGTGTTTTCACACTTATTAAATCCCCTACACTTGACCATTGCAATGTCCTCATGTAATGCATTAATTTTAAAGCACGGTTTACATTTTCCATCATAAATAACCCACCTTGGCCTTTATTAAATACTAAACATTTATGGAAAGTAAAAAGATAAAAACAAGTAAAGAAATCAAAGACTTACATTTGTTTTTTTGGCTGCCATGAACGTTTATCATCCTCAAGTTTCATGTTCCCCATACCAAGCTTTAAAACGAGATCATTGTTATTATAAGTTAGCAAACTAACACGAATTCATGTGGGCCAATTATTCACTTAGACTCCCTTATTCCTAGGTGTATCTCTAATGTACCCTTTTTAAGTTCTCGTTTTCCTCGACTCGACTCGAATTGATTTCTAGTTTTATCGTTTTAACTTAATTTGTTTTCGGTTAATGAAACTTGATTTGGTATCAATTAACTACTTTCGAAAAATTTATAAACGACACGAAAAACGTAGTAAATTACTATAATAAAATTCAAAGTAACAATATTACTCCTAAAAAGTGGGCCTAAAATACGTAGATATCATCTTAAAACATAAGAAATGAAACAAAAATGAGTGAATCAAAATAGCAAATGTCCAACAGTGCAATATACACGCTCCATCAACTGATCCAAAAATCTAACACAATCGTTAACTGCCTACATTATTTCAAATCTACTTCCTAAAATTACGCTAATGACTTTTTGCTCTTTTTGAAGAAACTTTAATTTCTCTAACTAGTAATTGAGTACCTAAAATTAACTAAAGTCTATCCTAACCAAAAAAAGAACAGTTAACAAATCAAGAGAAATACTTGTTTTAACCTATCTGGCTAGAAAAATTGCATAAGCTAAGTTTGACTTTGGTTTTACACTAACCTATTTGATTGACTCTAAATGAAATCCAAATCTATACTGACTATTATAAACCTTCTAACACTGATGGACTATTTATAGCATATAAACGTTCAACCTGTTGGTTTCTATGACTGCTCAAAATGTAAACTACACACTTAATTAAACTTCTCAAACTAAATTCATCTACTGTTTTTCTCTACTGAATTACTAAAGAACATATAAAGCCAAACACTAGCTACTGTTATAAGAAATCTTCAAAATCAGTTGAATGAGGCACAACTTAAACTAAAATTTCTACAAGAATAATACTATCAGCAAACTAATTCATTCATAAGAGAATGAGAACGGTACAGCTATATTCTAATAGGCACAAAGTAAAAGCAGTAACTCAAGACCTCGAGCAAATCAAGACGCAATTAGACACAAAATTTATTCTACACTATCACAACACAATACGGCTGTTATTAATTGAGTATTATGAAAAGGAATGAGAATTTACGCTGATTCCAGGCCTGCCCGTTGTCGACGTGCTATCGAACCGAACCAAAACTAATATCAAAACTACACCATTACTGATTTTGAACTGCAGCGAAGTAATCTTGAACCGTAAACTAAGGTCAACACTACCGAGCTATCAAACCATGCCGAGACTGATATTGAAACTAAACCGAGTACTAATATTGAATCTAAACCGAACTAATATCGAACTGAACTACGAACAAATGGCTTCCGAAATCAGTATTCCAGGTTAACAAATTTGATATTAAAAAGGCTCAACTCAACTTAATAAAAAAAACTGATCCAAGCAGCTTACGCCAAACAGAAAAGCTACAAAGCTTATTTACCTAATACTGTATCTAAAAAATGCTTGAAACAATAACTCCACTATTTTTAACCAAACTAAACTAACATGAAAAATCATTCAGAAACCTCTCATAAGCTCAATTGAGCTTATGAGCTAATTGACATATAAAAGCTCTAAAATTCAGTCTATCACCAAAGGTTATAAAAACTGAAATCAATATCAACTTTTGATACACAAACCGAATTATAAACAAACCAAAACCATCAAATATATTCGAAAAACAAATCCGCATCGTTCATCACACAAAAATAATCATAAATCAAAACTGCTTCTTTTTTCAACAACATACATCAACATAAACCAAAACCTGAGATTTTTATAAATCTAAACTGGACTGAGTACAAGTAAAACAGACCAAAGAAAATAAAATAAGGATGCGATTAGTTTTATTAAATCTGAATCTACTGATAAAGAAGTTTGAAATAAAATCTTATCTAAATCCACGCTAAGAAATAAAAACGAGATACAAAGGAAAAAAAATGGAAAGCTGACCTGCGTATTTAATAAGTTGTCTATACTACTTGAAAGAAAAAAAAAAGGAAAAGATAATGCTATCTTTCCCTTTCTTGGAAAACAAAAGATGCCAAAAATATATATCAAGTGCTGCGTGATATCTCAGCTATCTAAACCAACCGTGCCTTCAATCTTCTCGTTGGGGCTTTGGGCCTGCTGGGCTGCTGCGTTAATGATAACAATGGGCCAGCATCCATTTTGTTCTTTGCTGGGTTGTCCTTTTCATTTAGTGTATTACTAGGTCGGTCCGGCCCATTAAAATGGTCTAGGTTCGACACATTAAAATATAAAGGCACTGTCAGACTCGATTTTCCGTCTTCTTTCCATTTCTCGTGTCCGTTTTGGCTCTTTTGCTTCATTTCTTGTGATTTCTTTAATATCCGTACCTGCACACGCACAAACGACAAAACACACATATACAAGGCATAATTGATGATCATTTGACCATTTTAAGCACGTTTTACGAGGAAATATGATGTGTAATTAGATTCACATCAATCTCTTATATTTTATTGTCTTGAATGATCACGAGGATGCATTGTTTGACTTATTTCGATAGTTATTTAGGCCGAAAATAAAGTGGACGATTTAATCAATAGTTAGCTAAAGGACAAAATCTTTTAAAACTGCTTCTCGGGACCTCATAAAGTTCATATCTTGGCATAAATCGCTTCGCGATTTGAGACCTTTCTCGGACCGATATTTGGCAGCGACTTCATACTTCAAATCTTGAGAGACGTTCATGAAATAATGGTCTTCTCTTAAAAATAGGAATTTCTTCACTTGAAGTTTTGAGAGATTCTTCATATTTGGACCACGACTTCTTCATTTTTCTCCAATCTTTATTTTGGACTTTGATATACAACGATCCGCCTCCTTTTAGGACTTGGATCTATTTATCCTTATACCTTGTTAGGGCCTTTTTGGATAGACTTCTCCATGATCTTTTGGGGAGTTTTTGCTTTTCGTCGTGTGTCTCGATCCTTCATTTTGATTTTAGATAAATGATTCTTCACATCACTTTTGGATCTTTAGCAACAAAATGTAGCCCTCATGCCTTGTTAGGGCCTTTTCGGACTCGCCAATCTTCGCATCCCGCTTCAATAAGTTATGCCTTGTCTATGAACTCTAATTAATACCGAGCAACTTTTAAACGATCTTGGGCTAGAAGCTAAGTAACTTTTCAAATCGTACAACCTTATTTATTGCAGATAAATTTATTAACAAGTTATGGGAGAATAGGCTCATAATTAACTCACATAAATTCACGAAAGAATACCATACTTATAATTGACTCTATCATCTCTCGTCCTCCACAGTTTAAAATCTCAAGGAATGAGACTCGTGGATGCTTAGCCAATTAAATCAAAGTTTTGGGTTTTCGAGTCATCTATAGGATCTTGCAAACTTTTAGACTATTTCAAGTTTAGAAATCGCATTTTAAAGTTCCCTTGATAAACAACTCTCTAGGATCAATTATAGGAACTTGCGAAAAGTTCTTGTTCTTAACCCGCGAGAGTTAAGACTTTCGCGTTATAAAAGCCTAGCAAAACTTGACTTAAACACGTTAAGGATACTAGCTAGAGTAAACTTAGATAAGTAAACTCGGGTTGAGTCAAAATATTCACGACTTTGAAAAATTTAAAACCATTTTATTGCAAATTTATTCTAGAAAGGAAAGAAAATAATCATAACAAAGGAAAATACAACTATACAACTAGGCCAAAATAGATTAAAAATTTCAAAAAATCAAATTTTCGGTTAAAATGAGGACAAATTCATGGAAAAGACCACTTACTTCGATAGAAGTCCCCCTACACTTGATATAAACATTGTCCTTAATGTTTAAGCATGTGGGAGTAAACTCCCCTACACTTATGACATTGTGCACTTTGTTTAAATTTTGCTAAGGAAAGACAACTAAAGTGATTTCAATGTGAACATATAAGATATGAAATATTGAATCACGACAGTTTAGGATTGAACCGGGAAGACGGGTACACGGGGCCACGGTTCGTCAAAAGTCATCGAGGTGCTCTTTGAAGCTTAAATCCCTGTATAGAATAAGAAACAAGACAACAAACACATACGGGGCTCCCCCTACACTTATTATGAAAGCAGTAAAGGATAGATCACGGGTTGCCTCCCGAGAAGCGCTTGTTTTTGTTCACCGAGTCGCGAGCCTGACTTAACCCAAATTTAGTTCATGGGAAACATGGTGAGAGATGGAATCATCTCATGAGAAATGTCCTAACCAAAGTACAGCTTCAAACGCTGGCCATTCACCTTGAAATTAGGCCCATTTGGCTGAGAAAGCTCAATGGTGCCATATGGAAAGACTTTGGTGACGGTGAATGGACCAGACCAGCGGCTCTTCAACTTGCCCGAGAAGATCTTCAACCGAGAGTTAAAAAGTAAGACTTGATCACCAATGTGGAACTCTCGGTTCTTAATGCTAGCATCATGGATGATCTTGGTCTTCTCTTTGTAGATCAGCGAGTTCTCGTAAGCTTCATTCCTCAGTTCATTAAGCTCGTTGAGTTGAATCTTGCGAAGATCACCGACTTTGTTGATGTCGAAGTTAGCCCACTTCAAGGCCCAGTATGCCTTATGTTCCAGCTCGATAGGGAGGTGGCATGCTTTCCCGTACACAAGACGATAAGGTGTACAACTAATCGGGGTCTTATAAGCAGTACGAAAAGCCCACAAAGCATCATCTAACTTATCGGCTCACGAGGCACGATGCTCTCCCACAGTACGCTCCAGAATTCGCTTCAATCCACGGTTGGAAATCTCGGCTTGAACATTGGTTTGGGGATGATAAGCGGTGGAAAGACGATGATTAACACCATACTTAGCCATGACTCTTGCAAATTGATCATTGCAAAAATGAGTCCCACGGTCACTGATTATAACATGAGGGACACCGAATCGAGCAAACAGCTGTTTCAAAAAGTTCACAACCACCCTCGCATCGTTCGTTGGGAGAGCCTTAGCTTCAACCCATTTGGAAACGTATTCAACGGCTACGAGGATGTACTTGTTCCCTTTGGATGATGGAAATGGCCCCATAAAGTCGATGCCCCATACATCAAAGATTTCACATTCTTGTAAGAAATTTTGAGGCTTCTCATCTTTATGTGTGATCTTGACTTGTCTTTGGCAGGCATCACAATGTTTAACCATTTCATGAGTGTCACGATAAATGGTGG
This sequence comes from Glebionis coronaria, assembly GCA_025667525.1. NCBI lineage: Eukaryota > Viridiplantae > Streptophyta > Magnoliopsida > Asterales > Asteraceae > Glebionis > Glebionis coronaria. Next base: position 39,386,815 of record CM046879.1, read on the forward strand.
GCCAATAAAATCCAGAGTCGAATACTTTCTTCGCGGTGTAATTAGGACCAAAGTGACCAGCGGTGGGTCCTTTATGGCAAGCGTCAAGGATTTGTTCCGCTGCCGGCCCATCAACACATCGACGAAGAATCAGATCAGCACATTGTTTGAAAAGGTAAGGATCGTCCCAGAAATAATGTTCAATATCTTTAAAGAACTTTTTCTTTTGTTGGGACGTTAACCCTTCCTTGAGAATTCCACCCGCTAAATAGTTTGCAATGTCCGCAAACCATGGGGTGTCATCAAGATTGGAGTTGATAGACATTAAGGCCTCAAGGGGAAAAGAGTCATTGATCTCTTTGTTCGGATGATCCCCTTGATAAGGATCCTCAAGTCTACTGAGATGATCCGCGGCTAAGTTTTCAGCTCCCTTTTTGTCACGAATTTCAATGTTGAATTCTTGAAGGAGCAAAACCCAACGAAGAAGTCTTGGCTTAGAATCTTGCTTAGTCATCAAGTACTTCAACGCGGAATGATCGGTATACACGATGGTGGTAGAAAGGAAAAGATAGGGGCAGAACTTTTCAAAAGCATACACTACAGCTAAAAGATCTTTTTCGGTAGTGGTATAATGCAATTGATCCCCCGTCATTGTCTTGCTAGCGTAATGGATTGGTTGGAAGTGTTTGTTCACTCTTTGGCCTAAAACCGCTCCAATAGCAAAGTCGCTAGCATCACACATCAACTCAAAAGGTAGCTCCTAATTGGTAACCAAGACCGGTGCCTTAGTTAGCTTATCCTTAAGAAGATTGAAGGATTCAAGATACTCTTTGGAAAAGATGAAAGGAGTATCTTTTTCCAAGAGGTGGGTCATCGGGCGAGCGATTTTAGAAAAATCTTGAATGAATCAGCGATAGAAGCCCGCATGACCGAGGAAAATTCTCACACACTTCACGGTTGAAGGTGGAGGCAATTTAGCAATAACATCGACTTTAGCACGGTCCACTTCAAGACCAGCTTTGGAGATTTTGTGTCCTAGCACGATGCCTTCTTTTACCATGAAATGGCATTTTTCCCAATTTAGAACAAGGCGAGTGTTTTCACACCGCTTAAGCATACGTTCTAAATTGGCAAGGCAAGCAGAGAAAGAATCACCATAAACCGAGAAATCATCCATGAAGACTTCCATAGTTTCTTCAACCATGTCATGGAAGATAGCCATCATACACCTTTGGAAAGTCCCAAGAGCATTGCATAAGCCGAAAGGCATTCTTTTGTAGGCAAATGTTCCATAAGGACAAGTGAATGTGGTTTTCTCTTGGTCTTTGGGATCGATGGGAATTTGAAAATACCCGGAGAAACCGTCTAAGAAGCAGTAATAGTCATTACCCGCTAGACGTTCAAGCATTTGGTCCATGAAAGGAAGGGGAAATGATCCTTTGTCGTAGCATCATTGAGTTTGCGATAGTCTATACAAACTCTCCACCCTGTAACGAGACGAGTAGGAATCAACTCGTTGTTTTCATTGGGAACAACGGTGATTCCGCCTTTCTTAGGCACACAATGGACGGGACTAACCCACGGTGAACCCGAGATAGGATAGATCATGCCCGCATCAAGAAGTTTGATAACCTCTTTTTTGATTACGTCATGGATCTTGGGATTCACCCTTCTTTGGCTTTGAATAGTGGGTTTAAAGTCGTCCTCCATGAGAATTTTATGTGTGCAAAAGTGAGGATCAATTCCACAAATATCGGAGATCTTCCAAGCAATAGCTTTCTTGTGATTCTTCAACACGGCGATAAGTCGGGATGTTTCTTCCTCTTTCAAGTCCTTAGCGATGATGACGGGTGACTTCTTATTGTCTTCAAGGAAAACGTACTCGAGATGAGACGGTAGGTCCTTAAGCTCTAAATCCGAAGGATTTTCGATGGAAGGCGTAGTCAAATTCGGTTCATCGATAGAGATATCCTTAGGAGATGGTGGAGAAGTATGGTCCTCATTGAGAGTTTCTCAATGGTACGAATGTCTTCATCCCAATTAGAGGGAGAATCGTCATATTTTAAGTCCACATCTCCCAAAGTTGCTTCAAATTCTTTCAAGATGAAATCACTTTCTCCAAATGGAGTCAGTGATGGAGCAATAGAGGCAACGGTCTCAACAATGGGTAGAGAAGAAGAACCACTTTTACAATCGTCTTTGAAATGTTCTTCACAAGCCTCATCAAGAACATCAATGAAATTAACACTCTCGTTTTCCGAAGGCTGCTTAGAAAGTTTACCCATGTTGAAGACGATTTTATCGTCACCAACTCTCATGATTAATTCGCCTGCGGCTACATCGATGAGAGTGCGACCGGTCCTCAAGAATGGACGTCCAACGATTAATGGAACACGGGGATCCATCTCGTAGTCAACGACAACAAAATCCGTCGGGAAAGTGAATTTGTCGACACCAACGAAGACGTCTTCGGCTATCCCCACTGGATAAGCAACCGTACGGTTAGCTAATTCCAAAGTCATTCGTGTGGGGACTAGCTCGGGGAGAGATAATTGCTTCCTAACACTTAATGGCATTAAGTTAATACTAGCACCTAGATCGGCTAGGGCCATGCAATTTTCTACTCCTGGGAAGTTGCAAGGAATTAAGAAACGACCCGGATCACCAAGTTTGGTGGGCAATTTTCTTTAAGAGCACTGCGGAGCAATTCTCATTAAGTTGGGTCTGAGCAATATCGAGAAGTTTCTCCTTATCACTGAGAAGATCTTTAAACGTTTTAGCATATTTAGGCATGTGAGCGAGAGCCTCAGCAAAGGAGATATTGAAATTCAGTTGTTTGAACATTTTAAGAAAATTCGAAACCTGAATATCATCCTTGTTCTTCAATTTCTCTTTCCTCAACCTCGAAGGATAAGGTATATTGGGTTGAGATGAAGGCTTTGGGATAGAATTCGCACTCACATCCTTGGGTGGTGGAGGGGTAGAAGTAGAAGGTGGTGGAATTGGGGAAGTAGAAGTTGGAGGAATAAAAGATGGAGGATTTGGAGAAGGAGACACGTTGTAAAACCCGCATGCTTTTACCATGAATAGTGCCCTTAAGATCGTACGTCCTAGATTAAAACTTACCTCATTTAGTATTGATCACATTCATGTGCTAATAATAAAGCAAGTGCATACGTGTATGACATGACAAGTATCGATTACGTACGAACTCATGATAAACAGTTAATAAATATATCACGCGAACATAATTAAATCATGATCACCATTTAATATATGAACTAAAATAATTACGTAAATACTTATAATATAATTACGAGCGTTAAGTTTACGATAAACGACACGTTAGATTAAACAGAAACACTTTAAACACGAGCACGTTTAACCACGAACGAACACGAAACATCGGGACACGAGAAAGGTACGGGTACCCCATGTGGGGCCCCCATACCCACGGCACACAACAAGTAATGGGCTTAGCCCATAGACTTTTACAAGTTAAGGGGGGGTTATGGTAAAAACATGTTTTCATTTCACTTTTACAAGAAAATAAACAAAAACCCTAAAAGAGTTTTTCTCCTCTCCTTTTTCTCCTTTTGTGCCGCCACCTTCACATCACCATTGGAGGGTGATTGTTTGATTTTGATCTTAAAAACAAGTGTCAGAATCCGTGTTTGTTCATCTTTTTTCCAAGCTACATAGTGGTATACCTTTCTAACCCTTCTTTTTAATTCTTTTTAATTCTTTTAATCTTTGATTATTTTCATGAACATGTTATTATTTTTTTTTGATTTAAACATGATAATTAATCATTGATCTAACATGTTTTGGTATTAATTAAAATCAAGGAAGGATTTAAAGGGGTGTTTGTTTCTAGCCGCCTAGCAAAACAAACCCGAGGGGGGTTTGGTTTGCTATTGCCGCCACCACCAAGACCATTTTTGGTCTTGGTTGGCTCATGTGGGACCCACGGCAGCAAGGAGACACACGTGCCCCGGGTTTGGCTCGGGGTACGGTGTCGAATTCATGCCCGATTCATGGTTCGTTGGTTAATTCATGATTCATGCTACATGTTAATTTTTATGAATTATGAACTTAGGATATAATTAATTAATAATATGAAATATTAATTAAATCATGACTTAGGTTATTTTAATTATTAGTTTAACATGACATTAATTTAACCTAAGTATTTTATGTTATAAGTCATAATTAATTAATTATTTAAAACATGCCTATAATTAATTAATTTAGACATGACTTAGGTTATATTATTAATAATAATAATACACATTTTAACCTAAGTATATTCATTTCATTTTAATTAAAACATGTTATACTTTAATTAAAATGCTTAACCTATAGTTTAATTAAAATACATGAAATAATAATTAAACTATACACTATATCATATGACTTAAGAAACAAGCTTATAAACACTTAGACTTATATGATAGCTTATGTAACCAGCTTAATTCTAAATATGGAAACTTCTATTTATAGAAACTTAATTAAATAAGGCAACTAATCTAATTATGGAAACCTTCTATATATGGAAATCTATCTATTTCAGGCAGCTAATCTAATCATGGAAACCTTCTATATATGGAAACTTATTTAATTAAGGCAGCTGATCTATTTTTGGAAACTTTCTATTTTTAGAAACTAATCTATTTTAGGCAGTAAATTCTATTTTTGGAAACTTTCTATTTTTGGAAACTTTCTATTTTTGGAAACTTTCTATTTTTGGAAACTTTCTATTTTTGGAAACTTTCTATTTTTGGTAACTTTCTATTTTTGGAAACTTTCTATTTTTGGAAACTTTCTATTTTTGGAAACTTTCTATTTTTGGAAACCTGCTATTTTTGGAAAGTTACTTATTATTACACAGTAAGTATATTAATACATGAAACACCAGTAATACTTAATCAGATAAATCAGAATACAAGATAAACACAGTTTAAGGCTTTAAACAGTGAACCATGACCTAAAACATACCAAATCAGCTATAATGAGACACCAAAACCCAGTACGTAATCAGTGAATCGATACTTATACACGTGTGTATTCATGTAGCGTTAGTGATCCAGAAGTAGGAGTCTTTCTTCCGTTCATTCACTGGACTTGAGGTACGGATTCCCGTCCTTTCAGTATGGACATTCTTTCCTTATTAGGATTTCCCCGTATGCAGCCAACTGTTTTCCCCAGTATTTGTTTTATTGTTTTGAACTGCTTATGTTTAATTAGCATAATCTATAGCCATATACAAGCATGACCAGTTTCACCTAGTTATGGAGGTACCATAACCATAGCATTGGAGGCACCGATGTTATGACTTCCCCACGGCGGAGTGATTGCTCGTGGCGTCCCTTTTCAGTTTTGGCCATATTATTATATCAGGTGGGGCGTATGGGTGCATCCTAGTTACATGTTTTATTCAGTTTATCATGGTGAATGTGGTGTGTGCCTTGCACCCTTCACAAGGAGTTGATCCCTCCTACCCAAATCAGTATATTGATTAGAGGCATCCCCTCTAATCAGCATGATGAGGTCACCCCTCCAAGTATTCATGCACGTGACCTTTTCATGACCTATATGGGCTATGGTATATATATGTTAAAACAGTTTTCACAAGATACATATAAGGCTTTTCAAACTATAAAACCAGTTTTCTTGATACTTAACCAGTTTACTCAGTACTTAGTCTTCCGCTGTTATATGTTGCATGTTTACTCTATTTCATGCTATATTGTACATCCGTGCACTGAGCGTCTTGCTCAGCCGTTTTTCCTTTTCATGTTCCCAAAACGGCAGGTACTCAGGGACGCTCGTAGATCTCAAACGTAGGTGCATATGGACTGGAAGCTTTACTGTCTTTCTTTACTTTATGCATTTCCTTTACTTTGATACAGTTGCTATGGACATTGTTTCGTCCTTTCCTTTTACAGTATTTATGTTTGTGTGTGATGAGCTTTACTTTGGGGTACCGATGTTTGATTCCGGTATTTCCCTTTTATGGTTGAATAATGCTTAGACATTGATCCTTGTATGCTTTGATGACACGCCATGATTATGCGTAATATTCCATTTCCAAAATGGGGTGTTACAATTATGGTATCAGAGCCCAAGGCTTCAACCTGTAGGCTCTCAAATATGACCTGTGATTAGTGGGTAGTCACTACGGTCTTCCTAGAACTGACAGTTGTTTTCATGCATGCATCATTTTTAAGCATACATATACATGTCATTGTTACAGGGTTTTTGACTAAGTAATGGTTGGTACAGGACTGGTCCTATTTAGTCGCATGTGTTTTATCGAAACTTTTAGATTTGGGACCGACCCATAGGCGTCCCCTCGATATGTCTTTTATTTTGAGTGAACTGACCAGAGGCGTTCACTCTCGAGCATCAAAAGTTTTCATGAAACTGCATCATGCATTCATACAAAGATTTTCTTGCATAAAATTTTTCTCGTGAAATTTTAGCATAAAATTTTTCTTTTATATATTTTATGTTCGAACTGTTAATCATATGTTTTATGTTATACTGTCAGATGGTTCTCACACGCGAGCAAGAGCAGCTCAATGCTGCAATTCAGGCTGCCATGCAAGCCTTACTTCCTCAACTGAGGAATGACATTCGTGCTGAAGTCCAAGCTGCGAACAATCAGCAGCAGCAGAATCAGGCACCTCCTCCTCCTCCTCCCCCAGTGACACTAGCGGTGTGGTTGGAAAGATTTAACAAGCTCCGTCCTAGAGCTTTCGAAAAGACTGATAGCCCCAGCGATGCTGAAAGCTGGCTGACTCACATTGAGAAAATCTTCAATGCTATGGGATGTGACCCCGCCTTCAAGGCAAGATTAGCATGCTACAGGTTTGAAGGCGATGTACTCAACTGGTGGCTAGCTTTGACGCAGTCAGAAGGAGGTGATGAATGGGTCGCTGGTTTGACATGGGCCCAATTCAAGGAGAGAGTGATGGAACAGTTCTTTCCTAAGGCAGAGCAGGACAAACTCAAGCGTGAATACCACGGGATACGTCAGAGAGCGGGCGAAAATAGCAACGAATTCATGCAGCGCTTTCTTCGCTTGGCTGGTTTTCTGGGAGCAGCGGCTGGTACTCCTGAGGAGCAGGCACACCATTTTAGGTGGGCACTTCGCACCTCGGTCGCGAACAATCTGGTATGTGCTACGTTTAATACAGTAGCAAAAGTGGCCGACGCAGCAAGGAAGCTTGAGATGTTGCAGGAACGCGATGAGTTCGGGGAAGCTGAAAGACCCGACAAGAGGTAAAACATTTCGTGTTCTAGCGATTAACCAGATCGCATCCTATCATTATATGTTCTATAATCATCTCTTAAACTGTATCTTCCAGGCAGAAAACTGGGGACCGGTCTCAGCCGGCTACTCAGCAGCAGCCCAATCAGCCCAAAGGAAACGGTCACTCTAACGACCGTTCTGTTGTGGAAAGGCGCAACGGTAATGATAATTACCGTAACAATGCGGGACACTCCAACAACAGCAGGTCCTACTATTTATGCATCTTCTTATGATTTCATGTTATATCTCTCATGCTGACACTATAATAATCTCTACCAGGAACCACGGTAACGGAAGGGACCAGAACCACAGGGGTTCTCAGCCTAACCGTTCAACTAACACTGGTAAACATCTTATGACGCTTACGTCCTATACTCGTGCATATACTTTATTCTTAACACGTTTTGTCATCAGCAGGCCCTCAGCAAGCAAGGACTCCTGCTGGAGGATTCACTCATCCTCTTTGCAGCACTTGCCATCGCAGACACCCTGGCCCATGTCGTCGTGATTCCGACGCGTGCTACAAGTGCGGCCTCCCTGGCCATCGTATGAGAGATTGCCGTAAGGGTGAAATGGAGGGTACTTCGGGTCATGCTGATACTGAACCGCCTCCTACCACTGGGTGTGTCTACACGACATCGCGCGATCAGGCAAACAAATCTACAGGTACCATTACTGGAATTTTGTATATGTACGGCCAGGCTGCATGTGTTCTTTTCGACACGGGTGCCACTCATTCAGTTATTTCCACTACTTATGCTAAGAACATCAAGACACTTCCCTTGCCATTAGAAAATAAGCTTACCATTTCCACGCCTCTGAGGGACTCTGTATTAATAACCCATGTATACAAGAGTCTTCCTCTAGAGTTTGACGATAAGGTTCGTGCAGTAGATGCACTTCCCCTTGACATGATTGAGTTCGATATGATCCTTGGCATGGACTGGCTATCTAGGCACCATGCTACCATAGACTGCCACTCATATCGGGTGATCTTCGGCGACATTAATGCACCAGAGTACATTCATAACGGGTTCATACCCGGACGGTCTGTACAGGTCATATCTACCTTGCAAGCACGTGCATTACTGTCACATGGCTGCGAAGGTTATCTAGCTACGGTTCATGACATGGATGCTGAATCCCCATCGATTCAGGATCAACCAATAGTTTTGGAATTTCAAGACGTCTTCCCAGATGAACTTCCAGGCATACCACCTGCAAGAGAAGTGGAGTTCAACATCGACCTTGTTCCAGGAGCTGAGCCAATCTCTAAGGCTCCGTATCGTATGGCTCCCATAGAGCTAAAAGAACTGAAGGACCAGCTGCAGGAACTTCTTGAACGAGGGTTCATTAGACCAAGCGCATCTCCATGGGGCGCACCGGTCTTATTCGTTAAGAAGAAGGACGGCAGCATGCGACTTTGCATTGACTACCGTGAACTTAATAAGATTACCATCCGCAATAGATATCCACTGCCACGTATAGACGATCTGTTTGACCAACTTCAAGGAGCCAAACACTTCTCAAAGATCGATCTAAGGTCAGGCTACCATCAGCTAAGGGTTAAAGAGCAGGATATTGCCAAGACTGCTTTTCGTACCCGCTATTCCATTATGAGTTTGTGGTCATGCCATTCGGCCTGACTAACGCTCCAGCAGTATTCATGGATCTGATGAACAGAATCTTTCATGAATTACTTGATAAATTTGTCATTGTATTCATCGATGACATCTTGATTTTCTCAAAGTCCACGAAGGAACACGAAGATCATCTCCGTACTGTACTACAGATTCTTCGTCAGAAGCAGCTGTATGCGAAATTCTCCAAGTGTGAGTTCTGGTTAAACAAGGTGGCATTCTTAGGTCACATTGTAGCAGAAGGGATCACTATGGACCCAGCGAAGGTTGAGGCTATCACTAAATGGCCAAGACCAACATCAGCGACAGAAGTCCGCAGTTTCTTAGGCTTAGCTGGATATTATCGAAGATTCGTGGAGAACTTTTCCCGCTTGGCATTGCCTCTCACCAAACTGATGCGAAAAGGAGAGAAATTCGTCTAGACGGAAGATCGAGAGAAGAGCTTCGAAGACCTAAAGCAGAAGTTGGTATCTGCACCTATTCTTACTCTCCCATCTGGTACAGGTGGATTTCAGATCTATAGCGATGCATCGGGGAAGGGACTGGGCTGTGTTCTCATGCAACATGGGAAAGTGATCGCGTATGCTTCACGGCAGCTTAAGCCATATGAAGAAAACTACCCTACGCATGACCTGGAACTTGCTGCAGTGGTGTTCGCATTGAAGATATGGAGGCATCACTTATACGGAGAATCATGCGACATTTTCACGGATCACAAGAGCTTGAAGTATATCTTCACACAGCGAGAATTGAACATGAGACAAAGGAGATGGTTGGAACTGTTGAAGGATTATGATATTAACCTACAGTATCATCCCGGGAAAGCCAATGTAGTAGCAGATGCACTCAGCAGAAAGTCCGGAATGATAAACGGCATTGAGATCAAGGAACAAAACATAAGGGACTTGGAGCGGCTTGACATCGAAATCATGGTACGTGGGCAGCATGGATACTGGGCGAATCTTAGAGTAGAACTTGAATTATTGACTAGGATCAAGGAAGCGCAGAAGGATGATAGAGAGATTTGGGCGATAATTCAGAATTTGGAGAAGCAGACAGAATTCAGAATGGACGCAGACGGTATCGTTTGGCAGGGCACGAGACTTTGTGTTCCTGACAATCCAGAACTTCGGGAAGCATTGTTAGCTGAAGCTCACAGCTCCCCATTTTTTATACACCCTGGGTCGACAAAAATGTACCATGACATCAGACAGCACTTTTGGTGGAGTGGTATGAAACAGGATGTAGCCACGTATGTCTCCAAATGTCTTACCTGCCAGCAGGTTAAGATTGAACATCAGCGATCGGGCGGTCTCCTTCAACCGTTGGATATTCCAGAGTGGAAGTGGGACAAAATCACCATGGATTTTGTTACCGGTCTTCCGCCTACCAAGAAGAAGCACGATGCTATTTGGGTCATTGTTGATCGACTCACCAAATCAGCTCATTTCTTACCGATACGCAAGGAAGATCCGGTAAGTAAACTCGCAGATACTTACAGAAGGGAGATCATGAGACTCCACGGCACTCCCTCCAGCATCGTCTCAGACAGAGATCCTCGTTTCACGTCGCGATTCTGGAAAGGTCTGCAAAAAGCTTGGGGTACACAACTTAAGCTGAGCATAGCCTTTCATCCTCAAACGGACGGACAATCGGAGCGAACAATTCAGACATTGGAAGATATGTTAAGGTCGTGTGCGTTGGAATGGACAGGTGATTGGGACGATTACATCTGTTTAGTCGAGTTTGCATACAACAACAGCTGGCACGCAAGTATCAAATGTGCTCCTTTCGAAATGTTGTATGGCAGAAAGTGTCGCGCTCCAACTTGCTGGGATCAAGTGGGAGAGCGAACACTTGAAGGACCAGAGATTATAGAAATGACCAATGAGAAGATTGAGGTAGCTAAGCAGAAACTGCAGGAAGCACGGTCACGTCAGAAGAGTTACGCCGATAAGCATCGTAGGGACATACATTTTAATGTGGGAGATCACGTCTTCCTCAAGGTTTCGCCGGCACGTGGTGTTAAACGCTTCGGGATCAAAGGAAAACTCAGTCCTCGGTTCATCGGACCATTTGATATCGTTGAACGAATCGGTGAAGTATCTTACCGATTGGCGTTACCTCCTCAGCTTTCGCACGTGCATAACGTGTTCCATGTGTCCTTACTCAGAGGGTACAATTATCATCCCCTTCACATGGTTCAGTATCCACTGGAACAGATACGTGAAGATCTCACCTTTATAGAAGAACCCGAACGAGTACTCGACAGGCAAGAACGAGTCATGAGAAGGAAGACGATTCCATTCGTCAAAATCCTTTGGAGGGACCATACCGAGCGGGAAGCCACTTGGGAAACAGAGGAGTCTATCCGGGCTTCTTACCCTCACTTTATATTTTGAGTTCGGGTATGTCACTTCTTTTCAGCTTACTTTATCTATAATTCGGGGACGAATTATTCTTTTTAGGGGGGAAGAATTGTAAAACCCGCATGCTTTTACCATGAATAGTGCCCTTAAGATCGTACGTCCTAGATTAAAACTTACCTCATTTAGTATTGATCACATTCATGTGCTAATAATCAAGCAAGTGCATACGTGTATGACATGACAAGTATCGATTACGTACGAACTCATGATAAACAGTTAATAAATATATCACGCGAACATAATTAAATCATGATCACCATTTAATATATGAACTAAAATAATTACGTAAATACTTATAATATAATTACGAGCGTTAAGTTTACGATAAACGACACGTTATATTAAACAGAAACACTTTAAACACGAGCACGTTTAACCACGAACGAACACGAAACATCGGGACACGAGAAAGGTACGGGTACCCCATGTGGGGCCCCCATACCCACGGCACACAACAAGTAATGGGCTTAGCCCATGGACTTTTACAAGTTAAGGGGGGGTTATGGTAAAAACATGTTTTCATTTCACTTTTACAAGAAAATAAACAAAAACCCTAAAAGAGTTTTTCTCCTCTCCTTTTTCTCCTTTTGTGCCGCCACCTTCACATCACCATTGGAGGGTGATTGTTTGATTTTGATCTTAAAAACAAGTGTCAGAATCAGTGTTTGTTCATCCTTTTTCCAAGCTACATAGTGGTATACCTTTCTAACCCTTCTTTTTAATTCTTTTTAATTCTTTTAATCTTTGATTATTTTCATGAACATGTTATTATTTTTTTTTTTGATTTAAACATGATAATTAATCATTGATCTAACATGTTTTGGTATTAATTAAAATCAAGGAAGGATTTAAAGGGGTGTTTGTTTCTAGCCGCCTAGCAAAACAAACCCGAGGGGGGTTTGGTTTGCTATTGCCGCCACCACCAAGACCATTTTTGGTCTTGGTTGGCTCATGTGGGACCCACGGCAGCAAGGAGACACATGTGCCCCGGGTTTGGCTCGGGGTACGGTGTCGAATTCATGCCCGATTCATGGTTCGTTGGTTAATTCATGATTCATGCTACATGTTAATTTTTATGAATTATGAACTTAGGATATAATTAATTAATAACATGAAATATTAATTAAATCATGATTTAGGTTATTTTAATTATTAGTTTAACATGACATTAATTTAACCTAAGTATTTTATGTTATAAGTCATAATTAATTAATTATTTAAAACATGCCTATAATTAATTAATTTAGACATGACTTAGGTTATATTATTAATAATAATAATACACATTTTAACCTAAGTATATTCATTTCATTTTAATTAAAACATGTTATACTTTAATTAAAATGCTTAACCTATAGTTTAATTAAAATACATGAAATAATAATTAAACTATACACTATATCATATGACTTAAGAAACAAGCTTATAAACACTTAGACTTATATGATAGCTTATGTAACCAGCTTAATTCTAAATATGGAAACTTCTATTTATAGAAACTTAATTAAATAAGGCAACTAATCTAATTATGGAAACCTTCTATATATGGAAATCTATCTATTTCAGGCAGCTAATCTAATCATGGAAACCTTCTATATATGGAAACTTATTTAATTAAGGCAGCTGATCTATTTTTGGAAACTTTCTATTTTTAGAAACTAATCTATTTTAGGCAGTAAATTCTATTTTTGGAAACTTTCTATTTTTGGAAACTTTCTATTTTTGGAAACTTTCTATTTTTGGAAACTTTCTATTTTTGGAAACTTTCTATTTTTGGTAACTTTCTATTTTTGGAAACTTTCTATTTTTGGAAACTTTCTATTTTTGGAAACTTTCTATTTTTGGAAACCTGCTATTTTTGGAAAGTTACTTATTATTACACAGTAAGTATATTAATACATGAAACACCAGTAATACTTAATCAGATAAATCAGAATACAAGATAAACACAGTTTAAGGCTTTAAACAGTGAACCATGACCTAAAACATACCAAATCAGCTATAATGAGACACCAAAACCCAGTACGTAATCAGTGAATCGATACTTATACACGTGTGTATTCATGTAGCGTTAGTGATCCAGAAGTAGGAGTCTTTCTTCCGTTCATTCACTGGACTTGAGGTACGGATTCCCGTCCTTTCAGTATGGACATTCTTTCCTTATTAGGATTTCCCCGTATGCAGCCAACTGTTTTCCCCAGTATTTGTTTTATTGTTTTGAACTGCTTATGTTTAATTAGCATAATCTATAGCCATATACAAGCATGACCAGTTTCACCTAGTTATGGAGGTACCATAACCATAGCATTGGAGGCACCGATGTTATGACTTCCCCACGGCGGAGTGATTGCTCGTGGCGTCCCTTTTCAGTTTTGGCCATATTATTATATCAGGTGGGGCGTATGGGTGCATCCTAGTTACATGTTTTATTCAGTTTATCATGGTGAATGTGGTGTGTGCCTTGCACCCTTCACAAGGAGTTGATCCCTCCTACCCAAATCAGTATATTGATTAGAGGCATCCCCTCTAATCAGCATGATGAGGTCACCCCTCCAAGTATTCATGCACGTGACCTTTTCATGACCTATATGGGCTATGGTATATATATGTTAAAACAGTTTTCACAAGATAAATATAAGGCTTTTCAAACTATAAAACCAGTTTTCTTGATACTTAACCAGTTTACTCAGTACTTAGTCTTCCGCTGTTATATGTTACATGTTTACTCTATTTCATGCTATATTGTACATCCGTGCACTGAGCGTCTTGCTCAGCCGTTTTTCCTTTTCATGTTCCCAAAACGGCAGGTACTCAGGGACGCTCGTAGATCTCAAACGTAGGTGCATATGGACTGGAAGCTTTACTGTCTTTCTTTACTTTATGCATTTCCTTTACTTTGATACAGTTGCTATGGACATTGTTTCGTCCTTTCCTTTTACAGTATTTATGTTTGTGTGTGATGAGCTTTACTTTGGGGTACCGATGTTTGATTCCGGTATTTCCCTTTTATGGTTGAATAATGCTTAGACATTGATCCTTGTATGCTTTGATGACACGCCATGATTATGCGTAATATTCCATTTCCAAAATGGGGTGTTACACACGTTTTCCTTTATCACAATCACCGGTGTAGGTGTAGGAAGCTCGGGTTCCTTTAAACCTTTTCCACTACGAGTGGTGATTGCTTTCATCTCCCCTCTTGGATTAGCAACGGTGTTACTTGGAAGAGAACCCGATCCAGAGGCTTGATTACTAGGGAAGAAACTAGCCATCATATTCCTCAAGTCATTCGTTTGACTTGCCAAAGTGTTTCGCATATCAGCTCGAAGATCATTCCCTTGCTTCACCATATCTTCTTTCATGTTGGCCATTTCCCGCTGAAGATTTTACACGATCACATCATTAGTCCTCATGTAGGTTTCAACATCTTGGTGTTATGCGGTGGGTTGGTTGGGAGGAGGAGCATGGTAGGCGGGTGGTTGATAAGCAGGTTGTTGGTAAACTTGGTTGTTTCTTTGAGGTGGATATGGGTTTCTTTGGTTTTGATATGGAGTTGGAGCACGTGGTTGGTTTTGATTGTTGCGATTGAGGTTGTTTGGGTTTTGTGGGGGAAAACCGGGAGGTGAAAGAAAGTTGTTTGAGCGATAGCTGAGCAAGTTGCGGTCACCTTGAGGACGTGCTTGATAGCCTCCTGTAGCATAGGTACCGTTGGCGGCATACACATTTTCCGGATTGTCGTGAGTCGAAGGACAATCGGTGTATGAGTGAGATCCCCCGCATATATCACAAGATTGAGTCATAGCATTGGCTTGGGCAGTGATAGCTTTAGTATGGTTGGCGGCTTGGAGAGCAAGTGATTCAACAAGCGAAGTAAGCTTATCAAGTCTCTTGTCGCTCTCATTAGTGCTAGCACTAGCCACATTGGTCCTAACACTCTTGGTTTGCACTCGAGACTTGTTCTCAATAATATCCCAAGCGGCATTAGAAGACTTAACCAAAAGATTACCCCCCCCCCCCCCCCGAGGCACTATTTAGTGAATCTTGGTCATTCATGCTTAAACCATTGTAAAAAGTATTAATTTGGTGCACTTTGGTAAAACCATGTTGTGGGCACTTTCTTAAAAGTTCTTTAAAACGGTCCCAAGATTCACTAAAAGTCTCATCGTACTTTTGTTCAAAAGTAATGATTTCATTCCGCAAAGCGGTAGTACGAGAGGGTGGGAAAAAGTAGTTTATGAATTTGGTCTCTAAGTCCGTCCACGTAAGAATACTTTGTGGCGGTTCCTTATCAAGCCAATGACGGGCTTGTCCCTCTAAGGAGAAAGGAAAAAGTTGCAAGCGAATTACCTCTTGTGAAACCCCATTGAACTTGACCGTATTCGTGAGTTGAAGGAACTTTTTGATGTGGTCATGAGGATCATCAATGGTACGTCCCAAGAATGGTTGAGCAGAGACCATTTGAATAAAGCCATATTTAAGCTCAAAGTTGTTGGCTCCAATCGCGGGTATGACAATTACATCGTGGTTGCCCTCTACATGTGCTTGCAAAAGTTCAATCATAGGGCGATTGTCCGGTAGAGGTTCATTTTTGTTATTATTCATGTTGTTTTGAGGTGGATTATTACTATTGTTGTGTACATCGGCCATGTCTAAGTTATCAAGAGTCTCGGGCTCTTGATAAGACGTTGATCGAGTGCGCATACACCTGCAAAAGAACTAACAAAGCAAAAATATTTTTGGTTTTTTATGTTTTTTAATTTTTTTGTATTTTTGAAAATTTTATATTTTTTAGGATTTTTTGAAAATTTGAAAGCAAGGAAATAACGTTCAAAGATGAACAGATCCCAAAATCCAACGCGTCTCTCACTTAAAACCTTTAATCTTAACGAAAAGAGCCGGCAGCGGCGCCATTTAATACAAAGCTTTTGGCTAAGTATAAAATCTTATCGTCCGAATCTCTTCGAATTGATTATTGGTAGAAAGTGTGACTCAATTGTTCTTGGTGGAATAATAAATGGTTTGGTTGATTATCTAGTTTAAACTAATAGCAAATATGAAAATGTCGTTGAGTAAAGTAAGAGCTTCAAAGATTAAACTAAAATGACGAGTTAAAAATAAATGCTTGAAAACTTAGAGAAAAGATTAGAAAAATACTTGAAAACTTAATGAAACTAACACTTGAAAACTTTGCAAAAACAAGAAATTAAGTCCGTCGGAATCCCCGGTCGGAATGCCAAATCGGTATATGTTGATCGGAATGTGTAACAGGAAGCGATCGGAATATACCCTAATCGGAACTGCAATCTGAATATTAATGGAAACTTGCTGTCGGAATGAGTCAAAACCACCCCAATCGGAATATCAATAATAACACCCCAGATCGGAATAGGAATAAGTCCTTCAGTCGGAATGATAGTGCAATCGAATCCTGTCGGAATATTGTAGAAATGTCCCAATCGGAATGGCATAAAAAGGACACAATCGGAATAACTAAAGAATAAGTCTAATCGGAATGTCACACAAACCATCACAATCGGAATGTGCTAAAACCCTTTTCCGATCAATCGATCGGAATAAGGACCTCTGATCGGAAAGCCAAATCGGAATGGGGTTTACCCTTTCCGATGGTACGAATTCGAGAATAAGCTAAGTATTAGGCTACTTTCAATAAGCCAAATCCAAAACTTGAACGAATCTATAATGAAAAGGACTAAATAAGCACGAATAACAACTTATCCAATCTTAAAATAAGCAATCTTTTAAATCAAACCATAAAAAATGAAACTTTTTAAGAAAACTTTTAAAAAGTAAATAAGCTAAACACAAATTAAGCCAATAAGCATGATAAGCTCAAAGCTTAATCCATATAAAAACTTATAGATGAATAAAAAGATGAACTTTTTAATCATATAAGCATAAAGATGATATAAAATCAAAGATTATAACGAATCAAGATCAAAATAAAGAAAGGTAGAAGAAGATTAAAGCTAAAAGAAACTTAACTTTTGATTAATAAAACTCAAATACAAAAGGCTTAATCTTGAAAGATTAAAAGAAGAAAAAGATGAAAACTTAGTGAGAGAAAGTTTGGAACTTTCTCTCTCTAAAAACTAGAAAGGAAAAATGAAAATGAACTAGCTTACTAAAAATTAACCAACCCTCCTAATGTGTATTAGGAGGGTATTTATAGGAAAAATGGGAAGGTGTGCATGTGTTGCCTCTTCTTTCTTTCTTCTCGACTCGATTTAAATCCTTTATCTTTCTCGACGTCGTCTCGGGATTTGTCGATGTATATTGAACTTGTCTTGTAATTTTCTTCTTCTATTAGACTTGAGTTCTTCGACTTCATTAAACTTCCGTCTTTAGAGTTTTTCTTCGATAAATCTTCAGAATAGGCCTTGGACTTCCGTTCTTTTTGCACTCTTGATCTTTTGACTTCGTCTTTTCTCGTTTTCTTTGATAAAAGCCCATGAAAGCCCGTGTTTTCTTCCTTTTTCATCTTTTGGTCCTAAAACACAATAAAAACACAAACCACACATAATTCCGACTTTTACGACATAAAATACACGTTTTGGTCTTGTTAATATTGGAAATAAGTGGTAAAAGGATAAGTGTTTTCACACTTATTAGGTTCCTTATATATAAGGGACTGTGTGGTCTTTGGGGATCCGCATACAGTGGACATGAAAATGCAATTTTACAAGGTTTTGAGAAAAACTAAGACATTTTCAAAAAGTTGCAAATCTTGGATTTTTACCATTTTTAGCACTAGATTATGCCTTGGTTGCACAAATGGAAACACACCCACAAAGAGTGTCTTGACAAAGGGTGACAAAATATTTAGATAAGATTTTGATCTAATTTTAGTCAAGTTTTAAAGGTTGTGATAGATTTAGGTTCAATTTTAAATAAAATTAAAGTTAATTAGTGTGAGCACATAGGTTAAAACATACAAATACTAAATCCATAACACATCTTCATTAAACTCGTGAAGTAAAGGAAATACAAGAAATGAAATACAAACTAACTATTACAAAGTTAGCTAAACTAGTTCTTAATAGATAGTCTTCCTTGGCTTGATTTTCTTTTGAAAACATTTATTTTTAGAAAATCATCATTCATCTCCTAGGAGGTGGAGGCATGCAGAACAAGGTAAGCAAGAAGTCTTGCAGCCTCTTATGAAGTCCAAACATCTCCATTCTTAGGTTTTGAATGATGTAGTTGTTATAAAGGCAACATGGACAATTAGCACCATGAGCTTCTAGAAAACCAAAGAAGTATGGATCACCCCTAAAGTAGGGAATGGGAACACCCAAAAGAGGAATGTTTAAGGAAGAAGGAGAAGGCATGGTGTCCAAAGGTGAGATAGGTGAATTAGGAGGGGTGAAAGGTAAGGTAACCAATGGCTCAACAAAGTCATTCACAATGGGAATACTTTGTAGAGGTTGAGGATTCACATCCATGAGAGGACAAGGAGTGAATAGTGAGGATAACTCATTCATTCTAGATTGGAATGAAGAGGAGGTAGACCCATGAGAATGGTTAGTACCATGGGTTGAGCTTGTCTTGCATGGTGCAAGAGGTGGTGAGGGTGATGAAGAGATGAGAGTTGGAGAAATCTCACTCTTAGGTGTGTGAAAGGATGAAGAATCAAGTTTAGGAAACTTGATTTTGATCTTCATGTTTATTTTAGATGAGGATTGTTTGGAAGAATTTGATGATATTGTAGACACCATGGTTGTGTGTCAAGGTTTAGAAGAAGGTTTGAAGGATGAGGAATAAGATCAAACAAAGGAGGTTTTAGAAGGGAAGGGGATGATCCAAACTAATAATGGGTTAAACATCATTTTGATGAACAATGAAATTAGATAGGCTAATTTAAGAAAAAGTTGATCTATTGGCAAAAAGTTTATCAATGTTTACAAAGATTTAGAGAAAACAGTGTAAAGCAAAGATTCTGTCGAAAATGGAGCATGTGGATCCTTAAATAGGACTGAAGTTCTTAATCACTAAGGAACCACATGTATTTAAGGATCCGTGGACAGAGCCTTCTGAAAGAGGTTCTTCCAGCAATTTTAAAACCCCAAATTTTTCACAAGTCTATATCAAGCCAAAGTAGATGATAACCCAAAATCTAGAAAGCTAACTAACTAAAGAAATGCACAAAGATATGTGAATCGACACAATGATCACATGAACATCTAAGGATTAAAATACTAAACAATCCAACACAAAGTATTAGTTAGTTAAAACCAAATTCTAAGAACAAGAAACATAAAAGAGTCTAAATAGAGGAAATTGTTCAACATTTCAAAACATGTTCACAAACATGTTAATCTTTGTTCCATTACCATAGCTTTATTTCTTCTTCTTGCCAAGGTTCTTGATCATCTTCCCAAAGCTCTTGAATGTTCCCCAATGCTTTGCTCTAAAATCATGTAACACACCACGTGTTTGAAGGTTTGAGCGATAAACATGCTCAAGTGAGAAGTTTTCTGGAAGGTCACTAGTGGCATAGTGAGGAGGAGGAACAAGAGGGTTTAACCCGTCCATGAAAGTGTTCATAGAAGGGGTGGAGTCACTCGAAGAGCTGAAGTGAGCACTTGTAACTTTGTCACCACCATCACTTGGTGACATATTCGTGTCCTCATCATCGAACTCTTGTGGTTCATTCCTTCTCTTACCACGATCACTTCTCGGCTTTCGTGGTTGTACCTCTCGAATAGGCATCATGACACGATTGACCGGAAGAAAGCGAGAAAGATCGAGCTCGGGAGAGTCTTCACCAACCTTTTTGAAAAGGCGAGTAAGAAGCATGACATATGGGAGATTTGTGGTTGATCGAGAGAGAGCATAGTTAATTCATCGAGCGATGTAAAATGCGAGATTGTACTTGGCGTTGGTAAAGATACAACATAACATATGTGCCATACACGTCAGTTTTCCCTAAGGATGTCGGCCCGTCGGACCAAACAATCATTAAGGCCGCTTTCAAGTATCTCATGGCGATTTAAGAATCGCTTAGAAGAATGGATACTTCGAACAATAGATGAGCTACGCTCTTTGGTAATGGTATCAAGGATGAGGTCAAGGTCTAGCTCTTTGTCGTCATTTGGGGCACAATCGGAAGACTCAATTAATGCATCAAGTTTCCAAGCATCGATGAACTGAAAAGTACCAACAAATGGCACACAAAGAGCCGCGCCAAAAGCCTCGGGAGAGTATTGGATGAGCTTACAATTTAAGGTGAACCAATACCCCATTATCATTATAGATAAGATAATATCCGCTAAAGAACTCCAAGAGAAATTCGGGGTAAATATCTTCTTTGATATGCAACAAACAATCAAAGCCAACTTGAGAAAACATTGACTCGATGTATGTATAACCCTTAATGTTCTCTTCGACAACTCTACCCTCATGAAATCAAAGACTTTAGAGTGAACGATAGGTATTGGCAAGGGTTGGTGAGGCACAAAACTTGGCAAGATTTGGCATATAAGCCCTAGTATTTCGGTGGTCTTTATGGTATTCCGAAGGCATAATTAGTTACTTATAAACAACAACAACAAAATATTTCCCAATCACTCATATGCTACATAATGACCAAAAACAAAAATCATGAGAAATGTGTTTGAACAAATGATTGTCAAACAAAGGATTAATCCTTAACATTTCCATGTTCACAATGAACCAAATTCATCATTGACAATAACATATGAACAATGTGATATCAATCATGAATTTTGAACATAACTCAACTGGCATAGCTCAGTTGGCCGCCAAGTAAGTGGTTTCATTGGGGGAGGATTTCTGGAGGTCTTGGGTTCAAGACCTGCCAAGATCCTTTCAGGTGAAGCGGATAAGGATTTTAACATAACTAGGCGAGGGTTCGAAGAAGACATTCTTCCGCTTAGATGTTATTGCATGACTCGACCCACTAACCACTAACATTTTCCGTTCTAAAAAAACATGAATTTTGAACAAATCTTTTTTTTAAAAACAATTTTGGGTAAGCATTAACAATGCAATTATCAATTTGTTCATGGGTTCCTAACACATCCATCATTTAACTAAAATATTTAGTAAAAATTCGGATTGTTCTACAAGTGGATTTTAGTGAAATCTCAATGAATTCGAACCTAAGGAATCATAGTGATATAACTATGTCAACCCATATTCCTAGCAAGGTTTTAATTCAATATTGATTTAAAAATCCCCAATTATGAAAATAATAACCCAAGAACAAATTAATTGAAATTGAATGAAATAACTTACAATTAATTGATGTTGGAAGAGGGATGAGTGAGACCCACGACTTGAAATCAATTAATCTTGAGTGATTTGATGTTTTTGAAGGTTTATCAATGGAGTTTTGAGAGAAACCGTCGCCTTCTATGGAGAAGAAAGGGATGGTTTGTTTGAAATAGTGTTTTTTAATTAAAACTGATTACTTTTGTCACCAGGTGGGACCGCGGTGCCTTATCGATAAGGAACCATGGGTTAGCACCATGAAAAATAAGGATCCGCCGACAGTGGCATGTTTTTAACAAAGAAACACAAGAAAATTTTCAAAACCAAGTTTTTATAAACTACTTAAAATATATTTTAAGCCATTTGGAAATCATTAGACCACTTCAATACTTGGTAATGCCTAAGTGAAGGATTACGAGTGGAATCGAGACTAAAAGAGATCAAAACGGAGAAACGACTACTCGTAGCAAAGAAGATAAATAGAGAGAACCCAAGGGGAGTGAATCAAGACCAAGGTCAATGCTCAAGAGCCAAGTGACAAACTTCAAGTAGCGGAAACGAAGAGCTTGTGTCATTTATAGTGGTTTAAGACGTGCCTTTCTGGCGAAAACTTAAACGGCTTTGGTAATGAACTATATCAAGCAATTTTGTACATAATTGATTAAGATCATTTCTAATAGTAGTCTTAATGCTATTTAAAACAATGAGAAAAATGTAGATTCACTTTCTTTCCCACATGACCGGGACAATTATTATTGCTAGGGATTACAATAACAACATCCTTGGAATATTTCAATTCTAAATGTGTAATATCCTAACTACAACTTATGAAGTAGTTGGGTATCTCAAAGGATTAAACAATCATCCTAGAGATGAGCTCAATTGCACACATTACACATGATATAGGGCCTACTAACCGTATGGGGGCAAACCATGGATATCATGCTTGACACTTTAAGCTACTACTAACTCACTCTACATCTCCGAAGTATCCAAGCAATGAAGGTTTGAGAGGATATGAGAATAGAATCACAAACCACAAACAAATGTCAAGTCAAGGATTCCAAGAACAACCATATAGTCAAGTAATGATCAAAATAATGATCAATAGGGCGTGTGGAAGGACGAGAACGTACCTTAGCTGCAAAGAACACTCCAAGACTTCAAGGAGCTAATGCAAAGCCCAATCTTGACTAAAGTGACTACTAAGTCTTAAAGGACTAGTATCACTTTCATCCGTCTTGGCATAATCATTCAATGATGTTGGGAATCAAAGATGATGAGTCTTCTACAAGTGTAAGCAACTCAATCCACAATCACTTAAGTGATTAATCTTTATGAGTACCTACATAAAGCAAGATGAAAACCAGTAGATACATTTCAAGGGTAATACTAAAATGTATAAGTACTACTAATCTTGATGAGATGCAATAATAATAATTAAAAGGCCTATTTTTAATGAAAAATAGTTTTGACCAAAGAGAAACTTTATTACAACGAAACCTTCTAATTTTAGTAGACAATGGATCGATCCAAGTTTTAAAGTACAATATATTACAAAGACCTTGAGTGACCATCTTTCTGATACCAATTGTAGAAACTAGAGGGGGGGGGGGGGGGTTGAATAGTTTCTCTTTAGTTTATGTCCTAATTAAAAATTCCTTTCAATTAGGTTTGTCTCAAAACTACCTTTTACTTGAAAGCTAGTTTCATAATGATTAGGTTCAATTCTAATGCATTAACAATGACAAGTAATAGATGTGAATGATATGATAGAAAGCATAAGTAAAGAGTAAGGAAAGAAACGACCTAATGGGAAGACACCAAGATTTATAGTAGACCGGCAACGAAGCTCTATCTTCGTTCCTACTCCACTCCTCGAGTACACCTTACTCGAGATTCCACTATATCCACAAGCTCCATTCTTGGCGGAGAAAACCTTACAACGTCGCTTACATTATTTTCCGACACTAAGCTAAATGTCGAGACCTAATCTTAGCTAGTACAAATATACACAACGTCGCCCACTTCACCATTTTACGACACAAGGCTAGATGTCGAGTTCTAATCGAAATATAGAACCAATCTTCACAACGTTGACTACTTCACTATTTAACGACACAAGGCTAGATGTCAAGTTCTAATCGAAAGTTAGAACCAATCTTCACAACATTGCCTACTTCACTATTTAACGACACAAGGCTAGATGTCGAGTTCTAATCGAAAGGTAGAACCAATCTTCACAACTCTTCACTTTGTAGCTAAGTGAGAACTTCACTAGACACAACTACACCACTTTAGAGTTTAGTGAGAACTCAGAAGACACAACCACATCATTTTATCGTTTAGTGAGAACTCACAAGACACAACCACATCACTTTATAGTTTAGTGAGAACTCACAACTCTTCACTTTGAAGCTAAGTGAGAACTTCACAAGATACAACTACATCACTTTAGAGTTTAGTGAGATCTCACAACTCATACCTATTACAACTCAATAAAACACATATCCAAGTAATAAGTGTGAAAACACTTATCCTTTTACCACTTATTTCTTATAATAACAAGACCAAAACGTGTATTTAATGTCGTAAAAGGCGGAATTATGTGTGGTCTGTGTTTTTATTGTGTTTTAGGACAAAAATATGAAAAGGAAGAAAACACGGGCTTTTATCAAAGAAAAAGACAAAAGACAAAGTCAAAAGATCAAAAGTGCAAGAAGAACGGAAGTCAAAGGCCTATTCTGAAGATTTATCGAAGAAAAGGTCTAAAGACGGAAGTTTGACAAAGTCGAAGAACCAAGTCAACTAAAAGAAGAAAATTAAAAGACGAGTTCATTTTATCATTCGACTAATCCCGAGACAAAGTCGAGAAAGATGAGTCATTTAAAAAGACGAGAAGACAAAAGGAAGAAAGAAGCAACACACCACACCTCCCTTCTCCTATATATACCCTCTTAATCCTTCATTAGGAGGGTGTTAGTTAGTTAGTCACTTTATTTTCAGTTTTCATATCTTTAGAGAGAAGTATGTGATTCTACTTTCTCTCTCTAGATTTCTTCCATTTTTCTTTCAATTTTTAAGCTTTTCATTTAATCTTGTATTTGAATCCTTAATCTACAAGTTCAAGTTCAAGCTTTTCATCATCTATCTTATTCTACCTTTCTTGTTTGATTTTGATTCGGTTCAAGTAGGTAACTTGTTTCATCGTGGTGCTTATTTGATTAAAGTTTTCATCTTTTTGTTCTTATCAATGTTTTTAAACGATTCATGGTCTTAGCTTTTTGTACTTTTAGCTTATTTTGTGTTTAGCTTATTTTCATTCAAGTGTCTTTAAAAGTTTAATCTTTCTAAAGTTGATTTTAAAATTCTTGCTTATTTAGTGTTTTAAATGTTTTTAAATTCGGGCTTATTTAGATTTGCTTAAGTTTTGGTAAATGCTTATTTGAAAAAGTGCTTATTTGGTTTTGCTTATTTACCTTTTACGTTCCATCGTATCAGTTCTAAGGGTTTTACTTGTTACGATCGAGTTTCGTGATGCATAAACTATAGGTTTTCTACTTGCGATCAGAAACTGTGATCATTGATTATGATCCAAACTGCGATCCACAACCACGATCCAAGTTGCGATCGTTGTTGTGATCCAGGTTGCGATCCAACTTGTTGCGATCAAAGTCACGATCGTCCATTGCGATCGTGGGCTTCGATAGCTCGCTGTGATCCCTAGTGCGATCGAAGGGTGCGATCGTGGGATACTATTGTGTGTTGCGATCCGTGGGTACGATCACTGGCTGCGATCCTATAGTGCTATCGTGGTTAGGATCGTTGGTTGCGATCAGGGTACTGCTATCCAAGTTGCGATCTAGGCCTCGATCGATTGTTACGATCGTAGGCTGCGATCACTTGGTTCGATCGTGTGTTGCGATCATAGTGCGATTGTTTCAGTTTTTATTTTATTTTACTTAGTTGTTTTTAAAATTTTGTTTCTTTCCCGCTACTTATTGTTAAGTTTAATTCCAAAGTGCCTTATCTTATTTCGTTTTCAAAGTTATTTTTAATTAAGTTTTAATTACTTTTATTACCTTGTTATTTCGTTTAATCTTAGTTTGGTTAACTTGTCATTTAATTTAAAATAGATAATCAAAAGCTCCCCCTTTTAGTGACCAAAACTACAATTCCACTTTTAACCGTGATCAATTCGAATTGAATCTAGTACGAGCAACACACACAAAATAAGTAAATCAAATGGCGCCGCTGCCGACTCTTTTTTCGTAAAGATTAACGGTTTTTAGTGAGAAAAATTGGATTTTGGGATTCGTTCTTTTGGGAACGTTATTTTCAAGCATAAAAATTTTCAAAAAATCCTAAAAATATAAAATATTCAAAAATCCAAAAAAAAAAGATAAAAAATCAAAAATATTGTAGTTCATTTTTAGTGTATGCGTCCTCGATCTTCGTCTTATCCTGAGCCCGAGACTCGTAGAGACTTAGATATGGCCGGTGTGCATAATAATAACAATCCACCTCACCCCAACATGAATAATAACAACCATGCCCCTCAACCCGACCTTCGTACAATGGAGGAGCTATGCCAACCTACTATGAATGGACGTGGCGGACCGATTGCGCCGATGCAAATCACGGCTCCCGAATTTTCGTTGAAGCATCACATGATCCAACAAGTTCAAAACGCTTGTCCATTTTGTGGATTACCGGATGATGATGCCAACAAACACCTCGATAAATTCATAACCGTCACTCAAAGCATGAAATTGCCCGGTGTTACTATTGATTTTCTTCGCCTTCACCTTTTTCCACACACTTTATCCCACCATGTCGAAATATGGTTTGATCGTCTTCCCAAAAAGTCAATTCATACATGGGATGAGATGACTCAAAAATTTATGTCCCGATACTTTCCACCATCCATGGTAACCAGTCTTCGTAATCAAATTAGTGGTTTCACTCAAGAACCTGATGAGTCGCTTTTCGATGCTTGGGAACGTTATAATGTCTTGATCGATCGTTGTCCTAACCATAATATGATCCCCGTCACTTTGATTGATACTTTCTACAATGGTTTAACTTTTCGTGATCGTGATACGATTAATGCCACCGCCGGTGGTACATTTATGAAGAGAAGACCCGGGGAGTGTAGAGAGCTTATAGAGAACATGACCACTTATCACAAAAATTGGGATTCATCCGCATCTTCAAGAAATAACCTGAGAGTCAATGTTTCTTCTACTTCAACCAACCCCGAGATGACCAAAATCACCCGCCAACTAGCCGAAATGAACAAAAATATCTTAACCATGGCTACGAACCAATTTCAACAAGCTAAAGCTATAGCAATTTCTTGTGAGACTTTCGGTGGTCCTCATTCATACACCGATTGTCCTTCTATTCATGACAATCAGGAAAACGTGTATGCGGCTAACGGTAACTTTTCCAAGGGAGGCTATCAAACACGCCCTCAAGGTGACCACAATTTGCTAAGTTATCGTTCAAACAACTTCCTTTCACCACCTGGTTTTCCTCCTCAAAACCAACCTCGAGCTCCTAATCAATATCAAACCCAAAGAAATCCATATCCACCTCAAGGAAATAATCAAGTTTACCAACAACCCACTTATCAACCACCCGCTTACCAAGCTCCACCTTCTAACCAACCTACGACATTTAATCACGAGGTCGAAACTTACATGAGGACTAATGACGCGCTGGTGAAGAATCTTCAGAGCCAAATTATTAACTTGAAAGGTGACATGGCGAAACAAGGGAATGATCTTTGAGCCGAGCTTAGGAATGACATGTGAAACTCTTCAAGCAGACAAACAAATTAATTAAGGGATATGATGGCTAGTTTCTTTCAAAGTAATCAACCCTCTGCTTCGGGTTCTCTTCTGAGTAACACCATTGCTAATCCAAGAGGGGAGATGAAAACAATCACCACCCGAAGTGGAAAAGGCTATAAGGAACCCGAGATTCCTACACTGACTCCAGTGATTGTGACAAAGGATAACGAGCCACCTTCTCCAATTTGTTCACCTTCCAACTCCCTCCACCACCTAAGGATGTAAGTGAGAATTCCATTCCAAAGCCTTCCTCTAAGCCCAATATACCTTACCCTTCAAGGTTGAGGAAAGAGAAGTTGAAGAACAAGGATGATATTCAAGTTTCAAACTTTCTTAAAATGTTTAAACAATTGAATTTCAACATCTCCTTTGCCGAGGCTCTTGCTCACATGCCTAAATAGACTAAAATGTTCAAAGATCTTCTCAGTGATAAGGAAAAACTCCTTGATATTGCTCAAACCCAACTTAATGAGAATTGCTCCGTGGTTCTTTTAAGGAAATTACCAACCAAACTTGGTGATCCTGGTCACTTTCTCATTCCTTGCAACTTTCCTGGGGTAGAAAATTGTATGGCCCTAGCCGATCTAGGTGCCAATATCAACTTAATGCCATTAAGCGTTTGGAAACAATTATCTCTACCCGAGCTACTCCCCACACGAATGACATTGGAGTTAGCTAACCGTACGGTTGCTTATCCGGTGGGGATAGCCGAAGATGTCTTCGTCGGTGTCGACAAATTCACCTTTCCGACAGATTTTTTTGTCGTTGACTACGAGATGGATCCCCGTGTTCCATTAATCGTTGGACGTCCATTCTTGAGGATCGGTCGCACTCTTCTTGACGTAGCCGCGGGCAAATGAATCATGAACGTTGGTGACGACAAAATCGTCTTCAACATGGGTAAACTTTCTAAGCAACCTTATGAACACGAGAGCGTTAATTTCATTGACGTACTTGATGAGGCTTGTGAAGAACATTTCAAAGACGCTTGTAAAAGTGGTTTTTCCTCTCCACCTATCGTTGAGAC
Source organism: Glebionis coronaria (assembly GCA_025667525.1). Taxonomy (NCBI): domain Eukaryota; kingdom Viridiplantae; phylum Streptophyta; class Magnoliopsida; order Asterales; family Asteraceae; genus Glebionis; species Glebionis coronaria. Next base: position 39,415,320 of record CM046879.1, read on the forward strand.
CGTCGCCTCTATTGCTCCCTCATTGACTCCATTTGGAGAAAGTGATTTTCTTTTGAAAGAATTTGAAGCAACTTTAGGGGATGTGGACTTAAAATATGACGATTCTCCCTCCGATTAGGATGAAGACATTCGTACCATTGAGAAACTTCTCAATGAAGATCATGTTTCTCCATCTTCTCCTATGGAAATTACAAACGATGATCCGAATTTGACTAAGCCTTCCATCGACAATCCTCTAGATTTTGAGCTTAAGGATTTAACGTCTCATCTTGAATACGTTTTCCTAGAAGACAATAAGAAGTTACCTGTCATCATTACAAAGGACTTAAAAGAGGATGAAAAATCTCGACTTATCGAAGTGCTTAAGAATCATAAGAAAGCAATTGCTTGGAAAATCTCCGACATCCGCTGTAACACCCCATTTTGATAATGGAATGTCACGCGTAATTATGGTGTGTCATCAAAGCATACAAGGGTAAATGTATAAAACATTACATGACCATAGGGATAACCGGAATCAAACATCGGTTCCCAAACATAAGCCCAAAACATAATAAAGCAAAAGAAATGAATGAAAGACTAAACAAGCATAAGTATATGAAGGCAAAAAGAAAAAGAAGTCTCTAGCAGCTTCCATCCTATGCACGTCCTCCAAATGCTCGAGTCTTTCCTAGGGGACCTGCCGTTTTGGGACATGGAAAGGAAAGTAACGGCTGAGCAAAATGCTCAGTGCACGGATATAGACATAGTATACATGTCTAAAACATAATAAAGACTTAATAGCAGCGGAATTGTATAAGTCCTGGAAAACCTGGAACATATTCATAAAACTGGTTTTATAGTTTGAAAAGCCTTATGTTTATCTTCTGAAAACTGTTTAACACATTTTACCATTAGCCAACATAGGTCATGAAAATCCACCGTGCATGAATACTTGGAGGGGTGACCTCATCATGCAAATTAGAGGGGCTGCCTCTAATTTAATATACTGGTTCTGGGTAGGAGGGATCAACTCCTTGTGAAGGATGCAAGGCACACACCACATTCACCATGAAATCCTGACTGAAACATGTAACTAGGATGCACCCATACGCCCCACATGATAAATATAATAATATGGCCAAAAGCTGAAGGGACGCCACGAGCAATCACTCCGCCGTGGTGAAGTCATAACATTGGTGCCTCCAATGTTATGGTTATGGTACCTCCATAACTAGGTGAAACTGGTAATGCATGTATATGGCTTTAGGTATTCTAATTAAACATAAGCAATTCAAAAACATATAAACAAATACTGGGAAAACAGTTGGCTGCATACGGGGAATCCTAATAAGGAAAGAATGTCCATACTAAAAGGACGGGAATCCGTACCTTATGTCCAGTGAACGAAGAAGACGAACTGAGAGGAATCCTTCTTCCGTATCACTAATGCTACATAAATACATACATGAATGAGTATCTGCTTACTAATACGTAACTGATTTTATGTCATGCCTTAGCTTATTTTATATGTGCTTATCATGTTTTACTGTTTTTAAGCCTTGAACTATGTTTATCTTATATTCTGTTTACTCTGATTAAGTATTTCTGGTGTATCATGTATTATTATACTTACTGTGTAATAAAAAGTAACTTTCCAAAAATAGAAGGTTTCTTAAAATAGAAAGTTTCCAAAAATAGAAAGTTTCCAAAAATAGAAAGTTACCAAAAATAGAAAGTTTTCAAAAATAGAAAGTTTCCAAAAATAAAAAGTTTCCAAAAATAGAAAGTTTCCAAAAATACAATTACTGCTTAAAATAGATAAGTTTCTAAAAATAGAAAGTTTCCATAAATAGATTAGCTTCCTTATTTAAATAAGTTTCCATAAATAGATTAGCTGCCTGAAATAAATAAGTTTCTAAAAATAGAAAGTTTCCATAAATAGATTAGCTACCTTATTTAAATAAGTTTCTAAAAATAGAACGTTTCCATAATTAGATATAAGCTGGTTAAATAAGCTAAGTATATAAGCCTAAGTGTTTTCATGATTATTTTCTAAATCATATGATATAATGTATAGTTTAATAATTATTTCATGTAATTAAAATAAACTATAGGTCAAAATATTTAATTAAAGTATATCATGTTTTTAATTAAATAAAGTTAAATACTTAGGTTAAAACATGTATTATTATTTATTAATAATATAACCTAAGTCATGTTAATTATTTAATTATAACCATGGTTTTTAAATAATTAATTAATTTATAAGTCTAAAAATATAAAAATACTTAGGTTAATAATTTCATGATTTTAATAATTAAAATAACCTAAGTCATGTTATTAAATTAATCATGTCATGTTATTAATTTAATTTTAACATAAGATTATAAAAATAATAATCTTAACATACACCGTGAACCGGATCTTGACTAAGAACCATGAACCGGACATGAAATCGACACCATACCCGAACCACATCGGGGTTCCCCTTGTCTTGTTGCTGCCGTGGGACCCACACCAACCAACCGGGACCATATGGTCTCGGTGGTGGTCGAATAGCCAAACCGAGACCCCCTCGGGTTCGGTTTAGGCGGCGGCCAAGAACAAACACCCCTAAAACACCCTTTTTGATTTATTCCAAAACCAATTTCATGTAGATCTATGATTTAATTAGGTTTTTAAGAAAACATATCATGTTCTTAACTATTTAAAAGATTAAATCAAAAGAAAAGGGTTAAAAGAATTACCGAATGCGTGGATCTAAACAACGATGAACAAACACGAACACTAGCACCAAATCCAAGATCATAGATCAAATAACACCTCCTTTGGTGTGTTTATGGGTGGCGGCCAAAAAGAAAAGAAAAGGAGAAGGAAGAACTTTTTTAGGTTTTGTGAAAATCTTCTGTAAAAGTGAAAATGAGTAGTGATTTTTCCTTTTACCCTTCTTTAGTAAATTTTGATGGGCTTGGCCCATCTTTCTTCCTAATTTCGTGGCATATGGGGCCCACATGGGGTAACCCGATCATTTTCCGTGTCTAATTAATAAGTGTGTTCTCGTGTTCGTGTTTTACGTGTTTGTTCGTGTTTATTTGTGTTCGCGTTTTGTGTGTTCTCGTTAAATAATTACCGTGACCTAATATATTTATTTACGCTCGTAATAAATATATATATGTAATTAATAATAGTTCGTGATTTAATTACGTTCGTGATTTCATGATCGCATGTTCGTGATTAATTATTAATAATTATTGCGTGTTCGTGCGTAGTAAATACTTATCGTGTACTAACACGTACGTAATACGTAATATCCTAACACGTAATCGTAATCATGCTATAATAGGAAAGTTTTAATCTAGTAAGTACGATCTTAAGGGTACTATTCATAATAAAAGCATGCGGGTTTTACAACTCTTCACCCCTAAAAAGAATAATTCGTCCCCGAATTATAGCTAACCTAACTGAAAGAGAAACATACCCGAATCAAACTGAGAGGGTATGTAAGATAAATGAACGTGCGGGTTTCCTGGCAGAAGGAACGCGGAACGTGACATGTCTTGAAAGGACATGGAACGTGACGTGACTGAAAGGACATATCTAGTTGATAAGAGAAAAACGGATAAAAGTCCAGATGAACTTGTCCGTTCCCAAGTGGCCTCCCTCTTGGAACGGTTCCTTCAGAAGATCTTGACACTAATGATAAATCTTGGTCCTCCTGACCTTGACTTGGAATACGAAGAAATTCTTGGTTATCAACGGAAGGTAGATCCCCTAAATTTGGTCGAGGGAATAAGAATTAACGTGTAAGGGCAACTAAAACGTTATCGTGCATAACACTTCTAACTTAACTGATAATTAGCAACGATGCGCGAGACATAAGGAAACGTAGTACGTGAAAAATTTTGAACGTAATACGTGAAATTTTTTGAACGTGATACGTGGAGTTATGATGAGTGTAATATGAGTAAACATATCATGATCCATGATACGTGTAACATATCTTGATCATGATATGAGGAACGTGGAATGTACATGACATGTGAAACATATCGTGAACATAGAATATAATGGCGGTAACGCCAAACGCTACAAGATGAGACATAGCATATGACGAGAAACGTCTATCTGAGGATAGGGAGTTATACTAAACTTGGGTCTGGTCTCTCAAGTTCTTGCAAAACTTCCCAGAATGAGGAAAATGAACGTAAAATCGTAAGTCGAGATACCATAGTGTCATGAATGCGAGCGCGAAAGCAAGTCGTGGAATTATAATGAAGACGTGAAGTAAAATAAGGAGCACAATTGCGAATATTTGTCTGACCCGATAACTGAGGGATTGCCAAGTGATCGGGTGAGCCTTGGTTGGAACATGTCAGATCAATCTGTTGGTTCTGAAATTCTTGCGGATGTAAGGATTTTGCAGACTTGATCAAACTGTTTGCAATAACCCGGATAGCATCATGTTTCTTCTGAGTTTGCATTAATCTGGTAACCAAAATCCATGGATATCTTGTCCCATTTTCAATTCCCAATTTCAAATGATGAAAAAATCCCAGTCTGTTGGTGTCCTATCTTAGCCTGTTGGTATGTCAGGTACATAGATATAGACGTAGCTGTATCCTGCTTCGTAGAAACTTGATACATAGAAGGTTGCGAAACTCTGAGTCTCTGAATCTAGACTTCTCCTAGCGTAGGATTTTCTAGAACACCTAATGTAGTGTAGGGTTCTCTCCTTTACGCATAAGCAGAGTCATAGTAAGATTAACCGTAGGAAGCCATGTGATTCAGCGTGTCACTATAATCAAACAGAATTGATATTGGAAAATTTTCCAGGGTAAAATTTCTCTTGTCATAGAATTTGCAACATAGTGCAGATATGGTCTTCCTGTTCTTCTCTAGGTTTAAAGGAATTCAGGTTATCCTCAATGAACACACTGATGAATTTGCTATGAGTTCATGGAAACTCATTCTTATAATGCTGTTGGAGCATTGATGAGACTAATTCAAAATCATAAATCTAGCATGACCGAGTCGTGTACGAATAGCAGTCATGGACATGTCCTGCTTTTTCACTCGTCACTGTTGGCAGCATGATCATGAGTTCGATCTTGGAAAAGTGATTAACACTATAAGGTCGGTTGGACATGTCGTCAATACGTGGAGGAGAATAACAGTCATGAATGGTGATTTATTTAAATCGACGGTAGTCGACACATAATCTCATGGTACCATTCTTCTCCTTGTAGGTTCTTCTGGAAAGTATAGGAAGATTTTGGAATAATCAACTGGCTATGCGTAAAAGGACTTAAGTAGTCGTGTCTTACTGACATCTAGAAAATTTTAGCGACCATGGCTAACAACGCACATGCTTGTAAGCATAAATAGTTGTACAGATTTTCCTGATGGAAAATCAAGTTGAATGTATTCAGGAGCCTGAACATTACTGTACATAATTATTAATCGTAGCATGGTGTGCTGTTCATAGTCCATAATTAGGATAAAATTCATCTCGTGTCTGTCCGAGGAAATGCGTTAGCAGCTTGGATCTCATCATCAAGCTGAAGGAAAACCTTCGTATACGTGGGAATACGAAAGGCGTCCTTCATGGTCATGAATATATGAAATATGGTGAAAGAAATGAAAGTGACATCGGCAACGTGACAGTTCTCACTGATGCGCCGGTAATGGTATAGAAATTATTGTGGCCTGATTAATACATGGTACAACAAAAATAGATATACCCTTGGAGGGTACCCTGATTTTCTTAGAAATGTTCCATAGTTGGACGTGAGTCATGTGTCTTGACTCGTTTCTTGGAACTATAAGCATGACATATGTCTTGACTGGTGTCTTGACATGTGTCTTCAGGAGGTATACGTGAGACATGTGTCTTGACTGATGTCTTGACATGTGTCTTCAGAAAGTATACGTGAGACATGTGTCTTGACTGATGTCTTGACATGTGTCTCCAGAAAGTATACATGAGACATGTGTCTTGACTGATGTCTTGACATGTGTCTCGAGACGTAAAATAATAGAACTACAATATTAGGTTATTATGCCAGACTTGGCGGATCGGTTGGACTACTGATCCTTTGTATGTCTGATCACGTCCGCGGCCGGAGCCTCAGTTGCGATTTCTAAGATAGTTCTGTCATAGTAGTGGTTACTATCGTCCTGTCTGTCAGTTCCATGACGGTCATTCTCATGACCGTGATTCATGTAACTATTCAGCTGAGTGGCCGGCTGGTACCGGTTTGCACTCATATGGCTGAAATGACAGCCGAATGACGTGTGACATGTAACTAAGAATTAGGGACAATGATTGATGGAAATCGTCTGATGGTGAAGCATCTTCTCGTCCAATTGCTTTGCTTCGACGCCTTTGTCTTCATCTTGTAGGATCTCCAGGTTGTGAACAGCATCCGCATCTCGTAGCGTCTCCGAACGTCAGCAGCATCTACCTTTAGTAACATCTCCAAGTTATGAGCGACATCAGCAATCTTGTAGAATACCAGCAATTGAAAATACGCCTGAGATGATTCAGAATCGACTAGCGAATACTCGTGAAGTATTGCAAGTGGAATACACATGGATTAAGGTACATGTAATACACATGAAATACGATACGTGGAGTACACGTGGAATGCACATGAAATGATCGGTATGGGGTCGATCATTTATCATGATTTAAGGAAAGTATATCGGTTAAACGGTTAGGAAAACCATCATGATAACCTGGTAGTATTAGCATAGACATCATTTTGGTTATATCGAGAAACGTTAAAGTGTAGTTACACAAAATTCAACGATGATTTTCCTGACAGCATGATCGATGAAAACCAACCATGACTGTCATGAAAGCAGAATTCAATGAAATCCAACAATGTCTTGCATGAAGGCATAATAACAAAGAAGGCGTAAGACGTAATCCACATGAAGACGGAATTATCATGACGAAACATGAAACGATTTAACATGAAGGAGTGTATAACATAATCAGCATGAAACTGAGTTTAACCATGACAGTATAAAAACATACTTGACATAAAAACATAGTAACTTATGAGGGGACATGAAAAAAAAATTATGCCAATAAATCATGAGAAAAAATTTATGCATGAAAAACAGTGCATGAATGTATAATGTAGTTTATAAAAACCTTTATATGTGCGAGGGGACGCCTATGGGTCGGTCCCAAAACAAAAGACATGGCGAGGGGACGCCTATCGGTCGGTCCCAAAGTTAAAATTTTCGATAAAAGCACATGCGACTAAATAGGGCCAGTCCTGTACCAACCATTACTTAGTCATAATCCCTGCAACAATGATACATGAAACATAAATCAATGAAACTCATCTATCAAAACTTATCAGAAAAAATTTTATGTGACTAATTATGAACTACTGGGGTTCAGTCCACAAAGCCACAGTTCCCGAGGAACATTATGCATGAAACAATGACACATAACTAAATATGAATGACGGTTGTCCATACATATTAGTAAAACAATATCGATGAAAACATCAAGGTTAAAACCTCAAGGTGCTGAAAACGTCATAGTTAAAACAACAATGCGCTGAAAACATCAATACATGAAGTAACAAACGTTGGCTTAGGAAGCTCCTAGTGACTACCCACTAGTCACAGGTCAAGTTTTAGAGCCTACAGGCCGAAGCCTTGGCTCTGATACCATAATTGTAACACCCCATTTTGATAATGGAATGTCACGCGTAATTATGGCGTGTCATCAAAGCATACAAGGGTAAATGTATAAAACATTACATGGCCATAGGGATAACCGGAATCAAACATCGGTTCCCAAACATAAGCCCAAAACATAATAAAGCAAAAGAAATGAATGAAATACTAAACAAGCATAAGTATATGAAGGCAAAAAGGAAAAGAAGTCTCTAGCAGCTTCCATCCTATGCACGTCCTCCAAATGCTCGAGTCTTTCCTAGGGTACCTGCCGTTTTGGGACATGGAAAGGAAAGTAACGACTGAGCAAAATGCTCAGTGCACGGATATAGACATAGTATACATGACTAAAACATAATAAAGACTTAATAGCAGCGGAATTGTATAAGTCTTGGAAAACCTGGAACATATTCATAAAACTGGTTTTATAGTTTGAAAAGCCTTATGTTTATCTTCTGAAAACTGTTTAACACATTTTACCATTAGCCAATATAGGTCATGAAAATCCACCGTGCATGAATACTTGGAGGGGTGACCTCATCATGCAAATTAGAGGAGCTGCCTCTAATTTAATATACTGGTTCTGGGTAGGAGGGATCAACTCCTTGTGAAGGATGCAAGGAACACACCACATTCACCATGAAATCCTGACTGAAACATGTAACTAGGATGCACCCATACGCCCCACATGATAAATATAATAATATGGCCAAAAGCTGAAGGGACGCCATGAGCAATCACTCCGCCGTGGTGAAGTCATAACATTGGTGCCTCCAATGTTATGGTTATGGTACCTCCATACCTAGGTGAAACTAGTCATGCATGTATATGGCTTTAGGTATTCTAATTAAACATAAGCAATTCAAAAACATATAAAACAAATACTAGGAAAACAGTTGGCTGCATACGGGGAATCCTAATAAGGAAAGAATGTCCATACTGAAAGGACGGGAATCCGTACCTTATGTCCAGCGAACGAAGAAGACGAACTGAGAGGAATCCTACTTCCGTAGCACTAATGCTACATAAATACATACATGAATGAGTATCTGCTTACTAATACGTAACTGATTTTATGTCATGTCTTAGCTTATTTTATATGTTCTTATAATGTTTTACTGTTTTTAAGCCTTAAACTGTGTTTATCTTATATTCTGTTTACTTTGATTAAGTATTTCTGGTGTATCATGTATTATTATACTTAATGTGTAATAATAAGTAACTTTCCAAAAATAGCAGGTTTCCTAAAATAGAAAGTTTCCAAAAATAGAAAGTTTCCAAAAATAGAAAGTTACCAAAAATAAAAAGTTTCCAAAAATAGAAAGTTTCCAAAAATAAAAAGTTTCCAAAAATAGAAAGTTTCCAAAAATAGAAAGTTTCCAAAAATAGAAAGTTTCCAAAAATACAATTATTGCTTAAAATAGATAAGTTTCTAAAAATAGAAAGTTTCCATAAATAGATTAGCTGCCTTATTTAAATAAGTTTCCATAAATAGATTAGCTGCCTGAAATAAATAAGTTTCTAAAAATAGAAAGTTTCCATAAATAGATTAGCTGCCTTATTTAAATAAGTTTCTAAAAATAGAACGTTTCCATAATTAGATATAAGCTGGTTAAATAAGCTAAGTATATAAGCCTAAGTGTTTTCATGATTATTTTCTAAGTCATATGATATAATGTATAGTTTAATAATTATTTCATGTAATTGAAATAAATTGTAGGTTCAAATATTTAATTAAAGTATATCATGTTTTTAATTAAATAAAGTTAAATACTTAGGTTAAAACATGTATTATTATTTATTAATAATATAACCTAAGTCATGTTAATTAATTAATTATAACCATGGTTTTTAAATAATTAATTAAATTATAAGTCTAAAAATATAAAAATACTTAGGTTAATAATTTCATGATTTTAATAATTAAAATAACCTAAGTCATGTTATTAAATTAATCATGTCATGTTATTAATTTAATTTTAACATAAGATTATAAAAATAATAATCTTAACATACACCGTGAACCGGATCTTGACTAAGAACCATGAACCGGACATGAAATCGACACCATACCCCGAACCACATCGGGGTTCCCCTTGTCTTGTTGCTGCCGTGGGACCCACACCAACCAACCGGGACCATATGGTCTCGGTGGTGGTGGAATAGCCAAACCGAGACCCCCTCGGGTTCGGTTTAGGCGGCGGCCAAGAACAAACACCCCTAAAACACCCTTTTTGTTTAATCCAAAACCGATTTCATGTAGATCTATGATTTAATTAGGTTTTTAAGAAAACATATCATGTTCTTAATTAATTAAAAGATTAAATCAAAAGAAAAGGGTTAAAAGAATTACCGAATGCGTGGATCTAAACAACGATGAACAAACACGAACACTAGCACCAAATCCAAGATCAAAGATCAAATAACACCTCCTTTGGTGTGTTTATGGGTGGAGGCCAAAAAGAAAAGAAAATGAGAAGGAATAACTTTTTTAGGTTTTGTGAAAATCTTCTGTAAAAGTGAAAATGAGTAGTGATTTTTCCTTTTACCCTTCTTTAGTAAATTTTGATGGGCTTGGCCCATCTTTCTTCCTAATTTCGTGGCATATGAGGCCCACATGGGGTAACCCGATCATTTTCCGTGTCTAATTAATAAGTGTGTTCTCGTGTTCGTGTTTTACGTGTTTGTTCGTGTTTATTTGTGTTCGCGTTTTGTGTGTTCTCGTTAAATAATTACCGTGACCTAATATATTTATTTACGCTCGTAATAAATATATATATATGTAATTAATAATAGTTCGTGATTTAATTATGTTCGTGATTTCATGATCGCATGTTCGTGATTAATTATTGTCAAATAATTATTGCATGTTCATGCGTAGTAAATACTTATCGTGTACTAACACGTAGGTAATACGTAATATCCTAACACGTAATCGTAATCATGCTATAATAGGAAAGTTTTAATCTAGTACGTACGATCTTAAGGGTACTATTCATGATAAAAGCATGCGGGTTTTACGTCCGCGTAATTGATCCTAACTTTTCCACTCATAAAATTCTCATGGAAGATGACTTTAAACACGCAATCCAAAGCCAAAGAAGGGTCAATCCAAAAACTCATGACATCATCAAGAAAGAAGTTATCAAACTTCTAGATGTCGGAATGATTTACCCTATTTCGGATTCGTCGTGGGTTAGTCCCGTCCATTGTGTGCCTAAGAAAGGTGGAATAACCGTTGTTCCCAATGAATACAACGAGTTGATTCCTACTCGACTTGTCACGGGTTGGCGAGTTTGCATAGACAATCGCAAGCTCAATGATGCCACTCGCAAGGATCATTTTCCTCTTCCTTTCATGGATCAAATGCTCGAGCTTTTAGCAGGTAGTGACTATTATTGCTTCTTAGACGGTTTCTCCGGGTATTTTCAAATTCCTATCGATCCAAAAGACCAAGAGAAAACCACATTCACTTATCCTTATGGAACATTTTCTTACAAAAGAATGCCTTTCGGCTTATGCAATGCTCCTGGGACTTTTCAAAGGTGTATGATGGCTATATTCCATGACATGGTTGAAGAAACTATGGAAGTCTTTATGGACGATTTAGCGGTCTATGGTGATTCTTTCTCTTCTTGCCTTGCCAATTTAGAACGTATGCTTAAACGGTGTGAAGACACTCGTCTCGTTCTTAATTGGGAAACATGCCATTTTATGGTAAAATAAGGTATTGTTTTAGGTCACAAAATTTCCAAAGCCGGTATCAAAGTCGACCGTGCTAAAGTTGACGTCATTGCTAAGTTGCCCCCACCTACCACCGTCAAAGGAGTTAGAAGTTTTTTAGGATATGCGGGATTTTATCGCCGTTTCATCCAAGATTTCTCTAAAATAGCTCGACCAATGACTTACCTCTTAGAAAAGGATGATCCTTTCATCTTTTCTCAAGAATGTTTCGACTCTTTCGAACTTCTTAAAGGTAAATTAACTAAGACACCGGTCTTAGTCTCTCCAAATTGGGAGTTACCTTTCGAGCTCATGTGTGATGCTAGTGATTTCGCGGTAGGAGCGGTTTTAGGTCAACGAGTGAACAAACATTTCCAACCAATCCATTATGCTAGCAAGACAATGACGGGGGCTCAATTGTATTATACCACTACTGAAAAGAGCTTTTAGTTGTAGTATATGCTTTTGAGAAATTCCGCCCCTATCTTGTGCTTTCCACCACCATCGTTTACACCGATCATTCCGCCTTGAAATACTTGTTTACCAAGCAAGATGCTAAACCGAGACTCCTTCGTTGGGTTTTGCTCCTACATGAAATAAAAATCGAAATTCGTGAAAAAAGGTAGCGGAAAACCTAATCGCTGATCATCTTAGTAGACTCGAGGATCCTTATCAAGGGGAACTTCCAAATCAAGAGATTAATGAATCTTTTCCCCTTGAGGCCTTAATGTCTATTAACTCCAATCTTGATGATACCCCATGGTTTGCCTACATTGCAAACTATTTAGCGGGTGGTGTTCTCATGGAAGGGTTAACGTCCCAACAAAAGAAAAAGTTCTTCAAGGACATTCAACACTATTATTGGGACGATCCTTACCTTTTCAAGAAATGCGCGGATCTTGTCATTCGTAGGTGTGTTGATGGGCCGGCAGCTTTACTAATCCTAGAAGCTTGCCACAAAGGACCCACCGGTGGTCACTTTGGTCCTAACTATGCCGTGAAGAAAGTTTTCGACTCTGTATTTTATTGGCCCACCATTTATCATGACGCTCATGAAATGGTTAAGCATTGTGACGCTTGCCGAAGACAAGGCAAGATCACACATAAAGATGAGATGCCTCAAAATTTCATCCAAGAATGTGAAATATTTGACGTATGGGGCATCAACTTTGGCCATTTCCATCATCTAAAGGGAACAAGTACATCCTCGTAGCCGTTGACTACGTATCTAAATGGGTTGAAGCAAAGGCTTTACCTACTAACGATGCGAGGGTGGTTATGAACTTTCTGAAACAATTATTTGCTCGATTCGGTGTTCCTCGTGCTATCATTAGTGATCGTGGGACTCATTTTTACAATGATCAATTTGCTCAAGTAATGGCTAAGTATGGTGTCAATCACCGTCTTTCCACCGCATATCATCCACAAACTAATGGTCAAGCCGAGATTTCTAACCGTGGACTTAAGTGAATCTTAGAGCGTACCGTGGGAGAGCATCGTGCCTCATGGGCCGATAAGTTAGATGATGTTTTGTGGGCTTTCCGTACCGCATATAAGACACCTATTGGTTGCACTCCATATCATCTTGTGTACGGAAAGGCTTGCCACCTCCCCATTGAGTTGGAGCATAAGGCTTATTGGGCCTTAAAATGGGCTAATTTTGATATCCACAAATCCGGTGATCTTAGGAAGATCCAACTCAATGAACTTAATGAACTGAGGAATGAAGCTTATGAGAATTCATTGATCTACAAGGAGAAAACCAATCTCATTCATGATTCTAGGATTAAGAACCGAGAGTTTCACATAGGTGATCAAGTTTTACTCTTTAACTCTCAGTTGAAAATCTTTTCAGGCAAGCTTAAAAGCCGTTGGTCTGGTCCATTCACCATCGCCAAAGTCTTTCCTTATGGCACCATAGAGTTATCGCAACTAAATGGGCCAAACTTTAAGGTGAATGGCCAGCGTGTTAAGTTATACTTTGGTGAGGACATCTCTCATGAGATGATCCCATCCCTCGCCACGTTTCCCTTGAATTAGTTCTGGGTCGAGTCAGGGTCGTGACTCGGTTAACAAAAACAAGCGGTTCTCGGGAGGCAACGCGATGATCTATCCTTTTACCCGTTTTCATAATAAGTGTAGGGGGAGCTACATAGGTGTTTGTTGTCTTGTTTCTTGTGATGTGCAGGGATTAAAGTTTTCAAAGAGCACTTTTGATGATATTTGACGACCCGTGATCCCGTGTACCAGTTTTCCCAGTTCTATCCTAAACTCTTGTGATTCAATATTTCATATCTTCTATGTTGACATTGATATCACTTTAGTTGTCCTTTCCTTCGCAAGATTTAAACAACGTGCACAATGTCCTAAGTGTAGGGGATTTTACTCCCACATGCTTAAACATTGAGGGCAATGTTTATATCAAGTGTAGGGGGACTTCCATCGATGTTAAGTGGGCTTTTCCATAAATATGTCCTCATTTTGACCGGAAAATTCAAATTTTTCGACATTTTTTCAAAAATTTTGATCTAGTTTGGCCTAGTAGTATTTTTCATTTATTTTCTTTTATGTTCTTTCCTTTTGTTATCGCATCGTATGTATATATTTCATTTCAAAAATAAAGTCAAAAATAAAAATAAAGTTAAATAAAATGGTTTTAATGAGTTTAGATGTCTTTGATATATTAGGCCCGTCTTGAATTTTTTGAATCAGCCCGAGTTTACTTATCCAAGTTTACTCTAGCTAGTATCCTTAAAGTGTTTAAGTCAAGTTTTGCTAGGCTTTTATATAGGGAACTTTAAAACGCGAAAGTCTTAACTCTTACGGGTTAAGAACAAGAACTTTTCGCAAGTTCCTATGATTGATCCTAGAAAGTCGTTTATCAAGGGAACTTAAAAATGTGAATTCTAAACTTGAAAAATTCTAAGAAGTTGAAAAGGTCTAAACTTAAAAAATCCAAAATAAAGATTGGAGAAAAATGAACAAGTCGTGGTACAAGTATGAAGAATCTCTCAAAAACTTCAAGTGAAGTGTTGATCCCAAACTTAGATCGATTTAGCTTTATGTATACGAGATTAGATCAAGTAATACACTTAGAGAAACCTTTGTATATGCTTATGATAATCTAAGTGTTATGCGGAATTAACACTTAAACAAGAACACACAATGATATAAATAAACTTTCACTTTGATTAATGATATCAAACTTGCTTACAACGAAAGTAGTTTACGAATGAAAACTTAAATAAAACATTAACCTAAAGGTCTTCTTTTATAGACATAAGAAGCCTTGTACAATAATCTACGTATCAGCTATTCTAGGTAAAGATAAATATAGAAAATACATTGTTGTTCCTATCTTTACTAGAAGTAATCTAGAATACAATAAACGCGTAGAGTATATCTTTCCATCAGTGCTTGTCTTCAATGTGTCAACGCTTGACTTTATCTTGTCAACGCTTGAGCTGTCAGCGCTTGTTTTGTTCTTGTCAACGCTTGTTTTACTCTTGTCAGCGCTCAAGTGATCTGGCCTTAATTTATTCCCAACAATCCTCCCCTAAACTTGATATCCACTCTTATGATCAAGTTTCTGAATAAGCATTAAGGACTAGGAGGAATCTTACAAACCTTCTCATATTGGTAATGAATAAATCTGATCAAATCTTTTGCCACGTCACTTGAATAATCAGTCTCCAGCTGAGTGTCCTTCATCTTCTCCAAAATAGCCTTGGACATGAAATACTGACCATCCACAAGTAGATACTCAGCAAACTTTGTAGAACTCAAATGGTAAACACCAGCAGCTAAATATAATCTCCATTGAAGACTACTGAGGTCATCTTCAAGATCCTTCCAAATAGCAGGATCCTCATCTCTTGGTCCACGCATTCTTTTAAATGTGGACCACAGTTTTATTCCATTAGCTGAAGTTGGTGCTTCAGCCTCATACTTGGTTTCTAGTGTTGATCCCAAACTTAGATCGATTAGCTTTGTGTATACGAGATTAGATCAAGTATAACACGTAGAGAAACATTTGTATATGCTTTGTGAATCTAAGTGTTATGCGGAATTTAACACTTAAACAAGAACACACAAGATATAAACAAACTTTCACTTTGATTATCAATGTCGAACTTGCTTACAATGAAAGATGTTTATGAACGAAAACTTATGTAAAACTTGATATTAAACTTTAACCTAAAGGCCTTCTTTTATAGACTAAGAAGCCTTGTACAATAAGCTACGTATCAACTATTCTAGGCAAAGATAAATATAGAAAATACATTGTCGTTTCTATCCTTACTAGAAGTATTCTAGAATATAATAAACGTGTAGCTTATATCTTCCATCTGTGCTTGTCTTCAATCTGTCAACGCTTGACTTTAACTTGTCAACGCTTGAGCTGTCAGCGCTTGCATTGTTCTTGTCAACGCTTGAATTGTTCTTGTCAGCGCTCAAGTGATCTGGCCTTAATTTATTCCCAACAATCCTCTCCTAAACTTGATATCTACTCTTATGATCAAGTTTCTGAATAAGCATTAAGAACTAGGAGGAGTCTGACAAATCTTCTCATATTGGTAATGAATAAATCTGATCAAATCCTTTGCCACGTCACTTGAATAATCTATCTCCAGCTGAGTGTCCTTCATCTTTTCCAAAATAGCCTTGGATATGAAATATTGAGCATCCACAAGTAGATACTCAGCAAACTTTGTAGAACTCAAATGGTATACACCAGCAGCTGAATATAACCTCCATTGAAGACCACTGAGGTCATCTTCAAGATCCTTCCATATTGCAGGATCTTCCTCTTTTGTCCCACACATTCTTTTGAATGTGGTCTAAAGTTTTATTCCATTAGCTGAAGTTGGTGCTTCATCCTCATACTTGGTCTCTAGTAACCTCCAAAGGTCCACCAAGTCTTCTCTATCACAACTTGCAAATAAAGATATGAGAGTGGTAAAAGTGTGTACCTCCTTGCCAAATCTGCCAATCTTCCAGAATCCGCATTCATCTTCTTCATAGCTCACAATTGGATTCCTAGAATCTAATGGTAACACTTGCACCATATCTGAAGCTTCTAATGGTGAGAGCTTGAGGCTCTTTCTTATAACTGATTCACTTGGATATATTGATCCATATCTTTTGGAAACTCAAATTTAAATCCCTTCTTCACTGGCCTGGGAATCATCATAGCTTTCTTGATTTCCATTTCTTCTGCAAGTTGCTCCTTTCTTTCATCTGAAAGAAGTCTGAGAGTGTTTGCTTCCTGCACTCTCACCCAAATGGGATAAGCTCTATGTTCCAACTCATCAAATGTCAAAGCTTTCAACTTCTGATGTGTCCATCCAACTCCATGACATCTAAGCAACATAAAGTAGAGCTCCCTTCTATCCCTTTTCAACTCTGAGAGAATATTGCTTGCCTTGTGCTTCAAAATCACCTTACAATCCTTCTGAACTCTAAGAAGAAGCTCCAAACCCCATATTTGATCTGAAATAGTTAAGTCTGGATTATCCATGCAGCTTTCTTCCCAAGAATTGTACATTTGAACCACCTCTGGCATGTCAAAGTCAACCTGCAATTTCAAATCTCTCAACTTTTCCCTAGCAAGCTCATCACCATACTCAAGCCTTTCTGGTTCTATAATCATCACACTTGAGTCTGAGCTAGCTCCATCACTTTCTTCTTCAGAAGTCACAACAAATGGTGACTTCTCCTTTTCATCTTGTTCCAGCATTTGTTCAGCCAATCTTCTATCAAATTCAACTTGGGCTACATCCTTTGGAACAATTTCTTCTACCAATTTACCCTTACCCTTATCTGATGGTGCAATGGTTGGTAAGGTAGATGGTAATACATGAGCAGGAACCTCCTTGATGATAGATGATGACTGGGATACATCACCTTCATGTGCAGGTCTGTCAACGCCCAAATTTATCCTATCAGCGCCCAAAATACTTCTATCAGCGTCCAAATTTGCCTTGTCAACGCTCAAATATTTTCCCTCAGCGCCTTGTGTAACCTCTCTCAACATAGCTGTAAATGATAAATTTAGGTTGGTTGGAGAGATTAAGGACGTATCAAAACCTGTTTGTTCCTTCAAAGTTGTAAGGGCTTCAGCAACATCCATTGATTGACCATCTTGGCTGCCCTTATCACTTAGATTTATTTGATCTTCCTCCCCTTTGGAAGACTCCTCCATACCCCTCCTAGCATGATCATTTTTCAAAACAACAATCCTCTCCCTCAATTGCTTAAGTTCAAGGCCTTGTGAGCTGACAATTTGTACTAAGTCTGCATTTTGCTTTTGCAAGCTAATGCATACTGCCGTCAATTCCAAAAGAGTCATTGGTTATAGTCTGCCCTCTTCTGAAATGGGAATTTGACCTCCCAAGTCAGATTCATTGGTCATGGATGAGGACTTAATAATGGTGGGACTGCCTTGGCCAGCATCTAAGCCAGAACCAATAGTCCCAGCCTCATCCAGGTCACCAGTCACACTTGTGGTGGTGGTTCTCTCTGCTACATGGCTAGGACCACCAGAGGAGAACACTCCAGTAGTCCTTTGGCGTTTCATCAACCTATATTTAGGTGGTGTGGAAGATGGTGTGGAAGAATGAGTAGATGTGGGTTGGTTAAGGGGTGTTTGGGATTGTGAAGGTTGTGCATCAGCGTTGGAAATAGGCACATCAACGCCAACATTTAATGTATCAGCGTTGAAGGGTTCTTGGTCAAGGTGCATGTGTTCAGGTGAAGGTAAAGGTTCAGGAATGGGGTCAAGTTGTGGTTGAGGGTCAATTTGAGGTTGGGGGTCTGGTTGGGGTTGTGCTGCTGCAATAACAGCAAGCATGGCTGGGGTTAAAGGTAAATCTCTATGAGGTGGTGAATCCATCCTCATAAAAATAGCTTTCTTTTGCTCAGGGATCTTATAAAAATCATTGTGATCCCTTGAGCAGTAACCTTGATCATCAAAAATCATTTGCAGAAAACGAGGATAAGCTAAAGTCATTTTTGTCCCCTTGTTTTTACACATCCCTTCAAAAATCATTTTAGAATAGTTATATTTTTGCCCTGTTGCAATGCACACAATAGCACTGGCAATGGATCTATTGATCTCATTGTGTGCAGTACATTTGGGACTCAAACATTGAAGGAGGATGTGTATGAGGTACTTCCAGGATGGGGGAAATTCCTGCTTATGATACTTTTTTAGAGTACCTTCATCAGGAAATGGATATCCCAAAGCCCTAAGCCCTTGTTCTATTTCATTTATGGGAAGAATGGCTACACCATCAGCATCATCAAGATGCAAGGCTTGGCGTACCAAGGCCTCAGTAACCACCCAAGATCTCCCATGAACAATAGAAGTTAATGTGGTCACTCCATTAACTGTTGAGGAACTGACAGTGTTCCAAAACTGCTTAATGTGTGTGACTGGAATGGGTGGTGCATGAGAAAGAGCATACCTTAGTGGGGATGCGTTCAAATACGCCACCATTTGTGTGTATTGAGGAAACAGATCATTATCAGCGTCAAGATAAGCAATCATGTTGTGTTGTGATCTGAACCTCAATGCCAATTCTGCTGAGTTAAACTTTGGTGCCATTGATGAAAGCTGTTAAGTTTGAATGTAGAAGATGAAGTTGATAAGAGAAAAGTTTTAGACAAGAATTATAGATACCCTGTTTAAAATAGTAGCCAAATTTATAGGAGAAAAAGAATGCATGTGATTGGCCCAAAAATAGGCAAAGATTTTCAAAAACTAATCATGAAAATATTGAAAAAATTATAATTTATGAAGGTATTTGTCTATGCGTTGACAAGAGCATTCCAGGCGTTGACATGTACAATTTAGGCGTTGATGGAATCAAGCATTGTCACATGTAATTCAAGCATTGACAAAACGTAGACAAAGAAGCTTATGGAAGCTTCTATTTAGATAAACATGCAAAAGATATTCTGCATAAGTTTATTTAAATAGAAGATTTACTTGTTTATTCATCATTATCTCTTATAAACCCTAATCCTTACACTATAAAAGGAACCAAGGGTCTTAGGTTTTATTCATATAATTCATTCACAATGTAAACCTAAAGTGTATGTCGACTAGACGTGGGATTCAATGTATACACGTCTAGTGGTTGTTCGTTATTAATATAATGAGCAATCCATTTGTTTTAATTCATGTTATTGTGCCTAAACACCTTGTTAATGGTTGTTGTTCTAATTCCGTTTTGATTGTTTAAATCATATGAACAATGATCATTCCTAGTTGCTTCAAAGATCCGGAAACCAAGGTTTCCACAATTGGTATCAGAGCGGGTGGTTCTCGATGCTAGGATCAACAAGGTGTTCGAGGCGAAGAACGAAGAAAGCTTAAAAATCCGTCCATGATTTTATGTTCGGATCTCACTGTACAACTGTTTTCAAACAGCGATATCTCTTTCGTTAACCATTGGATCGTCGCGAAATTTTAGCTGGATGTTCTCATGGTATGTGTCTTCGATCTCACCGGAGAGATCGTCGAGTTCAGATCTCAAGAAAAAGTTATAGCTCGTCGAAGTTGACAGCAGAAGGAATTTTTTTTTTTGGTTTTAGGGTTTGTGTTTGAAACCCTAGTTTCATTCGTAGCTGAGAATTGATGTTGCTACGTGTGTTATTGTTTATGTGGGCTGTTAAAAGATGGTGTTCGTTCGTCCCAAGGTACATGTATCATCGCATCTATACTTAAGTCGTACAAGTTAATTATTGGATTGGTGGTCCTAAGATATTTGTAAAACATCACGTGAGGTACTCTTTCTGTTTGTACTATTCATTGTGTTCTTTACGTGAAGCAAGAGAAAAAGGATCTTGTAATGAAGCATAACTTGTATTGCATATGGATGTGTATAGGACGATATAGTAGTTTTTGAAAACTGATGATATGCTTCACGAATATCCAAGAAAAGCCGTTGTATCATGGCTGCGTGTTTTTTGTTTTGGTCAAAATCAATATCGTTGGTTGCATTCCTACTTTGTAGGGATGTAGTTGACTTCTACTTGATTGGGCGAGATATATACAGTTATATATATGGCTGAAAAGGGATGATTGGAGGATTTGTTGTGTTTTGTATCGACTAGTTGTTTCATGTGATATGCTCACATAGAATAGGACTCTTCATAAGGTACTATTTTATCTCTTTGCAAATACTGGTCTTGTACTATTGTTTATACATGTGAGTAAGTACCTGCTGTATACAAAGAAAAAGACGTGTGATTGTAAACAGCGTTGTTTTCACATAAAAACATCTCTTAGTTCCGATCTTTTGGGATGTGATTTACATTTGGACGAGATAAGAGTTGAGTGCATAATTGACAAAGTTGTGTGATCTTTAGCTATAATACGGGAAGAAAATATTTGCTCCTAAAATTTTGGGATATTATTTTATGATGGTTGACTTGTAACGTGGACAAGGTTTCTTGCATGGAAACTATTATGGGGTTACATTTGTTTGACGTGATATATTTGTATGAAGAAAAGAAAAGATGGTAATTTCTTAGCCACTTTCATAAGGTTGTAGACACAGTTGGTGTCAGCGGATTCCTTCAGCCGTTGACAAAGCATACATCAGCCGCTGACAGAAGTAAGGCATGTGAGATTGAATAAAGAAGTTTTGATGGTTTGTTTTATGTTCAAAGTCAATTTGTTCACATGGGATTAAGATATTCACGTGGGTATGGAGCAATTTTTGCAATACATTGGTTAAAGTTGGAAAGTGACATGATGATGGAAAAGAGAAGACACGAAGTGGTACAGTGGAGTTGTATTTTAGCCACTGTCGAGAGTTATGTAGCCACAGATGGTGTCAGTGGCTAAGTCGAGCCGCTGACAGGAATAAAACACACGCTGACAGAGAAGACGCTGACACGTTATATTTGGACGCTGACAGCGTGTCGTCCGATATATGGTTTTCAAACGCTGACACGTATTGTCCGATATAGGACAGTACATACAGATGATATATTGGATGACAAAGGATCTCAGACAGAACTGACTGTTTAAAATTTTATGGCTCGTTTTTGAAGATTGTGTTTGGTGCAATGAAGTTTTATTTGATTATGTGACAAGGCTAACCTTGCGGTTACGTACCGACTTGGATTAGAAGCAGAACACCGACAGAGGCAGCAGTTGCATAAAAGAAGAGGATGCTATTGTACTTAGATGATTTTCATTGCAAATTGGAGGTTTCGATGAAGAGGTTTGATTATTACTTATTTGGTGTTGGAGTTGTTTTTCGCAGGTTTGTATTTTATCATATCTTAAAAGATTCACCTCTCTTTTGAGATAACTTGCTTGTTCGTTTAAATGTTTGGTGACGAAGACTTGTCAAATCTAGCAACTAGATACCTTGCTATCACTTGAAGGAGTTACATTATCGTGCTCAGTGTCTCACAAAGGATGAGGATTTTGACAAGAGATCGAGGTCTGCTTATATTTACTCTCATCATATAAGTTCGACGTCACGTGAATAGTGCAAGATATAAGGTACAAGCTTGGGAGATTCCACTTCTTCAACAAATAGGTTATATTCGTTTTTCTTCATTCCTAATCTACAATTAGAGCCTACATGGTTCGTGATTCATTTACATGCACCACTCAAGGGGAAGAGTTTATTAGTTGTTTATCTTTAGAAGACCCCTATTGGATGAGACAAAAAGGGGAAGAAGATTCAAAGATCAAGGTATACAACTTATTTTTATGTGGTGATATGTTTTACAAGAAATCTTACTTTAAGGGGACGCTTGTTTCATTCGTGGAAGATCAAGATTCGAAGATTGATTTTGTCATCATCAAATAGGGGAAGATTGTTGGGAATTAATTTGATGAGACAAAACAAGAATAATGAAACAAGAAGGACTTATATGCAAATATCAAGCTTTACAAGAATATGGAGCCCTTTCATACAACAAGGAGGACTTATTAGCAAAAGATGGAGGGACTTCTAATGTAATTAAAGTTTTCTTGTAAGAAAAGTCTTGTATTCTATTATATAAAGAATACCCAACAATTGTGGAAACCATTATTCATGGATCGATTAAGCTTACTAGGATAATCAACGTTCATATAAACATAGCGGAATTAGAACATTGATAACAAGGTGTTTGCTAACTTGGCTCTTGGGTGACCTATTATTCCTATACAACTCTGCATATTTAATGGTAGGTCTTCTAACAGTGTTTGAGCCTAGGTCAACAGGTTTACCAGTGATTGGGTTAGTAACCTTAATGGGTGATGATTCATTGGGACTTTCACATAGCAAACCTCCCTTAACAAATAAAGTAGGGTTAGCTTTCTTCCACTCATTTAGGTCAGTCAGTTTTTGTTGATACTCTTCAACTGGAGTGACAACTCTTGGTGGAGGAGTGAATTCCTCTTCTTGGCATTCTGGTATACCAGTCCAAGACAAGTCCTTTCTAAGGACACCATAGAAGTCACCAGCTGGTGGTGGAACCAGAGAGTAATCATTCATTCCAATCCCATTCATGTCCTTAGGATCCCTTTGTTTAGCTACACAGTCTCCTAGGGTTTGGGTGGCTCTATCAAATCTTTGAATTTTGAGGTCAACATTATCTTTATTCTTAATGGCCTCATCTAACTTAGCCTGTAGATCTCTATTAACCTTTGTCATGATGTTTCTAATATCCATACTACCCTCTAGCTCATGTTTTAAGATATTTATCTTATCCTTTAAATCAAATTCCATTTTCTTGTATTTAGAAACGGTTTTCTCAGTTTCAGTAAGAGCTAGTTGGTAGTTAGACAATTTACATCTTTCAGTACTCATGTCATCTTTTAGTTTTAACACCTCTTTGTTAAGTCTTTCAGTGTTTAACCTACAACCTTTGCTACAAAAAGCATCATCATATACCTCATTATCAGATGAAGAGGAGGAGTGTGCCATGAGAGCATATTCAACATGCTCTTCTTCTTCAATATCAGCAACCAAAGCTTTATCCTCTTCAGCATTCTTAGCCAGATAGCTCCAATCCCATCGTGTGCCATCAATTCCTTGAACTGCAACCATGGCTTTGGAATCCTGAGCTTTAACAACCTGACTTGAGGGTTTACCAGCATCAGATCTTCTAGGAGATCTGCATTCCCTCATGAAGTGCCCCATACGATGGCAATTGTAGCATTCAACTTTGGATTTATCAAATCTAGCTGTGTCTTTAGCATTGAAGGTCATCTTCTTTTTAAACCTTCTGTTCCACCTATTTGCTCTTATACTGGCAAGAGCCATGTTCCACTTGATGTCCATCTCTTCCAAGTGCTCATCACTTATCTGCTCAAGGTCCTCATATGTAATCACGGAACCATTGGGCAAAGAAGCAATGTAAGCACAAACAGTATCCAAATCCAAACCAGCATGTTTAACTCTTGGAGAGTCATTCTTGAATGTGTCAGCGTCTGAAAAAGAGACGTTGACAGGACTTGTTCCAGCGCTGACATATGATGATCCAGTAACTGGATGCATATAAGAGTCCTTCTGATTGAATTGTCCTTCACTATGAGAGAAGAAGGCCATGTTGCTGGTGCTAGATTTGCTTCCATGGTCTAAAAGAGTTTCATCTTCCAACAGTCTTAGTTTGTTGTAGATGTCATCAAACGAGGAGCTCTTGTAAGTATTATTGGCAAGAATAGATCTTGCCTCAATCTTCCATGCCTCACCAAGACTTTTAAGAAAGGTAGCATTGGTGTCAACATCACCAACTTGTGTCCCCATGAAGGACAACTTGCTTGTGATATCAAGCAATCTGCTTCTCACACTACTCAGTTTCTCATTGGGCTGAGCTTTGAAGACAGCATAATCATGCAGAAGTTGCTTTTTCTTTTCTTCCTTAGTGTCTGCATTGCCACCATATGCAACTTCAAGTGCTTCCCAAAGATCCTTAGCAGATTCATAGCCTCTATATTTGTGCTGGTTTTCTTGTCCCAAAGAGACTTTCAGAATGTTTAGGGCTTTCATGTCAACCCTTTTCTTTGCAATATCTTCAGCACCTACAGCTCTACCATCTCCAGGTTTTTCTTTCTTATCCTCATCAGGGCATCCTTCAACAGCTGATCTTTGAGTAATGGCATCAAGAATCTTTTGAGCCTTATTGAATGAGTTTCCATATTCAATAATCTCCCAGAGTGTGTAGTCATAGATCCCCAGATATTGTTCAAAGTTGAACTTCCATAGGTCAAAGTGGGTTGCATCAAGCATGGGAATCTTGATGTTAGGTAAGGCTGAGGAGGAGGAGGTTATTGCTTCAGACATGATGTTGTTAGGGTTTTGGTGTTTTTAGGGTTTCTGAGAAAATTAGGGTTTTGGTGTTCGTGTATGGTTCTGGTGTTCTTCAAAGATCAAAAGTTCCTCAACAAGCTCTGATACCACTTGTTGATCCCAAACTTAGATCTATTAGCTTTGTGTATACGAGATTAGATCAAGTATAACACGTAGAGAAACCTTTGTATATGCTTTGTGAATCTAAGTGTTATGCGGAATTTAACACTTAAACAAGAACACACAAGATATAAACAAACTTTCACTTTGATTATCAATGTCGAACTTGCTTACAATGAAAGATGTTTATGAACGAAAACTTATGTAAAACTTGATATTAAACTTTAACCTAAAGGCCTTCTTTTATAGACTAAGAAGCCTTGTACAATAAGCTACGTATCAACTATTCTAGGCAAAGATAAATATAGAAAATACATTGTCGTTTCTATCCTTACTAGAAGTATTCTAGAATATAATAAACGTGTAGCTTATATCTTCCATCAGTGCTTGTCTTCAATCTGTCAACGCTTGACTTTAACTTGTCAACGCTTGAGCTTTCAGCGCTTGCTTTGTTCTTGTCAACGCTTGAATTGTTCTTGTCAGCGCTCAAGTGATCTGGACTTAAATTATTCCCAACATCTAGCAACCTCCATAGATCAACCAAGTCTTCTCTATCACAACTTGCAAACAAAGATATGAGAGTGGTAAAAGTGTGTACCTCTTTACCATATCTGCCAATCTTCCAAAACCCATATTCATCTTCTTCATAGCTCACAATTGGGTTTCTGGAATCTAATAGTAACACTTGCACCATATCTGAAGCTTCTAATGGTGAGAGCTTGAGGCTCTTTCTTATAACAGCTTCACTTGGATATAGTGGATCCATATCTTTGGGAAACTCAAGAGAAATTCCCTTCTTCACTGGTCTGGGAACAAACATAGCTTTCTTGAGCTCCATTTCTTCTGCAAGTTCTTCCTTTCTTTCATCAGAAAGAAGTCTAAGAGTGTTTGCTTCCTGCACTCTCACCCAAATGGGATAAGCCTTGCATTCCAACTCATCAAATGTCAATGCCCTCAACTTCTGATAAGTCCATCCAACTCCATGATATCTGAGCAACATGCAGTATAGCTCCCTTCTATCCCTTTTCAACTCTGAGAGAATATTGCTTTCCTTGTGTTTCAAAATTACCTGGAAATCCTTCTGAACTCTAAGAAGAATCTCCAAACCCCATATTTGATCTAAAATGGTCAAGTCTGGATTCTCCATACATCTTTCTTCCCAAGCATTGTACATTTGAACCACCTCTGGCATGTCAAAGTCAACCTGTAATTTCAACTCTCTCAACTTCTCCTTAGCCAACTCATCTCCATACTCAAGTCTTTCTGGTTCTATAATCATCACACTTGAGTCTGAGCTAGCTCCATCACTTCCTTCTTCTGAAGTCACAACAAATGGTGACTCTTTCACCTCCTTTTTATCTTGTTCCATGATTTGTGCAGCCAATCTTCTATCAAATTCAACTTGAGCTGCATCCTTTGGAACAATCTCTTCTACCATTATACCCTTACCCTTATCTGATGGTGCAATGGTTGGTAAGGTAGATGGTGATACCTGTGCAGAAACCTCCTTGATGATGGATGATGACTGGGATACATCACCCTCATGTGTAGGTATGTCAACACCCAACTTTGTTCTATCGGCGCCCAAAATATTTCTATCAGCGTCTAAATTCTCCTTGTCAACGCCCAAATATCCTGCCTCAGCGCCTTTTGTAACTTCTTCCAACATGGCTGTAAATGATAAATTCAAGTTGGTAGGAGAAACTAAGGACGTATCAAAACCTGTTTGTTTCTTCAAAGTTGTAAGGGCCTCAGCAACATCCAAGGATTGACCATCATGGCTGCCCTTATCACTCAGATTTATTGGATCTTCCTCCCCTTTGGAAGATTCCTCCATACCCCTTCTTGCACTAGCACTCTCCAAAACAACAATCCTCTCCCTCAATTGCTTGAGTTCAAGGCCTTGTGAGCTGACAACTTGTACTAAGTCTGCATTTTTCTTTTGCAAGCTCATGCAGACTGCCGTCAATTCCATAAGAGTCATTGGTTCCAGTCTGCCCTCTTCTAAAATGGGGATTTGACCTCCCAAGTCAGATTCATTGGGCAAGGATGAGGACTTAATGATGGTGGGACTGCCTTGGCTAGCTTCTAAGCCAGAACCAATAGTCCCAGCCTCATCCAGGGAACCAGCCACACTTTTGGTGGTGGTTCTCTCTGCTACATGGCTAGGACCACCAGAGGAGAACACTCCAGTAGTCCTTTGGCGTTTCATCAACCTATACTCAGGGGGTGTGGAAGATGGTGTGGAAGAATGGGTGGATGTGGGTTGGTTAAGGGGTGTTTGGGTTTGTGAAGGTTGTGTGTCAACGTTGGAAATAGGCACATCAACGCCAACATTTAATGTGTCAGCGTTGAAGGAATCTTGGTCAAGTTGCATATGTTCAGGTGAAGGTAATGGTTCAGGTATTGGGTCAATTTGTGGTTGGGGTCAATTTGGGGTTGAGGGTCTGGTTGGGGTTGTGCTGCTGCAATAACAGCAAGCATAGCTTGGGTTAAAGGTAGGTCACGATGGGGTGGTGAGTTCATCTTGATAAAAATAGCTTTCTTTTGCTCAGGGATCTTATAAAAATCATTATGATCCCTTGTGCAGTATCCTTGGACATCAAAAACCATTTGTAAAAAACGGGGATAAGCTAAAGTCATTTTGTTCCCCTTATTTTTACACATGCCCTCAAAAATCATTTTAGAATAATTAAATTTTTGCCCTGTTGCAATGCACACAATAGCACTTGCAATAGATCTATTGATCTCATTGTGTGCAGTGCATTTGGGACTCAAACATTGAAGGAGGACATGTATGAGGTACTTCCAGGCTGGGGGAAATTCCTGTTTATGATACTTGTTTAAGGTACCTTCATCAGGAAAAGGATATCCCAAAGCCCTTAGCCCTTGTTCTATTTCATTGATGGGAAGGGTGGCTATACCATCAGCATCATCAAGATGCAAGGCTTGGCGTACCAAAGCCTCAGTAACCACCCAAGGTCTCCCATGAACAATAGAAGTCAATGTAGTCACTCTATTAACTGTTGAGGAACTTATAGTGTTCCAAAACTGTTTAATATGTGTGACTAGAATGAGTGGTGCATGAGAAAGAGCATACCTTAAGGGGGATGCGTTCAAATACGCCACCATTTGTGTGTATTGGGGAAACAGAGTATCATCATCTTCAAGATACGCGATCATGTTATGTTGACTTCTGAACCCCAATTCCAAATCTGATGGTCTAAACTTTGGTGCCATTGTTGAAAGCTGTTAAATTTAAGTGATGAAGATGAATTTGATAAAAAAATTGTGTTAGACAAGAGTTATAGATACCCTGTTTAAAAATAGGAGCCAAATTTATAGGAGAAGAAAAAGCATGTGATAGGCCCAAAAATAGGCAAGTATTTTCAAAAAGTAATCATGAAAATATTGAAAAATTATAAGTTTATCTCATGCATTAAATGAAAAGTAACAACTCCCAAAATTACGGCCTAAAAATATGTCAAAAAGTAACAACTGGGTAGGTCCGATTGAGTGTCAACGGTCAAAAATAACCTATCAACGCCCAACGGCTATAATCTTGTCAACGTTTGCCTATAGCCATGTCAGCGTCTAAATTGGTCACAACAACGCTTGGAAAATTCTTGTCAGCGTCCAAAAAAAAAATGTTTTGAAAATGAAAAATGACCTTAACAAAGTAATTTATCCTAGAGAAGATAACCAAAAAGCTGATAATTATTATAGGGCGGCAAGCACTGTCCAGTTATGCACACTTACTTAAGCAAGATAGACATAACAGTCCTCTAGTGTCCCTTGCTAACCAAAACTCTTAACAACCAAGTTACTTTACAAAATTCCTTGTTACTCCCAGGTAAATCCCATAACAAAATTATTCCCAAGTCTCCCAACAGACCACAACCAATTCTAGGCCAAAAATGTCTTGGCAGCATGCATAGTATATCAACTTTGCATGCTACAGTGCCTCATGATTTAGTAAAACTAACTCATACTCACCTGTGGACACAATCTAGAATTGTGATAAGAGTATCATATGGATACCCAAACATCCTAAAGGTTCCTAAAACCTCCCCTTAAACTATGATACATGAGTTGCCAAAAATATGCATGAACATAAAAATTTATGTCAAGATAGGAATTGAAAATTCCAACCATCATCCATAAACAAAAACATGTCCAAATAGATGCATTCCTAGTAGCTTCAAAGATCCATAAGCAACTCTTTATCCAATGGTATACTGCTAACACCATCTGCACATTTAGATTGAAAACCACAAAACTAACATTATTGCTGACAACGCCCCGATAACACATGACAGCGTTGAGGGAAGCTTTGTCAGTGTTAGACAATTATATTGCTGACAACGTTGCAAAAACACTTATCAGCGTTCAAGCAACCTTTGTCAGTGTTAGAAAAATATAGTGGAAAATCTAAATCATCATAAGACCAATAACAATGCATCATCCTGTACATACTTTTATAAAAAGACTCCAAAACACATATTATGTGAGATTGACCATTCCAATACTTGTTACCAAGTATTGAAACCTCCCAGCATCAAAAGGTTTAGTTAGTAAATCTGACACATTTTCCTCAGTGTCAACCCTATCTGGTTGTATTAAACCTTTCTCAAAACAATCTCTTATAAAATGGTGTCTAATTTCTATGTGTTTAGTTTTAGAATGATGTATAGGATTCTTAATGATGCATAAAGTACTGTTATTGTCAACAAATATCTTGGTATGCATGAAATTATACCCATAATCCAACAGCTGGTTCTGAATCCACAAAAATTGTCCACAACAAGCAGCTGCAGCCACGTACTCAGCTTCAGTTGTAGAATTAGCCACCACTGTTTGTTTCTTGCATTGCCAAGATATCAACCTGCTCCCAAGAAACTGACATCCACCAGTTGTGGATTTCCTATCAAATTTATCACCTCCATAATCACTATCTGAATATGCAATCAGCTCCAATGGTGAATCCTTTGGGTACCACAAACCAAGACCAGGATAACATCTTAGGCACCTAAAGATCCTCTTCACAGCATAAAGGTGACATTCTTTGGGAGTCACTTGATGGCGTGCACAAGCACACACAGCAAACATGATGTCAGGTCTGGAGGCAGTAAGATACATCAAGGATCCAATCATGGATCTATAGTGCCTGACATCAACATCTTTCCCATCTCCAATCTTTCTCCAAGGGTGTTCTCTATCCATAGGAGTAGTAGCCCTCTTTTCATGTGGAGAAAAGCCAAACTTCTTCAAGATCTCAGCCACATATTTATCCTGGGAGATGAAGATATCATCTTCTTTCTGCTGAACTTGTAAACCAAGAAAGAAGTTCATCTCCCCCATAGCACTTATCTTGAATTTGTCTGTCATAAGCTTGGAGAAATCCTCACTCATCTTTGGATCAGTAGACCCAAAAATGATATCATCAACATAGACCTGGACAAGCAACACATCCTTGCCTTTCTTCTTTGTAAACAGTGTCTGATCTATGGTGCCCCTCTTGAATCCATTGTCCACCAAATAGGTAGACAAAGTACCATACCATGCTCTAGGGGCTTGATGAAGGCCATACATAGCCTTTTTGACTCTATATACTTTATCTGGATTTTCTGGATCCTCAAAACCAGGAGGCTGCATCACATATACCTCCTCAACAATGGTTCCATAGAGGAAGGCACTCTTGACATCCATTTGATAGACAGTGAAGCCCATGCAGGATGCATAGGCTAGAAAAATCCGTATAGCTTCAATCCTTGCAACTGGTGCAAAGACTTCCTCATAATCTATCCCCTCCTCTTGTGTATATCCCTGAGCCACTAACCTTGCCTTGTTTCTGACCATAATGCCTCTTTCATCTCTCTTGTTCCTTAGAACCCATCTTGTCCCTATATGTCTGACATACCTGGGACAATCAATCAGCTCCCAAACATCCTGAATTGCAAATTGGTGAAGCTCATCCTGCATTGCTTCCACCCAACTTGGTTCTTTGAGAGCATCAAATATTTTCTTGGGTTCCTCTTGTGACAGAAAACAGGCAAACAAACATGCTTGCACAAGAGGGGTATCAACCTTCTTGTGTATATTGGCAATAAACCCACCAAGACCTTGATGAGATCTTCTAGTCTGAAGTGGAGTATTAACATTACCAATGATTTGAGAAGGAGGATGATTCTTCATGACTGAAGTAAGTATTCATCCCTCAAAAAGTCTGGTATCTTCAACTTCATTCTCCATGTTGCCAATATCTTCTTCATCAGACTCTCTTATATCAACATAGGGATGACCTTCTTCATATGAATTGGAAGGTTCACCTTGTTCAAAAGTGGAAGAGAAAATATGTGCAAAGGTGTTGTCAACGCCTGAATCTTGATTGTCAACGCTTGGGCTAACAACGCTTGAACTGTTGTTGTCAACGTCTGAACCATCAACGTCTGAATTGGTCTTGTCAGCGCTAGATTTGCCTTTGTCAGCGCCTGAAGGACCATGCATGTTTGTATCTGGTGGTACTTGGAAACCACCATTATCTTTACCACCAGCAGCAGCAGCAGCAAAAGCATCTGTCCAAATGGGAATTGTAACATATTCTTGGATAGGAGATGTCTTTTCTGCTTATGATCCAACCTTTTCATGAACCTGAGTACCTGAAACATCAACAACTTGTTCCTCCATAACATTTGAAGTTACCTTCACAATGTCTGGATTAGTGACAGGCATATAATTTAAAGTTCTAGATAAAGGTTCCAAGTCAAACAACCAATTAGGACCACTTTCAGGATCACTAGGCTTATTTTCTAAAAACCTAACATGTACTCTTTCAAGTATACGTTTTTCTTCTTTAAGATAAACCCTATATCCCTTGCTCTGCACTGAGTACCCCATGAAGTAGCCTTCATCACCTTTTGCACTAAATTTACCTAAGGCATCACTAGTGTCCAAAACTACTACATGACAACCAAAAGGTTTGAGAAAACCAATATTAGGTTTTCTTCCCCAAAGCAACTCATAAGGTGTTTTATTCTGAATTTTGTTAACCAATGCTCTATTTTGAACATAACAAGCTGTATTAACAGCCTCAGCCCAAAAGGCTATAGGAAAATGAGCATCAGCCAACATTGTTCTGGCTACTTCAATTAGGGTTCTATTTTTCCTCTCAACAACCCCATTCTATTGTGGGGTTCTAGCAATACTAAATTGCCTAGTAATTCCTTTCTTGGCACAGAAATCATCTAGCTTCTTAATCCTAAATTCACCACCATTATCACTCCTAAGCATTTTAACTTCATTGCCAGGCCTCTTCTCAATCTGAGTGATAAAATCAATTAGAATATCAGCTGTGTCACTCTTCATAGCTAGAAAGAATGTCCAAGTAAACCTAGAAAAGTCATCTGTGATGACAAAGCAATATGACTTACCATTCAGACTTTCTATATTGGTTGGACCAAAGAGGTCCACGTGTAGCATATGAAGAGGTCTAGAACTAGTATGCACCTGTTTGGACTTGAATGAGACCTTGTGTTGCTTGCCTTTAAGACATGCAACACAAGAGTGGTCATTGTGGAAGGCCTTCTCAGGAAAACCATCAACTAAACCAAGTCTCACAAGCCTATTTATATTTTTAAAATTTATGTGCCCTAGTCTCCTGTGCCACAAATTACTCTCATCTACTGAGGCTTTATCATAAAAACAAGACATATTATTATTCATTTTAATCCCATTCAGATTTACATTATATATGTCTTTATGCCTAGGTGTTCTATACTCAATATATTTCTCATCAGGGATCTTATAATCCTTGCTTAACACCAAACACTCAGTATCAGTAAACAGAACTTTATTTTTGTTATCACAAACTTATGATACACTAAAAAGGTTGTAATCAAGTTCTTTTACCAGAAAGACGTTCTCAAAACGCAAATTCTTGGTGAGAAGGGTTCCTTTGCATGTGATAGTACCATATCCGCCTCCAAAGTATACCTTATCACCATCCTTAATGGGAGTGAAGTTGGTCAAGTAGTCTTCCTTCCCTGTCATGTGCCTTGAGCATCCACTATCCCAATATCCATAATCATTGACCTGTCTTTGAATGCCTTGCACATAAAGAAAACAAATTAGTTTTCTTTGGGAACCCAAGTCTTAAAAGACTTGGATTCATCTGGTTGTTCAATAAGAACAGACTTAGTTCTCACAACAACCCCATTCTCATCCTTCTTAGGATGAAATACCCAGTTAACCCCAATAGGTTTGGTAATGACCTTTGAAATGTAATTAAATTTGTTGCAGGTCATTGAAATCCCATTATCATTAGGGTTTTGATCTTTCTTGGGTCTCCATGTTAAGCTTGAAGAAGCTTTAGACCCCTTACCCTGTGGTTGCAAATATTTAGGTCTGGTCACGTTTCTGTCAGCGTTGGAATTAGTCTTGTCAACGCTGAGATTACCCTTGTCAGCGTTGAACCTAGGGTTTGCTACAGAAACCCATTGCCTATTTGACCAGGTGTTTTTCTTTTGAAATGGTCTTTGTCCATGAGTGTTAGACCTTCTAGTAAAGAATAGGGCAGGTCTAATCACTTGTGGACTTTGCTGCACACAAGGTCTGGGTCTGACAACGTTTGACTTCCTAACAACATTGACTTTGTTCCTGTCAACGCTGAAATTGTTCCTGTCAGCGCTGGCTTTGGGAGCGTTGACACACTTGTATGCCAAGTGTGAAAAGCTACCACAAGTGTAACAAGCTTTTCTAGACACAACCTTAGGTCTAGAAGCGAAGAAGCCTGTTCCATTATTGCTAACTTGGCTCTTGGGTGACCTAGTATTCCTATACATCTCTACATATTTAATGCTAGGCTTTCTATCAGTGTTTGAGCCTAGGTCAACAGCTTTACCAGTGACTGGGTTTGTAATCTTAATGGGAGTTGACTCATTGGGACTTTCACATAGTAAGCCACCCTTAACAAACAAAGTAGGGTTAGCTTTCTTCCATTCATTCAGGTCAGTCAACTTTTGTTGGTACTCTTCAACTGGAGTGACAACTCTTGGTGGAGGAATGAATTCCTCCTCTTGGAATTCTGGCAAACCAGTCCAAGATAAGTCCTTTTGCTGGACACCATAGAAGTCACCAGCTGGTGGTGGAACCAAAGAGTAGTCATTCATCCCAATCCCAGTCATGTCCTTAGGATCCCTTTGTTTACCCACACAGTCTCCTAGGGTTTGAGTGGCTCTATCAAATCTTTGAATTTTAAGGCCAACATTGTCTTTATTCTTAATGGCCTCATCTAATTTAGCCTGTAACTCACCATTAACCCTTTCCATGATGTTTCTAATATCCATACT
The DNA here is from genome assembly GCA_025667525.1 of Glebionis coronaria. Taxonomy (NCBI): domain Eukaryota; kingdom Viridiplantae; phylum Streptophyta; class Magnoliopsida; order Asterales; family Asteraceae; genus Glebionis; species Glebionis coronaria. Next base: position 39,449,503 of record CM046879.1, read on the forward strand.
AGCCTCTAACTCATGTTTTAAGATATTTATTTTATCTTTTAAGTCAAATTCCATTTTCTTGTATTCAGAAACGGTTTTCTCAGTTTGAGTGAGGGCTACTTGGTAATTAGACAATTTGCACTTTTCAGTACTCACATCACTCATTAATCTTAACACTTCTTTGTTAAGTTTCTCAGTGTTTAACCTACAACCTTTACTACAAAAAGCATCATTTATACCTCATTTTCAGATGAAGAGGAGGAGTGTGCCATGAGAGCATATTCAACATGCTCTTCTTCTTCAACCTCAGCAATCAAAGCTTTATCCTCTTCAACATTTTTAGCCAGATAGCTCCAATCCCATCCCATACCATCAATTCCTTGAACTGCAAACATGGCTTTGGAATCCTGAGCTTTAACAACCTGACTTGAGGGTTTACCAGCATCAGATCTTCTAGGAGATCTGCATTCCCTCATGAAGTGTCCCATACGATGACAGTTGTAGCATTCAACTTTGGATTTATCAAATCCAGATGTGTCTTTAGCATTGAAGGTCATCTTCTTCTTAAACCTTCTGTTCCACCTATTTGCTCTTATACTAGCAAGAGCCATGTTCCACTTAATGTCCATCTCTTCCAAGTGCTCATCACTTATCTGCTCAAGGTCCTCATATGTAATCACTGAACCATTGGGCAAAGAAGCAATATAAGCACATACAGTATCCAAATCTAAACCAGCAGGTTTAACTCTTGGGGAGTCACTCTTGAATGTGTCAGCGTCTGAATAGGAGACGTTGACAGGACTTGTTCCAGCGCTGACATATGATGATCCAGTAACTGGATGCATGTAAGAGTCCTTCTGATTGAACTGACCTTCACTATGAGAGAAGAAGGCCATGTTACTGGTGGTAGACTTGCTTCCATGCTGTAAAAGAGTTTCATCTTCCAGCAACCTTAGTTTGTTGTAGATGTCATCAAACGAGGAACTCTTATAAGTATTGTTGGCAAGAATAGATCTTGCCTCAATCTTCCATGCCTCACTAAGACTTTTAAGAAAGGTAGCATTCATGTCGACATCACCAAGTTGTGTCCCCATGAAGGACAACTTGCTTGTAATGTCAAGCAATCTGCCTCTCACACTACTCAGTTTCTCATTGGGTTGAGCTTTGAAGACAGCATAATCATGCATGAGTTGCTTTTTCTTCTCTTCCTTAGTGTCTGCATTGCCACCATATGCAACTTCAAGAGCTTCCCAAAGGTTTTTAGCATATTCATAGCCTCTATATTTATGCTGGTTCTCTTGTCCCAAAGAGACTTTCAGAATATTTAGGGCTTTCATGTCGGCCCTTTTCTTTGCTATGTCTTCAGCAGCCACAGCTACCATCTCTAGGTTTTTCTTTCTTATCCTCTTCAGAACATCCAGCAACAGCTGATCTTTGAGCAATAACATTAGCAATCTTTTGGGCTTTATCGAATGTGTTTCCATATTCAATAACCTCCCAGAGTGTGTAGTCATAGATTCCCAGATATTGCTCAAAGTTGAATTTCCACAAATCAAAGTTGGTTGTATCAAGCATGGGAATCTTGATGTTTGGTAAAGATGAGGAGGAGGAGGTTATTGCTTCAGACATGATGTTGTTAGGGTTTTTGAGAAAATTAGGGTTTTGGTGATTTTTAGGGTTCTTGTGTTCTTTAAGATCAAAAGTTCCTCAACAAGCTCTGATACCGCTTGTTGATCCCAAACTTAGATCGATTTAGCTTTATGTATACGAGATTAGATCAAGTAATACACTTAGAGAAACCTTTGTATATGCTTATGATAATCTAAGTGTTATGCGGAATTAACACTTAAACAAGAACACACAATGATATAAATAAAATTTCACTTTGATTAATGATATCAAACTTGCTTACAATGAAAGTAGTTTACGAATGAAAACTTATATAAAACATTAACCTAAAGGTCTTCTTTTATAGACATAAGAAGCCTTGTACAATAATCTACGTATCAGCTATTCTAGGTAAAGATAAATATAGAAAATACATTGTTGTTCCTATCTTTACTAGAAGTAATCTAGAATACAATAAACGCGTAGAGTATATCTTTCCATCAGTGCTTGTCTTCAATGTGTCAACGCTTGACTTTATCTTGTCAACGCTTGAGCTGTCAGCGCTTGTTTTGTTCTTGTCAACGCTTGTTTTACTCTTGTCAGCGCTCAAGTGATCTGGCCTTAATTTATTCCCAACATGAAGAAATTCCTATTATGAAGAGAAGACCATTATTTCAAGAATTTCTCTCAAGATTCGAAGTATGAAGTCATTACCAAATATCGGTGCGAGAAAGGTCTCAAATCGTGAAGCGAGTTATGCCAAGATATGAACTTTATGAGGTCCCGAGAAGCAGTTTTAAAAGATTTTGTCCTTTAGCTAACTATTGATTAAATCGTCCTACTTTATTTTTGGCCTAAATAAACTATCGAAATAAGTCAACAATGCATCCTCGTGATCATTCAAGACAATAATAAAATATAAGAGATACACCTAGGAATAAGGGAGTCTAAGCGAATAATTGAGCCACATGAGTGAGTGTTAGCTTACTAACTTATAATAACAATGATCTCGTTTATAAGCTTGGTGTGGGAAACGTGAAACTTGAGGATGATAAACATTCATGATAACCAAAGCCCTAATGTAAGTCTTTGATCTCTTTACTTGTTCTTCCTTCAAGTATTTTATACTCTTCTATTTTTATTTAGTTCACTATTGTCTAGTATTTAATAAAGGCCAAGATGGGTTAATTATGATGGAAAATGTAAATCGTGCTTCGAAATTATTACATTGCATGAGGGCATTGCAATGGTCAAGTATAGGGATTTAATAAGTGTGAAAACACTTATCCTTTTACCACTTATTTCTTATAATAACAAGACCAAAACGTGTATTTAATGTCGTAAAAGGCGGAATTATACGTGGTTTGTGTTTTTATTGTGTTTTAGGACAAAAATATGAAAAAGGAAGTAAACACGGGCTTTCACGGGCTTTTGTCGAAGAAAAAGACTAAAGACGAAGTTAAAAGATCAAAAGTGCAAGAAGACCGGAAGTCAAAGGCCTATTCTGAAGATTTATCGAAGAAAAACTCTAAAGACGGAAATTTGACGAAGTCGAAGAACCAAGTCAACTAAAAGAAGAAAATTAGAAGACGAGTCCATTTTATCATTCGACTAATCCCGAGACAAAGTTGAGAAAGACGAGTCATTTAAAAAGACGAGAAGACAAAAGGAAGAAAGAAGCACCACACCACACATCCCTTCTCCTATATATACCCTCCTAATCCTTCATTAGGAGGGTGTTAGTTAGTTAGTCATTTTATTTTTAGTTTTCATATCTCTAGAGAGAAGTAGGTGATTCTACTTTCTCTCTCTAGATTTCTTCCATTTTTGTTTCAAGTTTTAAGCTTTTCATTTAATCTTGTATTTGAATCCTTAATCTACAAGTTCAAGTTCAAGCTTTTCATCATCTATCTTATTCTAACTTTATTGTTTTTGATTTTGATTCGGTTCAAGTAGGTAACTTGTTTCATCTTGGTGCTTATTTGATTAAAGTTTTCATCTTTTTGTTCTTATCAATGTTTTTAAACGATTCATGGTCTTAGCTTTTTGTACTTTTAGCTTATTTCGTGTTTAGCTTATTTCCATTCAAGTGTCTTTAAAAATTTAATCTTTCTAAAGTGTATTTTAAAAATCTTGCTTATTTAGTGTTTTAAATGTTTTTAAATTCGTGCTTATTTAGATTTGGTTAAGTTTTGGTAAATGCTTATTTGAAAAAGTGCTTATTTGGTTTTGCTTATTTACCTTTTATATTCCATCGTATCAGTTCTAAGGGTTTTACTTGTTACGATCGAGTTTCGTGATCGCATAAACTCTAGGGTTTCCACTTGCGATCAGAAACTGCGGTCGTTGATTGTGATCCAAACTGTGATCCACAACCATGATCCAAGTATTTTAACCGGAAAATTTAAATTTTTCGACATTTTTTTTCAAAAATTTTGATCTAGTTTGGCCTAGTATTATTTTTCATTTATTTTCTTTTATGTTCTTTCTTTTTGTTATCGCATCGTATGTATATATTTCATTTCAAAAATAAAGTCAAAAATAAAAATAAAGTTAAATAAAATGGTTTTAATGAGTTTAGATGTCTTTGATATATTAGGCCCATCTTGAATTTTTTGACTCAACCCGAGTTTACTTATCCAAGTTTACTCTAGCTAGTATCCTTAACGTGTTTAAGTCAAGTTTTGCTAGGCTTTTATATAGGGAACTTTAAAACGCGAAAGTCTTAACTCTTACGGGTTAAGAACAAGAACTTTTTCGCAAGTTCCTATGATTGATCCTAGAAAGTCGTTTATCAAGGGAACTTTAAAATGCGAATTCTAAACTTGAAAAAGTCTAAGAAGTTGCAAGATCCTATAAATGACTTGAAAACCCAAAACTTTGATTTAATAGGCTAAGCATCCACGAGTCTCATTCCTTGAGATTTTAAATTGTGGAGAACGAGAGATGATAGAGTCATTTATAAGTTTGGTATTCTTTCATGAATTTATGTGAGTTAATTATGAGCTTCTTCTCCCATCGCTTGTTATTAATATAATTGCAATAAGTAAGGTCGTACGATTTGAAAAGTTACTTAGTTTCTAGCACAAGATCGTTTAAAAGTTACTCGGTATTAATTAGAGTTCATAGCCAAGGCATAACTTATTGAAGCGGGATGCGAAGATTGGCGAGTCCAAAAAGGCCCTAACAAGGCATGAGGGCTACATTTTGTTGCTAAAGATCCAAAGTGATGTGAAGAATCATTTATCAAAAACCAATATGAAGGATCAAGACACACGACAAAAAGCAAATACTCCCCTAAAGATCATGGAGAAATCTATCCGAAAATACCCTAGCAAGGTATGAGGATAAATATATCCAAGACCTAAAAGGAGGCGGATCGTTGTATATCAAAATCCAAAATAAAGATTGGAGAAAAATGAACAAGTCGTGGTCCAAGTATGAAGAATCTCTCAAAAACTTCAAGTGGAGAAATTCCTATTATGAAGAGAAGACCATTATTTCAAGAACGTCTCTCAAGATTCAAAGTATGAAGTCATTCCCAAATATCAGTCCAAGAAAGGTCTCAAATCATGAAGAGGGTTATGCCAAGATATGAACTTTATGGGGCCCCGAGAAGCAGTTTTAAAAGATTTTGTCCTTTAGCTAACTATTGATTAAATCGTCCTACTTTATTTTTGGCCTAAATAAACTATCGAAATAAGTCAACAATGCATCCTCGTGATCATTCAAGACAATAATAGAATATAAGAGATACACCTAGGAATAAGGGAGTCTAAGCGAATATTGAGCCACATGAGTGAGTGTTAGCTTACTAACTTATAATAATAATGATCTCGTTTATAAGCTTGGTGTGGGGAACGTGAAACTTGAGGGTGATAAACATTCATGATAACCAAAGCCGTAATGTAAGTCTACGATCTCTTTACTTGTTCTTACTTCAAGTATTTTGTACTCTTCTATTTTTATTTAGTTCATTAGTGTCTAGTATTTAATACAGGGTAAGATGGGTTAATTATGATGGAAAATGTAAATCGTGCTTTGACAATAATGCATTGCATAAGGGCATTGCAATGGTTAAGTATAGGGGATTCAATAATTTTGAAAAAACTTATCCTTTTACCACTTATTTCTTATAATAACAAGACCAAAACGTGTATTTAATGTCGTAAAACGCGGAATTATGTGTTGTTTGTGTTTTTATTGTGTTTTAGGACAAAAATATGAAAAAGGAAGAAAACACGGGCTTTCACAGGCTTTTATCGAAGAAAAAGACAAAAGACGAAGTCAAAAGATCAAAAGTGCAAGAAGAACAGAAGTCAAAGGCCTATTCTGAAGATTTATCGAAGAAAAGGTATAAAGACGGAAGATTGACGAAGTCGAAGAACCAAGTCAACTAAAAGAAGAAAATTAGAAGACGAGTTCATTTTATCATTCGACTAATCCCGAGACAAAGTCGAGAAATGTAACACCAGAGAATTTTCGTTACCATAAATAATAATAAACTATACTAGTTATTATTTGAAATTCATTTTTGAGCGCTACCAAACTTATTGGATTAAAAACAGAACATATTTTGACAAAATCTGAAAATCACGCAGTTTGCGTACCGGCACGATATAAATTAAATTAATATTTAATTTTCATGAGATATCTAATAAAAATATTTACTAAATTAGTTTATACTTTTGTTTCAATAACGTTTGTTAAAAACGCGAATAATCAAGTTGAAGTCCATTTTTCTTTAAAACTACGTGTCTGAGAAAAACATAAGATGACTTACACTTAAATGAATTTATGAGTGATTTATGAATTACTAGTCGTATGAATGATCCATTTTCATGGAAAAACGATTTTAAACGCAACGGTGAAAATTTTGAATTTTTAATCCTATTTTTATCAATAAGATGACTTACACTTAAATGAATTTATGAGTGATTTATGAATTACTAGTCGTATGAATGATCCATTTTCATGGAAAAACGATTTTAAACGCAACGGTGAAAATTTTGAATTTTTAATCCTATTTTTATCAATCCCATTCGAGCCTCGAGTCACGTTTAAACAAAATAAAAGAAAGTTAATTAAACAGTTTTCGTTTTTAACCCTCAACTCCCCTAACCTTACACATCACTTTAATATAAATAGAAAATCTTATTATATTCTCTCATTCATCACCTTCACACACACACACACACAAACCCTAAATACCATAACTCTCTCTCTCTCTATAAAATCCGGCCACCGGAAAACTTTCCGGCGCCGTCACCCTTTTCCGGCCAAAAATCCGGCGAGCACTAAAATAGATCTTGGTTCCGTAGGAGCAAGTCAGAAAGTAGAACCATCTGATTTGATTCGTTCTCAATAGCCATGAGATGATCATCTTAGGGTGATCCTTTTGTCGACGGATGCTCCTATTACACTCGTAGTCTCTGAAGGATGAGAACCAACTATGTAGCATCTACACCGAGAATTCAAGTATTGTATACGTCATTAGTCTGATCCTTTGTAGGAACTACCCGTAATAACGAACTTGCAAAATGGATCTTTTTATCATAAAGAGATTCGTCGTTCCCGTCACCTGATGTACCCGATACACCAACCGATCTATCCTATATATAAAATTTTCGGCTAGCACCGGCCCCCTACACCATCACCACCCTTTCCTCGTCGCTGTCACTCCGCAACCACCACCGACCCAGCAACCATGATAGTCTGAACCACCACCAGGTGGTCTTTCACCACGCCAGCCGCCACCACTATACGCCGTATCCATCAATTAACCACCACCTCGAAACCCTTTTGCCACCCTCACCCGTGAACCACCACCATATCCGACCACCATCGTGGTCTTTGCTGCTCGGCCACCACCATCAGGCGCCACATCAATGGTGCTACTATGGTTGTTGTTTGTGTATCGAAAACCATCACAACTGCATTTTCGTGTTGGTCTTGATTTCTTCACAGCCCGTAAGGGTGTTTGTTTTATGAGTACCACGAAACCACCATCTAGGTGGTGTTCGTTGGTGTTTTCCGGTCAACATAACCCGTAGGGTTTCGGGTTGTGGTTAATGATGTTAATATTTTGGGCTTTGTGATTTAACTGTCGTTAGGTTCGTTGGTTATATTTAACGGCAGTTAGGGCTTATTGATGTGGGTTGAAATTCGTTAAAGGAGTGTTTGGTTATTCGTTTAATGACAGTTTGGGAGTGTTGGGATTTAAGTATAAACTGCCTATTTAGGGGCGTTTGGTTTTGAGTTTTGAGAGCCCAATAGGAGTTTGGGTTTGTGAATAATTAAAAAATTAACGTATTGGTTGAAGGTGGTGATTATCGATTAGCTTAATTATAATATTAACGATTTGACACCGATTAGTTTTATATAATAAAATTTTGTAGACGTTTGCAACATTGATTGGTTTTGAAAGTGGAAATATTATATTTTATGATTATGGAAAACGTTATATAAACGAATAGGTCATGCCGAAATCTTTATAAATTTAATATATATTTAGTTTTCTTAAATATTAGTTAGAAACTAAAACCTTTGTTAGGAATATTAAGTTGACAATAATGAAATAACGATTTATAAAATATTATTTTATAAAATCATAACCACTATATATACTTTTGAAACTCCATTTGGAACTCTGAAACGTGTGCCCTATTTTATTAAATGATCTTTACTTAAATAAATAGGTGATTTTGAAAGTGTGTCGAATTATTTAAGTTTATTTTATTTGCAAGGTATTGCATGCTTGGATTATTTTATTCTTTTGTTGTCATCTTCTTGAGTTTTGTACATGTCGCGTGTCATGTATATTCTGGGTTATTCGTGCGTTGTCTGTTCTTGTTATATAATTCAAGCTATGAATTATATACATGTTCCGTTCCTCCGTGTGTAATATATATTAGGTATATATATTACATATCGGGTGGTATGCTCTGCTTCACCTTACTAAACCGATTACCGAACCGATTGCTGAACCAATTACTGAACCGATCACTGAACTGATCACTGAACTGATTACTGAACCGATCACTAAACCGATTACTGAACCAGTTATTGAACCGATTACCGAATGATTTCGATATGGGATTTAAGCGGTTTATGAACCGATGGTATTGATGAAACTTTTCATCGGGTAAGCTTGGATGCATCGATTTGGGATGTTGGGAGATGATCGATAAGATAAACTGTGACTTCCGGTATCGAGCAGTTCTGGCCTACGCTACACTACTCTTGTATTCACGTCTTTGCAAATTGTTCTGCAACATCGATGTGAGTTCATACCCCCTCTTTTTATTTTCAAATCGCTTTATAAATGTTTTGAATCTCTTTTGGGGGAGATACATGCTTGTCGATGTCAAATACGTGTTATGCATTTAAATGATTGTTTACGATATACATGTCTACACTTTCCATGCGTTATTGTGATAAATACAAGTTGATATCTTTTTGAAGATTGCTTATATTGCGTACGTGCTTGTACTTTAGTGGATTGTTTACGTGACATGTGTGTTTATACATTTGGGATTATTGATGATTTATACTTGTGAATATCGGGGCTATCCCATAGCTCCTTTTAAACTGTTTTGTATGCTAAATACTGTGAAGTGAAATAAATGCGTGTACTTGCTTGTGGACACAAAGATTGATTTCTGTGAACGCTCAGTGAACTTCGTTTATGATTAGCCTAAGTAGTGTTAGCCATAGTCTCCACTATCATGATTCGTTAATTACTCTGGTAGAGTAAGCTCTTATGTTATGGATAGATTTATTGAGGCTTGACAACCTCCACTCGGGCATTCTGACGCCGGACGAGTGTATATCATTTGTGTGAACTTGGGTAGTCTTGGCTAGACTCCCACTTGGGGCAACTTATATGTACATTGTGGTGTACGTACTGGATCATTAGCTTCGAAATCATGAGCTTAGCGCTATCATAAACACTGAAACACCCGATTTATCCTACACTTGGGACTATATCTCCTATAGTTGCCTTGGGTACTTGAACTGAACTTTTGCGGTCCATCTTGCTATGAATCTTGAATGTGAATCTTGACCTTGATCTTGCTATGAATCTTGAATGTAAATCTTGACTTTGATCTTGCTATGAATATTGATATGAATCCTCACTGCGATCATGTATTGATCTGATATGAATCTTAACTGCGATATTTATATGAATCTTAACTGCGATCATGTATTGATCTAATAAGAATCTTAGCTATGATATCGATACGAATCTTGACTATAGTAATGAAATGATCTTGACATGAATTTATTATGTGGTTCTGACATGATACCTGCATGAGATATGATAGGATTATTGTACGTAGACTGATCTAATTCTTAGGTGTGGTATTGATGTGATTCATGCATATGGTCTTTATATGACACTTATATGATGGTTTGAAATGATGCTTACACACTTGGTTGATATGATGCTTATATGAAGGTTTGATATGATGGTTAAATGATGGTTGGACATGATGCTTATATGTTTGTGTGATATATGTTGGTTGGATATGATACTGAGATGCATGTTTGACATGATGCTTATATGTATTTCTTTTCAATGATTCTCATATGTGATCTTGATTACTAACATGAACCTAGAACATGACATTGTTATTTATATTGACCGTGACTATTGAATTGAACTGGATGTGAATGTGATCATGAACCCAAAACTGAATTGAAATGAACTGTGAGCATGATCTACAACTTGTGTATGAACTGAAATTTTTTTGTTAACTGTTATGCTATTTCTAAACTTTGATTTGTGACCGAGCTTTGTGGTAATGTCTCTTTATTGTGAAACTCTGGATTTCTAAACGTTTTTACGATACTACTTTTAGTAGTTGTCCTTGTAAACTTATAAAGTGTCTTAAACATTTTAATAAAACTTATAAACTCGCCAACCTTTGTGTTGACACTTTTAAGCATGTATTCTCAAGTACTTGACTGTATGATTATTTGGAGTCAACATTGTGGTATTTGGCATAGAGGTCGTCCTCTCGGATCAAGAGTCGGATAATCATGACGTAACAGGCCCCAATACTCGTGGGCTTCCGTTGGGCCAATTTGGGGGTGTTACAGATTGGTATCAGAGCCTTGGTTATAGAGAACTAGGTGTTATTGTATAGGCCTAGACTATAACCGATGCTCTTCTGTGTTTTAGCATGTCATTATGCATATTCCTCTGATATATGAATACGTTCTTTACATGATACGACTGTTTATCCGCTGCTATATGAATACTTGCCATGTATGTTTGCGATCTCTCGTTCCGCTGTTATATGAATATCTGCTTTACAGGTTGTGATTAATTTATGCACTGTTATATGTGTATTTGATCTACATGTTGGTTATTACTTTATGTGTTGCTCATGAATATTTGCTTTACATATTCCAGAGGCTTTGTACGATGCTATATGAATGGTTTTCTCACATACTGATTGTTTATGCGCCGATATATGAATGTTTGCCTTGTGTGTTTGCTATTACTTTATATAGTGCTGCATGATTTTAGTTTGCGCGCTATAGAAATCTTGCCTTATCATGTGTTTCTTGAAAATAAAGGTAGTAAATTACTTTTCTACATGATATTTTTTGACCTGTACATTTTTATGTGGATCTACTAAATCTATATATTTTAAGAACATAAATATAATTTTTATAAAAGTATATGTTATTGCATTTATAAAATCTACGGATATAAATGTGTTCTTGGTGAATTATTGGTGTTTATTAGTTTTAGGTACAAACTAATAGTGTTGCTTGCGTTTAAAAGTGGTCAAAAATATATTTTACAAAAGTTATGCATTCTGTCTGAATTTTATATTGAGCTTAAATGTTCATAAAAGTTGTTTTGACACTAGATTAGTACAAGATAATGAAACTATATTACCTCCCATTCGGTATATTATAAGCTAAAACGGAGTCGAAATGAGCAAGATATAATCGTTTGAAATTTGTTGTCGGAAAAATTAATTTTTGCGGAAACACTAAAAATAGTTGCTATCCATAATTTAAAAATAATCGAAATGACGTTTTTTAATTAAACCGAGCTATTTTGTGTGTCGAAATGGGTATAAAATGTTGTATATGATTGTTGGAAACGTTTTGAAAAAAAGAAGGTAAAAGAGTGTATTGGACTTAATTGGCGATTAATACTACTTGAACGTCGTAAGTGAGTATTTTGCGGAAAGATGAACTATGAGTTGTTTGTGATTTGAGAAAGTTTTGAAAATATGGGAACTAGATCGAGATTTGAGTACTTACTAAAAATGGAAAATTTTGAAATGACGCCGAAAGGCTGTCGGATTTTCTGTATAAACGTGTTGAGAAGTTTATTAAGCTAAATTTGGGTATATTAAAATTTACGAAGAAAGGTTGTCGAAATTCTGTCGAGTCAAAAATAAACATTTTTGCCTAAGTATAAGATACTAATATTAACTATATGATTTCAATGAGTCATATTTTAATTGTAAAACTAAGCACATGTTTGGCAAGTGACATACGTGATAAACTTATGTGATTTAAATTTTTCGCGCCTGAATATAGTATTATGTTTAGGTCGCTGCTAGTACTGTTCGCTATTACTTGCCTTACTTGTGCGGATTGAATCTTTGCTTGAGACGAGTTTATAGTTCCCTATTAAACGGCTTTATATGTTTAATGTTCTGGGATGCAATAGATGCTTGATTTGCGCGTTTTCTATTATCTTATATACCGCTACATGACTTATGCTTGCGATTGCTTTATGCACCTTACAGATCGTTGCCTTATCTGTTTATGATAGCATAATATGCTGCCACCTGACTATATGCATTACGTAGTTACGATTGTTTTATATATACATTCGTACTTATTTACGAGACTTCCTCGACGATGAATGAGACTCATGTAATCGGCTAGTTCCTTTATTTATTTGATAACCATTATAATATATCATTATATTATATACGGGTTCCTTGTTTGGTACGTGTTATCATGCACGTTATTGCGTGATTGCGATTTATTTTCTTCCGCTTATGAATTTGAACATCTATTTATGGAAAGCAACTCACTGACGACTCCTGCGCTTGCTTTTGACAATTTCCTCTAATAACGTTTTAGAGATTTTAACTATTTTCAATGAGATTTTGCCGCTGATAAATATTATGATATATTATCCCCTTGATTACGTTTTATGTTCGTACACTCCATACACATCTATACTCTCGATATCGCAAACGCCTATTATTGGAGTGTAATTAGTCGACGTCTCGTTTTGATTATCTGATGTAATTCTATGTGATATCATTTGGATAGTTTGCATGTCTGAATGGTGCGGTGTGACTCAAATCAGGGTACTTATGATTTCATAATTAAATGGAATGGGATGTTTGGATATGGAACATAAGTCACCTGACGACAAGTTAATTATGATTTCGTATTTAGATGGTATGGGACATCCAAATGTAAAATCATAAGCCACCGGACCATGAGCTTATTTATGGTTCCGTATTGAGATGGTATGGGACGTTTGAATACGGAAGGTATAAATAAAGTAGTTGTAAACTCTCTTGGTAGTACCTATTTTCTTAGATATATTATCTATTTCAATAGTAACTCTTGTCGAGAATATTTTAGTGAGATGAGTTATGAGGTCTTTATTGAAATGGATTGGGACGCATTTACATTTGAATAGAGAAGTTATAAATCGTTTAACCAAAGGTTTATTATTTATATTTACATAGATTGGGACGCCTCTATATGTAAATGTGAATTATAAACAAGTGGGCTTAAGCGCATCTGACACAATTTCGTATATACATTATTATTATATTATTCTGGTTATGGAATGTGTTTCTTTTGACTCATAATTTGTCCGTATGATTTTAGTCATTATTTCGTCCTCTTACCGTTAGCATTTTTGCGTTTTGGCGAAAGATTTCATAAACTTCATTTGATTCGCAAATTGTTGCACGAATCCTTCTGAATGAACACTGATCAACATGAGCCTAACGAGCTGACTGTAGTGAACCCTATCTCGACTTTTCAGAGTCAACGACTTGATAGAATTCTTCACTTATAACCGTCCACTATTTATTCTATTAACCCTTACCGACATTTAAGATGTTGGCGACTTGTCGAACTCTTCGCTTCTAGTTGTCCATATCTGTTCTTTGAACTATTACTGCTTTGTCAGATTGATTGCCAAACCTTTCGGATATATTCCAGCTTTACCTATTTCTTTCCAACATTCTTGACACTTCTAAACCTAGTAACAACGATCGAGTTTTGAGGACAAAACTCAAAATAACACGTGGATGATGTAACACCAGAGAATTTTCCTTACCATAAATAATAATAAACTATACTAGTTATTATTTGAAATTCATTTTTTAGCGCTGCCAAACTTATTGGATTCAAAAAAACAGAACATATTTTGACAAAATCTGAAAATCGTGCAGTTTGCGTACCGGCACGATATAAATTAAATTAATATTTAATTTTCATGAGATATCAAATAAAAAGATTTATTAAATTAGTTTATACTTTTGTTTCAATAACGTTTGTTAAAAACACGAATAATCAAGTTGAAGTCCATTTTTCTTTAAAACTACGCTTGTCTGGGAAAAACATAAGATGACTTACACTTAAATGAATTTATGAGTGATTTATGAATTACTAGTCGTATGAATGATCCATTTTCATGGACAAACGATTTTAAACGCAACGGTGAAAATTTTGAATTTTTAATCTTATTTTTATCAATCCCGATCAAGCCTCGAGTCACGTTTAAACAAAATAAAAGAAAGTTAATTAAACAATTTTCGTTTTTAACCCTCAACTCCCCTAACCTTACACATCACTTTAATATAAATAGAAAATCTTATTATTTTCTCTCATTCATCACCTTCACACACAAACACACACAAACCCTAAATACCATAACTCTCTCTCTCTCTATAAAATCTGGCCACCGGAAAACGTTCCGGCGCCGTCACCCTTTTCCGGCCAAAAATCTGGCGAGCACTAAAATACTCCCCGTCACCTGATGTGCCCGATACACCAACCGATCTATCCTATATATATCATTTTCGGCTACCACCGGCCCCCTACACCATCACCACCCTTTCCTCGTCGCTGTCACTCCGTAACCACCACCGACCCAGCAACCATGATAGTCTGAACCACCACCATGTGGTCTTTCACCACGTCAGCCGCCACCACTATACGCCGTCTCCATCAATTGACCACCACCTCGAAACCCTTTTACCACCCTCACCCATGAACCACCACCATATCCGACCACCATCGTGGTCTTTGCTGCTCGGACACCACCATCAGGCGCCACATCAGTGGTGCTACTATTGTTGTTATTTGTGTATCGAAAACCATCACAACTGCGTTTTCGTGTTGGTCTCGATTTCTTCACAGCCCGTAAGGGTGTTTGTTTTATGAGTACCACAAAACCACCATCTAGGTGGTGTTCGTTGGTGTTTTCCGGTCAACACAGCCCGTAGGGTGTCGGGTTGTGGTTAATGATGTTAATATTTTGGGCTTTGTGATTTAACTGTCGTTAGGTTCGTTGGTTATATTTAACGGCAGTTAGGGCTTATTGATGTGGGTTGAAATTTGTTAAAGGAGTGTTTGGTTATCCGTTTAATGACAGTTTAAGAGTGTTGGGATTTAAGACTAAACTGCCTATTTAGGGGCGTTTGGTTTTGAGTTTTGAGAGCCCAATAGGAGTTTGGGTTTGTGAATAATTAAAAAATTAACGTATTGGTTGAAGGTGGTGCTTATCGATTAGCTTAATATAATATTAAAGATTTGACACCGATTAGTTTTATATAATAAAATTATGTGGACGTTTGCAACATTGATTGGTTTTGAAAGTGGAAATATTATATTTTATGATTATGAAAAACGTTATATAAACGAATAGGTCATGCCGAAATCTTTATAAATTTAATATATATTTAGTTTTCTTAAATATTAATTAGAAACTAAAACCTTTGTTAGGAATATTAAGTTGACTATAATGAAATAACGACTTATAAAATATTATTTTATAAAATCATAACCACTATATATACTTTTGAAACTCCATTTGGAACTCTAAAACGTGTGCCCTCTTTTATTAAATGATCTTTACTTAAATAAATAGGTGATTTTGAAAGTGTGTCGAATTATTTAAGTTTATTTTATTTGCAAGGTATTGCATTCTTGGATTATTTTATTCTTTTGTTGTCATCTTCTTGAGTTTTGTACATGTCGTGTGTCATGTATATTCTGGGTTATTCGTTCGTTGTCTGTTCTTGTTATATAATTCAAGCTATGAATTATATACATGTTCCGTTCCTCCGTGTGTAATATATATTAGGTATATATATTACATATCGGGTGGTATCCTCCGCTTCATCTTACTAAACCGATTACCGAACCGATTGCTGAACCAATTACTGAACCGATCACTGAACTGATCACTGAACTGATTACTGAACCGATCACTGAACCGATTACTGAACCAGTTATTGAACCGATTACCGAACGATTTCGATATGGGATTTAAGAGGTTTATGAATCGATGGTATTGATGAAACTTTTCATCGAGAAAGCTTGGATGCATCGATTTGGGATGCTGGGAGATGATCGATAAGATAAACTGTGGCTTTCGGTATCGAGCAGTTCCGGCCTACGCTACACTGCTCTTGTATTCACGTCTTTGCAAATTGTTCTGCAACATCGATGTGAGTTCATACCCCCTCTTTTTATTTTCAAATCGCTTTATAAATGTTTTGAATCTCTTTTGGGGGAGATACATGCTTGTCGATGTCAAATGCGTGTTATGCATTTCAATGATTGTTTATGATATACATGTCTACACTTTCCATGCGTTATTGTGATAAATACAAGTTGATATCTTTTTGAAGATTGCTTATATTGCGTACGTGCTTGTACTTTAGTGGATTGTTTACGTGACATGTGTGTGTATACATTTGGGGTTATTGATGATTTATTGATTGTTGTAAAATTAGACACTTGTTTAGGAAAAAGAAGCACCTAAAATATAGGGTAAGCACGACGATTTAGGAAAACCGTGTGTAAATGACCCAATGAAGTGAGTTCGTTCTCGAGGAGGCAAGTGCGTTGTGTAATGAATTGATTAATGATTTATGATTATATTGAGAAAAAGAAAATAGAAATGGGGTAAGAAGAGAATGATGGTTACGAAGACGGATTAAGTTAAGACGAAAAAGGTCGTTCACGTAAAATCGTAAAAAGCTACAAATTAAAAATTTAAACCTAAAAATTAATTAAAAGTTAAAAGTAAGTCTAAAATAATATAAACAAGAATAAAAATCCAATAAAAATATTTTAAAACCTTTTATTAATTAAATATTCAATTTTAAATGCTAATTAAAGCCCTAAAATTAAATATAATCAATCAAAATGTCCAAAATATTATTTTATTGAACTAATAAGTTACTTATATTATTTAAATACTAAAAAGTATTTTTCCTAAATTTTCAAAACTAATTTTCTATTTTTAAAACACTTAAAACTATTTTTAAACCAAAATAATTATAAAAAATAATAAAATAATGCTAAAAATAATTGGACAATTTTAAAAATCCTAAATTACTCCAAAGAACAGTAGAAAAATGAAAAAGTTTGAAAAATATAAAATTTTCCACTAAAAGACAAAAACAGTTTGAATAAAAACCCTAATTAAACTAATTTAATTCTAAAAAATAATTAAAAAGTGAACAGTAAAAACCTTTTGAACTAAAAATCTTAAATTATTTTTCTAAGTCTATGAAAATTTTTAAAACTGAAAAATAATGATTTTTGGCACTAAAAGACAAAAATCAGAAATTAAAAAGTATTTAAAAATGCAATTTAACCTAAAAAATAGCAAATGAACAGTAATAAAAAATCTAATTAAGTAGAAAAATCAAAAATTACATAAGAAAAATTATGAAACAAAAATCAACTCCTAATTCCTATTTTCACCCACTAAAGACAAAAAAAGTCAAAATCCTGATAGTGACATGTCCAAAGGTTTTGTCCTTATGTTGAGCAGTGGTAAAAATTGTGCAAGCAGGGGGAACTTTGTTCCCACTCTTAGTGTATTTTTTTGGTCAGTTTAGTAATAAGCTTAGGAAAGCTTATTTGATGGCTTATTTTGGAAAATAAGGCACTCCCACAACCAGTTGGATTGTGGGAAGTCAATAGCAACACAAAAAACACAAGTCACCTTCACAAAATTCACACAAAAGGGACAAGAAAGTTACTGATTAAGGCCTAAGGTTTCTGATGAACAGTAATCTTGTTTACATGCACAAAAATGAATTTCAAACCCTTAAATCTTGCACACAAACTAAACAAATGACATGACACTGATGACAAATCCTACTTAAACCTATCTTCTAACAATTACCAAGATTTAAAAGCAAAATCTCACAAAAACAGGCCTGAAATGGGGCTTTGCTGATTTTAGCTACTTTTACCCAATTTTGAACATGCAAACTTGAATTTCCTCTACCAAACTGAAACCTAAATACTTATATCACCTAATAATATCCTAATGAGTGTGTTGAACAGGTTTTAAAACAAGATTTATATCATTTACCCTAGTTTAAACCCTAATCCAAACACTCCTTTAAATTCTGAAATTGAACTTTCACAAACCAAATGAGTTCAAATCACACCCAAACTGATCCCAAACTAACTAAACATACATATAACTACCCAAGAAGCAATAACAAGCAGATTAAATCAACACTTAAGCAGATTTCACAAATTTGATGCCAAATCACATAAATCACAACTTTTGAAAACGGAAACAAGGAAACAAGGGACTTACCTTGTGGGACCTACAATCCAGGTCCCACAATGGTTGAAAAGCCACCTCCTACAAGCCCGGGCTTGTGCTGATCCTTTTTGGCTGTTTGAAATGAAGATGATGATGATATTTGTTCTTGTTTTGAACCTGCCAAAAACAGACAACCAAGAACAAGAATAACCTGGTACAAGAGCTTATAGGCTATAAGATTGACTTATTGACAAGTCAACTTATAGCTTATTGCTTTAAAAATAAAGTAGAAATATTAAAAAAAACTGATTTTTTTCTTGAATGAAAATTTGAAAATTTAGAAAACTTGGAAAGACTTGAAACGAATTAAATAGCTTATACAAGCTTAGTAGCTTATTTGGTTATCCACCAAATAAGCTAATAGCTCCTATAACTATCACAGAAAGTCAAGGGTTTGGGTTGAGTGTCCTCTCACCAAAGCCTACACTTTCTGAATGAAACTTAACAAACTCAAAAAGGATTATGGAACTCGGATTATGCTTAAACAATACCACCAACTTTTAAACAATAAAAAGGAATTACTTTATAAACACAAATACCAACTTTTATAACTTTAAAAAGGGATTACAATATTTTTAAAATCAAAAATTTGGAACAAAGGTGCATTCACATGCGAATGCCCTTTAAATACTAAGTGATAGAACATACTAGAGACTAAAACCCTAATACATGGAATTCCTAAAAAGCCCTTGGACGAATCTTCAAATCTTGGTCAAATATAGTCTTCACGTGATTGCCAGTTGGAATGGATGTACTTGTGATGATCTTGGCCACTTATTCAGTCTTTGGGAGCAAGAAATGAAGCAGGGACGTTGGATGTGTCTTTTTGGGGTTTTGTTGTGAAAGTGATGGAGCAGGGGTGGGACGAATGGGGACCCACAGCCATGTGAGGTTGTTTCTGGGTGTGGGGTTTTGTTAAGATGATGGTTAATTACCAGTCTGGAGATTATCACACAAAACCCTTTTGTTTTTAAATGGATTGAAGCTGGGGGGTTTTAGGGTTTATGTGGGATTAAGGATGGGGTTTAATCTGATTTGGGGGTTAATGATTTTAAAAAGGTGTTAAGGAGGGAAAATTAAATAATCAGTTAATATTGATTATTTAAAGTTGGGTGGATTGTTGACGTGGGAGGGAGAGTGAGGTGGAGGATTGTGAGTGGTGGAGTGGGGTGAGTTGGCAGATTGATTGGTGGGGAGGAGTTGTGTTGTCTGGCAGAAATGGCCCTCCAATTCTCTTCAATCTTTCACTTTGTAATAAACAGCAAACAATCTTCATTCCTTTGTAAACAACTTTGACAGCTTGTCAATTTCAGTCCTTTTGTTTAATTAAACTTTAGGCAATGACTACAAATGTCATTTGGGCATTCTTTAAGGGCTCATAGTGTAATTTCTTGACATTTAAGGGACCACAATGCAATTTATGAGTTTTGCAAGGGTATAAAATGCCAAGTCTTCAAAAGATGAGGGACCATTCTTGTACAATCTTTAAACTTCAAGGACCATTTTGGAAATTCTTGATTCGGGTCTGGTTCATTGTGCGGCTTCGTTTCCCGTGTTCGTTATTGATTGATTCTTGTGATCTTTTTGCCATTTCCTCAATATCCGTACCTAAAATACACAAGCAACAAACACGAGCATATATTTGGCAGTTTTAATGATATTTAATGCATTTTAAGCCCGATTTGGACGATGAGACTATGCATAAAAGCAGTCTCATCACTCCCCCATACTAAACCATTGTCGTGCCCTCACGCAATGCTAGAATAAAGTATCGTAGCATCTCCAAAATTCATTTTTATTCACTTTTATTGAAAGATAAACTAGCTACACTACTACTATTACTACTACTTGCGTTTTAGACATAATATATGATTTTCATCGCAAAATGGGACGTTTAGGTTCATAGAATAAGAACACGTGAATGCTTCGTTAGAAATAATTTCATCGTCCTCGATTTTCACCCCAATTCCATGCCAAGCGTGCAACGAGATCATTTTCATTATAAGTTAGTAATTCTAACACTACTCATATGCCCTAATCACGTACTTATCCTCCCATTATTCCTAAGTTGTATCTCTTATATTTTATTATGTCTTGAATGTTTCACGAGGATACATTGTTGACTTATGCGATAATAGAGATTTAGGTCTAAAAATAGAGTTCTAACAGTGTAACCAAGACCATCAAATCAATAACCCCTCCTAATAGACAACAATGTTAAAAAATTAAGTTGACAAGAAGAATCGATAAACACGGTTTTATAACGGTTTTGAACATGAGACTTATTACCAAGACTTTTATACGCCCCCTAACGGAAGGGCCTTATTATCTTTGGTTTACCTCCATCTTTTATTCAACTTCGCCATGAAGCTTTTATTATGACTTCGATCTTGCCTTGCCTTTTATTATCCTCCTCATCGGTGGTTTTATTAGCCAAAGACGTATATCCTCACGCTAAAGCGAATTTTGGATCTTTAAAGCTTCGAAGATTAAGGCTTGATTCACTTTCAATTTTGCATAAATTTTTCGGCCTTGTGGGGCTTCAAATTGTTTGCTTGATTTAGGTGAGCACTTGAAATCTTATTATTGGGTGAAGCTTTTGATTATTCGGGTGCCAATACTTCAAAACCGTGACGCTGGCGATACCTTCATGTCTTCCCAATTTAATTACACGGAAGCTACTAGAAAAGACTAGAAACCCAACAATCCTAACTAAACCTCTAAGTCAATATTTATTAAGCAAAAAATATTTACATGCGAAGGGAGAATAAGCAAACAATGAGAACACATGAGTTTTTGAAAGAATACGAGTACTCTACGTTTAGCATAGTAACTTATAATTAACCCTATCATTTCTCGTCCTCATTTAAGAGACTTAGCCTAATGTGTAGTTAAGGAATCAAAGCTAAGTGCTCAACACGCACGGTCGAGTCAAAAATTACTCTTATTCTCGCCATCGGAAAACCTACATTCGTGCCTTCAAACACTTATAAAACATGAGAAAAAATTTAAAATTTGGCCATTTTTAGCCTTATTTTGCAACAAAAACGATAAACAAAAAGATAAACTTTGGAAAGCGTGAAGGTTTGGCAAGGCAAGTATCTATTCACCCCCCCCCCCCCATACTAAAGTTAAACATTGTCCTCAATGTTTCGAGTCTAGGGGTGCAAACACCCCCATACTAGAGACGTAGTCGAATGCCTAATCTAGCATGGAAAGGGTGTAACCAATAAATTAATAGCTGTTTATGAAGTGTGCTAAAAACCTAAGGTTAGAACATCAAAAGGATATATCATTTGGATATTGAGAAAGTCTTCAAAGCAAACGATCGAGTGCTCCCATAAAACGAATACGAGAGGCTCCAATCGTGAAGATCATGATCTAAAAACCACAATGCACAAACAACCACGGAACAAAGGTTGGAAGGGCACAAATCCCCTCACATTAAACTAATTAGAAAGCAATAATATGTACATGGATAAGCATGGGTTTCCCCCACGAGGCACCTTGTTTTTGATAACCGAGTCAAAATCTCGACTCGAATCCCCATAAATGTGATCATTTAGGGATAATCATGGTGTGGTCAATTTTTAGTGGGGCTTACATGATAAACAAGGCCCAAAAACAACCGGTATTAAGGACTAAGTCCTTTGATGGTGTAAAATACCGGGATCGAAGATGGCGTTCTCGTTTTCATTGGAAAAACAATTCAACGCCACTTCATCGAGTGTCAACAAAGACCCCAAGGGTTTCAAGAAAATAGATGAGAAGAAATAGAAGGGTGGGACAATGGGTAAGTCATAAAAACCATGAGCTACTCGAGGTAGACTCACACCAATCAAATAGAAAGATTTTCCATTTATTACATCGGTGGAAGACCGAGATTTCCCTTTATAAGCAATTCCGGGATCAAATATCTCGTCCTCGGTGGAGAAAGGGGAGGGAACATAAGGGGCTTCCCCCACACTAGTTCCACACAAAGCATCGTCAAAAGGAGAAGACGAGCTTGTAGTACTCAAAACACGAGGTGATGACGGAGTTAGCATTGTAGAAAAATCTTTTAAATTCAATTCAAAATCTTTCCCTTTTTCATCTTTTAAACTCTCCTTATGAAAACCCGACTTACTTATGTCAAGAATATTTGGTGTTTCTAAAGCAATGTTAGTCACACTAAAAATTCTCACATTTGAAAATCGTTTTGGCTTAGGTGGTGGTAAGTTCCCAAAATGTTTGTCAACAAAGAAAACTCCCCCATCGGGATCAACATATTCATCATCTGAAGAATCATTCGTGATTGGAATCGTAGGCTTAACACTCTTAACCTCCACCGGCGGAGGGGGCGGAAAATCGTTTTTATCATCAACTCCTAAAACTCCTTTTGAAATCCTTTTGCAAATGTTTTTGATGGGATTAACATTGTTCAAAGACGTGATAGAATACACATGAGAAAGCGTAGAGTTTTGAGTTGCATTAATAACGAGTTCTTCCTCATTGAAACGAAGAGTGATTTTCCTAGCATGCACATCGATAAGTGCTCTCGAGGTATCCAAAAATGATCGACCTAAAATTAGAGGAACTTTAGGATCGATAGGAATGTCAACAACAATAAAGTCCACGGGATAGTAGAACTTTCCAACTTTCACGAAGACGTCCTCGGCTACTCCACAAGCTAGAATCGTAGAATGATCGGCCATCTCGATTGACATTCTTGAAGGAGTGAGATTTGGAAGATTGAGCGACTTAAAAATCTCAAGAGGCATCAAATTAATACTAGCACCAAGATCGGCCAAGGCGTATCATTCTTCCATGTCTTGTATAGCACATGGGATTAAAAACTTGCCGGGATCATCGACTTTTTGAGGTATGCGGATAAGAAAAACTGATGAACAACTAGACGATTTTTTCCAATTTTTCTTTGTTATTCAACATACTTTTGAAGTTCGCGGCAAATCGAGGCATCATGACCAAGGCGTCAGCAAAACTAATATTAAAATGCAAGTCACGAAACATTTTCATGAAAAGTTTAAATTGATAATTATTTCGTTCTTGTGCCTTTTCCTTGTCTCGTCTTGAAGGGTAAGGTAAGGGTGGTGTGGGTTGGGGCATAGGCATCGGCCTTGGAATCTCGGGTTCCATGATTGGTATGGGTTCAACCGTAGGTGTGGCATGAGCGGTACTTCGTGGGCTTGGAATTTGCTCCTTTTCAACCACCACCTCGGGTTCTTTCTCTTTTTCCTTCTCCATAGAAGTACTTGGACGAGAAATGGGTTCTTTGAAATTTTTACCACTACGAGTAGTAATAACCTTCAATTCTCCTTTCGGGTTCATGATGGTATCACTAGGAAGACCACCCGAAGAAGAAGGTTTACACATGATAGCTTCAAACATTTTTCCCATTCGGTCTTCAAACTTAGATTGCCTAGCATCCGCTTTTAACAATTCTTGCTTAATCTCATGTTGACCTTGCTCCATTTTTTGTTGATTTTGTTGGAGTCGTTGAACATTTCATTCCATTTTATTAGCATGAGTCTTAAGTTCATTAGCAAGTTCGTTTTTAAGCTCGTTTTTCAACTCGGATCTTAAGCTAACCATTTCACGTTGCATATTATCAAACTTAGCATCGTTTGCCTTAGCATAATTCAAAAATTCTCCTTGAGGATTTTTGGTGTGATCATTTTGAAAACCTTGTGTGGTAGTTTGAAAATCACGGTTTTGGTTTTGGTTTGAAATTTGCCCATTTCCACCTTGATAATTACCCTTGTTGTAGTTACGTTGATTGCCTTGATAATTACCACCTTGATTGTTGTTTCGATAGTTATTAGCATTTTGATTTGGTGGAGCTTGATTTTGGCGGGAACCTTGACCGTTTTGGTTATAAGTTCCCGTTGCTACATAAGCACTCGAAGTGTTGCCATCCGCGGTAATGCACTTGGAAATATCATGAGCTCCACCACAAGACAAACAACTCTTAGCAACCGCTTTAACCGAAGCGGAATTCGAAGCTTCTTGAGCTTTCCAATGGGACATAAGGTTAGCAAATCTATCAAAAAACCGATTGTCCTCATTAGCTTCATCATGTAAGGCATTAATGCTACGAGACGATGATGACGATGATGAACCCAATTTGGCAACACTCGGTGTGTTACGAGGGCTATAAACCTTAGACCTATTCTCAATTATCACCAAAGCTTCCTCAACCGTTTTACACAGAAAATTACCACCCGCGGCGGCATTTAAATAATCCCTTTCATGATCATTAAGGCCATTGTAAAACGTGTCAGTTTGATGCTAGTCGGAAAAACCGTGATGAGGACATTCATGTAACATTTCCTTAAACCTATTCCAAGCCGTTGAAAAACTTTCATTACACTCTTGTGAAAATTTTGAAATCTCGTTTTTCAAGTGCGTAGTCTTAGTGGACGGAAAAAATGGTTCACAAATTTTGAAACGAGATCCTTCCACGTCAATATAGAATTGGGTGGCTCTTTCTCTAACCAAATTTTAGCGGGCCCCGCTAAGGAATACGGAAAAAGCATCATCTTAATCGAGTCATTCGAGACATCCTTAAATTTGCAAGTAGCAGTAAGACGATTAAATTGGCGGATATGGTTGTGTGGATTGTCCTTCTCATCACCACGGAATTTGTTGTTTTGGATCATCGACAACGAACCCGTTTTCACCTCAAAATTCTCCGCAAGGATAGCGGGAATCACAATAGCTTCTCCATAACCCTCGGTGGGTGCTTGAAGTAACTCCATCATAGTTCGATTCGCCATGGTTGGTGCTTCTCTTACAATGGGTTCGTCAATAGGAGACTCCTCACTAGAATGATTTGGAGTGGGAGTTTTGTTCTTTCGTTTACGTGCACGTTTTGCTTGATTACGAGTTAGCATGAACGTCACGTACAACGAGGGGACGAGCAAAGAAGATTCTTTTTGTTGTTTTTAACTTTTTCAGTTTTTTTGGATTTTTGATTGTTTTTACTTTTTTTGGATTTTGGAATTGTATTAGGTAGACAATAATCTACAAATCTCCTCCTTAATCAAATCTCTTGATTAAATAAGCCTCAAGGAATGAAAACGATCACGTGAAGTGAACGCCTTCGATGACTTTAGAACGTTGGTGGAACCAAAACGTTCAAGAGGGTTTAATCAATGGAACCAAGAAAATATATAGGATACGTAATAATACTTTGGGCGGTAAAACCCTCGATTAGCTTTCAAAATCAAATACTCACAAGCAAGCGGGGAAACGAGGCGGCGCGAAGCACTTAAGAGCCTTTTTCCTTAGGATATATTTTATAATATCCGCCTTATACCCACCTTATAGTTTGTATTTTCAAAATCGAGCTTCACGAAAGTATTTATCTATTTTTGCCTTTTTTCTTTGGTTTGAGATTCGAATACAATGACTGGGTAATGACCTCCCAAGTCAAGGTTGTGATTTCTCACGTATTTGGAGTACTTGTGAATTTATTGTTCTACGAATACACTATAGTAATAGTATTCACAAAAAAACCGAAAACCGATAGTACGTATTAGTAGAGTGCTACTAATACAAACACTAATTATGGTTAGTATATAAAAACAACAATTCCAATCAAAACACAACACGCCTCCCCGGCAGTGGCGCCAAAATGATTGTTGTAAAATTAGACACTTGTTTAAGAAAAAGAAGCACCTAAAATATAGGGTAAGCACGACGATTTAGGAAAACCGTGTGTAAATGACCCAATGAAGTGAGTTCGTTCTCGAGGAGGCAAGTGCGTTGTGTAATGAATTGATTAATGATTTGTGATTATATTGAGAAAAAGAAGATAGAAATGGGGTAAGAAGAGAATGACGGTTACGAAGACGGATTAAGTTAAGACGAAAAAGGTCGTTCACGTAAAACCGTAAAAAGCTACAAATTAAAAATTTAAACCTAAAAATTAATTAAGAGTTAAAAGTAAGTCTAAAATAATATAAGCAAGAAAAAAATCCAATAAAAATATTTTAAAACCTTTTATTAATTAAATATTCAATTTTAAATGCTAATTAAAGCCCTAAAATTAAATATAATTAATAAAAATGTCCAAAATATTATTTTATTGAACTAATAAGTTACTTATATTATTTAAAGACTAAAAAGTATTTTTCCTAAATTTTCAAAACTAATTTTCTATTTTTAAAACACTTAAAACTATTTTTAAACCAAAATAATTATAAAAAATAATAAAATAATGCTAAAAATAATTGGACAATTTTAAAAATCCTAAATTACTCCAAAGAACAGTAGAAAAATGAAAAAGTTTGAAAAGTATAAAATTTTCCACTAAAAGACAAAAACAGTTTGAATAAAAACCCTAATTAAACTAATTTAATTCTAAAAAATAATTAAAAAGTGAACAGTAAAAACTTTTTGAACTAAAAATCTTAAATTATTTTTCTAAGTCTATGAAAATTTTTAAAACTGAAAAATAATGATTTTTGGCACTAAAAGACAAAAATCAGAAATTAAAAAGTATTTAAAAATGCAATTTAACCTAACAAATAGCAAATGAACAGTAATAAAAAATCTAATTAAGCAGAAAAATCAAAATTACATAATAAAAATTATGAAACAAAAATCAGGTCCTAATTCCTATTTTCACCCACTAAAGACAAAAAAGTCAAAATCCTGATAGTGACATGTCCAAAGGTTTTGTCCTTATGTTGAGCAGTGGTAAAAATTGTGCAAGCAGGGGGAACTTTGTTCCCACTGTTAGTGTATTATTTTGGTCAGTTTAGTAATAAGCTTAGGAAAGCTTATTTGATGGCTTATTTTGGACAATAAGGCACTCCCACAACCAGTTGGGTTGTGGGAAGTCAATAGCAACACAAAAAACACAAGTCACCTTCACAAAATTCACACAAAAGGGCCAAGAAAGTTACTGATTAAGGCCTAAGGTTACTGATGAATAGTAATCTTGTTTACATACACAAAAATGAATTTCAAACCCTTAAATCTTGCACACAAACTAAACAAATAACATGAAACTGATGACAAATCCTACTTAAACCTATCTTCTAACAATTACCAAGATTTAAAAGCAAAATCTCACAAAAACAGGCCTGAAATGGGGCTTTGCTGATTTTAGCTACTTTTACCCAATTTTGAACATGCAAACTTGTATTTCCTCTACCAAACTGAAACCTAAATACTTATATCACCTAATAATATCCTAATGAGTGTGTTGAACAGGTTTTAAAACAAGATTTATATCATTTACCCTAGTTTAAACCTTAATCCAAACACTCCTTTAAATTCTGAAATTGAACTTTCACAAACCAAATGAGTTCAAATCACACCCAAACTGATCCCAAACTAACTAAACACACATATAACTACCCAAGAAGCAATAACAAGAAGATTAAATCAACACTTAAGCAGATTTCACAAATTTGATGCCAAATCACATAAATCACAACTTTTGAAAACTGAAACAAGGAAACAAGGGATTTACCTTGTGGGACCTACAATCCAGGTCCCACAATGGCTGAAAAGCCACCTCCTACAAGCCCGGGCTTGTGTTGATCTTTTTGACTGTTTGAAATGAAGATGATGATGATATTTGTTCTTGTTTTGAACCTACCAAAAACAGACAACCAAGAACAAGAATAACCTGGTACAAGAGATTATAGGCTATAAGATTGACTTATTGACAAGTCAACTTATAGCTTATAGCTTTAAAAATAAAGCAGAAATATTAAAAAAACTGATTTTTTTCTTGAATGAAAATTTGAAAATTTAGAAAACTTGGAAAGACTTGAAACGGATTAAATAGCTTATACAAGCTTAGTAGCTTATTTGGTTATCCACCAAATAAGCTAATAGCTCCTATAACTATCACAGAAAGTCAAGGGTTTGGGTTGAGTGTCCTCTCACCAAAGCCTACACTTTCTAAATGAAACTTAACAAACTCAAAAAGGATAATGGAACTTAGATTATGCTTAAACAATACCACCAACTTTTAAACAATAAAAAGGAATTACTTTATAAACACAAATACCAACTTTTATAACTTTAAAAAGGGATTACAATATTTTTAAAAGCAAAAATCTGGAACAAAGGTGCATTCACATGCGAATGCCCTTTAAATACTAAGTGATAGAACATACTAGAGACTAAAACCCTAATACATGGAATTCCTAAAAAGCCCTTGGACGAATCTTCAAATCTTGGTCAAATATAGTCTTCACGTGATTGCCAGTTGGAATGGATGTACTTGTGATGATCTTGGCCACTTATTCAGTCTTTGGGAGCAAGAAATGAAGCAGGGACGTTGGATGTGTCTTTTTGGGGTTTTGTTGTGAAAGTGATGGAGCAGGGGTGGGACGAATGGGGACCCACAGCCATGTGAGGTTGTTTCTTGGTGTGGGATTTTGTTAAGATGATGGTTAATTACCATTCTGGAGATTATCACACAAAACCCCTTTGTTTTTAAATGGATTGAAGCTGGGGGTTTTTAGGGTTTATGTGGGATTAAGGATGGGGTTTAATCTGATTTGGGGGTTAATGATTTTAAAAAGGTGTTAAGGAGGGAAAATTAAATAATCAGTTAATACTGATTATTTAAAGTTGGGTGGATTGTTGACGTGGGAGGGAGAGTGAGGTGGAGGATTGTGAGTGGTGGAGTGGGGTGAGTTGGCAGATTGATTAGTGGGGAGGAGTTGTGTTGTCTGGCAGAAATGGCCCTCCAATTCTCTTCAATCTTTCACTTTGTAATAAACAGCAAACAATCTTCATTCCTTTCTAAACAACTTTGACAGCTTGTCAATTTCAGTCCTTTTGTTTAATTAAACTTTAGGCAAGGACTACAAATGTCATTTGGGCATTCTTTAAGGGCTCATAGTGTAATTTCTTGACATTTAAGGGACCACAATGCAATTTATGAGTTTTGCAAGGGTATAAAATGCCAAGTCTTCAAAAGATGAGGGACCATTATTGTACAATCTTCAAACTTCAAGGACCATTTTAGAAATTCTTGATTCGGGTCTGGTTCATTGTGCGGCTTCGTTTCCCGTGTTCGTTATTGATTGATTCTTGTGATCTTTTTGCCATTTCCTCAATATCCGTACCTAAAATACACAAGCAACAAACACGAGCATATATTTGGCAGTTTTAATGATATTTAATGCATTTTAAGCCCAATTTGGAAGATGAGACTATGTATAAAAGCAGTCTCATCATTTATACTTGTGAATATCGGGGCTATCCTATTGCTCCTTTTAAACTGTTTTGTATGCTAAATACTGTGAAGTGAAATAAATGCTTGTACTTGCTTATGGACGCAAAGATTGATTTCTGTGAACGCTCAGTGAACTTCGTTTATAATTAGCCTAAGTAGTGTTAGCCATAGTCCCCACTATCATGATTCGTTAATTACTCTGCTAGAGTAAGCTCTTATGTTATGGATAGATCTATTGAGGCTTGACAACCTCCACTCGGGCATTCTGACGCCGAACGAGTGTATATCATTTGTGTGAACTTGGGTAGTCTTGGATAGACTCCCACTTGGGGCAACTTATATGTACATTGTGGTGTACGTACTGGATCATTAGCTTCGATATCATGAGCCTAGCGTTATCATAAACACTGAAACACCCGATTTATCCTACACTTGGGACTATATCTTCTATAGTTGCCTTGGTTACTTGAACTGAACTTTTGCGGTCCATCTTTCTATGAATCATGAATGTGAATCTTGACCTTGATCTTGCTATGAATCTTGAATGTAAATCTTGACTTTGATCTTGCTATGAATATTGATATGAATCCTCACTGCGATCATGTATTGATCTGATATGAATCTTAACTGTGATATTTATATGAATCTTGACTGTGATCATGTATTGATCTAATATGAATCTTAGCTGTGATATCGATACGAATCTTGACTATAGTAATGAAATGATCTTGACATGAATTTATTATGTGGTTCTGACATGATACCTGCATGAGATATGATAGGATTATTGTACGTGGACTGATCTAATTCTTAGGTGTGGTATTGACGTGATTCATGCATATGGTCTTTATATGACACTTATATGATGGTTTGAAATGATGCTTACACACTGGGTTGATATGATGCTTATATGAAGGTTTGATATGATGGTTAAATGATGGTTGGACATGATGCTTATATGTTTGTATGATATATGTTGGTTGGATATGATACTGAGATGCATGTTTGACATGATGCTTATATGTATTTTTTTTCTATGATTCTCATATGTGATCTTGATTACTAACATAAACCTAGAACATGACATTGTTATTTATATTGACCGTGACTATTGAATTGAACTGGATGTGAATGTGATCATGAACCCAAAACTGAATTGAAATGAACTGTGAGCATGATCTACAACTTGTGTATGAACTGAAATTTTTGTGTTAACTGTAATGCTATTTCTAAACTTTGATTTGTGACCGAGCTTTGTGGTAATGTCTCTTTATTGTGAAACTCTGGATTTCTAAACGTTTTTATGATACTACTTTTAGTAGTTGTCCTTGTAAACTTTTAAAGTGTCTTAAACATTTTAATAAAACTTATGAACTCGCCAACCTTTGTGTTGACACTTTTAAGCATGTATTCTCAGGTACTTGACTGTATGATTATTTGGAGTCAACATTGTGGTATTTGGCATAGAGGTCGTCCTCTCGGATCAAGACTCGGATAATCATGACGTAACAGGCCCCAATACTCGTGGGCTTCCGCTGGGCCAATTTGGGGGTGTTACAAGAAACACGAGTCATTTAAAAAGACGAGAAGACAAAAGGAAGAAAGAAGCAACACACCACACCTCCCTTCTCCTATATATACCCTCCTAATCCTTCATTAGGAGGGTGTTAGTTAGTTAGTCATTTTATTTTTAGTTTTCATATCTTTAGAGAGAAGTAGGTGATTCTACTTTCTCTCTCTAGATTTCTTCCATTTTTCTTTCAAGTTTTAAGCTTTTCATTTAATCTTGTATTTGAATCCTTAATCTACAAGTTCAAGTTCAAGCTTTTCATCATCTATCTTATTCTACCTTTCTTGTTTTTTATTTTGATTCGGTTCAAGTAGGTAACTTGTTTCATCTTGGTGCTTATTTGATTAAAGTTTTCATCTTTTTGTTCTTATCAATGTTTTTAAACGATTCATGGTCTTAGCTTTTTGTACTTTTAGCTTATTTCGTGTTTAGCTTATTTTCATTCAAGTGTCTTTAAAAATTTAATCTTTCTAAAGTTTATTTTAAAAATCTTGCTTATTTAGTGTTTTAAATGTTTTTAAATTCGTGCTTATTTAGATTTGGTTAAGTTTTGGTAAATGCTTATTTGAAAAAGTGCTTATTTGGTTTTGCTTATTTACCTTTTACATTCCATCGTATCAGTTCTAAGGGTTTTACTTGTTACGATCGAATTTCCTTATCGCATAAACTCTAGGGTTTCTACTTGTGATCAGAAACTGCGATCATTGATTGTGATCCAAACTGCGATCCACAACCATGATCCAAGTTGCGATCGTTGTTGTGATCCAGATTACGATCCAACTTGTTGTAATCAAAGTCATGATCGTCCATTGCGATCGTGGGTTGCGATACCTCGCTGCGATCCCTTGTGCGATCGAAAGGTGCGATCGTGGGATACGATTGTGTGTTGTGATCCGTGGGTACGATCACTGTCTGCGATCCCTTAGTGCGATCGTGGTTAGGATCGTTGGTTGCGATCAGGGTACTGCTATCCAAGTTGCGATCTAGGCCTCGATCAATTGTTACGATCGTAGGCTGCGATCACTTGGTTCGATCGTGTGTTGCGATCATAGTGCGATTGTTTTAGTGTTTTTTTATTTTACTTAGTTGTTTTTAAAAGTTTGTTTCTTTCCCACTACTTATTGTTAAGTTTAATTCCAAAGTGCCTTATCTTATTTCGTTTTCAAAGTTATTTTTAATTAAGTTTTTAATTACTTTTATTACCTTGTTATTTCGTTTAATCTTAGTTTGGTTAACTTGTCATTTAATTTAAAATAGATAATCAAAATCTCCCCCTTTTAGTGACCAAAACTACAATTCCACTTATAACCGTGATCAATTCGAATTGAATCGAGTACGAACAACATACACAAAATAAGTAAATCACCAAGTATACACATGTAACTTGGATCTACGCAACAAAAATCCAATTATACACATATACAATGGATTTACACAAGATTAGATCCATGTATTCACAAATACATTGGATCTACACAAGACTTAGATAAAACAAATGATGAACATGACTAGATCTTTAGGAGAGGATCTTCACCAAGGCATCATCTTTAATCACATCACAAGTGTGTGAGTGATCTTATCTTTGGACAAGGTAAAGAAGGAGATCAAGGATATAATCATAAGTAAACATACTTAACATATTAAGTGATCATTTACAAATGATTAGGAATTAGAAAGGAAAAGGATAGCAGAAAGAGTGTCCAAAAAGGGTTGTGGAAAATGCAGATTTGATCCACTATTTATAGGAGACAAAGGCCAACGAATCTCTGAGCGCGGTGCCTTAATTGTGCCTGTGGTTCCTTATCACTAAGAATCCGCATAGGCCTTTAAGGAACCGTGCTCATAGACTCCACTCCCTTTTGTCTTTTAGTGGGGAAGTAATATTTGAGGTAAGTTTTTACCTTCAAAGGATATTCCTATGGCATTTGGAATATGGCATATTCAAATTTACATTTTCCATTTTAATAAAACATTTTCTTAAAAAGAAAGTTCATTAAAAAATCTTTTGTCACATTTGACAAAATGTAAGTTTAGGATTAATCACTTTTATGATCACTAATCATGATTAAGATATGTTAGTGCAATACTTAAATGATTATTACCTTGATGATAGTGTTTGTCAAATAATTCTTCTTATGGTTGTATTTGATGATAAATGTCTTTTTAATTTGTCGTGATCAAAACTAAGAAAGATTACTTAACACTAATAATGTTTTTAGGCATTGCTTTGCATTAATAGGTTTCGTCGAGCGCAAGGGCTATTGATTTTTTGAAATCGCTATTATGTAGGTACCGAATCTAAATTAAAAGATTTGTTGTTGCGGGAGTTCCACGACACACCGAGCGTCGGACATGGGGAGTTAAAAAAATGTTGGTCGGGCTTTCAGCATTATTCTATTGGCGGGGAATGCGTCAATCCGTGGAATTTTATGTTAAGCAGTGTTTGATTTGTCAACAAACTAAATACTCTACTCAGGCGATGGGCGGTTACCTTCAACCTTTACCGACTCCTGAAGGTGTGTGGGGGGATATTTCTATGGATTTTATTATAGGATAACCGGTATCTAAAGGATTCACTACGGTGTTGGTGGTAGTATACCGTTTCTACAAATATGCTCATTTTGGAGCCTTACCTACCAGTTTTAATGGTCATGAGGTCGTTGAATTGTTTTTGGGAATGGTGGTAAAACATCATGGAATACGAAAAAACTATTGTTTCTGACCGGGATCCGATTTTTGTTAGTACATTGGAAGGAGTTATTTCGACATAGTGGGACACAACTTAACCATAGCACCGCCTACCATCCCCAATTCGATGGGCAGAATGAGGTTGTTAATCGAGGCTTGGAGTAGTATTTGAGAGCTATGGTGTTGAAAAATCCTCATATCTGGGTGCGTCTATTACCTTGGGTCGAGTATTGCTATAACACCGGTTATCATAGTAGTATTAAAATGTCGTCATATCAAGCTTTGTATGGAAGATTATCCTTGTCTTTAATTCCTTATCCCCCTGATACTTGTAAGGTAGCCGCAGTTGATGAGCTGTTGGTTGAGCGAAATGAAATCATGCGTCTACTCAAGCAAAATTTGTTGGCTGCCAAGATAAGGATGGAGCCAACCGCACTCGTAGGAATGTTGAGTTTAATGTGGGTGAAAAAGTGCTTGTCAAGTTACAACCTTACAGGAAAATAACTCTTGCTAAGCATCTATCTAATAAGCTCTCTAAACGATTCTATGGTCCTTACTGGTTGTGGAAAGGATTGGAAAGGTTGCCTATCGACTCGTTTTACCGGCAACAAGCAAAATTCACCCGGTGTTTCACGTTTCAGGTCTCAAGCCTTTTGTGAGGACTAATACTGACGTGGCATCAGAATTACCAGAAGAATTCAAAGAAGGTCAACAATTGGAGCAACTTGTGCGCATTTGTGACTCATGGCTGATCTTAAGGAATGGGAAACTCGAACAACAAGTCTTGGTGCAATGGACAGGCAGATCTCCTGATGAAGCAACATGGGAATGGTTGTTTGATTTTCACTCGGCATATCCTAATTATGTTCTTGAGGGAAATTTCGTTTATGAAGATGTGGGGAATGTTACACCTCTAGGACGTGGTCAGCGAAGCAAGAGGCCACCAAAGTGGCAGGATTCGTTTGTTATGGGCTAGGATTCTAGTTGCCTAATCTATTTTATTTACTTGCTTATTCTATCTTATTTTCTTGCTTATTATAGGATAGTTTTGAGTCATATTAGGAAAGTCAATAAACATTAAGATGTGTTTTGTGTTGGCTTGTTTCCCAAGCTGTGTAATTCGGTGTATATATACCGAATGAAACTTCAATAAAACTTACGTTTGTCAAGAAAATATCTATTCTTCTCTTTCTTTTTCTTACAGAGCTCGTACACACTATAGTGTACACTACCTTGATACGATTTAGGTCGTATCACATGTTTAACTGGAATTGGTTCACAATACGTCATCATCTTGTTGTTGGTATATGGATCTATCTTGGACGAGTAATGAAGGTGGGGATCCTGCAGAAATAATTAAGCCTCTGCGTCTCGAAGAATCAGGTCGAGGTAAATTTGATCGCTTAGCTGATCATTCATGAATTTCAGTAGGGTGTCAAAATCTATTTGTTCCCCCATTATTTTGACACGGTGACGCTTAAGGATGGAAATACATACATATAGATGAAGATGCTCATTGGGAGACTGATTCCATAAAATCTCTCATAACCTTAATGTTTTCTCGTATTCGAACTCCCTGAGACGATATGACCAACACTAACAACAAAGAAAGATCAATTCTACTGGTCCAATACAGATGAAATAAAACTCAACATTGTATATTCCATCAATTCCACTGCATTCTTTTGACTTGGTGGGTGTTTATATGGCGTGATGTTCACAGGAGGAGTGTTTGGAAGAAAAGGAATAGTATGATCGTGGGACCTCTTAGGTGGTAAGTCACTTGTCATGTCCAACACCAAAGCAAACTCATCTATGACCTCTTGTGCAGAGTCAATTTCTTTAGTATGAGCCTCCAGTTTCATAATTGTGGAAGGATAGACACATACTGATAACATAGACACTTCAAGCCTGAAGCAATGTGCTCCTTTCCCTAAACCATTGGGCCAACATCTACTGAAGCAGTGTGGTTTTGCCGTTGAACAATTTATTTCAGTATATCTCTTTCCTTGAAACTTACCACTCATCCACTCGGTGCCTCTCAAGAGAAATATTTTCCTTTGTAAGTGTACTCCATTGCCAAGTTTTTGAAGTGACACGTCATCTATCCCAAGATAGCCAACCATTGAATGCCAAGTATCAGTTCACACCCTTCGAGTGGCAATATCATGACATCAGTGGTATAAATTATTCCCTGGATATGCGATGACATATTCTAACACTCATGAACACTTTTCATGATATATGTCCATTGCCACATATACATCCAAATGACAAGTAGTGAATGCAATCACTTATTTTCACTATAGTAATTACTTTTTACTTATAAAGGTGCACGGTTTAGACAATACATAGTTCTAAATCCGTTTCACAAAGAATGGATCATTCAAGGCAACTATCTTGTTAAGATATCCATTGATACTGTAACTCTTCTCATTAATGAATACATCCTTATGCACAATCATTTGCAACATCTCACTTTTGGTGGTTTGAAGCTCTAAAGACAGTCGGTCAATCTCCTCATCCTTTGACAATCTACACTAAAGAAGTTCATAAACAAAAGGAATCCCAAATGCCCTCTTAACTTATACGCAGTCTTCAACGTCCTTTTAACTTATAACCAATCCTAAACACCCCTTTTGCTTAAAAGCAATCCCAAGCACCTTCTTAACCTACATGTAATCTAAAACTCCCCCTCGACTTAGAAACAATTCCAAACACCCTCTTAGCTTATAAGTAGAATGCATAAGCAATCCAAACACCCTTTTAACTTAGAAGCACAAAACATAACAAATCTCTAACACCCTCATAACTCACTAGCACAAACATAAGCAACACTCTTAACTTATAAACATATAAGAAATAAAATCAAAATATCACTAACTCTGGATGAATCTCATGCTTATCAAAATTAAGAGAATCAAAATTGTCTTAGAGAACTAGACATTGTGTTACGCTATCCTCAGTTCTGCTTCTTGATGGAAGAGCAGTGGCGGACCTTGAGTGTTTATTTGTGGGTGGGGGAAATTATTTTTTACATATAAAAATAAAAAAATGGACAATTTAAACGGAATGCATAATATTTACTCGTCATAATCTTTGGGAGGGCATCTCTACGAAGTTCCGCCCTTGTGGAAGAGTTCTTTGTAGTGTTCATTTGATATGAATTATGTGAGCATGTCAACAAAATTTTTATCTGACAAGTGGTATACATATTTGCGAGTAAAGATGGATTAAACACAAATGATATAAACCCTATAAATTACAATGCAAAAAAATAACAAAAAAACTCTAAGATCAGCAGAGCTACGTTCGATTGTTTTCACCCACAACATCAACACCACCACGATTACATGTGTATCTAAATTGGTTAAGTTGGTTAAATATGTGTTGTCCTTACAACACATTGGGACAGAGGCACATATAAGTTGCGGTTGAAGGTTTATTAATATCATAAATATTATATAAAACCCTAAACGAGATCAAAGCACATATAGCAGAAGCGATTTAACAAGATCATAATAATAACACAGTTATAATTAATCGAATTTAGGGTTACTTACCTTTACGCTAAAGCAAATCCACAAGACGAAGAACGAATCACCAATTCGGGTTTATACCGTATACACCAAGATATAGTCTAAAGTAACACTATATTACGATCTTGTACATACGTGATAAAACGAGCTAACCGTGATTCTAGCACGTGCAAACCGAGCTACAATGCTTGTAATTAATCTACCCAACAACCCTAGAGAGGGGCTAGGACTAGATTATCAACACAATCGATCAACCAAGAAAACCAATCGAAACCCTTCGTGGGTTATACCTTACGATCGAACCAAGAGAGAGAGAGGAAGGAGATTCAAGTTATGTTAAAAATTATGAGGGATAAGGAGGTGTATTTATAGGCCTCAACTCATTGTAGCCCAAGTAAATAAAAGGCAACTTCCCCCCCCCCCCCTGGAGCCCTAACCGACAGTCGAAACACCCCTTGTGGGGTGTTCCAGAACTTTTCGTCCTTCTTTCCTTTTTATCTCTTACTATATATTATTTTAACATTCGTTAATACTTAACTATTAATTAATTAACGATCATTAAAGTTATATAGTTACTTGCTCGGTTTAATTTAATAAATACATAAATATATATTTATTAAATAAATTAACTCTTTACGTATTGTGTGTAATCCCGTAATCTCGAGTTCGATCCTATCACGCGACTATTAAATATAAGTCCATAAACTTACAGCTCCCACTTGGACATATTTCGAATATCGTGGTTACATTGTCTAGCGTCTAGTTACACATAGCAATGTCTCTAGTACAACTCGAGTAAGGTCTCCTAGACAAAACCTTTTAACGATTATTCATTGTTATTATTATCCTTTTATTTCTAATATAACGTTAATAAGGATATGGATCTCAGTCATTACTTTCATTAACCATTCTGTTTCTCGTTCACATAGTCAGCAAGATTACCGAAACAAATTTGGGTGTGACCACACAAACATCTTACTAATCCCACGAGGGGCCCAACTGTATAAAACTCAAAAACAAAATTGAAGGAAATAAATCCCATATCGACTACAAGCAAAACTTATGAATTTTGCAACACTTTCGAAAATAATCCTTATAGCTACCAGTTACGTTTAGCGTTAGATTATTCCACAGAAATGCACTGGATTCACAACAGTTTCCTGGTATCTCTAGTCTAAGGATAACTATTTATGTTTACTTGATGACAAAGATCCATAAAGTAAAAACATATAGTTGGGATAAGTCCAATATTCGATTCATCGAATATCATCCAAAATCGATCAATATACTTTCAAGTATACTCTATCACTATTTTGAATTGTCTTAATTTAATAATATTCCCATATTATTAATCTACAACGGACATTTAGCATAGCATTTATTCATGAATTAAAAAATGTAAAATATGATACGCTTATTAAATAATAAAAATAAACGAAATCCAATCTTTATTTCATTATATAATAATGTCAAAACATCCTTTATCCAAATACTAATCAAATATTTATTGCATGAGTTCACTAGCTAGTTGCAGCCTAATCGCCTTGGCATGCTTAACTACCTTTGGTCTAGGCAAAGTCTTAGTTAAAGGATCGAGTACCTTATCATCTGTGTGAACTTTTATTAATTTGATTTCACGAACTTCAAATTGTTCTCGAACGTAGTGATGTCTACGCATAAAGTGTCTGGCGCCTTTCATGACTCTAGGGTCATTGGCAAATATTATTGCGGCAGAATTGTCACAATACATATCTATAGGTTCTTTAATGGAAGGCATCACTCCAAGATCTTCAATAAACTTCCTAATCCAAACAGCTTCCATTGTAGCTTCTGAAGCAGCCATGTACTCAGAATGAGTAGCATGCATTGAAATCATTGTCTGTTTCTTGCTCTTCCGATCAACTGCTCCTCCATTGATAACAAAAACGTAACCCGTCTGAGACTTCGTATCATCTTTATCACATTGCCAAGACGCATCACAGAAACCTGTCACATTCAGTTCTGTATCTGGTTTCCCTCCATATACCCAAAACATATCTTTCGTACTCCTAAAATACTTTAGAATATGTTTAACAGCAGTCCAGTGGAGCTTCCCTGGATTCTGTTGGTATCTACTGACCAAAATCTGAGCAAACGCCACATCAGGCCTTGTGTATCTAACAGCATACATTATGAATCCTACAGCCGAAGCATAAGGCACCTTCTGCTTGTATGCATACTCTTCAAGAGTTGATGCATCCATCTCATGACTCAAATTATGCTTAACTTCCATAGGTTGAAAACCTTTCTTGGAAATATGCATATTATACTCTTCAAAATCTTATCTATATAAGCATCTTGACATATACCAATTAACCGTCTTTTCCTATCCCGATAGATCTTAATTCCCAGAATGTATGCAGCTTCTCCTAAATCCTTCATAGAAAAACATTTACCAAGATAATCCTTAACTGCTTTAAGTCTTGGAATGTTACTTCCCATGATTAATATGTCATCAACATATAGGACTAGGAATACTACATCACTCCCACTAGCTTTGCGATATACACATGGCTCATCACGATTTTGAATAAATCAAAACTTTTTGATTCTTCGTCAAATCTTTTATTCCATTGACGTGAGGCTTGCTTCAAACCATAAATGGACCTTTGAAGTTTGCACACATGTCCTAGATTCTCAGGATCAACATACCCTTCTGGTTGCTGCATATAGATGTCTTCATCTAAGCGACCATTCAAGAAGGTAGTTTTAATATCCATTTACCATATCTCATAGTCATAGTATGCTGCTATAGCTATGAGAATCCTAATAGCTCTTAAGTCTGCTACAGGAGAAAATGTCTCCTCGTAGTCTACGCCAAAAGTTTGAGTAAAACCATTAGCTACTAAACGAGCTTTATAGGATTATACTTTTCCGTCCATGTCGGTTTTCTTCTTTTATATCCACTTATGTCTCACTACTTTAGCATTCGGTGGTGGTTCTACAAGAATCCAAACATCATTTACTTTCATAGATTTCATTTCCTCATCCATAGCAACCATCCACTTATCCTTCTCAGGATCAAGTATGGCGGATTTATAATTAGCGGGTTCACCAAGATCCCCTAACTCATCATCATCCTCTATGTTAAGACATACATTGCTATTTGCGTTTTTAATCCTTGCGGATCTACGTAGAGGAACTAATTCCGATGGAACTGCCAGACTTTCTGGTTCTACAGGAATTTTATCGCTAGTGTTTTTAGAAGGTACTGTATCTATATGACTCTCTTCAAGATCATAATTTCTCCCACTGAATTATTTATTTACAAGATCAGATTCAAGGAAGTCTCCATACCTAGCAACAGTTACTTTGTTCTCAGGTGGATAATAAAAGTAGTAACCCATAGTTTCCTTAGGGTATCCTACAAAGAAACATTTTACAGATCATT
Source organism: Glebionis coronaria (assembly GCA_025667525.1). Taxonomy (NCBI): domain Eukaryota; kingdom Viridiplantae; phylum Streptophyta; class Magnoliopsida; order Asterales; family Asteraceae; genus Glebionis; species Glebionis coronaria. The sequence continues at coordinate 39,490,405 of CM046879.1, forward strand.
TTTGGAGTTTGTCACCCGAGTCACATTTCACATACGCCTCACAACCCCAGACCTTTAAATAATACAAATATGGCTTCTTGCCATGCCATAGTTCATATGGTGTCTTATCGACCTTCTTTGTGGGAACCATATTTAAAATGCGAACAGCAGATTCTAAAGCATAATCCCAAAAGGATAAAGGTAAAGTTGTAAGATTAAACATAGATCGCACCATATCCAATAATGTACGATTTCTCCTTTCAGATACATCATTTTGTTGTGTAGTATAGGGAGAAGTAAGATGCTGAACAATTCCATTCTCAATTAGATAATCTATAAATTCTTGACTTAAATATTCACCTCCTCTATCAGAACGAAGAGCTTTTATCTTCTTCCCTAATTGTAGTTCTACTTCTACTTTAAAGACTTTGAATGTTTCAAATACCTCATGTTTATGCTAAAGCAAATAAACATAACCATAATGGCTATAATCATCCGTAAATGTTAAGAAGTAGCTAGCACCTTTCCTTGACGTATGTCTAAGTGGTCCACACACATCAGTATGTATAAGTCCAAGTAGATTAGTAGCTCTTTCAATATTGCTATTAAAAAATTTCTTGGTCATCTTTAACTCACACTTATCAAATAATTCATCATTGATATTTTCCAAAAGACCTTCACGTTGAAGCTTTTGTATACGAGTCTTCCCAATATGGGCAAGTCTACAATGCCAAAGATAAGAAGAGTTCTTGTCAAAATTTCTCTTCTTACTCATGCTAAATACAAATTTATTGTTCTTGGATTCATTATCATGCATGTCTATTTTAAATACACCATTCACATAAATTGCATTAAAACAGAAAATACCATTTTTCCAAACAGAAATTCCATTATTATCAGTCGTGTGAACAAATCCATTATTTAACAAACAAGAAAAGGAAATAACACCCCTAACAATTGTAGGTGCATAATGACAATCATTTAATCTCAGTACTAAACCAGAAGATAAAACTAGATTAAAAGTTCATATAGCTTCAACCGCTGCTTGTGCACCATTGCCCACTTACAGAAGTTGTTCCTCATAGGAAAGCTTCCTTTCCAAATTAAATCCCTGCAGCATATAAAAAATGTTAATACCGCATCCCGTATCATATACCCAGGAATTTAATTTGTATGTTAAATTGAACAATTCAATCATAAAAAGGTACCTGAAGCTGCAGCGCTCTGCTTAGACTTCTTCTTTATTTCTCGCAATTCTTCGAGGTAAAGAGGGCAATTCCTCTTCCAGTGATCACTTGCCTTGCAATAGTGACAAGTCTCATCCTTTTGAGATCTATTCTTCTTGACAAAGTTCTGCTTAGGTTTTGAATAAGTCGCAACTTGTTTGCCCTTATCACCCTTGCCTTTGCCTTTCTTCTTATTCGCTTGTGGTTTTCGCTTACTCACTCTACCCTTTTGTATGGTTAGTACAGAAGGCGTAGCGGTAGATGCCTTGTCTTTCAACCCCTTTCCATAGTCAATGAGCATTGCATGCAAATCATCAACTGTCTTCCCCGTGCAATGCATATTATAGTTTCGAACGAAATCATTGAATTCCTTGTTAAGGGACCTATAGATCAAGTTGATAGCCATATTATGATCATAGGGTTGTCTTAGTGCAACGAGTTGTTCCATATAACCCCTTATCTCCAAATAATGGGCACTTACAGACTTTCCTGGAGCTTGCTTGCAGCTATGAAAAGCATCTACCAAGTCATAGATCTCCACAGCTTGCGGCTTCTCGAACATAGACTTGAGCTCATCAAGCATTCTCTTAATAGCTCATACTTTTGTTGAAGTGTAGGAGCCATTTTTCCTAGCATTAAGCAAGCCACCTCTGAGTGCTTCTTAACATTAGCATCGTGTTCAAACCTTTGCGCATCATATGCTCCTTCAGCAAGATCCTCCGGATAGGGAGTAGTCAAGATATCGATAGTACCCGCTGCTCTCAAGACAATTCTTAGCGAGCGGTACCAATCATTGAAGTTTGGGCTAGTAAGTTTAGGGCGTTCAAAGAAAGCTTTAAACGCGGAACTTATCGTGTTATTGGTGGGTTGATCCATTTCTACAGAAATAAGTTCAAATATTAGTATTTTCGATAACAAAATACTTTCAAGAGAATAAAATTACCCCGGTATAAAACCATATTATTTTCCTTGAATTCTAGAACTATATTGACATGGATCCATTACATCAGTTGATCTGCTAGTAATGAATGTACTCAGCATAGCTACTTGTCGAACAATTTAATTGACAAACAATTTTCAATTTCTAGATATTTAAGGGATTTACATTGCCAAAAAACGTTTTGCATTGTAAACATATTTCATCCCTTCTGAATGAATTAAGTTTCCAGATCTCACTGAGTAACATAATTAAGTCATCTAATCTGAGTAACATAAAACCATCATACGAATTCTCATTCTACAAAAGGTTTTTTCTCCATCACAACATCACCCAAAAATCTCATCTGATGACGAAGTAATTTCAAGTGTTCGTCAATTAGGAGCATTCGACTTAAATTTTAAGGGTATAAATTTTGATGTCAAATCAATGTATGGAGAAGCATGCATACAATCTCCATAGCATAAGTTTAATAAAACATTTAGTAAAATTTTTCACGAGACTAAATTTCTACATAAATTATGTTGAGGTATTGGTTAAACCAATTAAAGAAATTCCCCACAACTATTCACAACGTACTTTTGCTAGAACTCGGCTACGCACAAAGCAATACCCTTATTCATTGTGTTTCGGATGTGAAATTGTGGTAAATCACCCTTAAGGTATAATTCAATTAATAATCGTAGGTAATTTCAATTTGACGCACAGGCGAGCCGGGAATTTGGTCAGCGACTAATGGCATAACACCTCCTTCCTTAACCGGGTACATGACCAGCGGTGCGTTAAACCCACTTTATAGTTTGTCAAAAAGAGTAGGCCGTTAGATTATTATTACAATTCACCAATCAACGTAATCTTATGTAATTTAAATCTATAACAAATTATTATTTTAACATGATTTAGTCCATATTATTTCTTTTCCAAAAAAACCCTTGTTTACAACAATTCAACAATTTTATATATAAACAAGTAAAAAAACTAAATCATAAACACCTAATAACAATTTATATGTGTAATAAATGAATCAAATAGCCACATGCATACGATTTATTCAATAATCATCAAATCTAGGTCTTTATATTCATATAAAAGTCTTCTTTAATTCTAGATTTATTGAATCAAATAATCACGTAGCACATAAAATCATATAAACATATAATTTTATGATCCATGAAAACATGCACGTTATCATGGAATCCCCACAAATCTTAACAATTAAATCTCTACGGTTCGTAACCATACATGACATGACAATTAATCATGCAATTTAATCTAAAATTATCCCACATGTAATTTAGGGTTTCAAAACAATTCCATTTTTTATTAAAAATTTGGCCAAAACCCTAATTTTAAAAAAAACAAAACCCTAATTTTCTGAAAACCTAAAAAACATGTAGTTTTAACTCAGAACAATTATTAGTTAAAAAACTTTAGATTTTCGATAATTATAACATGTTAAAACGGCTCTCGATGCTACTGAAAGTTTATTAATATCATAACAATTTTTATAAAACACTAAACGAGATCAAAGCACATATAGCGGAAGCGATTTAACAAGATCATAATAATAAAACAGTTATAATTAATCGAATTTAGGGTTACATACCTTTACGCTAAAGCAAATCCACAAGACGAATAACGAATCACCAATCCGGGTTTATACCGTATACACCAAGATATAGTCTAAAGTAAGACTATATTACGATCTTGTACACACGTAATACGATGAGATAACCGTGATTCTAACACGTGAAAACCGAGCTACAACGCTTGTAGTTAATCTACCCAACAACCCTAGAGAGGGGCTAGGACTAGATTATCAACAGAATCGATCAACCAAGAAAACCAACTGAACCCCTTCGTGGGTTATACCTTGCGATCGAACCAAGAGAGAGAGAGGAAGGAGATTCAAGTTATGTTATAAATTATGAGGGATAAGGAGGTGTATTTATAGGCCTCAACCTATTGTAGCCCAAGTAAATAAAAGGCAAATTTTGCCCCCTCCCCCCCCCCCTGGAGCCCTAACCAACGGTCGAAACACCCCTTGTGGGGTGTTCCAGAACTTTTCGTCCTTCTTTCCTTTTAATCTCTTACTATATATTATTTTAACATTCGTTAATACTTAACTATTAATTAATTAATGATCGTTAAAGTTATATAGTTACTTGCTCGGTTTAATTTAATAAATACATAAATATATATTTATTAAATAAATTAACTCTTTACGTAGTGTGTGCAATCCCGTAATCTCGAGTTCAATCCTATCACACGACTATTAAATATAAGTCCATAAACTTACAGCGGTATGTCATGACCCACCCCCAATATCTTAAAAGTTCGCATTATCTAGTTATATATTTGCATTCAGTTAAATACATTGATTTATAATTACATGTTTGGCCCACCCATGTAACCCAAGCTCCTAAAATGAAGTAGTAAACTATCCATGTAGATTAAAAGAATGATAAATATGGTTTGAATTTAAAGACGGTTTACTTATATATCCTCGAACTTTACAAAAAGGTTAACTCTTTACCTCTCATTTGTAAAATTTTCTGATTAAGCTTTTGTTGTTTTATATCAGAGAGTTCTATTATGACAACTAGTTTCGTTATAACACACTTATTTAAGCTAAATAGGTTTATACCATCGTTCTTTAATCGCATTTAAGTTAAGTATGAGTTTTATTATTTTCGTTTTGATCACAATAGCAACTAGGATGTAGTTAATATTCTTTATTTTCGATCATCAATTCACGCGCTATTTTGCTCATCCAAAATTAAAAACCTAGCATCGTCACTAAAACACATGCCCTATTGTCTCTAGGGGTGTTTTTCGGTTTGGTTCTCAGGTTGTTCGGATTATTCGGTTCGGGTTCAAACCAAACCGATTTCAATCGAACCAAACTAGACTTCAACCGAACCAAACTAGATTTCAATCGAACCAAACCGAAAACCGAATTTGAATTCGGTTCGAATCTCGGGTTGACCCAAATTATCCGAATTCTTCTTAAAAATACATAATTATTTAAATACTAGCCTATAAACCCGTGATAAATCACGGGTAGCGTATAAAAAATAAAATCAACAATATCGACATTTGCAACGATATGAACCATATATGCAGAGTATTTAAAAAATCAATCAAATACTTAAAAAAACATAAATAATAGTAACATGACACAGTTTTTTTTTTGTAACCGTGATTTCCGACTCATTGACCGACTAATCCACGGGGTTTGAGCCCACCGCCATACAGACTCAAACCAGGTAAAGCTCTCCCTTTTCAGGAGGTTGGCGTGGCCACTTCAAGGTTGTTTGCACCTATAGTAACATGAAACAGTTCTTCCTTTATCTACTATATTTGTTAATAGTTGCTGCTATAGGTATCAAGACCATGTTGGTTCATCCAAAAAGATGATGGATGTATAAATTTTCTACTACTATTGTCGGTCGCTTTCTTTGTTCAATTGAGAGACCATCTACTCTAGGAGTTTAGGGAGACCCAAAGCATCCCTTACATTGTATTCTCAAGTTGTTTTTTGAAAGGAAAATGAAATTAAAGAAAGTAAATCATAAAATGTTTGTCTTATCAAGTATTTTGGTGAAAGAGAAAGTGAGTGAAAGGGGATGAAATGGAAGCGGAATCATATGTTTTGTGGAACCAACCTTGTGCAGCCCAAATATGGGATGGAGGGGAAGTAAAGAGTTATGTAATCTTTTATAATAATTTTCTTGAACGAAATCTTTTATACTTATACCCTTTTAGTTGTCTTAATGTTGTAATCTAATAATTTAAACATTGTCCAATTGCTCGTATTTCAATATTCAGATTCAACTTTTTCATTTTTTTCTCATACTTTTTTCAATGAATATGTGCACATTTTTTAAAAAAATTTGGACTCAAGCATGTCGTATTGTTTCTTATGATCTTATCAAAAGTGTCAGTAATACTAATTTTTACTTATTTCTAACGACCCATTTAGATTCTCTAATCCACGAATGATACACAGATGTGTTGATTTCCGATAAAATGCTGCAATTGGTTATGGTATTGACATACAGGTACTTAGGTAAATTGTAACACCCCATTTGGATAAGTGGACCGTTACGTGTATTTATAGCGTGTCATCAAAGCATATAAGATAAATGTCCTAAAATACTAACTGACCATAAAGGAAATACTAGAATCAAACATCGGTAATCCAAACATAAGCTCAAAACATGAAAAGTAAATACTGAAATGAAGGACTAAACAATGTCCAAACAAGCAGAAAGCTTTCAGCGGGCTAGTATAGTCGTCTTCTTGCTGAGTAATATATGAAGTGCACTAAGTAAGGAGTCTGGATAGCTTCTATCCAAATGCACCTACCCTCAGAATCCTAAGAGCGTCCTGGTGTACCTGCCGTTAGAACATGAAAGGAACTACGGCTGAGCATAACGCCCAGTTAACGGATACAAAGCATGATAAGGGAAACTGAAATGAAACAGATAATAAAATACTAAAGTTGTAAGACTGATAAGTAAAAGCAGCGGAATATAACTGTGTATGTTCTGAAAAGTCGGGTTTATAATTAGTAAAGTTGAACCATTATCTGTTAAATCTGAAAACATGCATTTACTGTATTTTAAGTGCCAAGAGCTTATATAGGTCATGTACTCTAAAACCTATGCATGAATACATAGAGGGGTGACCTCGTCATGTTGTAGAGGGGTGACTTCTAACCAATGTTTTGAAACCCGGGTCGACCCGGCCGGTTCAACCGGTTGGACCGGTTCCGGCCGAAAAAACGGGTCAAATTGACCCGGGTCTTACATTTTGGAAACCCGGTGTGACCCGCCGGGTTTGAAGCGACCCGGGTTGACCCGGTTCGTGCGACCCGGCCGGGTTTTGATTTTTTTAGATTTTTTTTTTTTTTTTCGTTTTTTCGCGATATAATTATACGTATTTATAACGTAACTTTGTTTTTACGTGTTATATTTGTTAGTAAATGATTTTTTAGGCCAAATATATGAAATATTCATAATTTATATTTATATATATATATAGTAATATTGGAAATATATAAATAATTTTTTTAATTGAAAACCGGGTCGACCCGGCGGTCCAACCGGTTGAACCGGTGACCCGGTGACCCGGTGGCTCGACCGGGTCGATTCAAAACCCGGGTTTTAAAACATTGCCTCTAACTGATGTGCTGGGTGGAGGGATCAACTCCAATGTGAAGGATGTAGAGCACACACCACATTCACCTGATAAGCTGTAAACTGATAACCTAGGATGCATCCATACGCCCCGCTGATAATACTGATAAATGGCCAAGCTAAAATAAAAGGGACGCTACGAGAAATCACTCCCCCGCAGAGGAGTCATGACACCGGTGTCTCAAGTGTCATGGTTACGATACCTCTGTAACTAGTATATATATAACTTGTCATGCATGTATATAAAGCTCAGGCAATTTAACTTAGTTATTAAGATAATTACTGTAAATTTCAGAACATATACTGGGGAAAACATTCGGCTGCAGACGGGAAATCCTAATCATGCATGTCCTTACTGAAGGAAGGAAAATCCGTACCTTATGTCCAGTCTGAGTGAAGAGAAAACAGATGAAACTCCTACTCTGACCTCACAATAGCTACACAAATACGGGACATGAATGAGTGTCTGATTACTGTTTACTGTTACTATATTCTTACTGTTCTTACTTGATTTATTATGTTCTTGTATTGTGGTCCTGTTTTGTATATACTCTTATAACTCTGACGTCTTTAAATATATACTGATTAGTGTATATCTCGTACTTCTGATTACCGTATATTATATTGTATTTTGATTATTATATTGTTCTATATTATGGTATTATAATACTATTATAAGTAACCTGCTAAAAATGGAAATTTTCCTAAAATAGAAAGTTTCCTAAAGTAGAATGTTTCTAAAATTAGTTTCCTTAAAAATAAATCATTTATATAAGATTAACATTTTAATTAATATGATTAAATCACCTCAATTTAATTTACTAATTAAATTAATAAAAACATTTATAATTTGGTTAAACCATGATATATATTAATTGTTAAAAAATGATTTAATATATATTAAATAAAACCTTTGTATTTTTATGTCGAACGTGTACTTAAAAAATCCAAGCCAAAACCTTCCCCAAGATTGCCCCACGTCTCGGGTCAGCCCGAACCGAGCCCAACAGCCCACGGTTGTGGCCCATTTGCCGTGGTCAACAAACAGCAGCAACCGGCCTAGTGTCGGTTGCCACTACTGTTACGGTGGTTCCCACCATTTGGGTTAACCCCCCCCCCCCCCCCCCACACACACACACACACACACACACCGGCTCAGCCGGTACCCACTGTCCTGCTGTTCGTTCCCTCTGTTGTGCAGTTGGTACCCACCGAGAGCTTTAAGCTCTCGGTTCCCATTACTTATGTCCTATACTGTTCCCACTGTTAACATATTGTTCCCACTGTTTTGTGTTTTGTTCCCACTGTTCTATAGACCCAAACACCCCCTGGTGGGTTTTGGATTTGTTTTCCCCTGTTTACAAACCAAACACCCCTGGTGTTTTGGTTCGCTGCTATCCAGCCCCAAATCAAACAGCCTAAACGGCTGAGTCAAAGCAAACGAACACCGAGACACCTAGCGTGTCTCGGTTTGCGTGCAACACCCAAAACCCACACGTGAGCATTTATTTTTCGTGGTTACCTTATTATTAATTAACGCATGGCATAAACTGAAAACAAGAATAATAGTATTTACCTTAGACATGATTAGGGATTCGTTACAAACACACCTTACGATCAATTGCTAAAACAAGATCTATTTCCCTTTTTTTTTTGTTTCCAGCTGTCGGCCTCTAAAAGAGAAAACCCTAGATTTGTTTTTTTGTTTTGTTTGTTGTTTGACATAGAGGGATAAACTCCCGTATATTTTTTTCTTTTTGAAACAAATGGGTCGGGCTTCCAAAGCCCATTCTTCGTTTCCTTGTTCTAATATAGCCGCCAGCCATTAACACACATATAATAATATTTCGTTTTCGTTCTGATTATTAATTTAGACGTTCGTGTTATTAGTTCGTGACTCGAGATTTGTAATATTTACTTTCTGAATAAATACTTACGTAGCCATTAATTCTATTGAATATTTATTTTTTGAATAAATAGTTACGTATAAATACTTACGTATAAATGCTTACGTAATATTTTCTGACATATTAATTATTTTCTGACTAATTAATTTTTGTAACATTTAATTAAATCTGAGACTGCGTATGTGACACCCTAAGCAAATCCCACATCGGCTGTGGCCAGGAGAGATCCATGGTTCATAAGACAACAGTCGCCTTCTCATGACACAACGCGTTTTGTGGTCTACTGCACGTGGGGTTCTTAGGAACTGGCAGTTAAGCATGCTCATTTCAGAGTAGTACTAGCTTGGGTGACCTGGCGAGAAGTACTCACACGAGGGCCACAAAGCAAAGCCGTGAGCCTGCGGGCAAAGCTGACAATATTGTGATCTGAGAAGGCGGGATGTTACAAGTGGTATCAGAGCCACTCCTGAGCCGTTCGTGATGGTGGGGAAAACCTCATCGAGGACAATGAGTCCCGAAGGGGGGTGATTGTGCCACCTTAGGTAAATCCGACATCGGTTGTGGCCAGGAGAGATCCATGGTTCATAATACAACAGTCGCCTTCTCATGACACAACGCGTTTTATGGTCTACTGCACGTGGGGTTCTTAGGAACTGGCAGTTAAGCGTGCTCATGTCAGAGTAGTACTAGGTTGGGTGACCAGCCGGGAAGTACTTACAAGAGGGCCACAAAGCAAAGTCGTGAGCCTGCGAGCAAAGCGGACAATATTGTAGTCTAAGTAGGCGGGATGTTACAGCGTATATTTAATATTCACGGATTTTAAATACGGGTTTTACAATTCTTCCCCTCTAAAAAACTAACTCGTCCTCGAATTAGGGACACGATAATACTGTGGTTTTACAATTCTTTCCCTCTAAAAAGGAAAATTCGTCCTCAAATTAAAGGTAATAAGCTGATGAAGTTTATTAGAACTGAAGGAACGCGTAAGATGAAAAGACATGTAAGCTGAAAGGATAATTCGTCCTCGAATAGAACATAATGTTGCTGAAGGGTATAAACATGACATGACTGAAGTGAACATGGAACGTGACATGGCTGAAGAGGACATAGAACGTAACATGATTGAAAGAACTCAACTGAATTATTGAAGGAAGAAAGATGAGAGGTCCGGATGGACTCCTCTGTTCTGAGTGGCTTCCCGCTCGAAACGACTCCTTCAAAGGTCTAAACACAATGAAAATCTTGGTCCTAATGACCCTGTCCAGACAATGCTGAATATTTTCTGGTCCCATACTTAAGATGGATTTTCTGAATCTGATAAAATGAATAAGCTATAGCATGTAGGGTACATGAAATGGTACGTACAAATATCCTGAAACGATAACAACTATATCTCCAAGCAAGCTGCTGAAAACATATAGGGACGAACTACGTGAACAATTGTGAACATGCTACGTGAGCAATTGTGAACGTGGTTCGCGATCATCTGAAGAACGGTGGGCATGGAATATATCGTGAACGTGATACGTGAAACATACTGTGAACGTGATACTAGGACATATCATGAACATGTGTTGATTGAGGAAGGAATGCCAAACGATACGGTCTGAGACGTGAAACGTCTACCTGGGTATGGAAGAGCAATGCTAAATTTGAGTCTGGTTTCTCAAGCTTTCTGTGACAAATTCCAGTACGAGACTTGGAACGTATATAATGAAATGGAACACAAACCGGAACGTGAGCGATGTTATAATGTGAACGTCACCGTAAATCATGAGATGAACAACATATGAATAAAATCATAACTGTGGACGTCAGACGTAAAATGTGAAAGTAACATACATGTGAAAATGAACATAAGCGTGGACATTGTTAATGCAATAATGCCTAAAAACGTTACTTGCCTTTTTCGGTCTCGCTTAGTTTTGATTACGACAATATATAAAAACAAGCATTTGCAAAAACAACGAAAAAAGAATTCTTGAGTTCAAGTATTTTTCATTTTACCTTTTTCACTTAAGGTATGAATAAACAAGTACTAACCTTAATCAAGTGATCAAGTAATTTAATCTTTTCTTAAAACTCACTTTTTATTAAGTGTGACAAGTTTTTAATTAAACTTCCTTTTTAAGAAAATGTTTTATTAAATTAAATATTTGAAAATTTGAAAATGGCATATTCCCTTTTGATTTGGAATATCCTTTCTGGATATTTTTATAATCAGGACCTCCACCACTAAAGGAAAAAAAGGGAGCGGAGTCTAGTCCGGCGGTTCCCTAGCGCCTAGGCGGTTCCTTATCGATAAGGTACCGCCGGCTGAGATAAGGAACCGCGGGCAGATTTAGTCATTGGCCCTTTGTCCTATAAATAGTGGACCTTTCTCGGATTTTCAATCCACCTCTTTTGCACATAAATTTACAGATTCAAACATACTTCTTAAATCACTCAAATCATTGATCATTTGATTGATTACTACTTGTTTAGAAGTGAATCTATCTCATCCATCCCTTCCTCTTCAAGTGCAAAGAGAAGAACACTATCATTGTGAAGTGTTGAGTCCACCACCAAAGATCCTTTGAAGATCAAATCTTATACATTTGTTGTTGTGTAATAGTTTTGAAGATCCAAGTAGTTGTGTCTATTTGGAAGTTGTGTATGTACTAAGTATAGTTGTGTAGATTGGTCCTAGCTACGGTTAGGGCTCGACTTTTAGCTTAGAGTCGGAAATTGGTTAAGCGACGTGTACGGTTTTCTCCACCACAAGGAGCTTGTTGTGTAGTGAACTCTCGAGTAAGGAGTACTCGAGGAGTGGAGTAGGAACGAGGAGTGAGCTTTGTTGCCGAACCACTATAAATCCTTGGTGTTTGGTTTGATCTTTCTTTACCCTTAACTCTTTATATTCTTTATTCTTTATGCATATATATATATTAGTTAGTATTAGTTTAGTTACACTATCATTGTTCATATTGTGCATAAGAAGATTTCACTTATTTCCTCAAGTCTAAGTTTTTTAGAAAAAGGAATTTTTGAAAATCATCATTTAACAAGTAAATATAAGAAACTATTCAACCCCCCCCCCCCCCCCTTCTAGTTTCTACAATTAGTATAAAAACGGGTTGCTCAAGTATTTGTAAAGTATATTGTATTTTAAAACTTGAATCGATCTATGGATTCCAACAAGTACCTAGAAGGGCAATCTATGCAAAGACCACCACTTTTTGAAACCGATAGTTTTATTTATTGGAAAAATAGATTTGAGACTTATGTGAAATCAAAAGATTTAGATCTTTGGCATGTTATTACCAATGGTGATTTTTTACCTTATCAATTTAATGAAGTTTCTAAAACAAAGGAATTGGTCACTTTTGACAAAGCTAATGACGATACTAAAAAGAAACTTTCGAAAAATAATGAGGCTAAAATGGTGATTTATAATGCTTTACCTAAGAAAGAGTATGAAAGGATTTTATGTGTGAAACCGCCAAAGATATTTGGAACACTCTTTTAGTAACCCACCAAGGTAATAGCCAAGTCAAAGAAAGAAAAATCGATCTTCTTGTCCAACAATATGAACAATTTGTCATCTTAGAAGATGAAGCTATTGACAGTGCTTTTGCTAGATTTAACACTATTATTACTAGTCTAAAAGCACTTGATGAAGGTTTTTCTAGCAAGAAAAATGTTAGAAAGTTTCTAAGGGCCTTACATCCGAAGTGGAGAGCAAAAGTCCGGCGATCGAAGAATCGAAAGATCTCTCAACTTTATCACTCGATGAACTCATAGGCAACTTGAAGGTTCATGAGATGATAATTTTGAAGGACTCGGAGTTGGTGAAAACCAAGAGTGAAAGGAAGTCTCTTGCACTCAAAGCCAAGAAGGCACAAAGCGATCATGATAGTTCCTCGGATAGTGATGACGAGGAGTATGCATTGGCGGTGAGAGATTTCAAGAGGTTCTTCAAAAGACGAGGTCAACACGTGAGGCAACCCAACAATGACAAGAAACCATTCTCAAAGAATCGGTTTGACAAGAATGAAAAAGGTGATAGGAATTGCTTTAGATGTGGTGATCCAAATCATTTCGTTAGTGAGTGTCCAAAACCTTCACGCGATAAGAATCACACGGCATTCGTTAGTGGTTCTTGGAGAGATAGCGGTGAAGATGTTGATGACAACCCCAAAGAGGAGAAATGTCTCATGGCTCACACTTCTAAAGAGGTACATTCCGAAACCGAATATTATAGCAATGATAGCTCCACCTTAGATGATATTGAATTAGAAGGCCAATATGACAATTTACACAAACTTAGCCTTAAATTCATAGAAAAGACCAAAACACTAAAATCAACTAAAACTAAGCTTGAAAATGAGATTAATGAACTTAGGGAGAAATTAGCCAAACTTGAGAAAAATAAAGAAGTTGATATAGGTTGCTTAAGTTGTGAGAAACTTATATTAGAGAATGAAGATCTCAAGAGCACCTCCATTAAACTGGAAAATTTCATGAAAGGTACTAGTGCTCTTGATGATATGTTAAACAAACAAATTCATTCTAAGGAAAGACTTGGTGTAGGTTTTAACTCAAATGAAGCATCAACCAGTGAACCTAAACAAGTCAGATTTTCAGAAAAACCATCTGCTGTACGCGGTCCCCGATTGTATGGGGCGGTTCCTTATCGCTATGGAACCGCCGCCATGGATAAGGAACCGCGACCATAAAGTGTTTTGATGAAAATCCTGAACTTTCTGAAAAGTCAAATTTAAGTGAACATCCTAAGCATCTTATTGTTAACAAAGTGAAATTACCGATACTTGACGACAATGCTGTTGGTAAGTTCTATAAGCCTTTGAGTAAACCTCTAATGGGAAATAGAAGTTTATCAAGACCATCTTCTACTCCACCAAGAGTACGGAATGAGTCTAGGCCTAGAAGTAGAACGACAACACCTAGAAGAGATAGTCAAAACAATTCACGACCTAAAAGTAAAACTCCAACACCTAGAATGAATGACCACAACTCTAAACCAAGATCAAATACACCTAGGAGAAATAATGAACAACAAAATGGTTATATGAATTACTATCCTCCTCCTTTTTGTTCCCCATGGGGAACCCCTCCTCCATTCATGCATCCCAACCAAATGCAAAGGATGTTTGGAACTAACAATTTTGGACCCATGAGATATTGGGGACCAAATGTTTGATCATGTGTGTTGTTACCTAGATATGCTTGGGAATTGATTTGGAGCCCGACGAGTGGATTAAGGATAGTGGTTGTTCTAAACACATGACGGGTAATCGAAATTTGTTCTCACGCTGCAAAGCATATGATGGAGGTAACGTCACATTCGCTAGTAGTCTACGTAGTAATATCATTGGCAAAGGTACGGTTTCTCTTGACTCCATGACTATTGAAAATGTTGAGCACGTAGATAATTTAGGGTTTAACCTTTTAAGCATAGGTCAAATTTGTGACAATAAGTGTAATGTCATCTTTTCCGAAAATGATAGTGAAATCGTAAAAGATGGAAAGGTCATTGGAAAAGGTGTTAGAAAGCATGGGCTTTATGTCATGAAGGTCAATAAGAAGTCAAAAGATAACATATGTGTTGCGACTATAGATGATAGTTCTACTCTTTGGCATAGGATATTAGGTCACGCTAATATGCGTCTAATTCAATCTTTAGTCTCTAAGGAGTTGGTAAGACATCTCCCCAAGATGAAGTTTGATAGTCACTTTTGTGATGCTTGCAAAGTTGGAAAGCAAGTTCACTCAAGTCACAAAGCCAAGAATTTGGTTTCAACCTCTCGGTGCTTAGAACTCCTACATATGGATCTCTTTGGACCTACCGCCATACGGAGTTATGGAGGTAACCTTTATACCCTAGTTATAGTTGATGACTACTCTAGATTCACTTGGACTAGATTTTTGGCATCTAAGAATGAAGCTTTCGATCATTTCGAAATCTTTAGTTGAAGAATTCAAAATCAACTAGGATGTCCAATTGTCTCTATTAGGACGGATCATGGTAGGGAATTTTATAATGAAGTGCAATTTGGTGCCTTTTGTGAAGCTCATGGTATTACCCATAACTTCTCGGCTCCTCACACTCCACAATCAAATGGGGTAGTTGAAAGGAAGAATAGGACCATCCAAGAGATGAGTAGGACGATGTTAAACGAGCAATCTTTGCCTCAAAAGTTTTGGTGCAATGCCTTGGACACATCGACTTATATTCTCAACCGAATTCTTATTCGACCTTTCCTAGGAAAGACCCCCTATGAGATTCTTAAAGGTAATAAACCCTCATTGGAATACTTTAGGGTGTTTGGAAGCAAGTGCTTTATCCTCAACACCAAAGACTACCTTACCAAGTTCGACCCAAAGTCTTACGAAGGTATCTTTTTAGGTTATTCCCAAACTAGAAAAGCCTACATAGTCCTCAATAGAACCTCGGGCGTAATTGAAGAATCACTTAACGTGACTTTTGATGAAACCCCTCCTTTAACCAAAACACCACCATTGGTTGATGATGACTTGGATGAAGTAGAAGTAGTTAGAGCCAAAGAGGTTAGAAAAATAGGAGTTGAAGACCTTAGTGTTGAAAAGGAAGTAAACATTAAGGAGTCTAAGGATCATACTCTCAATGATATCATTGGTGACTTAAATCAAAGGACCCTAAGATCTCAAGTCCAAAACCAAAGCAACTTCTTTTCTTTCGTCTCCTTGATTGAACCAAAGAATGTTAAAGAAGCTTTGATGGATGAGAGTTGGGTCATCGCGATGCAAGAAGAACTGAATCAATTCGTTGCTAATGATGTTTGGGAACTTGTTCCTCCACCTAGAAGTTCTACCATTATAGGAACCAAATGGGTATATAGGAATAAGCTAGATGAGAATGGTGTTGTGTCTCGTAACAAAGCTAGACTTGTAGCACAAGGCTATAATCAACAAGAAGGGATTGATTATGACGAGACATATGCACCTGTAGCTAGATTAGAATCCATTTGAATCCTTTTAGCCTACGCTTGTGCCTTAGATTTTAAGCTTCAACAAATGGATGTAAAGAGTGTGTTTCTTAACAGTTTGATCAATGAGGAGGTATATGTGGCTCAACCTCCCGGCTTCATTGATTTTGAGAAACCGGATCATGTTTACAAGCTTAAGAAGGCACTTAATGGTCTTAAACAAGCACCCAAAGCTTGGTATGATAGACTTAAAGCGTTTCTTGTTAAATATGAGTATACCATGGGAATGGTAGACAACACTCTCTTTACAAAGAAGAAAGGTTCTCACCTCATAATCGTGCAAATATATGTTGATGACATTATATTTGGCTCAACTTGTCAAGAATTGTGTGATGACTTTGCCAAAATCATGCATGATGAGTTTGAAATGAGTATGATGGGAGAACTTAACTTCTTTTTAGGACTCCAAATTAAACAAATGGACGATGGTATTTTCTTTAGTCAATCTAAGTATGCTAAAGAAATGCTAAAGAAATTTGGATTAGAAGAATCTAGACCAATGAAGACCCCAATGGCCTCGGATACTAAACTCACCGTAGATGATGATTGTGAGTCGGTAGACAACACCAAATATAGAGGTATGATTGGTAGTTTGTTGTACCTAACGACAAGTCGACCGGATATCATGTTTAGTGTTTGCCTTTGTGCTCGCTTCCAAGAGGCTCCCAAAACCTCTCACCTTGAAGCGGTTAAGCGTATATTCCGATACATTAAGGGCACTATACATTTAGGATTATTGTATCGTAAAGGGACCGGCGTAGGGACCATTGTCTACGCGGACTCAGATCATGCGGGAGACTATGTGGACCGGAAAGGCACTAGTGGAGTTTGTACCTTCATGGGTTGTTGTTTAACTTTTTGGTTCTCCAAGAAACAAACCGCTCTTGCGATATCCACCACGGAAGACGGGTATGTGAGTGCCGGAAAATCATGCCAACAAGATCTATGGATGAAGCAAGCACTTGTTGATTATGGGATTCGTCTTGATGATGTTCCCATCATGTGAGACAATAAAGGTGCTATAGACCTTAGCAAGAATCCCGTGCAACATTCACGAACCAAGCACATAGAAATTCGTCACCATTTTCTTAGGGATAATGTTCAAAAGGGGAACATTTCAATTGAGAAGGTACCCTCCGAGGATAACTTAGCCGACATCTTCACTAAGCCACTTAAGAGGGAACCTTTTAATTACTTGCGTCTAGGTCTAGGATTAATGGAACATATTCCTTAATTGCTTTCCCTTTATTGAGTCTCTTACTTTCTTTTAAGTCTTTTATCACTTTGAGTCATTGAGTTTCCTAAACTCTTCTTGAAAATCTTCTCTTCTCCTTTTCAAAATCCTCAAAGTCTCTTTCGAAAATGGTCAAGAAATGTTTTGACATTGTTAATTCAATCTAAAAACGTTTTTCATAGATTCTTGCTATTAATCTCGAGCTTACATAATTCATATGTATGATTCTCACAAACATAGCAAGAACAAGATAGAATCATGGAGGATCATTGTGTCATGACTTAAGGTCTTGTCTTACACACCTCCTACATCGATTTTTAAATCCATGTATTTTGGTCAAATCCTATTTGGTGAGTTAGTATGTGTTCTTTTTGTCTATCTTTGCTTTTAAGTATATCCCTATGATAAGTTAGACTAGAAAAATAAGATTTGCTGAAAAATCTTCCTTCACCACCAAAACTCAGCCGCTGTAGGCGGTTCCATATATGAACCGCGGTCCTTATCAATAAGGAACCGCCGGAAGCAATAAGGAACCGCGTACAGTGCTTCCGTTTTCGGGTATTTCTGAAATTCCAATTTTGTTCCAACATTTTTGAGAATCTTTGCTTCAACCCTTTGAACACCCCAAAAATACCTTGAGCCTTCCCTATTTAACCATAAGCATTTTGCCTTACTTCACATCCCAAAATGTCTTACTCTCCTAATGAAAGCCTTGATTCTCCTCCATTTTCCCCAATTGCTTTCAATCCCAACTCACCCGAGAATACTTTCAATTCAAATTCACCCAAGAACACTCTTAATCACATCTCTCCTACCAATAATGTTGATTGTGGAACATCTTTTCTTCCACCACCACCCTTTAGTGTTCTTCCTCCTTCTCATGATAATGTCATGCACCATGGGACATACTGTCATTGTTGTCAATATCAACATCTTGCTATGGCACACATCTATGAGGAGTTGAGCTACATCAAGAGTCTCTTAATCAAGCCTCCTCTTCACTTTGATTATGAGATCTCCACCAAGCCACCACCACCACATTCCGCCACTACCTTGTCTTTCATATAAGCATTGGTTGCTTATCCACAAGACACCTTATTCAAGCAAATCTTAGAATTCTAGATTAACTAGGATTAGATTTATGCTTTTGGCTTGTTTCCTCTTTCATACATCTTTGTATGACTCTTTTTATTTTATATGTCTTCACTTGGATCTTAGTCTTTGTGTTCTCTTCTCTTTTTAATTTATTTATTTTTGTGACCTATAGCTATCTCTTGTTGGTTGTCTCTTTTGTTCAACTAACCCTTCTATGTAGCTTGTCACCATATCTCGATTCCTCGTTGCCCCAAGCAAGGGGGAGTCTTTGCAAAGTCTGTCTTTTCAACACCGACTTGTGCAACCTTTTCGCTTCGACAAAGGGGGAGAAATGAATAAACTCGTCTTCGAAAAATCTTTTTTTTGTGTGATTGAGTTTATGTATTGTCGGAATCAAAAAGGGGGAGAAGGTTAATGCAATAATGCCTAAAAACGTTACTTGCATTTTTCGGTCTCGCTTAGTTTTGATTACGACAATATATAAAAACAAGCATTTACGAAAACAACGAAAAACGAATTCTTGAGTTCAAGTATTTTTCATTTTACCCTTTTCACTTAAGGTATGAATAAACAAGTACTAACCTTAATCAAGTGATCAAGTGATTTAATCTTTTCTTAAAACTCCCTTTTTATTAAGCGTGACAAGTTTTTAATTAAACTTCCTTTTTAAGAAAATGTTTTATTAAATTAAATATTTGAAATTTTGAAAATGGCATATTCCCTTTTGATTTGGAATAACCTTTCTGGATATTTTATAATCAGATATGACCTCCACCACTACAGGACAAAAAGGGAGCGGAGTCTAGTCCGGCGATTCCCTAGCGCCGAGGCGGTTCCTTATCGATAAGGTACCGCCGGCTGAGATAAGGAACCGCGGGCAGATATAGCCGTTGGCCCTTTGTCCTATAAATAGTGGACCTTTCTCAGATTTTCAATCCACCTCTTTTGCACATAAATTTCCAAATTCAAACATACTTCTTAAATCACTCAAATCCTTGATCATTTGATTGATTACTACTTGTTTAGAAGTGAATCTATCTCATCCATCCCTTCCTCTTCAAGTGCAAAGAGAAGAACACTATCATTATGAAGTGTTGAGTCCACCACCAAAGATCCTTTGAAGATCAAATATTATACATTTGTTGTTGTGTAATAGTTGTGAAGATCCAAGTAGTTGTGTCTATTTGGAAGTTGTGTATGTACTAAGTATAGTTGTGTAGATTGGTCCTAGCTACGATTAGGGCTCGACTTTTAGCTTAGAGTCGGAAATTGGTTAAGCGACGTGTACGGTTTTCTCCACCACAAGGAGCTTGTTGTGTAGTGAACTCTCGAGTAAGGAGTACTCGAGGAGTGGAGTAGGAACAAGGAGTGAGCTTCGTTGCCGAACCACTATAAATCCTTGGTATTTGGTTTGATCTTTCTTTATCCTTAACTCTTTACATTCTTTATTCTTAATGCATATATATATTAGTTAGTATTAGTTTAGTTACACTATCATTGTTCATATTGTGCATAAGAAGATTTCACTTATTTCCTCAAGTCTAAGTTTTTGAGAAACATGAATTTTTGAAAACCATCATTTAACAAGTAAATATAAGAAAATATTCAACCCCCCCCCCCCCCCCTTCTAGTTTCTACAGACATGAACATGAATGTGAACGTTATCGTGAACATTAACGTGAGCGAAATTCGAGAACGTGAATTTCTATCTGACATGATTGTTGATGGAATACCATGAAATCGTACGATCTATTGCTGAATTTCCTACAGACTTGCTACTACGTATTCCTTTCGGATGGAAAGATGCGTGTAGGCTGGTTAAATGTTCGACAATGACTTAGATAGTATCATACTTCTTCTGAGTCTGTGGTAACTGATATCTACTTCCATGGAATCTTGTCTCATTTTTGTTCAGAATTTCAATGATTGTAATAACTCACTACCATGTCGGCGTTCTATCTTGAACCTGCTGGTATGTCAGGCATCTAGATATGAACATAGTTGTATTAGTGTGTTATACTGCTTCTATAAAAAAATCTTTTCTGGGATTATGGCACATTCTGGTGGAATCTAGTTGAATAGTCATGGAAGGATTATGAGTCTCGGTAAATCTGATCTCTCTTAGCGTAGGGTCTTACGGAATACAGCATTTTAGTTTATGTCCTATCCTTATGCGTAAGCTTAGTCATGGAAAGCTAATCGTGAGAACTGCCAGCAATTTCTGCGGTAGCAGTCAACTGAGTCCTAGAAAATTTTCGTACTTTAGTCACAGACGTCGGTCTTGACCATCTGGTGATAGCCTTCACCTTCGTAGTATTTTTGAAATTTCTTTCTGCTGAAATAGTGTGGCCCAGAAATGCCACCTTGTTCAACTGGAATTCACATCTGGAAAGTTACGTATATAATTTTCTCCTATCTGAAAATCTGCATGGTCGTGAGAAGATGATTCTCGTGTTCTTTTCTAAAGTTTAGCAGCTCAGAATTTTCTCAATGAAAATACTGACGATTTTGTCTGAGGATTCATAGAAATTTTGATTCACTAATTTCGTAATATAGCTGGAGCATTCGGGAGCTCAGTAGCATAAACCAAAATTTTAAAGAGACTATATCATGTGCAACACTAGTCTGGAAAACATCATGTTCTTTCTCTCGCCACTGATGGTGGCATGATCATGAATTGTTCTGGAAGATGTTTAAGACATCGCAGGAGATCAGATAAACCTTCTATTCGTGGAATGAACATCGATTTAGAATGGTGATCTTGTAACAATTTTCGGTGGTCGATACATGATCTCATGTTACCGGCCTTCTTCCTGATAGACAGAAAGCAGTGCACCTCCTGGTGGTGCGCTAGGGCGAATAAAGCCCCGTTCCAGTAACTCTTGCAGCAAATGTTGCAACTATTTTAACTGAGCTGAAGTCCTGCAATAAAGAGTTTTGAAAACAGGTTTTGTCCTTGAGACAAGCTCGATGTTAAACTCTATCTCGTGGTTAGGGAGGGATTTCTGGAATACCTTCTGGAAATACATCTGGAAAGCTCTGAAAAATCTGTTGACCATGGATTTAAGGAACTTCAGGAGTTGAGTCATAACTGGTAGCTAAAAAGTCTTCATAGCTTTGAAATAATAAGTCACTTGTTGTAAAGCATAACAACTTGAACTAATTTTTCTGGCAGAAATATAAGGACTATATTTGGGAGTTAGTAAGACGGATCCTGTCTTTAACTGAAAGGAAAACCTTTACAAATATGGGTGATACTGTAGACTCTTTTTTGGCTAGGAGGTAGGTAATACATGATTTAAGATAAAGTTGACATATGAATACGTGAAGTAAACGTGGTAGATTTTACTGATTGTATTCGTCTGTAACCTCACCGAGCGAATACTGCTTATCTAACCCGGACAATACTCCAGTGGTGGTAACTGAATTTTTAATGGTCTGATTTATGCGTGGCATAATAGAACGGGTATACTCCCTTGGAGGGTACCCTGAATTTCTGAAGGCCTAGTTTAGGAAACATACGGAGTTATAAGTTTCGACTCATACTTTGAGAAGATATTCGTATGACGTGTACCATGACTGGTGTCCTGACATGTGTCCTCCGAAATGATACTTGAGACCTATGTCTTGACTGATGTCTTGACATGTGTTTTAGTAGGTGAATCTGAATAAGGTTAAAAGTTTATGGTAACTGCTAGGGTTGGCGGACCGGTTAGACTGCTGTCCTATGTATCAGGTCACGTCTGTTCCGGATTTTCGATGGCTACTAACTGATTAATATAGTCACGGTGGTTGTCATTACCGCCTTGTCTGTCAGTTTCCTGACGGCCGTTATCATGACCGTGATTCATGTAACTATTCTGCTGAGTGGCCGGCTGGGTACCGGTTCCCACTCTTCTGACTGAAAGATTAGCTTAGTGACGTGTGACATCTAACTGAGGGAGTAAAAGCATGGAATGGAATGGTAGTGTTTGATGGTTGAAGTATATTCTTGTATGAAATTTCAAATTTATAGTTTTTGTCCTTGCTCTGAGGAGTCTTCATAGTATAAACATCATCAGCATCTTGTGGACCCTCCAAAGTATCAACAGCATCAGTATTCGTGAGGTCTTCGAAGTGTTAGAAGCATTAGTATCTGGTAAAATCTTCAACTCACGAGCAGTATCAGCATCTAGTAGAATATCGACAAGTGGAAACGCCTGAGATGATTGAGGATCGATTAACAATACACATGGAGTAAGGTACATGGAGTACACCTGGAATATTGTACATGAAGTACACATAGAATATTGTACACATAGTACCGATGAAATTTTGTTGATATGATCGATACTGGTGTCAATCGTCTGACATGATCAAAGGAAAATAAATTGATTTAAACGGTTAGTAAACTGAACTGAAACGAGTAACATGATAGGCTGACAATTCCTGTGTAGACTTAATGTTGGTTGTATAGAGGCTCAAAAGTATGATTAAATGGAGTTTCATCAATGGTCAGCATGAAGATATGATTGATGAAGACCAAACATGATTTATCATGAAAACAGGATTTTATAGTAACCCTTCCGTGTCTTAGCATGAAAACATCATCACCCTGCTGAAAAACATAATCTTCATAAGGAGACATGAAACTGAATCAGCATGAAGACGACATCTTCATAAGGAGACATAAAACCTAATCTTCATAAGGAGATATGAAAACTTAATTGTTACAAAGGATATAAACGTATAATCAACTAAAGTTTAGCATCAACTGATGTGGATGGCTATGGTTCAATCCACAGAATTCAAAGGAGAAAACATGTGACTAAGTATGGGCGATTCTGGGTCGATCCATACTTGTCAAAATCTTATGAGAACTGTCATGTATAGAAATTTACAATCTAGGACTAAATATGGTTGGCTGTAGTCCAATCCATACTTGTCAAAATTTCAACGAAACATCGTGATATGCACAAAGGTGCACGCTTTTGGGTCGGTTCACAAAACAACTATCGTCTGAAAACATGAAATTTGACCTAAACAATGGTGAACGTCTATAGGCCGGTTCACCAAGTAATATTCGACTTAAAAACATGAATCTGACATGAGTAAGGATGAACGCCTATAGGTCGGTTCACCAATACAAAATCTGAACGGGCAAGGGTGAACGCCTATGGGTCGGTTCACAAAAACAAAATTCGACTGAAAATCACATGCGACTAAATATGGCCAGTCCTGTACCAACCTTTTACTTAGTCAAAATTTTAAGAAAACTGACTGATAAATGAAGAAAACTGACTGATAACTGCATGAGAAACATGGAAGATAACAAACGCCAAAATCTAGAAAGCTCCTGGTGACTACCCACAAGTCACAGGTCAAGTTTTAGAGCCTACGGGTCGAACCTTGGTCTCTGATACCATAATTGTAGCATCCCACTTGGATAAGTGGGCCGTTACGTGTATTTATGGCGTGTCATTAAAGCATATAAGGTAAATATCCTAAAACATTAACTGGCCATAAAGGAAATACTGGAATCAAACATCGGTAATCTAAACATAAGCTCAAAACATGAAAAGTAAATACTGAAAGGAAGGACTAAACAATGTCCAAACAAGCAGAGTAATATATGAAGTGCAACTAAGTAAGGAGTCTGGATAGCTTCCATCCAAATGCACCTACCCTCAGAATCCTAAGAGCGTCCTGGTGTACCTGCCGTTAGAACATGAAAGGAACTACGGCTGAGCATAACGCCCAGTGAACGGATACAAAACATGATAAGGGAAACTGAAATGAAACAGATAATAAAATACTGAAGTTTTAAGACTGATAAGTAAAAGCAGCGGAATATAACTGTGTATGTTTTGAAAAGTCGGGTTTATAATTAGTAAAGCTGAACCATTATCTGTTAAATCTGAAAACATGCATTTACTGTATTTTAAGTGCCAAGAGCTTATATAGGTCATGAACTGTAACAACGTCTACATGAATACATAGAGGGGTGACCTCGTCATGCTGTAGAGGGGTGACCTCTAAGTGATGTGTTGGGTGGAGGGATCAACTCCAATTTGAAGGATGTAGAGCACACACCACATTCACCTGATAAGCTATAAACTGATAACCTAGGATGCATCCATACGCCCCGCTGACAATACTGATAAATGGCCAAGCTGAAATACAAGGGATGCTACGAGAAATCACTCCCTCGCAGAGGAGTCATGACACCGGTGCCTCAAGTGTCATGGTTACCATACCTATGTAACTAGTATATATATAACTGGTCATGCATGTATATAAAGCTCAGGAAATTTAACTTAGTTATTAAGATAATTACTGTAAATTTCAAAAAATATACTGGGGAAAACATTCGGCTGCAAACGAGAAATCCTAATCATGCATAGGAAGGGAAGTCCTTACTGAAGGACGGAAAATCCGTACCTTATGTCCAGTCTGATTGAAGAGAAAACAGATGAAACTCCTACTCTGACTTCACAATAGCTACACGAATACGGGACATGAATGAGTGTCTGATTACTGTTTACTGTTATTGGTTCTTACTGTTCTTACTTGATTTATTATGTTCTATATACTCTTATAATTGTGACGTCTTTAAATATATACTGATTAGTGTATTGTACTTCTAATTACCGTATATTATACTGTATTCTGATTATTATATCATTCTGTATTCTGGTATTAAAATACTATTAAAAGTAACCGGCTAAAAATGGAAAGTTTCGTAAAATAGAAAGTTTCCTAAAATAGAACGTTTTCAAAATTAGTTTCCTTGAAAATTTAATCATTTAAATAAGACTAACATTTTAATTAATAATTAATTAAATCACCTCAATTTAATTTACTAATTAAATTAATAAAAACATTTATAATTTGGTTAAACCATGATATATCTTAATTGGTAAAAAATGATTTAATATATATTAAATAAAACCTTTGTATTTTTATGTCAAACGTGTACTCGAAAAATCCGAGCCAAAACCTTCCCCAAGACCCCCCCCCCCCCCCCACCCCCTCCACGTCTCGGGTCAGCCCAAACCGAGCCCAACAGCCGACGGTTGTGGCCCATTTGTTGTGGTCAACAAACAACAGCCACCGGCCTTGTGCCGGTTGCCATTGTTGTTACGGTGTTTCCCATCGTTTGGGTTAAACCCCCCCCCCCCCCCCCCCCCCCCCACCGGCTGAGCCGGTTCCTACTATCCTGTTGTTCATCCCCCTGTTGTGCAGTTGGTACCCACCGAGAGCTTTAAGCTCTCGGTTCCCACTACTTATGTCCTATATTGTTCCCACTGTTAACATATTGTTCCTACTATTTTGTGTTTTGTTCCCACTGTTCTACAGACCCAAACACCCCCTGGTGGGTTTTGGCTTCGTTTCCCCTGTTTACAAACCAAACACCCCTTGTGTTTTGGTTCGCTGCTGTCCAGCCTCAAATCAAACAGCCTAAACGGCTGAGTCAAAGCAAACGAACACCGAGACACCTAGCGTGTCTGGGTTTGCGTGCAACACCCAAAACCCACACATGAGCATTTATTTTTCGTGGTTACCTTATTATTAATTAACCCGTGGCATAAACTGAAAACAAGAATAATAGTATTTACCTTAGACGTGATTAGGGATTGGTTACAAACACACCATAGATCAATTGCTAAAACAAGATCTTTTTCCCTTTTGTTTTTGTTTCCAGCCGTCGGCCCCTAAAAGAGAAAACCCTAGATTTGTTTTTTTGTTTTGTATTGTTTGCTGTTTGACATAGAGGGATAAACTCCCGTATATTTTCTTCTTTTTCAAACAAATGGGCCGGGCTTCCAAAGCCCATTCTTCCTTTCCTTGTTCTAATATGGTCGCCGGCCATTAACACACACATATTAATATTTCGTTTCCGTTCTGATTATTAATTTAGACGTTCGTGTTATTAGTTCGTGACTCGAGATTTGTAATATTTATTTTCTGAATAAATACTTACGTAGCCATTAATTTTTTGGAATATTTATTTTCTGAATAAATACTTACGTATAAATACTTACGTAATATTTTCTGACATTTATTAATTATTTTCTGACTAATTAATTTTCGTAACATTTAATTAAAGCTGAGACTGCGTATATTTAATATTCGTGGATTTTAAATACGGGTTTTACATAAATTGATTCGATATGTGATTATGTTAGTTGAGCACTCAAATTGAGAATATGAAAAAGTAATGACTTCTTATTTTCTACAAAAGGCCTTTTGGTCTAGCGGTGTGGAGGTTTTACCCCTTTAGGCAAGGTCTCAAGTTATGTAGCCACAATTGCCGTTTAAAAAAAATGACTTCTTATTTTCTTTCATCGTATATTTTCTAAACTGGAGAACACAAATAGAAACACAGATATTGGTACCATGTTGCAATATTAACGATATTATCAAGCTTCTCGGATATATTAATATTTGGCTAACTTATAATGTTAAATTAACAAATTTATTGCAACATTTTTACAATTTGGGAAGAAAAAATCGCCCACCCCGAAACAAGTTGAATATGGTAGAAATTGCCCAGCTTTCATCTAGTTATTTATTCATGCTTGTTTATGAAAAAATCTGAAAGCGGGCAAGTTGAATGGTGCGTAAATGATGGAAACGAAACACCGAGATTGCTAAGATCATGAAATTGTAGATCATATGCCGTCCTGCGTAAAGTCAAGGAAATAATCAGCATTAAAAACCGACACTTGAATCACTTAAGTTAACGATAATCAACACTCTCGAGCATATATCAAGAACATAAATGATGTACCACACCATTATCTGCTATAAAAATTTCTACATTGTATGTGTAACAACTACTAGTACTAGGTAGTTAAATAACAAAATTTTACCCGACACAACAGTAGGCGTTCTATTCAAACCTAATTTTTTTGTTTTCGTCTCTTATTCTTCGTCAACAGTCCTTTTTCCGCTAAGCTCTTTCTCTTCTGTTCTTTCCTTGTTTTCTCCATCTCGTCATACCCATCATCATTCAATCTCGTTTTGGCCACTCGTGTCGCCTTAAAAACCTGCATAATATCCCATTATAGCAGTTGTATAAATTTTATTTATAAAATACAGCTATCTGTAGTTCTTTACCTTTGTGATCTCTTCCAGTACTTCGTTCTCTTTGCATTTGAACTCCTCCATATTTTTATTGGTTACTTTCTCTATCGCTTGAACAAGCTTAACGTCACTCTGCCAAAGATTTACATCAAATGTAACATGAGCAACAAAATATGAAAGGGTCGATTTTCATGTGCTTTTTCATGTGTCCAGTTTCTATCGTTTTACTTCTTTTTGTACATCTAGGTGATTGTAACGGATTTGCGTCCACTTTGGGCCATTTTGTAACCAATAGACTTTGCATGTAAACAGAAAACTCTACATGATGTATAAAATTTGAATTTATAGTAGAAACTTTCAACATTTTCACAAAACTATTGTTTTCGAAAGTTAGTTAAAAGGAGGGGTTTTACAAATAGACGCAAAAAAGAAGAACACAAAGCATAGTCACAAGAAACGCTGGGTCAGCCGCGTTTCGCGTTTCGGATCGTGCGTACCCAAACGCGGTACGATCACGACTCAGATCGCTCAGGATCGCGATCTGGATCGCCAATTTCAACGTACCGGTCAACATCGGTCAATGGCTTGATTTTTATTGTGTTTTCCGGTGGTCTGGTTTTATGGTAGTAAAAGGGTGAAGACGGCCGAGAGAAAGAAGAGAGAGAAGATAAGAGTAGGGTTTTGTATTTATTGATCATGTTTTGTCTGCACATGCATTATATTTTGATTTATTTATTTTGTCTGGCCCAATTAATAAGTTTACATATGGGCTTTTATTTTTACCCAACAACATCTACTTGGTCATATTACCAGTATATAAGTAAATCAATGAATATCAAACGTTTGTAAATATATAAAATGGTACACCGTACCGGATTAAATGGTACACCGTACCCGGGCGTACCGAAATGAGCCTACCCCTCTCCGTACCGAATTTTAAGGACCCCGCGTACCGCGTTCCCGTTTCCGTACCCGTACCGAAGCGTACCGCGTTTCGTGTGACTATGACACAAAGCCATACTTTAACGACTCGGTACAAAAAGGTACAATGATCAAAGCGTCATATAATGAAAAAGCATGCTGCTTATGTGTGCCAAAAAAATAAACATATTGCAAATAATGCATAAATAACTTCTCACCGGGGTTACGAGACTCATTGCTAGTCCTCCTCTCCCAGCTCTAGCTGTACGTCCAACACGATGAACATAATCCCTCGGATCTCTGAAAAGAGTAACATGAATGATAACCTGATGTGCTATATTACAGAGATTTTGCCATATATAATCAGCGTACTTTTTATTTACCCCGTTTTAGTCATACTTTTTTACATTAGTCATAAAAAGATGGTTCTATGTCACCAAAGGTTACTCTGTTGGATTTCACTAGTACCATAAATTGAAAGAAACGTGACTGTATGTCCTGTTTAGGTCGTAATTTTAACCCGGTCAATGAAACACTTCTACAGAAAACTTAGCGTCACATATGAGTAACATTTTAATGCATGAAAATTTATCTGTTTTAGCCGGTTTCAATTGGCTACCAAATGAACCGACCATCAGATAAATCCATCTCTTAATTACTCAAACCTTACAAAAAGAAGTATGATGCCCAAAAGGGGGCAAGTGAAAAAGTACAGTGTTATTAAACAAAAAAGAAAACTATATTAAACTACCGTACAAATTCAAAATAAGTTTGTACCTTGGTATATCATAGTTAATCACAAGATCGACTGTTGGAATATCCAAACCACGACTCGCGACGTCAGTTGCAACCAAAACAGGGACCTTCCCGGATTTGAACTTGTGAAGAGCCGATAGCCTGGAAGATTGTGATTTATATGAATGCAATGCTGCTACCTGTTGCTCAAGCTCTTCCAGCAAATAACCCAACCGATTACAAGTCCTGCCCATCAATAAGTAAACGGTGTCAACATCTTGAAAACTGAAATGAATATAAGTCTAAAAAAAGATACGGAATTATCAAAACAATCAATAATGGTTTGATCCTCAAACTTCACCAATTGGACGGTTTAACCCTGAAACTTTGTTTTAACAACGCCTTATCAATTTTTTTCACAATTAACATATATGTGTTTAAATAAGTAAAAAAAGAAGTTTTAAGGGAAGTAAAAAATGTAGAATATACACATTGCTAAAAAAGTTTACGGGTTAAACCACCAAATGCAAGGAAGAGTGAGAACTGAATCATTATCAACCTGATTTCCGAGAAACTTACATGCATCTGGAAACAAAAATTATGGCAGACCGAATACCCATATCTTCCATCCGTGATAAAACATGAAGCAGATAAACATCCTTGACGGCTTTGGGAACATGTATATACTGTTGTTTGAGAGTCTCGACTGTTTGAAAACCTGCATAAGCCTCATAAAAGTATGCTCTGTTTGCAGAAACCTCGAGTAATGATTGGAGGTTGCTTGTCATTGTTGCGGAAAATAATAAAGTTTGCCTCTTCTTTGGTAAGCAGTTGAATACCACTGCTAATTCCTCCTCAAAACCAACATCTAGAACTCTATCGGCTTCATCCAGCACTAAGAACTGAAAATTAAATTGCAGGTTCATGATTTTAATGAGAGAAGCATGGTAAGAAGTATGTTCATGGTATACGTGTACTACTTATCATACCAAACTACTGCAGTCGTCAACTTCAAAAAAACTTCATATATGTCATTTGGTAAAACGTAATGACCAATATGAAACATTTCACATCTCGGATGTTTTAGGACATCAACAATGACATGGAACGCTTTTATTAATTTTAAGTAGGACTGTCTGTCGATCCATAAAAACCCAAATTATGGATACAAAATTTTTCAGGACATGCCTCAGAAATTAGTAATTTATTAGATTTATGAATACGAAAATGTAAAACATATATTGTAACATCTGTTCTAAAAGCGTGGTAGCAAAGAAAAACTCAATTAAATCTAGCAAAAAGGTCCAATTCTCTTATGACATTATCTTCAGTTTGAATTGAAAGTGCTTATTGCTTTTTGAGATCACAGTTTGGCATAAGCAACCTTCAAAATACTGATTTATGATGATAATTAAATAGGCAGTTTAAGTAAGCGATCCCTATCTGCTTAAGACTGTTATTTGTCGGATTGGTGTACAACTTAATACCAAAGTACCTAAACGCTAGGTCTGCTCTCAGTATCTCACCTTTTAACATTACAGTAGTACTTGGAAAATAGACTGTTTAAGCTACGACGCTAAAACTTAACAAGCAGCAGCACTAATGACGTTAGAACATAGGTAAATAAATAAACAGATATGCATTCAATACCTTGGTGTTGGAAAATACAGCCGGGATATCAGGATTCTGCTCAATAAGAACTTTAATCCTCCCAGGGGTACAAATAACAACATGAGGACGCTGCACCAGCTTCTGCGTCTGTGTAATCATATCCATTCCACCAACTATAACCTCACATCTTAAATGCAAACACGAACCAAGTGCCTTAAACTGTTCCGCCAGCTGGTACGCCAGCTCACGAGTCGGAGTCACCACCAAACAGAACACGCCATACGGATCCTCAGCCAAACGGTTAAGAATAGGCAAAGCAAAAGCCGCGGTTTTACCACTACCAGTTTGAGCTATCCCTAGTACATCTTCACCGGATAGGATACGGGGGATACAATTTTGTTGAACGGGAGTTGGTTTTTTCATGCCTAGTTCTTTGCAGGTTTGTATGGCCCAATCAGAAAGTTTAAGTTCGGCGAATGAGAGATTAGTGTCGTCATTTGAGGATGTGTGTTTGACGAATTGAGTGTTATCGGAACTAGGGTTATCAGCAATGGTGGTGGGGACGGGTTTGGCGAAACTTTTAGCTTGTTTTCGAGAAAACAAGGGAAAATTTTCATCAACGAGAGGTTCTTGTTCTGCCATAGTTCTAAAGCAGCAGGCGAATTTCTATAAATTAAACGTCTGAAAGTTTGCGGGCAGTTCTGATGCATAAAAGATAGTGGTGAAGTCAGATATTATATCATTAACAGTTAGTATTCTTTTGTGAACTAAATATAGCTTATTTTTTCACCTTATGGGCTTATTTGAATTTGTAAAACCTTTAAAGCACGCATTTGTCAGCTCAAAGTGTTAGGGAATGTTTGTTTAACAGATACCGGCTTATGTTTCAAAAGCCCCGATTTTGTGGCTTATTTTGAGAGTTATTTTGAGACTTATGGGCTTATATAAGTTTATTATGATATGATAAACTTACATAAGCCAGTAAGTCTCAAGATAAGCCACAAACTTGAGGCTTATGAAACATAAGAAAAAATCAGACTTATTTTCGGCTTATATTTGGTAAGTCATAATTTTGTGGCTTATCTCGAGACTTATGGCCTTATATACGTTTATCATATCATAATGAACTTATATAAGCTAATAAGTCTCAAGATAAGCCACAAAATTGGGTCTTATGAAACATAACCCCATTTCGACTTTATATTTCATAAGCCAAAACAAACACCCCCTTAGTGTTAGCTTAATCAGTGGGCTTATCAATTATGAGCTTACGGTTTGTTTATAGTCAAAAGCTTGACTTGACAAGACGAAATAAATAGGCTTATGAGCTTTTCCAAATTTACATATGGTCATAAACCCACTAAATATGCTAACAAAACACCTGCAAAGAGCTTATCAGCTTGAGCTTATGTCTTATTTGAGGCCATAAACTCCATGTCAAAAAAAAAAGTGGGCTAATGATTCATGGCAGGTGAACCTCCGTGATTACTAATACAAATACTAATAAATTTAACATAATTAAACAGCAGATTTTCATAGAATAAACTTATTTTTCACTTGCTTATGGGGTGTTTGTTTAAGGTTATATATGGGCTTACAAGCTTATTAGATTTATAATTAACTCCATCCTAGCTTATTTTGAGACTTATATAAGCTTGTTGAGGTTTATTTCATAAAAGGTAGTGTTGGCAGTGAGAAAGTAAAACATCAAGAGTGCTTATTTTTGCAGCTTATTTGGATTTTAAAAGGGTGTTTGCTTCGGCTTATATGTGGGCTTATGAGCTTATTTGATTTCGGCTTATATTTTGATAAGGCCCGATTTTCTGGCTTATTTTAAGACTTGTGGCGCTTATATAATAAACTTATATCGTAATAACCTTATATAAGTGCACAAGTCTCAAAATAAGCAAGAAAATTTGGGCTTGCAAGCTTATTTTTATAAATTAGGGGGTGTTTGGTTTGGCTTATATAACGTAAGCTCATTTTGGTTATATAACATAAGCTTCAATTTTGTGGCTTATTTGGAGACTTATGGGTTGATATAAGTTTAATAAACTTATATCAACCCATAAGTCTCCAAATAAGCCACAAAAATGGGGCTTTTGTTATATAAGCCGAAATTGGCTTACGCTGTATAAGCTAAAACAAACAGCCCCTTAGTCCATCCTAGCTTATCTTGAGACTTATGGGCTTATATAAAAGATAGTTTCAGAACTCAGAGTAGGTGTTTGTTTCGGCTTATTATATGTGGGCTTATGAGCTTATTTGATTTCGGCTTATATTTCGTAAGTCCCAATTTCTGGTTTATTTTGAGACTTACGAACTGATATAAGTTTATCATTCGTAATAAACTTATATAAGCCCACAAGTCTCAAAATAAGCAAGAAAATAGGGGCTTTATGAAATATAAGGCGATATAAAATAAGCTGATAAGCCCACATATAAGCCGAAACAAACGCCCCCTCAACTAAAACATCAAGGGTGCTTATTAAAAAAGCTTACTTGTTTGAGATGTATATGGCAAAAGCAAATCCAAACACCCCAATATAGCTTTTGACGGCCGACTTATTATGTAGGAGAAAGATAAGTACCACTGTATATCTGAAAATAGGTCTGCTTCTTCTGTTCTCTTTTTTGTTTATGGGCTGGGCTGGGCTCTTGCTTCATTTACTAATGGGCTAACAAAAAATTTATAGGATTTTTAGTTTAAATGGACTTTGAGTTAGGTTTGAGCCTTCATCTAATTTTTTATTAAAAATTTTATATTCGGGTTGAGAATTATTAATTAAACATGTTGACCTGTCAATCTTATATGATTTTTTTCTTAAATTAAAATTATTAATATTTTATTATATGGTGGGTTAAATGGGTGAAAGGGGTTGACTTACAAATTTGTTTAATCTGATTAACTCGTATAATGTGTCAATTTTTATACGTTAAACACGTAAAATCAGTTATTTTAAAACTCATTTAACCTATTTAACCAATGTAACCATTTTGACCCACCTCCCCAAGTCTATAAACGAGTTAAATAAATCATGTTCGGGTTATGTGTAAACATGTTAGGGTCGATAAAACTGAAATGATTATTTAAATAGGTTAAATTCGAATTGAGATATTATGACCCGCTAACATGTTAACCTGAATTCGACATGAACTGTCACTCCTAATGGAATGTGGAAACGAGTTGAGCTGAACTCGAGTCTGTTAGAGTCCGAGTTTGCCTCGTTTAAGTTTTATAAAGATCAAGCTTAAGCTTGGCTAGAGGCGAGCTTTATCTTTTAAACTTGAGCTCGGCTCGTAATATGTAATGTAGACTTGAGATTCGTTCAAGCTCAATTTGTTTATACGATTTGACAATAAAAAAATAAAACTTGCATTGAGTTCGGCTCGTAATTTATCTATTTTAATCTTTTTATTGAGCTCATTAAAAGCTCGTTTATTATTCAAAATGCATAACGCCTTATATATGTTTAATAAATAATACTTCTAGTATCGTTTAGGCTCACGAGGCTAGTCGAGTTTTTTATGTAAAACTCAGGTCGAGATTGATTAATAAATGAGTTGCAACTTAAGCTCGAGTTTGATCTTGAGCTTGTTTAAACTCGGCTCGTTCGAATTCTTTACTAATTGTTATTTTATCAAACTTACCTCTTATTATTTTGTGTTACATTATTTTCCTTTTGTGTCATGTTTTATTTGTGCAAGGTGTTTGGTGTTACTTATTCTCTTGGGCTTTCATGATGGGCTAGCCGTTGAGGCCCATGTGGGCACTTGTTCTCTTACTTAACCTAGCGTTGCTAGGGTTTGCTGATCATTCACTCATATCTTCTCACACACACTTTGTGTGAGACGCTCTCTCTTCCACAAGAAGATTGCTGCGATGGGAGGATCTTCATCTATGTCACATCTCTTAGATTAGATTCATTGAGTGTTGAGTGAATCTGTAGTGAGGAAAACGGATCAACCTAGTTGGGACGTTTTCACCATTTATCTTGTATTGTTTGATTAGCACCCATTTGGGGACTAATCCTTTATCTTTTTGTTTCTGTATTTGAATCTTGTTAATAAATCACCAAGGGGTGGCTGGTTGGGTGATAAGATCTGGTTCTTTGTCTCTTTTTCATGTTTTAACATGGTATCAGAGCATGAAGATCTTGGATTGTATCTCTAATCTTGCTCACTCTTGATTATTTATTTTTACTCGAAAAAATTTAATTAGGGTTTCCTGAAACCCTAATTTATTTTTTGGGGTTTCTTGATTCTTGTGCTCTTAATCGCTTCCCTGTGCGTTGCCGTTGATTTAACAGGTGTTGCCGTTGGTTTTCTTGCATTTAAAAGTTAGGGTTTTGTCAAACCCTAATCTTTTTTTGGGGATCTTGCTTGTTTGGTCCTTAGGAAGCTAATATTGGTGGTGCCGTTGATCAATCTGGTGGTGCCGTTGGCTGAATCTGTTTTAGGGTTTTGAAACCCTAACTTGGATTCTTGGTGGTGTTCTACCCATCCTCTAGACTAAGTGAATCTAGAGATTGGGTCCTTTTTTCTTGCTGTATTGCACTGTAAGGTTCTCTTTCCCTTCTTATCTCTCTTCTCTTGGTTACTTGTGGGTTACTGTTGCCTGTTCTGTGGGTGCAAACGGATTGATTAACTCCTTGACCCTCCAGCCTTGACTGGTGTGGATACCTGCTCTGGTCAATCCCAGTCCACAACTGGCATTTCTGGTAACCCTCTTCTGGGTGTTGTTTCTTTTTGGTGCTTATTATACTTGTTTGCTTTTACTTCTTGTGATTACTTGGTTGCTGGTTTCTGCTTACTTGGGTAGTTTATATCTTTTTTGTTGCCTGCTCTTGTTGCTTTGTTATCATGAGTGCTGGCTCTAGTACTCCACCTCCTGTTAACACAGGTGGTGTTGTTACTGAACCTATTTTGATCAGCAGCCTTGATGCTGGTGATCCTTTGCATATTCAGAATAGTGATAGTAGTGCTACTGCTTTAATTCCTTTTAAACTTCTTGGTACTGCTAATTATCGTATGTGGAACAATGCTATGAAACTTGCTCTTCAATCTAGAAATAAAATTGGTTTTATCAATGGTACTTGTTTGAAAGAGACTTATGCTCACAGTCATGCTTTATCTGCTCAATGGGATAGATGTAATGCTATGGTCTTAACTTGGATTATGAATTATGTGTCTCAAGATGTTTATATGGGATTGGTTTATTCTGAAAATGCTTCTGATGTGTGGAATGAGTTATCTGAAACTTATGATAAGGTAGATGGGTCTGTTGTGTATAATCTCCTTCAAAAAATTAATTCTGTGAAACAAGGGGGCACATCTGTTGCTGATTACTATCATAGACTTAACTCATTATGGAGGGAATTTGATGCTTTAACTAAATTGCCTAAATGTGTGTGTGCTATTAAGTGTTCTTGTCCTGCTAGTACTGAATCCATCCTGCATCAGCAGCTCATGAAGCTTATGCAGTTTCTAATGGGGCTTGATGAGTGTTATCAACCTGTTAGAACTGCCCTTCTCACCAGGGATCCTCTCCCTGATGTGAAGGATGCTTATGTGATGGTCTCCAGGGAAGAGTCACATAGAGGTATCCCTGAACCTTCTAGTGTGATTGATCCCAAGCCCAATGCCACCTCCTTTGCTGCCAAGTCCTTTGGTCAACAAAGGAGAGGAAATTCTTCTAATCCTAATAAGAATTCCTCAAAAGGTGGCAATCAGTCTTCCCCTAATAGGGGCCCCAATCCTAATCTCAATTGCACTAATTGTGGGATGATTGGTCACACTGTGGATAGGTGCTATGAGATCATTGGGTATCCTCCTGGATACAAAAGGCCCTCTAATCCTAAGAATTATGTGCCTAAACCTAATTTCAATGCTAATTGTGATATTAAGCTGAATGATGTTAAGACTGTTGACAAATCTGCTACTTGTGATGTGCCTTCTTCCTTCACTTCTGATCAAATGAGGAAACTTCTGCTCTTGATTAATGACCCTTCCTCTGGCAACATTCATGCCAACATGGCAGGTAGTTGCTCTTTTTATAACTTTAATGTCTTGTTCAATATTAATTTTTCTAGATACTACTGTGGTCACTTGAAAGGGTTGGTTACCACTATCACCCTTGGATGGATCATTGATTCTAGGTGTAACCAACACTTGACTGTTTCCACTATTGGTATGTTCAATGTTGTTGATGTAGCCAATCTCAATCTCACTGTGGGGCATCCCAATGGGACTATTGCCACCATAAGTCATGTGGGGAATTTGAGATTGTCTAACAATGTTATTCTCTATGATGTCCTTGTGGTTCCTGGGTATTGTGTCAGTCTTTTATCTGTTAATAAATTAATTAAAGATAGTAAGTTGTATGTGGGTTTTGATGAGGATAAATGCTATATTCAGGATTTGACCAAGGGAATTACTCTAGGGACTGGTAGTGAGTCTGGGGGCCTCTACTTGTTTGACCTTGAAAAAAACAACAAGAGTGTAGGTAATGTTAACATGATTATGTCCTTTAATGTGTCCAAAGACTTGTGGCATAGCAGACTTGGTCACCCTGCTGATCAAGTTCTCTCTGCTCTCAAATCTGATCTTAACCTCTCAAAAAACACTTGTGTCCCTGTTTGTGATGTTTGCCATAGGGCCAAACAGACAAGAGAACCATTCCCCTTAAGTGAACACAAGTCCACTCATCTGGGTGAGCTTGTTCACCTTGACT
Source organism: Glebionis coronaria (assembly GCA_025667525.1). NCBI lineage: Eukaryota > Viridiplantae > Streptophyta > Magnoliopsida > Asterales > Asteraceae > Glebionis > Glebionis coronaria. The sequence goes on from CM046879.1 coordinate 39,528,084, forward strand.
TGTGGGGTCCCTACAGGATCTCTAGCAGAGAGGGGTACAAGTATTTTTTGACCATTGTTGATGACTATTCCAGGGCTGTTTGGACTTTTCTTTTAAAAAATAAAGATGAAGTGTTTGACACCTTTGTTAATTACATAAAACTGATTAAAAATCAATTTAATATAAACATCAAGGTTGTCAGATCTGACAATGGTACTGAATTTGTTAACAAGAAAATGTTCTCTTTGTTTTCTGACCTTGGAATGGTCCATCAAACCTCTTGCACTTACACCCCCCAACAAAATGGTATTGTTGAAAGAAAACATAGGCACTTGCTCAATGTTGCAAGGAGCCTTATGTTTCAGGGGGGGTTCCTCTTAGTTTTTGGTCTGATTGCATTCTAACTGCTGTGTACCTTATCAACAGGCTCCCCTCATCTGTCTTAAAAGGAAAGTCACCTTATGAACTGGTTTATAACAAAAAACCTAATCTCTCTCACATTAGGTGTTTTGGGTGTCTTTGTTTTTCTACAAATTTGAACAACAGTGATAAACTCTCCCCTAGGTCTGAGAAATGTGTCTTGATAGGGTATTCTGCTGGTAAAAAAGCTTATAAACTTTTAAGTTTGGACACTAGGGGTGTCCTATACTCTAGGGATGTGAGATTTTATGAAACTGTGTTTCCTTTTAAAATGAAAAACAATAAGGATGGTGATTTGGCTGATGTGAAAACAAGTGATGCTGAACTCCTTTCTTTCTTTGATAATCCTACCCCTATAAGACCCAATGATGAAGAGAGAGCTACATCTACTGAGGATGGTAGAATCCCTCCAAGTGATGAGTCTAATACTCAACAATCACTTGAAGAGGATTCAGCAACCCAAATAGATGATAACATTCTATCTGAGGGCAACATTCAAAACTCTTTGCCCATGTCTTCTGAACCAGTTCACAACAGTGATAATCCTATGACTAATGAGGTGCCTGTCCCCATTAGGAAGTCTGTGAGAAGTACTAAGGTTCCTGCTAAACTTAATGACTATGTTATTGATAGCAAACTTAGATATGGTATTGAAAAACATGTTAATTACTCCAGACTTAATTCTGTGAACCTTTGCTTTGCCACCACCCTCAACAAATCTGTTGAACCTTGCACTTTTAATGAAGCCAAAAATGACCCTAATTGGATTGAGGCTATGAATAATGAAATTGAGGCCCTTATTAGGAACAACACCTGGACCATCACTGACCTGCCATTGGGTAGAAAAGCTCTTGGTTGCAAATGGTTGTATAAAATCAAATATGGGTCATCTGGGGTTATTGACAAATATAAAGCTAGGGTGGTTGCCAAAGGGTTTGGTCAAAAGGAGGGAATTGACTTTGATGAGACTTTTAGTCCTGTTGTCAAAATGGTCACTGTTAGATGTATTATGTGCATTGCCATGGCCAATGATTGGCCTTTGTTTCAAATGGATGTTAACAATGCTTTTCTCTATGGGGATTTGGAAGAGGAGGTCTATATGACCCTTCCCCCTGGTTTTGATAATCCAAATCCCTCAAAGGTTTGTAAGTTAAACAAGTCCCTTTATGGTCTAAAGCAAGCCCCAAGGCAGTGGAATGCTAAGCTTACCACTGCCCTGGCTGAGCATGGCTTTGTTCAAAGCAGGTTTGATTATTCTCTCTACATTAAGCATACTGGTAATATTTTTATTATCATTCTTGTATATGTAGATGACCTTGTTGTTACTGGTAATGATTTGTCTGAGATTGAGAAATTTAAAAGGTTTCTCAAAAACAAGTTTATGATTAAAGACCTTGGTTCCATGAAATATTTCCTTGGTATTGAGGTTCTTTACAACAAGTCTGGTGTGTGTATGACTCAAAGAAAATATTGCCTTGACCTTATTCATGAGTTTGGCCTTTTAGCTTCCAAACCTGTCACCACTCCCCTTCCTGAGAACTGTGTTCTTGCTGTGGAAGAGAGTGACTCTGATAAATTCCTCATGAATGTGTTTAACTATCAAAAACTTATTGGCAAACTTATTTACTTGACCCACACCAGGCCTGATATCTCTTATGTTGTTCAATGCTTAAGTCAGCACATGCATGCTCCTTTACAATCTCATCTTAAAATTGCACTAAGGGTTATCAGATATCTTAAAAATGCTCCTGGGATTGGCATTCAAATTTACAAAGATAATCAGCTCAAGTTATCTTGCTTTACTGATTCTGATTGGGCTAAGTGTTTGAGAACCAGGAAATATGTCTCTGGCTATTGTGTGTTCCTTGGGAACACTCTTGTCTCATGGAAAAGTAAGAAACAAGCTACTGTTTCCAGATCCTCAGCTGAAGCTGAATACAGATGCATGGCCAGTGCAACATGTGAGGTCATTTGGATTTCCAACTTGCTTAGTAACTTGAGCATTCCCAGATTGTTGCCTATAAACTTGTATAGTGACAGTTCTTCAGCTATTCAAATTGCTGCCAATCCTGTCTTTCATGAGAGGACCAAGCATTTTGAGGTTGATGTTCATCTTGTGAGAGAAAAGGTACAGTGTGGGATTATCAAAACCATCAAAGTTGCTTCTGCTGATCAAACTGCTGATCTTTTCACTAAGGGCCATGGTTCCCTCCAACATTCCAAATTGTGCAAACAATTAGGAATGGTGGATATGTTCAAAAGGTAATCCTCCCTGCTGGTAAGTTTGTGGGAGGATGTTATTTTATCAAACTTACCTCTTATTATTTTGTGTTACATTATTTTCCTTTTGTGTCATGTTTTATTTGTACAAGGTGTTTGGTGTTACTTATTCTCTTGGGCTTTCATGATGGGCTAGCCGTTGAGGCCCATGTGGGCACTTGTTCTCTTACTTAACCTAGCGTTGCTAGGGTTTGCTGATCATTCACTCATATCTTCTCACACACACTTTGTGTGAGACGCTCTCTCTTCCACAAGAAGATTGCTGCCATGGGAGGATCTTCATCTATGTCACATCTCTTAGATTAGATTCATTAAGTGTTGAGTGAATCTGTAGTGAGGAAAACGGATCAACCTAGTTGGGACGTTTTCACCATTTATCTTGTATTGTTTGATTAGCACCCATTTGGGGACTAATCCTTTATCTTTTTGTTTCTGTATTTGAATCTTGTTAATAAATCACCAAGGGGTGGCTGGTTGGGTGATAAGATCTGGTTCTTTGTCTCTTTTTCATGTTTTAACACTAATCTTGTCTAAAACTTTTCACAAACATCACGTGTCATGTTTGCCCTCTTCACGCGTCAATATTGCTACCTTTTACAGTTTTACCTTTACGGGTCAATACTTTTTGTTGCAACCGCTTATGAAAGCCAACACAGTCTGTACTCGACGCCTCTCAACCGTGGAAACGCTCATTTGATGATAAATGTCAATCAACATGTCTTGACTGTAAACAAGCCATGGGAGTTTATCACCTGAATATGAACACCTTCACCAGTTTCATTAAGCCAACCCGACCAGTTTCCAACCTATAGATAAAATACTTACTCGTTTCACAAACACTAATTCGTTGTATAACTTTTCATTGTATAATATATATATAACCTTCTATGAGAATTGCACCAGTCGATAAGTTTTGCTTTGACCTAACTAGCTTTAAAACGTTACAACCAACAAATGGCGGCTTTTATCTATACTTATGATCACACTAATCGACCTATAGTTACTGCAAAATGTACATATATACTTACAAATAATGTTAACTACATCTCATACGCATCATCTGTTGGTAGCCATCGCTTCCTCAATACTTCTGATGACTACACTCAGACTACCGCCACTTTCTAAAGCTTTAACTGCAGCTTGATGCGCATGTTTATGCCATTTCAATAGATTATACGACTGCAGAACCGACCACCGTGCTTGATTTGACATCTGTTTCAACAGAACAACAAATCCCGGGTTTATTATCATTGCCAGCTATGATTAAAACTTACTAGATAATGGTGATTAGTACTTTAGTAGTTTACCTTAGCAACAGATAAGGGTGGTTCCAAGAGTAGACAAATGCTCCTAAAGAGATTTTCGTCATTTTCTCCACCTTCCGCCTCACCATAAACAAGAGCTTCTGCTGCTATCCCGCCAAATAATACCATGCAGTATCTGAAAAGTAATTGAAAAATCGTTAGAGATGATGAGTTATAGGGTATTATATACTAGTCTGTAATATCTAACAAGTCGAGTCTTATGCTGGTTCCTGAATTAGGGGAGTGGTTGATCATAAGCAATCTATGTATAGGATAAAGTTGAAGCATTAATCACGTAAATGGAAGAAACTGAAAATATTATTATGCAGAACAATTTGCTAACTGACGGGATGTTTGGATTTTCCTTTAAACCTATGCAACTTGTAGTCGCCGTAATCAGTTTTTGAGTGTTTGAAACTTTGAATACACAATTTTGCTTTTGATTGTTTAAGGGCTAAACAATAAGTTTTGAATAATTGGTTTCATCTCAGCAGCAACGAAGCTGATTATTGGAATATAGTTACTACCCCTAATTTTTACCTACTGGTTGGAATTTAGTATAATCTCATAATCGTGACTCGCTATTCTGAGTTTCTCACAGGGTGTCCGTTTTGGTCATCTAATGTATTGTTACAACTCATGAACCTAATTCTAACACACAACTAACTTTTCCGTCCAAAAAAATCAGTGGAAAGGCATATGCACCTGTCAAAGGCTATTCCAGTGAGACGACCCTCAGCAAGCTCATTTTGAAGGTTCTCGTCCCAAAATTGTGTTCCTGCCTGCACAATTGGAAATTGTATACCATTAGAGCTCAAACTATACTTTAAGGTATTAACTGCCAAGTTGCAGGCCAGATAGAGATATTACCTGCCCTTGAATCCCCATTTGCATGGCAACAATAGGATCTAAAATTACGCCACGAATGGGGCATCCCATGAGATAAGCTGCAATTTTATATTCGGAAATTAGTTAGTGTATATTTCACGAATATGAAAACTGACAAGTTTCTGATCAATTTATAAATTAGCGTGTGTAATGACTCACCAACGAGCAGATGTCCTGCTTCATGGACAAGTATACGGCGTTTGTATGGAGGCCAATAACTTGATATTTGGGCTAAACAGGACCCACCAAGAAATACAGAATCTGCAATTGCTAAGCCTAATACTACTGCTAACTGAGGTCTGAGATCAATTCCATGGTCTATCAGATACGATAATCCACCAAAAAATGTAGCAAGAACGATACTTGAGTTTCTGGAAAGACCCCACTTTTTTGGTGAAAGTTTGGAAACTGTACAATGAATATGAATTGGCGTCAATATCGTTGTTATAAGACAACTAACAAATATATCTATCGTAGCAAAATCAGGGAATGTAAGTTTCAAAGGGAAGGGAATGCATACCTTCTAAACCAGTTGATGACTTCAAAACAGTTGGAGTAACATCTCTCGTTCCCTCCAGAACTGCATATTGAAAAACATTAATTCATAATGAGACGTGATGTAGTTGATGGATTCTCTCAATTTAGTACTACACAGACAAATGGATCATTGTCTGAATATTAACTGGACGCGACTTCGGCAGTTTTATAAACATATCCACAACAACTTGATACTATGCGCAGATGTGTGCATGACTGCATGATTGAAGTATGCGGCTCTATAATTGTAGTCTTATCAAGTTTTTCTGGAATGGAACATAGGGCTTAGTTGACGTAGTGTAGCTCTGCACTGATCTACGCTGGGTTTGTTTTCCATACCCTGGAGTCCTGGACATCCTGTTCTACAGAATGCAGGAGTTGAGGAAGTAATGTAGCCTTACGCCTCAGGCAGCCCTAAGCCAAGAAGTACTTTTGGGGGGAGAGGACTATAACTACTTGTATTGGGGCTAGTACAAGTGTTCTAAGCGGGTGTTTGAGAATGCTTATTAATTGCGTTATACACCAAAGGGCTTGTGTCCGAATGGTACCCCATGTTGTGTCATAAGCTTCCTAGCCAAATGGTTGCAGGTTCTAGTCCTTCACGAGATGTGAGATAGATTTGTGGTGTGTATATTGTGAATTAGTTACACCACTAAATTACTTCACACATAGGACTAAACAGTTATACTAAACTAAGGCACAGGTGATGTAGGGAGTAATTTTGGCGGTGTTCAAATTTCAAATCACAATCCTTTCTATAACCAATTTTAGACTTATTGCATCTCTCTAAAGCAGCTAAGCAGTTTTTAGAGCATGTTGAATCGCAAATTCTCACCTTATCTTACGCTTATCGCTTACAAGGCACTATAAAATAAGAAGTTAAGAACTACCAATGTGCTTATTAAAAAGTGTTTATTTTCACCGAAAAACTAAGCAAGTAAGACCATAGTAACCCAAATACTTCATAAGTGGTCACAAACTGACAGTAAACAGGCCCTTTCTTAGGGGATGTTTCGTTAAGCTCATCTTTTCGCTTATGAGCGTATGTAGTTTCGGCTTATGTTTCATAAGCCCATTTATTTCTGGATTTTTGAAACTTATCGACTTATATAAGCTTATTATGACATAGTGAACTTATATAAGCTCATAAGTTCCAAAATAAGCCGAAAACAACAAGCTTCTGAAACATAAGCCGAAATCATGTAAGCTCGCTCACAAGCCAAAACTTAAGCTTAAACAAAACACTCCCTAGTATATACATTCAATAAAATCTAAACAGTCTAACAGCATACATAATTTACAAAAGACGCAACAATTCTAACTAATTAAACGGGCATAAAACTGGAAGCTCATTTGGCAAGGAGCTGTTAGTGTTAGCGTCTAAACTCTAAAACTGAAAGATCATTTGCCAAAGAGCAGTTAGCTCTATTTTTTTTCTAAAAGGGCTACTTTACAAACACTACTTAAAAGCGTTTAGTGTTAGCATTTAGCTTTTACGTCATTTCACACTTTAGCATTTAGCTCATATGGCAAGGAGCGGTTAGTGCTAGCGTCTAAAACTGAAAGCTCATTTTGGCAAGGACGTTTAGCTTCTAAAACCAAAAGGGCAATTTTTCAAACACTAATTAAAGAAGCGTCTAGTCTTAGCTTTTAGCTTTTACGTCATTTTATAAAACAAACGGCTACCACTACCCTAAGTAACAATCTTAGCTAATGAAACAGGGCCTACCAAGTTATTACTAGTAACAAATTAGCGCGTATGTAACGAAACATTACCAATGCTACGATACCTCCCGAAAGAGCTCAAAAACCCTCTATCCTTCAAAAAAGAATAAGCAGAAGCAACAAGGCGCATATCATCAGCATTAAGACACGTGTCCAAGACATCCCAATCTCTTTGCAGCTCCAACAACCTCAACTCGTCGTTTTTTTCAAGTTGGGTTTGTTTAAGGAAACGAAGTGCCCGACCAAGATCTTTGTCTTTGACTGCTTGCTCGTATTCTCTCCATTCTGTTAGTGCTGCTGAGAGTTTGGTTTTGGTTTTTAGGTGGTGGGGTTTAAAGGGGTGTTTGGGAATGCGGATTGGGAGTGTTTGGGTGAAGGGGTGGTGGGAGAGTGGTGGTGGGTGGAGGAGAGTGGTGGTGGTCATTGATTGATGGAAGATAATTGTGGTGGAGGGGTGTACATTTTAATAAAAAAAACTTATTAGAAGTTTATATACTACTATAAATTTATTTTTTCTATTTAGGCCAGTAAAAATCAAATAAATACTTTTTTATAAACAAAAAAATTCTAACAATTAAAAATTTAATTTTTCATTTTTAGTATATAAATTTTCTATAGTTTTTATAATTTTAATGAATTTTGTAATTTGTAAGTCGACCTTATAAATCTTTTATAAATTTCATTTATTATTTTATTATTATTAAAATTATTAATAATAAAAAGTTAATATTTATAAATTATTATTATTAATAAAATATTTATTATTTTATTCATTAAATATATAAATGATAATACTAATAAAATAATGATTATTATATTAAAAAATATTAATAAAATAAATATTTTATATATATAATTAAAAATAAATAAATTTTTAAATAATAATGTAATTCTTAATAAAACATTATTATCAAAAAATAAAAAAAAATTATCTTAAAAATATAATTATTATTAAAAATATATTATTATACAAATAAAATATCTAAATTGTTATTAAAGAGTATTAAAAAATTAAAAGATAATATTAATAAAATTAAAAGATATTATTATTTATAAAAAAATTATTATTTTATTATTAATATATTTATATAATAATATTAATAATATATAATAATTAATAAATTAATTATAATTATAAAATAAAAATATAATAATAATAATAAATATTATTAATTTATTTATTATTAACAATATTATTACTTTTTATTATCATTATTTTTATTTATTATTGTATTTAATTGTTTATGTATTTATTATTATTTTTGTTATTATTTCTTTTTATTATTAATTATTAGTATTTATTATTTATTATTATTTTTTAATTATTATTTAATATTATTTTTTATTGTTTATTTTATTATATTATTATTATTTTATTTTTATTTTTATTGTTATTATTATTTTATTATTATTATTATATTGTTTATTGTTTTATTATAATTATTATTATTTGTTTTTTTATTTTGTTATATGTTATTTTAAATATTATTTTTTATTAATTTTTTAATTTTATATAGAAGTTGAATTACATTACGTTGGGAGTTAAACGAAACACATCTATAAGTTTCAGTTAATTACAATTATAACACATTAGATTACAATACATTTCAATTCATCAAATTACAATTATATCAAATTACAATTCATTTCAAAAATTATAATTTTTTTTAAAAAACTTTCTGTGAACCAAACAACCCTAAGATTCTGATGGAACTGGAATTTAATTCCACTCAATAACGTGTTTAATTGACAAATTCAAAGAAATCATATTCTGAATTCCACTCCTCAAAATGTTTGTTTGACCAACGGAATGAATTAAAATCCTTCAAAATTTCATATATTCGGAATTCAACATCTCATATCAAAATGGGAAGATTCTTCACAGTTCTACGAAATGTGTATTATTATTATCATTGTTGTTGTTATTGTTGATGCTGTTATTGTTGTTTTTATAATATTTATTTAACATCAATTGATTATAAAATAAAAGTAATTTTTAAGTACACGTGTCTTACAGTAGTAATTTCGAAAAATTGCAAATTGTGAAAACCACAAGAACTGTTTTCAGGGTTCTAATAGCGCGAGCGAGTTATAGCGTGAAGCGTGGCTATCACGTTACGAAACATATTAAGGTGGCGTCTTAAGGCGTAGCGTGCTAAAAAGTGTCATAAAGCGTGATATAGCGCGCTATAGCGCGTAACGTGACGCTTTTTTCGAATCTTTTTGCTGATTTACAAGAATTTTGCTCATTTACTAAATTTTGGCTATTTAGATGACTTGGGCTTAGTAATTTTACTATGGAAATAAATCCTTGAGTAACTAATAGCCGGTATGGTTTTCAACTAAAATTAAAATATTGCTCCATTTTATAAACTCGCTATAAAAATAATAATTTATAAATATTTTGTGCCGCTATATATCACGCTTCGTAAAACGTCATAACCTTGTTATAGCTTCTGTAACTTGTAGCTTGCAATAACATTACGCCACGTTTCACGCTATTTACAAATTACAACCTTGACTGTTTTGTAATTTACTACTAAATATAGTTTTGCCCTCATTGAATTAAGGCTGGCCGTGTATATACACATCGGCGAAAAACAATGAAGAAGGAATAAGACAAAGACGAAAACAAAAAAAAAAACAAAAACAACAACAAAAACAGAAGCTGATATCTTACTCTAAACCAAGAAACATCGCATCTTTATCGGTAACCTTTTTTTTTTTTTTACTCCTATGTTTTTATTTGCTAATTTATCTTTGATGCTACTTGTATAACGTTAGTTGTTCGATTTAATTGGGGTTACATATATTAGGTGGTGTTTGTTTAAAGCTTATAATGTATATACAATGTATACACCTAACGAGGTTTGAACCCTTAACCTGTTGTTTGTTTGACAGTTAAGAACCTTACCACTAGGCCACTTGGCGGATGGTTCCCTTTTAAGTGTTTGCTTATGCTTATATATATGTGGCTTATGAGCTTATTTGTGTTTCAGCTTATATTTCACAAGTCTTGATTTTTTAGCTTATTTTGAAACTTTAGGGCTTATTTTTAAGTTTTTTATGATGTGATACACTTATATGACTCTATAAGTCCCAAAATATAATGTAAGCCGAAATCAAACAAGCTCATAAGCCTACTTATAAGCTTAAACAAACACCCCCTCACTCGGAATTCACAAAAGATTTGTGCTATTCGTGCGTATGTGTGTTTGTGATCTCGAGATTTTTGAGTGTAGTTATAGATGCTCCTACGTGCGTATACATTAGGTGTTTGATGAAAATGCTTAAGATACTTTGAATGCTGGGGTTAAGTTGTGTATACAGCTACATTGTATTGGGATATAAAACATAGGTATAGTAGATGTTATATCCGAAATCAGTTCAAAACAATTCACCAATTGATGAAAGGAACATAACCTGACAAAACGAACAGTTTGAGACTTCAAAATGGCTTAAATCATCCTTATATATCCTACTCCGTAATCACTAGCAAATTTGAATTGATTAAGGCTTGACAAGAATGAATTGTGAAGGACCTGTGGCTTTTAGTTAGCATTGCCTTCTCAGAAATTGAATTAGGATTTATATTTCAATCTGAATTTCCTCTAAAGATTTTCTTTTTTTTAAAAGAAATCGACTGCTGTGCACCCTCTCACTGAAGAAGAAATTAGCAGACGCAGAAGGCTGAGACGTATGTTCTTTTGTCATACCAGTGATGAGGAGGACGATGATGATGTGAAGGAAGAGGAAGAGGAGGAGGAGAAAAAGGAGCAGGAGTGGACTTCGGAGAGGATCAATGAGTATTATGAGCGGGGAATTCATGACCACGACGACTGTGAGGAAGCAGAGGAACAACGTCAGTTGGAATCTAGCTTCTATTATAAAGTGGTTGGCTTTTCTATCTCTAGTTTTGCTTCTCTATTGAGTACATGATTTCTAATTTAGTAATTTTCACAAGTTGCTTTTTTTTGTCCATGACTTGTTAAATTATCCCTGCCCTAATAATTAATGATAGTTATTTTCTTGTAATAGAATATGGGGTGCGTGTTTAAACAACGTCCACCATCACCACCGCCACGACCACCAACACCACCATCACCGCCGCCACTTGCATTGTGGAAGATCATGTTGAATATGCCCTCATATATTGAGAGGAGGAAACATGATCCATCAGCTAGCTTCTGGTACATTCTTATTACATTTACTCTTCCTGAATGCAAATTTTACATGTCAACTTTATTTTTCCTATCTGGTCCGTCTTCAAGTAGTAAGTACCATGGATCCATGACTAGTGTTTTACATGTATTCTAGTGTTTTATATATGTCACCATGAGTCCATGACTTGTAGTCAATCACCATTACCACAACAACAATTAAATTTAATCATACTTTTGTATTAATATTTCTTAAATGAAAAAGAGTGCTGTAGTTTTTAATTTTAATTTTAAAAGATAAATAGTGTCGACATTGATCGCTTTTGCAGGTCCAACTCTAAAGATTCAGGCGCCTCTGAAGTCCCTGATGTTCCAATGCATGAAGATCCAGATGCAGTTTGCACTTGAAGTCAATTATGTTCCAATGCTACTTTCTTTTCGTAGTACTAGTTTTAAAACTCATGCACGCTCGAGGTTCAAACTAAGTACAACGAATATTTATATTTTAACTATAATTATTAGGTCTGAACTTTTAAGTTTAGCTATATGTCTTAGGTGTGAACTTCTGAGTTTAAGTATATGTAATATATTCGATATCCTTAAGACCATCGTATTTATTTGTTATTTGCAATGTGTATCACTTTCATTTCACCATTAGACTTCGAAAAAGTGCTACACAGACTCGGATTGTACCAGGGGTGTCAACATTTCTGACCTGATCCGAGCATATATGAGTCGGGTTACTCGGGTTCAAATGTCAATTCGAGTTAATCGGGTCAATCCGACTAACCTAATTCAAAATCAGGTCGAATGTCGGGCATAAAAGTTATGTCTAACTCGGGTTTGGGTCAATCCAATTGACCCAAATAAGAAATTCTTTTATTATTTTTTATTCTTTTAATTTAAATTGAATATAATTTCTATTAAAAAAAGTATAATTTTTTTTTAATCCGAATTCAGGTTGACCCGAACCCGAATTGACCCGACCCAAATAGACCCGAACCCGAGTAACCTAAGTTCAAATCAGATGGGGTTCAAATAACTTATTTTCAGCCTTGACCTGAACTCAACCAACCTTGTGTGGGTTCCATCAATGAAATATTAGAGAGAAGTGCAAAAATCATCCCTGTGTTATGTCGAAAAATCGAATTACATCCTTCGTTAATTTTTTGGACAACAGTCATCCCTCCGTTAGTGCGCGGGGCACAATACATCCCTCATGGACTAACGGTACAAATGTTTTCTCGTTAAAAATTAACAAAGTTTAAAAGAGAGGGTATTCTTGTCTTTTTCCTTTCCCATGGATGTATTATGAACCTTATCATAAATAGTTCCAAAAAAAAAATTATTTTTGAAAAAAAAAATATTTTCAGAAAAAATAAGTTTTATTTTCTCGAAAAAAAATTTATTTTAAAAAAAAAAAGATATTTTCGGAAAAAAAAAGTTTTATTTTCTAAAAAATAAGTTTTATTTTCGAAAAAAAAAGTTTTATTTTCGAAAAAATATGTTTTATTTTCGGAAAAAAAGTTTTATTTTCGAAAAATGGTTAATTTTCAAAAAAAAAAGTTTAATTTTCGAAAAAAAAAATTTAGCGAAACAAAAATTAAACTCTTTTTAGCGAAACAAAAATTCCGAAAAAAGAATTTAATTTTTTTTCGAAAAATAATTCTTTTTTTTCGAAAAAGAAGTTTAATTTTTTGAAAAAATGTTTGTTTCGAGAAAAATAAACTTTTTTTTTAAAATTTTTTGTTTCGAAATATTTTATTAATTTTTTAAAAAAGATTTATTTTAAAAAAAAAATTATTCTTGAAAAAAACTTGTTTCGAAACAAAAAATTATTTAAAAAAAAAGTTTTATCTTTTTCTCGAAAATTAACCATTTTTTCGAAAATAAAACTTTTTTCCGAAAATAAAACATATTTTTTCGAAAATAAAACCTTTTTTTTCGAAAATAAAACTTTTTTTTTCGAAAATAAAACTTATTTTTTAGAAAATAAAACTTTTCTTCCCGAAAATAATTCTTTTTGAATAAAACTTTTTTTTTCGTTTCGAAAATAAAACTTTTTTTCCGAAAATAAAACATATTTTTTCGAAAATAAAACTTTTTTTTTCGAAAATAAAACTTATTTTTTAGAAAATAATTTTTTTTTCCGAAAATAATTTTTTTTTTCGAAAATAATTTTTTTTTCGAGAAAATAAAACTTATTTTTTCTGAAAATAATTTTTTTTTCAAAAATATTTTTTTTTTAGAAACTATTTATGATAAAGTTCACAATACATCCCTGGGAAAGGAAAAAGACAAGAATACCCTCTCTTTTAAACTTTGTTAATTTTTAACGAGAAAACATTTGCACCGTTAGTCCATGAGGGATGTATTGTGCCCCGCACACTAACGGAGGGATGACTGTTGTCTAAAAAGTTAACGAAGGATGTAATTCGATTTTTCGACATAACACAGGGATGATTTTTGCACTTCTCTCGAAATATTATTTAGCACAACACATAAAAAATTCATTAACTCATGACATTTATCTTTTCTTTTTATTTAGGTTCCACCCACTAATAATAATATTAGGGATAATTTAATATATGTCCCTCTTTTAACACAAAATTTCATATATATCCAATCTAATTTAAAATTTTCATATATATCCAACTTTAAACATAAAATTTCATATATGTCTAATACTTTACTTGAAATTTTATATATGTCCAAATACTCAATTTATATATAATTAAAAATATAAAACACATATTAAATATTATTTAAACATAAAATAACCATTATATACTTTTTTTATATTTACATATAAATTTCATATATATTTATATAAGCAATGTTGCAAATTATTATATACGCACACATTGATGCAAAACATATTTTATCAAAGTGATTAAGAAAAAAAGAAGAAAATATCTAACTACGATTACCAAACAAACACAGAAGTTATATCATTCGATGAGTAGCAAAACAAAGCTTACTATATCATATATTTAAAATGATAAACTAATCAAAATAATACTAACATCATTGGATAATATTCATAAATAGAAGAAGGTGATCAAGATATTGATGGAACCAATAAATCGTGTTTGTAAAATTAAAAATGGAAGTAATGTCACAACTTGATAAAAATACTGATTGTCGGGTTATTATCTGTTGCAAGGTTAGTCAGATTTGTTTTTAAGGAATTTTAATGATTTGTCGTTGTTTTAGTGATTAGATATACATATTATTAGGTAGAGAAACACGGATATAATAGTTATTTTAGGTTTAAATGATAATTGATATGTATTTTAAGGTTTTAATCATATATAAATTAGGTATTTAGACATATATGAAATTTCAAATTTTTTGATATATATGAAATTTTTAAGTAAGGTTAGATATTTATGAAATTTTGCATTAAAATGAGGGATAAATATGAAATTTTTAAGTAAGGTTGGATATATATGAAATTTAAAGTCAAAAGAGGGATATATATGAAATTAAAATTACAAATTAGATTTATTTCATTAAATTAAAATTACAAATTCGGAAGTAAAAATACAATATGAAAGTTTACAATGCGTTTAAAAAGACTTAGAGCACAGGGTGTGGTTTGGTGCCGTCGTGCTGAGCCGTGGGAAAACACCAACTTTTTCAAGGGGTGTGGTGTGTGGTGGGTAAATGATCCCACCACATCAGGAACACGAAAACACCACATTTCACGCTCCTTGGTTGGCTTGAGCCGTGGTGTTTTTGTGGGACCCACTACTTATTAAAAAAAATTAAAAACAAAATTATAAAAAAAAATTATAAAACAAATTTATTAAAAATTTCATTAAAATAAAAAAAAATACATAAATTAAAAAAAATACGAAAATTAAAAAAGAATTACAAAAGAAAAATTACAAATATAAAAAAAGTACATTTTATTGCTCTTCTTCTTGATTCCAC
Organism: Glebionis coronaria; assembly: GCA_025667525.1. Classification (NCBI taxonomy): domain Eukaryota; kingdom Viridiplantae; phylum Streptophyta; class Magnoliopsida; order Asterales; family Asteraceae; genus Glebionis; species Glebionis coronaria. The sequence goes on from CM046879.1 coordinate 39,543,316, forward strand.
AAGTGTTCAACAAGGTCGTATCGAAGGTCTTCGTGCGTTGCTCTATCCTGAAGTTCTTTTGTTTTCATTTGTTGTCTTTCGCATCGTTCGACCCAAGTACGTGTAATGTTGGGTTCGGGAGAAACGTACATGTGCATATATTCACTTATATCGAACTTTTGGTCTTTCAATATCATGTTGTGTAATATAATGCAAGTGTACATAATTCTCCTAATGACGTTCATTTGACACGCTCGTGCCGGTTGTTGTATAATTCCCCATCGACCTTGTAGCACACCAAAGGCTCTTTTAACATCTTTTCTTGCACTTTCTTGAACCTTCTTAAACTTCAATGTTTTTGCATCCCTAGCGACACTAAAAGCTTTGACAAAAGTAGACCATTGTGGATAAATACCATCCGCTAAATAATAACCTTTTGTTATAAGTATTCCCGTTGACTTCAAACGGAGTTTCGGGAGCACTATCGGCTAGAAGGTCATCAAATAACGGTGAACCATTTAACACATTAAGGTCGTTATTTGCACCTGGTACCCCAAAATATGCATGCCAAAACCATAATTGTTGATCGGCTACGGCCTCAAGCATTATAGTCGGGTATTTTTTAGATCTATTTTTAAATTGACCATGTAACGCCTTGGGGCATTTAACCCATTCCCAATGCATACAATCTATGCTCCCTAGCATTCCCGGAAGACCGTGTTTCTTCTCATGTAAATCATATACATGTTGGACATCCGCTAAATTAGGTTTTCTCAAATATTCTTCAACATACAATATATATATGCATTTAGTAAAATGCCATAAGCATTCACGGGAACAACGTGCCGCACATTGCAAATACTCGTCAAATGCATCGGGGCTTGAACCATATGCCAATTGGCGTATGGCGGATGTACATTTCAAACGAGTAGAAAACCCCAAACGACCTGTTGCATCTACACGTTGCTTAGAAAAATGGAAGTATTCGGGCAAAGGTCGGCATTATAATTTTGTATATCACTAACAATTTTATTAAATAAAGTGGAGCTCATACGATACTTTCGTCGAAAATATTCTTCCGGATATATAGGTGGCGTATCTTCATCCCCAAATAATCTCGTTGTAGTTTTTCTTCCGCCAATTCTCTTTCACGTGGAATGTAGCGTCTTGTATACGAGTTTCTTTCGTCTTCAACTTCGTCTATTCGATCTAAATAATCGATGTATTGCGCGTAATTATTCATATCAAGTGTGGAGTAATACTCATACATATCGGGAATGTCTTCCATTTTAAACTACTGTGTGTATATAATTGTTGAGGTGAAATTGGTGAATTGTATGTGATTTATAGGTGAAAATGGGAGTTTTATAGGTAAAAAATTAGGTTTTTTTTTGAAAAAAACGGACCTCAAACGGTCAAAAATTCAATTCAAACAGTCAAAAAATCAATTCCAACGGCTATAAACTTTTTTCAAAAAAAAAAATAAAAAAAAATAAATAAATATGCACGAAAACGCGAGACCGAGTACGGTCTCGCGTTTTCGTGTCTCGCGTTTTCGTGCGAAAACGTGCGCCGTCCCCTCGGCGCGAGGCACGAAAACGCCACACGGAGTGTGGTTTCTCGCGCCGTCGTGTCGCGTTTTCGCACGGCGCGAGGGGAAAAATACCCGTACCCTGTGCTCTTATAAAACATAAAATAGTTATTGTAGGATTGATGTTGTGTCCGGAAATGTATCTATGCATTCGGGCAACTTCGACATCATTCTTTTTAATTTGAATTACCATTTTGTAATTAGATATGTCATCGAGATTGGGTGAATAAAAAGCTTGAGTAACTTAGATTGAAAAGTATTATTAAATTAATTGTAAATAATGTGAATACACATGTATTATTTTTTATAAAGAATGGAATGTATTATAAAACTTTAAGAGGGAAGTGCAAAAATATCCTCATGCTATTTCGAAAAATCGAATTAAATTTTTTATTAGTTTTTTGGACAACAGTATCCCTCGGTTAGTGTGCGGGACACAATAAATCTCTCATGGACTGATATATGGTAAACCTTATCATAAGTTTCGAAAAAAAAAATATTTTCGAAAGAAAAAGTTCTATTTTCGGAAAAAAAAAATATTTTCGTAAAAAAAGGTTTTATTTTCGAAAAAAAAATTATTTTCGAGAAAAAAAATTATTTCCGAAAAAAAGTTTAAAAAGAAATAAGACTTTTTTATCAAAAAAAAGTTATATTTCTTTTTTTGAAACAAATTAATATTAAAAAAAAGGTCTAATTTTTTTTTTCGAAACAAACTTTTTTAGAAAAAAATGTTTTTTATTTTTTTCGAAAAAGATAAAACTTTTCTTTTCGAAAATATTTTTTTTTTCGAAACAAGTTTTTTTTTAACTATTTGTTTTTTCAAAAATAAAACTTTTTAAAAACAAATTATTTTTAATTTTTTTCGAAACAAATTATCTTTTTTAGAAAAAGTTTAATTATTTTATAGAAACAAACATTTTTTCTTTTTTCGAAAAAATATTAAAAAAAAATTTCAAATTTTTTTGTTTCCAACATATTATTTTAAAAAAAAGTTTAATTTTTGTTTTCGAAACAAACTTTTTAAAAAAAATTAAACTTTTTTTCAAAAAATGTTTTTTATTTTTTTCGAAAAGGATGAAACATTTTTTTTCAAAAATAGAACTTTTTTTTTCGAAAATAAAACTTTTTTTTTCCAAAATTAAATTTTTTTTCGAAAATAAGGTTCACAATACATCCCTGAAAAACGAAAAAAACAAGAATACCCTCTCTTTAAACCTTATTAATTCTTAACGAGAAAAACATTTGCATCGTTAGTTCATGAGGGATTTTTTGTGCCCCGCGCACTATCGGAAAGATGAATGTTGCCAAAATACTAACAAAGAATGTAATTCAATTTTTTGATATAACACAAGAATGATTTTTACACTTCCATTAAACTTTAATTTTTTTAATGGAAAAAAGCCATTCCCGTTAATTGTACCAATTTTTTTCTAATTTTTTTACTGTATTTTGTTAATCTTTATTGTATGAAGCAATATTTATACGAAAACTTCTAATGCGTTTGTAATGAAATTGTTTACGGACTTATTTAATTCCATTTTAAACCCTGTTACACGTATTTTGTATGTCAATAAGGGGCGGGGAAAAGAAGATCACAACTCACAAGAGTAATGTATAAATGATTATTGTTATAAATTATAATTTTTTATACAAAATTTTAAATTGTTCGCACGTATAAATTTAATATTAAATGTGCGTTTAACTTTAAATCATTCAATTTTCTATAGATTTGTATATACAAAAACACGTATCGTCTATACATATATTCTAGTACAAATTCAGTGAAATACCAATTATTTTGCTAATTAATTCGATTAAATCGTACATATCAAAATAAGAAGATTTTTAGATTTTTATAATATATGAAAATGTGTACACATATAAAATACAAGAATTTTTTATATTTACATGTTATATAATATTACTATAAATGTATAGAGATCAACAAATACCTTTCAAGATCGATCATAATAATTTCGTAATACTATTTTTATATAAAGTGGTGTATTATTACTTTGAGTTATTACAACTTAAAACTATTATCATTATTCATTAAACTATTATCAATACGCTCGCAAAACTTTGATTTCACGGTACTCACTGCCGCAACGCGCGAGTACCCTACTACTTATCTTATAAGTATTTGAAACTTTTTTATATAATAAGTTTGAATTTTCAAGATTTTATTATCTACTAAATAAAGTTTGTTGTTGATATTTTTCTCACAATTATTAAACATACCATTTATAACAATTTTTTGTTACAAAATATTAAGATAACATTTTCTTAATCTACGAAATCTTTTTCTTTATCTCTACTAAGGAAAAACCCAAAAACCGAATGTTAAAAAACACTGTAATTTAGAAAATGTTGAAAATATGGTATATATGGAAATGTTCATTTCATATAATGTTGAAACGCCTATTTCTTGGTTGAAACGATAAAAAATATTGACAATTGTAAACTACAGAAACTATATATTTATGGAAATGATTGTATCATTAAAATGAGATGTCTAATTAATTAACCAATTTTGATACATGACTTGAACATTGAAGAATAAAATTGGAACTTATTGACCTGTATATGGGAAGGATTTTTTTCATCACCGGGAACTTTAGATAAATTCACACAAACCCAAAATAATTACTCTTCACCAAGGTTGTAAATAGCGTGAAGCGTGGCGTAGCGTTATTGCCAAGCTACAGAAGCTATAGCGAAGCTATGGCGTTTTTCGAAGCGTGATATATAGCGACACAAAATATTTATAAATTAGTATTTTTATAGCGAGTTTATAAGATGGAGCAATATTTTAATTTTAGTTGAAAACAAAACCGGCTATTAGTTACTCAAGGATTTATCTCCATAGTAAAATGACTAAGCCCAAGTCAACTAAATAGCCAAAAATTAGTAAACGAGCAAAATTCTTGTAAATCAGCAAAAAAATTCGAAATAAAGCGCCACGTTACGCGCTATAGCGCGCTATATCACGCTTTGTGACGCTTTTTAGCACGCTACGCCTTAAGACGCCGCCTTAGTCTGTTTCGTAACGTGGAGGCCACGCTTCACGCTATAGCCCGCTATAAGGCGCGCTATAGCGCGCTATTTAGAACCCTGCTCTCCACTGCTCTCATTTTTCTTCTCTCTCTCTAGACCCGGTTACCATCACACATGTTCTCTATCTTTATCTTTTTCTACAAACAAAATACAGATAAATTAACCACTCAAGGGTGGCCTAGTGGCAAAAAGATTTGTGGTTATCACTTTAAAGTGTGTGGGGTCTCAAGTTCAATTCCCACTAAGTGCAAACAACCTTGATGTGGCCACGCCAACCTCCTGAAAAGGGAGGGCTTTACCTGGTTTGAGTCTGTGTGACGGTGGGCTCAAACCACGTGGATTAGTCGACCAATGAGTCGGAAATCACGGTTACCAAAAAAAAAATACACATAAACCCCTTCTTTGTTGGCAGTGAAACTACCGCTAGCGTAACCAAACATTCTTGGTTGCTACGGTGAGCTAGGTCTTTCGATAGGTGTCTTTGTTGTTGTTTTCAATTTTTTTCTTACTGCCTTTTGTCTAGATCCATATGATTTGTTGGGTTATAAACGTTTTTCACTTGATTCATAAGAATTAAAGGACATTTTTGTAGATTATCTCTATTACTCAACCTTTATTATTGCAAGCTAAATCCTTTAGTTGATTCTAAAGGTAGATTTTTTGATTCGTCAAACAATTGACATGATAACTTTAAGGTTATTGCTGGTTTCGAGGGTGTTTGAATCTATCAGCTATTTGTGGTTTTGAGGGTTTTGGGATCTAAGATTATTTTTTAGTTGTTGGTGGTTTCCACTGTGTTGATGGTTTTAAACCAAGCATGCGAAAACAACTTTTTTTCATGGCAATTGAAATCTTGAATGTTTGATTTAATATTGACATGGAAATGATAATGACCATTCATGAGCTCTGGATATTTAATATTAACATTGGTAAATCTATTTTTATGAGCTCTTGCTAATATTTGTCGAGCTATGGATATCAATTTGGACTCTTCTTTAAACCAATGTTATTATTTAAGGTTGAATTGTTAGCTATGGCCATGTTTGAGGCGCTAAATTTGTTGTTCTTTTGTATATTTCGAGAGGCATATTGGGAAGCTGACCTCGATATCACACTACTCAGATATGCTATTTGTAACAGCGGCGACATTTCATATAACCGGCTGGTGTGGATATTGACGTCAGGTAAACTCGATCTACCATTTACTTTAGTTGCATTCATATTCTTATTGTTGAAACTTCCAATTTAAATGCAATGTCATTTTGAATTTAAGTTTATGTTCATATCTGACTATGTAGGATAATAACTAGCTTTTACTTAATTATGAAAGTTTGTAAAACCAGTCTTTTCGAATTGATTACCGTTAATTAGTGCCACTCAGTCGTTCTTGGTGGACAAATAAAATGGGTTGGTTATCTATATTAACCTAAAAGTAAATATGAAAATGTCGTTGAGTAAAATAAAAGCTTTAAAAATTAAACTAAAAATTACTAGAAAAACACTTGGTAAAAACGGAGATTTCGGGAAGCGTGCAATTTTTGTAAATTAAAACGTAATGAATTTAAAATTTGATAACTTGGTAAAAATAAACTAAGACAAAACTTGTTTAAAATAATTCTAAGTAAAAATGCGGGAAATGTGAAATTTGAAAACTAAGATAAATAAAACAAAAACATGAGTCAGATCGCAACACGATCTTACTCAGATCGCAAGATTGATCGTGGTCCCTGATCGAAGTAGTGGATCACACTCAAGAAGTGAGGGATCGTACTGTTGGATCGTGACTTGGATCGCACTCACTGATCGCAACCATGATCGCAACAAGTGGATCGTGGTCTTTGGTCGTAACAACAAGGATCGCAGTCAATGCGATCGTACCAAGGGATCGTGACACGATCGCACCCACAGATCGCAATAAGTGATCTTGGTGTCGATCGTAGCCAATGAAAGAAGTATGGATCGCTGTCAATGCGATCGTATCCAGGAGATCGTACCCAATGGATCGTGACAGGTAAAATCCTTACAATATTACGATGGACACAAAAGGCAACAAAGCTGAACCTAATAAGCTGTTAATCCAATAAGCATTTACCAACTCTTAGCCAAGACTAAATAAGCACAAATTCGAAAACTTTTAAAATATGAAATAGCAAACTTTATGAATCAAACTTTTAAAAACACTAAACTATTAAGAAAACTTAAAAGTAAATAAGCTATATACGAAATAAGCCAATAAGCACAACAAGCTTAAAGCTTAAACCGTATAAAAACTTAGTAGGGAATAAAAAGATAAAGTTTTTAATCACAAAAACATCAAAATCAAACACGAATCAAGAACATTTCGGATCAAAGATAAACCAAAATCAAGAAAGGTAGAAGAAGATTAAAGATTAAAAGCTTAAACTTGAACTTTTGATTAATGAATTCCAAATACAAAGATGAAATTAAGCTTAAATTTGAAAGAAAAGATGAAGTTTTAGTGAGAGAAAGTTAAACACTTTATCTCTCTAAAATGAAAACTACAAAAAAGAAATAAACTAGCTAACACCCTCCTAATGTGTCATTAGGAGGGTATTTATAGGAGGAGAGGAGTGCATGTGTGCTTCCTTCTTTCTTTCTTTTCGCCTCGACTCGATTTAAATACTTTTTCTTTCTCGACGTCGTCTCGGGATTTGTCGACGTAAATTGAGCTCGTCTTCTAATTTTCTTTTATAATTAGACTTGAGTTCTTCGACTTCATTAAACTTTCGTCTTTAGACTTTTTCCTCGATAAATATTCAGAATAGGCCTTGGACTTCCGTTCTTTTTGCACTCTTGATCTTTTGACTTCGTCTTTTCTCGTTTTATTTGATAAAAGCCCCTGATAGACCATGTTTTCTTCCTTTTTCATCTTTTGGTCCTAAAACACAATAAAAACACAAACCACGCATAATTCTGACTTTTACGACATAAAATACACGTTTTGGTCTTGTTATTATTGGAAATAAGTGGTAAAAGGATAAATGTTTTCACACTTATTAAATCCCCTACACTTGACCATTGCAATGCCCTCATGCAACATTAATTTCAAAGCACAGTTTACATTTCTCATCATAAATAACCCACCTTGGCCTTTATTTAAATACTAAATACTAAGGAAACTAAAAGAACAAAACAAGTAAAGAAATCAAAGACTTACATTGGGGTTTTGGCCGTCATGAATGTTCATCATCCTCAAGTTTCACGTTCCTCATACCAAGCTTAAAATCGAGATCATTGTTATTATATGTTAGCAAACTAACACGAACTCATGTGGCCCAATTATTCACTTAGACTCCCTTATTCCTAGCTGTATCTCTTATATTTTATTTTTGTCTTGAATGATCACGAGGATGCATTGTTTGACATATTTCGATAGTTATTTAGGCTAAAAATAAAGTGGGACGATTTAATCAATAGTTAGCTAAAGGACAAAATCTTTTAAAACTGCTTCTCGGGACCTCTTAAAGTTCATATCTTGGCATAACTCGCTTCATGATTTGAGACCTTTATCGGACCGATATTTGGCAGCGACTTCATACTTCGAATATTTGATAGACGTTCTTGAAATTATGGTCTTCTTTTCATAATAGGAATTTCTTCACTTGAAATTTTTGAGAGATTCTTCAAATTTGGACCACGACTTCTTCATTTTTCTTCAATCTTTATTTTGGACTTTGATATACAACGAGCCGCCTCCTTTTAGGATTTGGATCTATTTATCCTCATACCTTGTTAGGGCCTTTTTGGATAGACTTCTCCATGATCTTTAGGGGAGTATTTTGCTTTTTGTCGTGCGTCTCGATCCTTCATATTGATTTTCGATAAATGATTCTTCACATCACTTTTGGATCTTTAGCAACAAAATGTAGCCCTCATGCCTGGTTAGGGCCTTTTCGGACTTGCCAATCTTCGCATCCCGCTTCAATAAGTTATGCCTTGGCAATGAACTCTAATTAATACCGAGCAACTTTTAAACGATCTTGTGCTAGAAGCTAAGTAACTTTTCAAATCGTACAACCTTATTTATTGCAGTTAAATTTATTAACAAGCGATGGGAGAAAAAGCTTATAATCAACTCACATAAATTCACGAAAGAATACCAAACTTATAATTGACTCTATCATCTCTCGTTCTCCACAATTTAAAATCTCAAGGAATGAGACTCGTGGATACTTAGCCAATTAAATCAAAGTCTTGGGTTTTCGAGTCATCTATAGGATCTTGCAAACTCTTAGACTTTTACAAGTTTAGAGCATTTTAAAGTTCCCTTGATAAACGACTCTCTAGGATCATTTATAGGAACTTGCGAAAAGTTCTTGTTCTTAACCCGTGAGAGTTAAGACTTTCGCGTTTTAAAGTTCCCTATATAAAAGCCTAGCAAAACTTGACTTAAACACGTTAAGGATACTAGCTAGAGTAAACTTAGATAAGTAAACTCGGGTTGAGTCAAAAGATTCATGACTTTGATCAATTAAAACCAATTTATTGAAAATTTATTCTAACACAGAAAGTAAATAACGGTAACAAAGGAAAACTACAAGGCCAAAATAGATTAAAAATTTTGAAAAATGTCGAAAAATCAAATTTTCCGGTTAAAATGAGGACAAATTCATGGAAAAGCCCACTTACTTCGATAGAAGTCCCCCCTACACTTGATATAAACATTGTCCCTCAATGTTTAAGCATGTGGGAGTAAACTCCCCTACACTTAGGACATTGTGCACGTTGTTTAAATCTTGCTAAGGAAAGGACAACTATAGTGATTTCAATGTGAACATATAAGATATGAAATATTGAATCACGACAGTTTAGGATAGAACCGGAAAGACGGGTACACGGGATCACGGTTCGTCAAAAGTCATCGAGAATGGATCTTTGAAGCTTTTATCCCTGCACATGATAAGAAACAAGACAACAAACACATACGGGGCTCCCCATACACTTATTATGAAAACGGTAAAGGATAGATCAACGGGTTGCCTCCCGAGAAGCGCTTGTTTTTGTTAACCGAGTCACGAGCCTGACTCGACCCAAAACTAATTCAAGGGAAACATGATGAGGGATGGAATCATCTCATGAGAGATGTCCTCACCAAAGTACAACTTCACTCGCTGGCCATTCACTTTGAAATTTGGCCCATTTGGCTGAGGAAGCTCAATGGTGCCATAGGGGAAGACTTTGGCGACGGTGAATGGACCAGACCAACGGCTCTTCAGCTTGCCCGAGAAGATCTTCAACCGAGAGTTAAAGAGTAAAACTAGATCACCAACGTGGAACTCTCGGTTCTTAATCCTTGCATCATGGATGATCTTGGTCTTCTCCTTGTAGATCAATGAGTTCTCATAAGCTTCATTCCTCAGTTCATTTAGCTCGTTGAGTTGAATCTTCTGAAGATCACTGGCTTTGTTGATGTAAAACTTGGCCCACTTCAAGGCCTAGTATGCCTTATGTTCCAGCTCAATAGGGAGGTGGCATGCCTTCCCGTACACAAGACGATATGGAGTGCAACCAATCGGAGTCTTATATGCGGTACGGAAAGCCCACAAAGCATCGTCTAACTTATCGGCCCACGCGGCTGATTGGTGTATTTTGCATACACCTAATAGCATGTTAATTTAGCTTAATTATATATTTATTTTTCGTTATACATATACTTTTAATGTGTTTTGTGATTATTTAGGTTACGAGCGAAGTGGAATAAAAATGGACGCTTTATTAATTTTTTGGTGAAAAGACATTGTGAGCGCCGATAAATGAAGAAAAAAATATTGAAGAAAAAGATTTGAGCGCGTCGCGATATTTTCGGTCATCTTTTATTTGTCCGGGCTTCGTTCGAGCAATTATTGATGTTGGGTTATTTTTTATTGGGCCAAGGTTATTATATGTTTAAAAGAATAAAAGAAAAAAAAATAACTTTTGGGCCCAATACCCAATAACCCACCATGGAATATTATCTATATATAGTCGGATTAAAAAGAAAAGGGAGATTAGACAGCCGTGATTCGTTCATTAAAACAAATTGGAATCTTTCCGCATATTGCACAGCACAATTATTGTGTATTGTGTTCTTTGTTTTTTTTTCTTCTAGTCAAAAAGCAAAAAAAGACGACACAAAGATTGAAAAAAGAACAAAAGTCACTCATCCTTTGTGGGCAGCCAACAACATTCGAACATCATAACAAAAAGGAGAAAGCAAGAGTTGAAATTGAAAGTTGTGGTGGGGCCGCATGGTATACACAGGAAGTCAACATACGGGACGATTTTAATTGTTTTTTTGAGGTCATTGATTTCGGATTGCAAAAAAAAGGCATCATTTGGAATTAAAAAAAAAGAAGATGAACAGTAGATCGTGGCTCGAGTGCATTACGATGTCCGGCTAATTTTGTTATAATTCCTTCCGGTAACTCTATTTATGGTTTGATCATTACTTTTGGGTTATCATATTTTTACTACATTGATTTACGATTTATTTATAAATTATTTTTATTGACTTAATATTATGTTTAATTATTTGTGCAAGACAATTTATTTTAGTTAACGGTTCATTCTTATTCTATTTAGCTAAAGAAAAAGATGGTCGTATAATCGATATAAATTGTACCTAAATAAATTGTTAAAACATAATTATTGGTTGGATTAATATAAGATTTATTATCGCGAGTCATTGATAAACATAATAAATGCCAACATTAATTCATTCATATTAAGTCAAAATAATCTTTGTAATTGGTTCTAAAAAGTTTCGATAATCCATAAGTGTGATCAACCATAAATATTAGGAGCTGGAAGGGATTGCATTTTTCTTTTAATTGTTCACATCTTTATTTTATTTTTCTAGTTTTATTATTAGTTTAATAATTATTTTAATTTTTAATCATCATTTTTATTATCAAAAGTATTTTAGTTGTTAGATTTCAAAACCAAAACATTTATTGATCAGTGATCACCCCAAAACTTAAACTAAAACCACATATTCCTCGTGGATCGATACCCGCTTACCCTATCTAGTATAAGGTAATTAGGTTATTTTTCACCGGCACTTCGACGTCGATCAAAAATTTGGCGCCGCTGCCGGGGATCAGTGAACTTTTCGTTTAAGCTTTTGTTAATATTTTTCTTAAACAAAATACAAAAATACAAAAAGATTTTATTTTTCTTGTTTTGTTTGTTTCGTTTTGTTTCTTGTGAGTGTGCAGGTTAGTGCATGCGCACACGTAGATCGGGACGTACATCACCGTTAGCTTACGATCCTGAGGTTAAGAAAAGTGCTAGGTTGAGAAGGAAAATGTTTCGACAGTTTTCTACTAATCTTGATTTTACAGGTTTAGCAGAGCTTTTCGTTGAAATGCCAGGTGACGAAGATGTTGGCGGAGATGCTAGCAGAAGTAGTAGCGGAGAAGAATCCCCACCACGGGGTGTTGATTCTTATTACAGGCCGGGGATCTTCGAGGATCCTTCGTCTATCGTTTATCCGGATCCGGTTAAAGGGGTTACAAGTAACTTCAAGATCCAGCCAAACCTCATAGCAATCTTGCCAGTGTTTAGAGGTCGTGAGGAGCCATACGCACATCTGCGAGAATTCTTCTCAATTGCTGACACACATCAGGTTAATAACATTACCAAGGATGAGGTAAGACTTCACCTTTTTCCTTTTTCTCTTAAAGATCAAGCTAAGGACTGGTTCTCATCTCTTGAGCCAGGTAGTATTAACTCATGGTCTGAAATGCAATCTGCTTTTCTTGAGGAATTTTATTCTATAAGTAAAACTGCTGGCATTAGAAATAAGATTAAATCCTTTCGTCAAATCCCAGGCGAGCAGTTTCATGAAGCATTTAGTAGACTTAAGGAGTTATTAAGAACTTGCCCTCATCACGATGTTCCAAAATGGGAGCTTGTCAAAGTCTTCTATGATGGGTTGGATTATAGCAACCAACAATTTGTGATGGCCACTAGCGGGGTTATGTTTTTCTCGTGACCTATAGAGGAAGAATGGGAGTTTTTTGAAAAACTAAGCAAAGGTTCCATGACCCAAGCTTCAGTTGATCGAAACAACAACCCATCTTCCGCCAATTATGTGTCTAACCAACGTGGCACAAATTCTGAAATTAGCGAGTTAAGTAAGAAAGTTGATCTTTTTTTGAAAAATCTAGGAAAAGGTGTGCAAAATGTGTCTAATGTGTCGCATAGTGGGTGTTCAATGTGTGGTGATCCAAGTCAGTGTCGATAATTGTCAAAGTTGGGGGGCGCCACCAAATGAGGAGGTAAATGGAGTCTATGGTGGTCATCCACGAAATGACCCATTCTCCGAAAGTTACAATCCTGGATGGAGCAATCACCCCAATCTCTGTTGGAAAGATGAAGACAATCGCCCTAATAATGCCCAACAACAACACTATGGTTACAAACCAAGGTATGAGGGTGGCAATTCATCTAACTTCCAACAAAATTCTTACAATCATAGGCCACAACAACAATATCCAAATCAGGGCCAAGGGCAAGATGACAACCGTCTCTTGAATCTTGACCGAAAGTTTGATAGGCTTATGGATTCGTTGTCTACCAACAATCAAGAGATTAATAGAAAATTTGAGGTCACTAATCAAAGACACGAGACCACTATCAAATCTATTGCAGCTCTTGAGAGTTGGTCAATTGGCTGATCAATTAAGCAAAAGAGATGAGGGAAGGCTACCGAGCTACCCCACCATGAATCCCGCACACAAGAAAAATGGAAATGAGCACGTACTATTCGAAATGGTAAAATCTACAACAATGACAACGGAATTCCAAATTCTTCTGATGTCGAGGATTTCGTCACTGATGACGAAATTATTGTTGAAGGTAAAAATTCTGATAATGTTAAGTCCGGTTCTGAGTTGGTAAATGATTTGTTAAATGATTTTCCTAAACCAACAACACTGAATCCTAAAGCTACTGAATCTCCCGAAGTTGGGGAGGGTGGTGTGTCCAGCACACCATACCCCACAGCTTTGGAAAAATCGACATCTGCAAAGTTAGCTAAAAAGGGTCCTCATGCTGAGGATATGTGGGAGACTTTCAAGCAAGTTAAAATCAATCTCCTCCTTATTGATGCTATCAAACAAATTCCTGCTTATGCCAACTTTTTAAAGGACTTGTGTACCCAGAAGAGGAAGCTGAAGGTGTCTTTGCCTAAAAAGATTGACCTAACTGAGCATGTTAGTGCAGTCTTATCTAGCTCTCTTCCTCCTAAATTCAAAGATCCTGGAGCACCGTTGATTTCAGTGGTGGTCGGAAATATTGCCATTAAGAAGGCGCTCCTTGATCTTGGTGCCAGTATTAGCATCCTTCCTGCTAGTTTGGTTGATAAGTATGACTTAGGAACTCTTCGTAAGACTGACACCATTATTTCCTTAGCCGATTAATACTTCGCTTTTGGCTAGGTACAAAATCTTATCGTCCGAATCCTTTCGAATTGAAAACCGATCTAAAGTGCGACTCAATCGTCTTTTGGTGAATCAAGAGAATGGTTTGGTTGATTTGTCTATTTTAAACTATTAGCAAGTAATTAAAGTGTCGTTGAGTAAAATGGAAGAATAAAGATTAATACTAAAATGACGAGTAAAAATAAATGCATGTAAACTTTAAGGCAAAATGAGCACACTAAATAAAACTAACACTTAGAAAATTTCCTAAAAAAATAAGAACTTAGTTGAAAAGTACTAAAAGAAAGTAAGATCGGAATACACCAAAACAACTTAGTCGGAATAAGCCAAAACAAGCACAGATCGGAATGTATTCCGATCTGGTGGTCGGAATATGGGGGGAACACAATCGGAATGTCCACAAAAGGGGTCAATCGGAATGTTAACAAGAGACCCAATCGGAATAATGGACAAAGGCTACTAATCGGAATGTTTATAAATCAAACAAATCGGAATGAAAGGAAACAAGCACAATCGGAATACAGGGGTTGTTCAAATCGGAACACATGCAAAAATATCCAATCGGAATGATCAAAGACTCCACAATCGGAATATGTAACAATGGCTAGATCGGAATAATTGTGGGAGTGATCGGAAAATCAAAACCCTTTTCCGATTAGACTCAATCGGAAAGATGGGTGGGCTGGTCGGAATAGGTCAATCGGAAAGGGGTTTATCACCCTTTCCGAAATCTAAGGGATTCGGGTAAAAAGCCAATGAAATAAGCTATTTTGACAAGCTTTTCACCAACTAAAATGAATCAATACTAAACCAAATCAAATAAGCACTTTTATCAACTTATCTAACTCGAAAATAAACAAACTTTTGGATCAAACAATAAAAACATTAACTTTTTAAGGAAAACTTTTTATAAAGTAAATAAGCTAATCATAAAAGTAAGCCAATAAGCACAAAAGTCTTAAAGCTTAATCAAATGAAAACTTATGAAATGATCAAAAGACTAACTTTTTAAGCACAAAATCAATTAGAACAACACGGATCATATGATAATCGCACCAAAATCAATCTAAATCAAAGAAAAGTAGAATGAGATTAAGGATTAAAAGCTTAAAATAGAACTTTGATTAATGAAAATAAGCAATACAAGGATGTTTAATCTTGAAAGATTAAGAGAAAAGATGAAATTTAGTGAGAGAAAGTTTAAGACTTTCTCTCTCTAAAACTAGAAAGAAAAAAATGAAAAAGTGAAAATTAACTAAAACTATCTCACCCCCTCCTAATGACTATTAGGAGGGTATTTATAGGGAAGGTGGAAGGAGTGCATGTGTTGCATCTTCTTTCTTGCTTTCTTCACGTTTTCTCGACTCGACTTTAATTCTTTGTCTTTGTCGTCTCGGGATTTGAACTTGTCTTTTAATTTTCTTCTTCTATTAGACTTAAGTTCGTCGACTTCGTTTAAACTTCCGCCTTTAGACTTTTTCTTCGATAAATCTTCAGAATAGGCCTTGGACTTCCGTTCTTTTTGCACTTTTGATCTTTTGACTTCGTCTTTTCCCGTTTTCTTCGATAAAAGCCCGTGAAAACCCGTGTTTTCTTCCTTTTTCATATTTTGGTCCTAAAACACAATAAAAACACAAACCACGCATAATTCCGACTTTTACGACATAAATCACACGTTTTGGTCTTGTTATTATTGGAAATAAGTGGTAAAAGGATAAGTGTTTTCACACTTATTAAATCCCCTACACTTGACCATTGCAATGCCCTCATGCAATGCATTAATTTTAAAGCACGGTTTATATTTTCCATCATAATTAACCCACATTGGCCTTTATTAAATACTAAACATAAAAAAGATAGAAACAAGTAAAGTAATTAAAAACGTACATTGGGTTTTGGCGGTCATGAACGTTTATCATCCTCGAGTTTCACGTTCCCCATACCAAGCTTAAAAACGAGATCATTGTTATTATAAGTTAGCAAACTATCACGAACTCATGTGGGCCAATTATTCACTTAGACTCCCTTATTCCTAGGTGTGTCTCTTATATTTTATTTTGTCTTGAATGATCACGAGGATGCATTGTTTGACTTATTTCGATAGTTATTTAAGCCGAAAATAAAGTGAACGATTTAATCAATAGTTAGCTAAAGGACCAAATCTTTTAAAACTGCTTCTCGGGACCTCATAAAGTTCATATCTTGGCATAACTCGCTTCACGATTTGAGACCTTTCTCGGACCGATATTTGGCAGCGACTTCATACTTCGAATCTTTGAGAGACGTTCTTGAAATTATGGTCTTCTCTTCATAATAGAAATTTCTTCACTTGAAGTTTTGAGAGATTCTTCATCTTTGGACCACGACTTCTTCATTTTTCTCCAATCTTTATTTTGGACTTCGATATACAACGATCCGCCTCCTTTTAGGACTTGGATCTATTTATCCTCATACCTTGTTAGGGTATTTTCGGATAGACTTCTCCATGACTTTTGGGGAGTTCTTGCTTTTCGTCGTGTGTCTCGATCCTTCATATTGATTTTCGATAAATGATTCTTCACATCACTTTTGGATCTTTAGCAACAAAATGTAGCCCTCATGCCTTGTTAGGGCCTTTTCGGACTCGCCAATCTTCGCATCCCGCTTCAATAAGTTATGGCTTGGCTATGAACTCTAATCCGTACCGAGCAACTTTTAAACGATCTGGGGCTAGAATCTAAGTAACCTTTTAAATCGTACAACCTTATTTATTGCAGATAAATTTATTAACAAGCGGAGGGAGAATAGGCTTATAATTAACTCACATAATTTCACGAAAGAATACCGAACTTATAATTGACTCTATCATCTCTCGTTCTCCACAATTTAAAATCTCAAGGAATGAGACTCGTGGATGCTTAGCCTATTAAATCAAAGTTTTGGGTTTTCGAGTCGCTTATAGGATCTTGCAATTTCTTAGACTTTTTCTAGTTTTAGAAATCGCATTTTAAAGTTCCCTTGATAAACGACTCTCTAGGATCAATTATAGGAACTTGCGAAAAGTTCTTGTTCTTAACCCGTGAGAGTTAAGACTTACACGTTTTATAGCTCCCTATATAAAAGCCTAGCAAAACTTGACTTAAACACGTTAAGGATACTAGCTAGAGCAAACTTAGGTAAGTAAACTCGGATTGAGTCAAAATGTTCACGACTAAGAAAAATCTAAAACCACTTTATTGGAAAACTATTCTAGTAATGGAAATAAAATAAACATAACAAAGGCAAATACAACTATAAAACTAGGCCAAAATAGATTAAAAATTTTGAAAAATGTCGAAAAATCAAATTTTCCGGTTAAAATGAGGGCAAATTCATGGAAAAGACCACTTACTTCGATAGAAGTCCCCCCTACACTTGAGATAAACATTGTCCTTAATATTTAAGAATGTGAGAGTAAACTCCCCTACACTTATGACATTGTGCACTTTGTTCAAATCATGCTAAGGAAAGGACAACTAAAGTGAATTCAATGTGAACATATAAAATATGAAATATTGAATCACAAGAGTTTAGGATAGAACCGGGAAGATGGGAACACGGTATCACGGTTCGTCAAAAGTCATCAAGGTGGATCTTTGAAGTTTTAATCCCTGCACAGCACAAGAAACAAGACAACAAACACATACGGGGCTCCCCCTACACTTATTATGAAAGCAGTAAAGGATAGATCACGGGTTGCCTCCCGAGAAGCGCTTGTTTTTGTTCACCGAGTCACGAGCCTGACTTGACCCAATTTTAGTTCATGGGGAACGTGGTGAGGGATGGAATCATCTCTTGAGAGATGTCCTCACCAAAGTACAGCTTCAGACGCTGGCCATTCACCTTGAAATTGGGCCCATTTGGCTGAGAAAGCTCAATGGTCCCATAAGGAAAGACTTTGGCGACGGTGAATGGACCAGACCAGCGGCTCTTCAACTTGCCAGAGAAGATCTTCAACCGAGAGTTAAAGAGTAAGACTTGATCACCAACGTGGAACTCTCGGTTCTTGATTTTTGCGTCATGAATGATCTTCGTCTTCTCCTTGTAGATCAACGAGTTCTCATAAGCTTCATTCCTCAGTTCTTGTAGCTCGTTGAGTTGAATCTTGCGATGATCACCGGCTTTGTTGATGTCGAAGTTAGCCCACTTCAAGGCCCAGTGCGCCTTATGTTCCAGCTCGACGGGGAGGTGGCATGCTTTCCCGTACACAAGACGAAAAGGTGTACAACCGATCGGGGTCTTGTAAGCAGTACGGAAAGCCCACAGAGCATCATCTAACTTATCAGCCCACGCGGCGGGATGCTCTCCCACAATACGCTCCAAAATTCGCTTCAAGCCACGGTTGGATATCTCGGCTTGCTCATTGGTTTGGGGATGATAAGCGGTGGAAAGACGGTGATTGACACCATACTTAGCCATGACTCTTGCAAATTGATCGTTGCAAAAATGAGTCCCGCGGTCACTGATGATAGCACGAGGAACGCCAAATCGAGCGAAAAGCTGCTTCAAAAAGTTCACAACCACCCTCGCATCATTCGTAGGAAGAGCCTTAGCTTCAACCCATTTAGAAACATAGTCGACGGCGACGAGGATGTACTTGTTCCCTTTGGAGGATGGAAATGGCCCCATAAATTCGATGCCCCATACATCAAAGATTTCACATTCCTGTATGAAATTTTGAGGCATCTCATCCTTATGTGTGATCTTGCCTTGGCGTTGGCAAGCATCACAATGCTTAACCATTTCGTGAGCGTCACGATAAATGGTGGGCCAATAGAATCCAGAATCAAACACTTTCTTAGCGGTGTAGTTGGGACCAAAGTGACCACCGGTGGGTCCTTTGTGGCAAGCTTGTAGAATGTCAAAAGCTGCCGGTCCGTCAACACATCGACGAATGATCAAATCAGCACATTGTTTGAATAGAAAAGGGTCATCCCAAAAGTAAGTCTTAACATCATTCAAGAACTTCTTCTTTTGTTAGGATGTTAACCCTTTGATTAGAATATCACCCGCTAAGTAGTTTGCAATGTCTGCAAACCACGGGGTGCCATCAAGATTTAGATTTATAGACATTAAGGTCTCAAGGGGGAAAGAGTCATTGATCTCTTTGTTCGGATGATCCCCTTGATATGGATCCTCAAGTCTGCTCAGATGATCCGCGGCCAGGTTTTCGGCTCCCTTCTTATCACGAATTTCTATGTTGAATTCTTGAAGGAGTAAAACCCAGCGAAGAAGTCTTGGCTTAGAATCCTGCTTAGTCATCAAGTACTTCAACGCGGAATGGTCCGTGTATACGATGGTGGGGGATAAAACAAGATAGGGGCAAAATTTCTCAAAAGCTTAGACAACAGCTAAAAGCTCTTTTTCGGTTGTCGTATAATGCAATTGAGCCCCCGTCATTGTTTTGCTAGCATAGTGGATTGGTTGGAAGTGTTTATTCACTCATTGGCCCAAAACCGCACCAATAGCAAAGTCGCTGGCATCGCACATCAATTCAAAAGGCAGCTCCCAATTAGGGGTAACCAAGACCGGTGCGTTAGTTAGCTTATCCTTAAGAAGATTGAAGGCTTCGAGACACTCTTTAGAAAAGATAAAAGGAGTATCTTTTTCCAAGAGGTGGGTCATCGGGCGAGCGATTTTAGAGAAATCCTGAATGAATCGACGATAGAAGCCCGCATGACCCAGAAAACTTCTCACACCCTTCACGGTTGA
Source organism: Glebionis coronaria (assembly GCA_025667525.1). NCBI lineage: Eukaryota > Viridiplantae > Streptophyta > Magnoliopsida > Asterales > Asteraceae > Glebionis > Glebionis coronaria. The sequence goes on from CM046879.1 coordinate 39,563,119, forward strand.
AGGTGGAGGTAATTTGGCTATGACATCTACCTTAGCACGGTCGACTTCAAGACCGGCTTTAGAGATTTTGTGTCCTAGCACAATGCCTTCTCTTACCATAAAATGGCATTTTTCCCAGTTCAGAACAAGGCGAGTGTCTTCGCACCGCTTAAGCATACGTTCCAAATTGGCAAGGCAAGAAGAGAAGGAATCCCCGAAGACCGAGAAATCATCCATGAAGACTTCCATGGTTTGCTCAACCATGTCATGGAAGATAGCCAACATGCACCTTTGGAAAGTCCCGGGGGCATTGCATAAGCCAAAAGGCATTCGTTTGTAAGCAAATGTGCCGTAGGGACAAGTGAATGTTGTCTTCTCTTGATCTTGGGGATCGATGGGTATTTGGAAATAACCCGAGAAACCATCAAGAAAGCAGTAATATTCATTACCCGCTAAACGTTCAAGCATTTGGTCCATAAAAGGTAGAGGGAAATGATCCTTTCTCGTGGCATCATTGAGTTTGCAGTAGTCTATACAAACTCTCCACCCAGTAACGAGACGGGTAGGAATTAACTCGTTGTTTGCATTGGGAACAACGGTGATTCCGCCTTTCTTAGGCACACAATGGACTGGACTAACCCATGGTGAATCCGAAATAGGGTAGATCATACCCGCATCAAGAAGTTTGATAACCTCTTTTTTGATGACTTCATGGATTTTAGGATTCACCCTTCGTTGGCTTTGAATTGTGGGCTTAAAGTCGTCCTCCATGAGAATTTTATGTGTGCAAAAGTGAGGATCAATTCCACGGATGTCGGAGATTTTCCAAGCGATAGCTCTTTTGTGCTTCTTCAACACGGCGACAAGTCAGGCTTTTTCGTCTTCTTTTAGATCCTTTGCGATGATGACCAATAACTTCTCGTTGTCTTCCAGGAAAACGTACTCAAGATGAGGAGGTAGGTCCTTAAGCTCAAGAGTAGGATGATCCTCAATAGATGGTGAAACTAACGATGGATCATCAATAGTCACCTCTTTAGGAGAAGGAGGAGAAAGTGGGTCCTCATTGAGAAGTCTCTCAATAGTACGAATGTCTTCATCCCAATTGGTGGACAAATTATCATACTTAATATCGAGAGGACCCAAGCTAGCTTCGAAATCATCCAAGTCACTTTCTCCAAAAGGAGTCAATGCTGGAGCAATTGAGGCAACAGTCTCAACATTGGGTAGAGAAGAAAGAGTACTTTTGCAAGCATCATGAAAATGTTCTTCACAAGCCTCATCGAGAACATCAATAGCATTAACACTCCCATACGAATAAGGTTGCTTAGAAATCTTACCCATGTTGAAGACAATTTTATCGTCACCAACTCTCATGATTATTTCGCCCGCGGCTACATCAATGAGAGTGCGACCGGTCCTCAGGAATGGACGTCCAACGATTAATGGAACACGGGGATCCATCTCGTAATCAACGACAACAAAATCCGCCGGGAAGGTGAATTTGTCAACGCCAACAAAGACATCTTCGGCTATCCCCACTAGATAAGCAACCGTACGGTTGGCTAATTCCAAAGTCATTTTGGTGGGGACTAGCTCGGGGAGAGATAATTGCTTCCAAACACTTAAAGGCATTAAGTTTATACTGACACCTAGATCGGCTAGGGCCATGCAATTCTCTACTCCCGGGAAGTTGCAAGGAATCAAGAAGCGACCCGGATCACCAAGTTTGGTGGGCAATTTCCTTAAGAGCACTGCGGAGCAGTTCTCATTAAGTTGGGTCTGAGCGATGTCAAGAAGATTTTCCTTATCACTTAGAAGATCTTTAAACATCTTAGCGTATTTGGGCATGTGAGCGAGAGCCTCGGCAAAGGAGATGTTAAAATTCAATTGTTTAAACATTTTTAGAAAGTTTGAAACCTGAATATCATCCTTGCTCTTTTGCTTCTCTTTCATCAACCTTGAAGGATAAGGTATATTGGATGAAGAAGAAGGCTTTAAGGGAGTAGGATCACTCACAACCACGGGTGGTGGGGAAATGGGGATAGAAGGTGAAGGAGGTGAGGAAAGTTGCTCTGTTTCCTTGTTCACAATCACGGGTGGAGGTGTAGGAAACTCGGGTTCCATATAACCTTTTCCACTACGAGTGGTGATTGCTTTCATCTCCCCTCTTGGATTCGCAACGGTATTACTCGGAAGAGTACCCGAAGAAGAGGGTTGATTACCTTGGATGAGCGAACCCATCATATCACGAAGGTGAACCGCTTGATTATTAAAAGAGTCTCTCATGTTTGCATTAATTTCATTGCTATGTTTGGCCACGTCATTCCTTAGCTCGGCTCGAATATCGTTCCCTTGTTTTGCCATTTCGCCCTTCAAGTTGCGGACTTGACTCTGAAGATTCGTCACCATCTCCCGATTAGTCTTCATGAATGTCTCGACGTCTGGACTCACTGCCATCGGTTGATTGAGAGGTGGAGCTTGGTAAGCTTGAGAATTTCCTTGAGGTGGGTATGGGTTTCGTTGGGATTGATATTGATTGTTAGCACGAGGTTGGGATTGGTTGTAGCTTTGTTGTTGGTTTTGGTTTGCAGGAGGGAAACCAGGAGGAGCAAGATAATTGTTCGAACGATAACTTAACAAGCCACGGTCTCCTTGAGGGCGGGCTTGATAGCCTCCCGTGGGATAAGTGCCGTAAGCTGCGTTAACGTTTTCAGAAAAATTGGCTTGGGTAGAAGGACAATCATTGTAAGAATGAGGACCACCACATGTGTCACAAGAAATAGCAACGGCTTTAGCTTGTTGAAATTGGTTTGTGGCTATGGACATGAAATCTTTGTGCATACTCGCGATTTGTCGGGTAAGTTCGGATATCTCGGGATTGGAAGTAGTAGAAGAAACATTGACTCTCGAGTTAGATCTTGAGGATGCGGATGAATCCCAATTCTTGTGGTGAGTAGTCATGTTTTCAATCAACTCTCGACACTCCTCCGGTCTCCTTTTCATAAAGGTACCACCGGCGGCGGCATTGATCGTGTCACGATCACGAAAAGTGAGACCATTGTAGAAAGTGTCAATGAGAGTGACGGGGATCATGTTGTGATTTGGACAGCGGTCGATCAAATCATTGTACCGTTCCCAAGCATCGAAAAGCGATTCATCATTCTCTTGCATGAATCCACTGATTTGGTTACGAAGGCTTGTGACCATGGATGGAGGGAAGTAGCGCGATAAAAAGCGTTGAGTCATGTCATTCCACGTATGAATATAATTCTTAGGAAGACGGTCAAACCATTTTTCGGCATGGTGAGAAAGCGAATGGGGAAAGAGTTGGAGGCGAAGGTCATCCATAGAAACACCGGAGCACTTCATGCTTTGAGTAATGGTAATGAATTTGTCGAGGTGTTTGTTGGCATCATCATCCGGAATTCCACGAAATGGGTTCGTTTGCACTTGTTGGATCATGTGATGCTTCAACGAAAACTCCTGAGCCGTGACGTGCATTGGCGCAATCGGGCCTCCGCGTCCGTTCATGGTGGGTTGACATAATTCCTCCATTGTTCGTAAATCAGGCAGGAGGACATTGTTGTTGTTGTTGTTGTTATTATTCAAATTGGGTAGAGGTGGGTTATTATTGTTGTTATTAACACCAACCATATCTAAATCTTCACGAGTCTCGGGCTCAGAATAGTTTGAAGATCTAGTACGCATACACCTGCAGAAGAAAAATATACACAGAGAAAATATCTATATAATCTTTTTGGTGCAAAACCTTTTGAAAAGAATTGCTTTTTAATGATTTTTCAATGTTTTTGTATTTTTGAAGAGTTTTATATTTTTTATGGATTTTTGAAAATTTTTAAAGCAAGGAAAATAACGTTCAAAGAACGGATCCCAAAATTCAATGCGTCTCTCACTAGAAACCGTTAATCGTAACGAAAAGAGCCGGCAGCGGCGCCATTTAATAGTTCACTTTTGGCTAGGTACAAAATCTTATCGTCCGAATCCTTTCGAATTGAAAACCGATCTAAAGTGCGACTCAATCGTCTTTTGGTGAATCAAGAGAATGGTTTGGTTGATTTGTCTATTTTAAACTATTAGCAAGTAATTAAAGTGTCGTTGAGTAAAATGGAAGAATAAAGATTAATACTAAAATGACGAGTAAAAATAAATGCATGTAAACTTTAAGGCAAAATGAGCACACTAAATAAAACTAACACTTAGAAAATTTCCTAAAAAAATAAGAACTTAGTTGAAAAGTACTAAAAGAAATAAGATCGAAATACACCAAAACAACTTAATCGGAATAAGCCAAAACAAGCACAGATCGGAATGTATTCCGATCTGCTGGTCGAAATATGGGGGGGAACACAATCGGAATGTCCACAAAAGGGGTCAATCGGAATGTTAACAAGAGACCCAATCGGAATAATGGACAAAGGCTACTAATCGGAATGTTTATAAATCAAACAAATCGGAATGAAAGGAAACAAGCACAATCGGAATACAGGGGTTGTTCAAATCGGAACACATGCAAAAATATCCAATCGGAATGATCAAAGACTCCACAATCGGAGTATGTAACAATGGCTAGATCGGAATAATTGTGGGAGTGATCGGAAAATCAAAACCCTTTTCCGATTGGACTCAAACGGAAAGAGGGGTGGGCTGGTCGGAATAGGTCAATTGGAAAGGGGTTTATCACCCTTTCCGAAATCTAAGGATTCGGGTAAAAAGCCAATCAAATAAGCTATTTTGACAAGCTTTTCACCAACTAAAATGAATCAATACTAAACCAAATCAAATAAGCACTTTTATCAACTTATCTAACTCGATAATAAACAAACTTTTGGATCAAACAATAAAAACATTAACTTTTTAAGGAAAACTTTTTATAAAGTAAGTAAGCTAATCATAAAAGTAAGCCAATAAGCACAAAAGTCTTAAAGCTTAATCAAATGAAAACTTATGAAATGATCAAAAGACTAACTTTTTAAGCACAAAATCAATTAGAACAACACGGATCATATGATAATCGCACCAAAATCAATCTAAATCAAAGAAAAGTAGAATGAGATTAAGGATTAAAAGCTTAAAATAGAACTTTGATTAATGAAAATAAGCAATACAAGGATGTTTAATCTTGAAAGATTAAGAGAAAAGATGAAATTTAGTGAGAGAAAGTTTAAGACTTTCTCTCTCTAAAACTAGAAAGAAAAAAATGAAAAAGTGAAAATTAACTAAAACTATATCACCCCCTCCTAATGACTATTAGGAGGGTATTTATAGGGAAGGTGGAAGGAGTGCATGTGTTGCATCTTCTTTCTTGCTTTCTTCACGTTTTCTCGACTCGACTTTAATTCTTTGTCTTTGTCGTCTCGGGATTTGAACTTGTCTTTTAATTTTCTTCTTCTATTAGACTTAAGTTCTTCGACTTCGTTTAAACTTCCGCCTTTAGACTTTTTCTTCGATAAATCTTCAGAATAGGCCTTGGACTTCCGTTCTTTTTGCACTTTTGATCTTTTGACTTCGTCTTTTCCCGTTTTCTTCGATAAAAGCCCGTGAAAACCCGTGTTTTCTTCCTTTTTCATATTTTGGTCCTAAAACACAATAAAAACACAAACCACGCATAATTCCGACTTTTACGACATAAATCACACGTTTTGGTCTTGTTATTATTGGAAATAAGTGGTAAAAGGATAAGTGTTTTCACACTTATTACCGATCGATCTACCAAAATTCCTAGAGGTATCTTAGAGGATGTTATTGTGAAAGTTGATGACTTCTATTACCCAGTTGACTTCTTTGTTATGGACACCGAGTCACAATACAAAGATATTCAACCAACTATTATCCTTGGGCGCCCATTCTTAGCCACGATAGATGCTAGGATTAATTGTCGAACTGGTGCCATGGATATTGCATTTGGTAATAAGAAGATAAGATTAAATGTGTTTAATTCTATGAATTCTCCTACGATGAATGAATGTTACCAAGTAGATGTGATCGATGAGGAAGTTCAAAAGCATGCATCCCGTATGCTTAAGGATGATCCTTTGGAATTATATCTAACTGGTGAGAATGAGGAGATTCTTGATGTTGCTGAAGTTCAAGAAATTCAAGAGTGTCTGGTCAGTTCTTTGGACCATCAAAAACCACCTTGGTCTTATAAAGTGGAGCCCTTACCTTCTACTTTTGACACGGCTACGAAGCCGTCTTTAGAGGTGCCTCCAACTCTTGAGCTAAAACCTTTGCCATCCAATCTCAAATATTCTTTTCTAGGTCCTAACAATACTTTACCCGTTATTGTTGCTTCTGATCTTTTTGAATCACAAGAGGTAGCACTTTTAAAAGTGCTTTCCAAGTACAAAGCAGCAGTAGGATGGACGATTGCAGATTTAAAAGGGATCAGCCCTTCATTATGTATGCATCGAATTGTTACGGACCCAGATATTAAGCCATCAAGAGATGCGCAAAGGCGTTTGAATCCTAATATGAAAGAGGTAGTGAAGACGGAAGTTCTTAAATGGTTAGATGCTGGTATCATCTATCCCATCTCGGATAGTAAATGGGTAATTCCTACTCAAACGGTGCCTAAAAAGGCCGGAATCACCGTTGTTGAAACCGATAATAGGGAAAAACTCACAACCCGACCAGTTACTGGGTGGAGAGTGTGTATAGATTACCGTAACCTGAATAATGCCACATCTAAAGATCACTTCTCACTAACTTTCATTGATCAAATAGTTGAGAAGCTTTCGGGTAAAAAGTTCTATTGCTTCTTGGATGGTATTCCGGTTATAATCAAATACCCATCCATCCTGATGACCAGGCCAAAACTACGTTTACGTGTCCATATGGGACGTTTGCATTTCGAAGAATGCCTTTTGGCATGTGTAATGCACCCGCTACCTTTCAGCGGTGTATGATGAGTATCTTTTCTAACATGGTTGGAGAATCTGTAGAGATATTTATGGATGATTTCTCCATCTTTGGTCAGTCCTTTGAAAGCTGCCTTGATTAGCTTGAAAGTGTGTTAAAAAGATGTACTGAAACTAATCTGGTGCTTAGTTGGGAAAAGAGCCATTTCATGGTTCGTGAGGGAATTGTATTAGGACATGTTGTGTCTGAAAAAGGATTTGAGGTTGATCGTGCCAAAGTTCAAGTAATTTCAACCCTTCCTCCTCCCACTACCGTCAAGGGTGTGCATTCTTTTCTTGGTCATGCCGGGTTCTATAGGCGATTTATTAAAGATTTTAGTGCAATATCAAAGCCTCTTTGTAATCTACTCTTAAAAGATGCACGCTTTGACTTTAATGAATCATGTCTTAAAGCATTTAATATGCTTAAGCAAAAGCTTGTAGAAGCCCCTATTCTGCAATCACCTGATTGGTCGAAGCCTTTCGAGATCATGTGTGATGCGACTGATTATGCCGCTGGGGCGGTTCTAGGAAAGCGGGTCGATAAGAAACACGTTGTAATCTTTTATGCTAGTAAGACTTTTTCAGAAGCTCAAATAAATTACACTACTACTGAAAAAGAGTTGTTAGTCGTGGTTTTTGCTCTTGATAAGTTTAGGTCTTATATTTGGGGGCATTCTAAGGTGATAGTATTTTCAGATCATAGTGCCTTAAGATATTTGTTGACTAAGAAAGAGACAAAATTGAGGTTGCTTAGGTGGATATTGCTTTTACAGGAATTTAATCTAGAAATTCGGGATAAAAGGGGTCAGAAAATGTAGTTGCCGACCATTTGCCTAGAATTATCCCTCCGCCGTTCAACCCTTCTGACGTGATTAAGGAAAGCTTTCCAGATGAAAGCCTATTTGAGGTTTCTAAGGTTCCTTGGTACGCAAATATAGTTAATTACCTAGCTGTTAAAAAGCTTCCGGAGTTTTGGTCCAAGCAACAAAGAAAATACTTCTTCTCCTAGTTAAAGCATTATTTTTGGGAGGATCCGGAGCTCTATAAGGTGTGTGCTGACCAAGTCGTTAGGAGATGTGTTCCTGACCATGAGCATATGGACATATTGGCTCATTGCCATTCTTATGCATGTGGTGGTCACTTTGGTGCTACGAAAACTGGGCATAAAGTCCTACAAAGCGGTTTCTTTTGGCCGACTCTATTCAAGGATGCCCAGTCTTTTGTGAAAGCATGTATTCGTTGCCAACAAGTTGGTGGAATTTCAAGGCGTGATCAAATGCCTATGAATCTCATACTTGTTGTTGAGATCTTTGACGTGTGGGGTATTGACTTTATGGGACCATTCCCCACTTCCCATGGCAATGTGTATATTTTAGTGGCAGTTGATTATGTGTCTAAGTGGGTAGAGGCTGAGGCTACAAGAACCAATGACCATAGTGTAGTTCTTAAGTTTTTTAAGAAGAATATCTTTACTAGACATGGAATTCCTAAGGCTATCATTAGTGATGGGGGTTCCCACTTTAAGAACTTTAGATTTGGAAAATTACTAAAACACTATGGAGTTAATCATAGGACAGCTACCCCTTATCACCCACAGACTAGTGGACAGGTTGAAGTATCTAATAGGGAGATTAAGCGAATTTTGGAAAAGACCGTTCGTAGTGATAGGAAAGATTGGTCCTTGAGGTTAGATGATGCCTTGTGGGCATATAGGACGGCTTTTAAGACTCCTATTGGTATGTGATACAAGGTTTTTGCTAGGGTTCTAATTCTCTCTCGATATCCTCTCGAATTGATCTCAGTCTTAAGTGGAATGATTGTTCTTGGTTACTAAAGAAAAGGGGTTTGGTTTTCTAATCTAATAAAAAGTGGAAATGAAATTTTAAATCAAAAACAATTACTTTAATTATAATTAACTAAGACTTGGTTTGAAATTAAAATCAAAATCAAAATTAAAATTAAAATTTAAAGTTCAAATTAAAATTAAAGTTAAAATATAAATTGTGAAATATGAGTAAAGAAACAGTAAAACAACTACAGTAAAACAGCAACTTTAAAATACCCAAAGATAACTGATTCGGAACTTTAACCTTGGTTCGGAACTTTCTGATTCGGAAGGTACTATTCACTCATCCGGAGCTCAATGATTCGGAAGTCTGACAAATTATTCGGAAGTTTTTCTTGATTCGGAACCTTCCGGATGAAGAGGGTGATTCGGAAACTTCCGGACAAAGGTTTGGTGCGGAACTTCTTGTTTGATCCGGAACTTAATGACTGGTTCGGAACCTTCCGAATGATGGCTTCATTCGGAACTTTTTAGCTGGTTCGGAAGTTTTGAATACCCAGATACAGTAGCAGTTTAGCGAAGAACACGGGACACAAATTTTAATCAAAATCAAATCAAATACTTAAAAAGGATTTACCAAATTAAACACAAATCATTTAGACACCATAAGCAACGAATCCCACCAATAAAAAGACAAATCCAAACAACTTTTGAAGATCAAATCAAGAAAAATAAAACTTAAGAACTTGAAGATAAAAATGAAGATGAACAAGATTAAATGGGAAGATTAAACAAGAACTTGTATTGAATGATTAATGTTTTGACAAGATAAAACAAAGATTAAAATTACAAGCTTAAAGAATTAAAGATGAAAATCACCAATCACCCTAGTGGTGATGGTGAAGCTACGAACCAGGAAGAAAAAGTGGGGAGGAAGAAAGAATAAAAACTAGTCTAAAATGTGTGAGGGGAAGGCTATTTATAGCCTTGTCCTTTGGTTGGTGAGTGGGCTTTCTCCCGTTCTTCTTGTCTTTTCGTCTTTTCAGAAAAGTTTCCGTTTTCGATTCTGATTCGGGATTTGTTGTCGATTAAATTCAACTCGTCTTTTAATTTCTTCGTTTAATAGACTTGAGTTTCTTCGACTTAGATAAATCTTCCATCTTTGGTCCTTTTCTTCGATAAATCTTCGAATAGGCCCAGTGACTTCAAATCTTTTGCATCTCTTGGACAATAGACTTCATCTCGAGTCTTTTTCTTCAGTAAAACCCGTGCAATCCCATGTTTTCTTCAATATTCATCCGGTTGGCTCTGAAAACACAATAAACACAAAAACCACGCATAATTCCAAACAAATGATATTAAATACGTGTTTTGGTCTCGTTTTAGCCCGAATTAAGTGGTAAAAGGATGGGTGTTTACACACCTATCAAATCCCCTACACTTAACCATTGCCATGCCCTCATGCAATGCTTAGTGATAAAGCAAGCTTACACTTTTCTCATAATTAATCAACCTTGGCCTTATTTAAAATTCTACTAAACAAAAATTAAAGAAATAAAACTTCAAAGATAACAAAGGGATAGAAAACTATTTTCACTTGAAAATAGCTATATGGAAATAACTTGCAAAGAAATCGATGACTTATATTAGGGCTTTGGTGCTGCGAAGATTTATCACCCTCAAGTTTCACGTTCCCCAAACTAAGCTTAAAAACGAGATCATTGTTATTATAAGTTAGCAATTCAAACACTTACACACATGGCTTAATTAAATGCTTAAACTCCCTTATTCCTAGGTGTATCTCTTATATTTTATTTTTGTCTTAGAATGATCATGAAGATGCATTTTTGGACTTATTTTGATAGTTTATTAGGGCTGAAAGCAAAGTAGGACGATTTGATCAATAGTTAGCTAAAGGACAAAATCTCTTAAAACTGCTTCTCGGGATATCAAAAAGTTCATATCTTGGCATAACTTGGTTCACGATTTGAGACCTTTCTCGGGCCGATATTTGGCATGTACTTCATACTTCATATCTTCGAGAGACGTTCTTGAGATAATGGTCTTCTCATCATAATAGAGTTTCTTCACTTGGAGACTTTTGAGGGGTACTCCAACTTTGTTGACCACGACTTCATGATTATTTCTTCAATATCTAATTGGGATTTTGAGATACAACGATCCGCCTCCTTTTCGGACTTGGATCTATTTATCCTCATACCTTGTTAGGGTCTTTTCGGATAGACTTCTCCATGATCTTTATGGGAGTTGATTGCTTTTCGTCGTGAGTCTTGATCCTTCATATTGACTTTAGGAATAATGCTTTTCACATCACTTTGGATCTTCAGCAATAAAAATGAATCCTCATGCCTTGTTAGGGCCTTTTCGGACTCGCCAATCTTCGCGCCCCGCTTCATAAGTTATGCCTTGGCTATGAACTCTTATCATTACCGAGCAACTTTTAAACGATCTTGGGCTAGAAGCTAAGTAACTTTTCAAATTGTACGACCTTACTTATTGCAGATAAATTATTAGCAAGTGATGGGAGAATAGGCAAATAATTACACCAAGTGAGCTTGCGCAAGAATACCGACTTATAATTGACTCTATCATTTCTCGTCCTCCACAATTTAAAATCTCAAGTAATGAGACTCGTGGACACTTAGCCTAATAAACCAATTAAGGTCTACATGGTTAAGGATACTAGCTAAAATAAACTTGGATAAGTCTATTCGGGTTGAGTCAAAATAAACGCAACGGGCCTAATATGTCAAAGACTTCTAAACTAGCTACACCACTTTATTAATATTTTTGACTTTATTGCGGGATATATACATATGAAAGCAAAGATAAAATATTAAAAATTACGACTAAATGGCCAAAGTTAATAAAAAATTTGAAAAATGTTGAAAAATAGGATTTTCCGGTTAATTGAAGGCATTTTCATGGAAAAGTCCACTTAAAACTTCGATAGAAGTCCCCCTACACTTAAGATAAACATTGTCCTCAATGTTTAAGCATGTGGGAAAAGGTTCCCCTACACTTATGACATTGTGCACGTTGGTTAACTCAAGTTAAGGAAGAGACGACTAAAGTGATCAATTTCAAATGTGAGTATGAAGAAAATTGAATCACGATAGTTGAGAGATAGAACCGGATTTCGGATAAACACGGGAGCACGGTTCTTCAAAGATTCCAAGAGTGCACTTATCCCTGTAATCACACCATACAAAGACAAAGACATATAGAAGTCCCCCCTACACTTAGGGGATTAAAATATAAAAGGATAGATACTCGGGCTGCCTCCCGAGGAGCGCTTGTTTTTGATAACCGAGTCACGAGCCTGACTCGACCCAAAATTAGTTCATGGGGAACGTGGTGAGGGATGGAACCACCTCCTTAGAGGTGTCCTCACCAAAGTACAACTTCACTCGTTGGCCATTCACCTTAAAATTTGGTCCATCAGGTTGAGCGAGCTCGAGAGTACCATATGGAAAAATTTGGGCAATGGTGAATGGGCCGGACCAACGAGATTTGAGCTTGCCCGAAAAGATTTTCAACCGAGAGTTAAAAAGTAAGACTTTGTCTCCAACATGGAACTCTCGGTTTTTGATCTTAGAGTCGTGAATGAGCTTAGTTCTTTCCTTATAGATCAAAGAATTTTCATAAGCCTCATTCCGAAGTTCATTCAGCTCATTGAGTTGGATCTTGCGTAGGTCACCGACTTTGTTTATATCAAAATTAGCCCACTTCAAGGCCCAGTAGGCCTTGTGCTCCAACTCAATGGGGAGGTGGCACGCTTTCCCGTACACAAGACGATAAGGCGTACAGCCGATTGGGGTCTTGTAAGCAGTACGGAAAGCCCACAAAGCATCATCCAGTTTATCATCCCATGAGGCACGATGCTCTCCCACGGTCCTTTCAAGAATTCGCTTAAGACCTCGGTTGGATATTTCGGCCTGGCCATTAGTTTGTGGGTGGTAGGCTGTGGAAAGACGATGATTTACACCGTACTTAGCCATGACTCGAGCAAATTGGTCATTGCAGAAATGAGTCCCACGATCACTAATAATGGCACGAGGCACACCGAATCTAGCGAATAGAGCTTTCAAAAAGTTACAAACCACCCTTGCGTCATTAGTTGGCAAAGCTTTGGCTTCAACCCACTTTGAAACATAGTCAACGGCTACAAGGATGTATTTGTTTCCTTTAGAAGAAAGGAATGGCCCCATAAAGTCGATACCCCAAACATCAAAAATTTCACACTCTTGAATGAAATTCTGAGGCATCTCGTCTTTATGTGTGATTTTGCCTTGCTTTTGGCAAACATCACATCTTTTGACCATATCGTGAGCGTCACGGTATATGGAGGGCCAATAAAATCCCGAATCAAACACTTTTTTAGCGGTGTAGTTGGGACCAAAGTGACCACCGGTGGGTCCTTTGTGGCAAGCATCAAGGATGTCAGACGCTGCCGGTCCATCAACACATCGGCGAATAATCAGGTCAGCACATTGTTTGAATAGGTAAGGGTCGTCCCAAAAGTAAGTCTTGATGTCGGTAAAGAACTTCTTCTTTTGTTGGGACGTCAACCCTTCCTTGAGAATTCCACCCGCCAAGTAGTTTGCAAAGTCCGCAAACCACGGGGTTTCATTCGACTTCGAGTTTATAGACAATAAGGTCTCCAAGGGAAAAGAATCATTGATTTCTTTGGTCGGATGATCCCCTTGGTATGGATCCTCAAGTCTACTAAGATGATCCGCGGCTAGGTTTTCTGCTCCTTTTTTATCGCGGATGTCGATTTTAAATTCCTGGAGCAGCAAAACCCAGCGAAGAAGTCTTGGTTTGGAATCTTGCTTTGTCAACAAGTACTTCAACGCGGAATGATCGGTGTACACAATGGTGGTGGAAAGGACAAGATAGGGGCGGAATTTTTCAAAAGCATAGACAACAGCTAAAAGCTCTTTTTCGGTTGTCGTATAATGCAATTGTGCCCCAGTCATTGTCTTGCTAGCGTAATGGATCGGTTGGAAGTGTTTGTTCACTCTTTGTCCAAGAACCGCTCCAATAGCAAAATCACTAGCATCGCACATCAACTCAAAAGGAAGCTCCCAATTAGGGGTAACCAAGACGGGTGCCTTAGTTAGCTTATCCTTAAGCGAGTTGAAGGCTTCAAGGCACTCTTTGGAGAAGATAAAAGGAGTATCTTTTTCCAAGAGGTGGGTCATCGGGCGAGCGATTTGAGAAAAATCTTTGATGAATCGACGATAGAAGCCCGCATGACCCAAGAAACTTCTCACACCCTTCACGGTTGAAGGTGGAGGCAACTTTGCGATAACGTCGACTTTAGCACGGTCAACTTCAAGACCGGCTTTCGAGATCTTATGTCCAAGCACGACGCCTTCTTTTACCATAAAATGGCATTTTTCCCAATTTAGAACAAGGCGAGTGTCTTCGCACCGCTTTAGCATACGTTCTAAATTGGCAAGGCAAGCAGAGAAGGAATCCCCGAAGACCGAGAAATCATCCATGAAGACTTCCATGGTTTGTTCAACCATGTCATGAAAGATAGCTAACATGCACCTTTGGAAAGTCCCGGGCGCATTACATAAGCCAAAAGGCATTCTTTTGTAAGCGAAAGTGCCATAGGGACAAGTGAATGTAGTCTTCTCTTGATCTTGGGGATCGATGGGTATTTGGAAATAACCCGAGAAACCATCAAGAAAGCAGTAATATTCATTACCGGCTAATCGTTCAAGCATTTGGTCCATGAAAGGTAGAGGGAAATGATCCTTTCTCGTGGCATCATTGAGTTTGCGGTAGTCTATACAAACTCTTCACCCAGTAACGAGACGAGTGGGAATTAACTCGTTGTGTTCATTGGGAACAACGGTTATTCCGCCCTTCTTAGGCACACAATGGATTGGACTAACCCACGGTGAATCCGAAATAGGGTAAATCATACCCGCATCAAGAAGTTTGATAACCTCTGTTTTGATGACTTCATGTATTTTTGGATTCACCCTTCGTTGGCTTTGAATAGTGGGCTTATAGTCGTCCTCCATGAGAATTTTGTGCGTGCAGAAGTGAGGATCAATTCCACGAATATCCGAGATTTTCCAAGCAATAGCCTTCTTATGAGCTTTTAGCACGGCAACGAGGCGAGTCTTCTCTTCATCTTTCAAATCTGTTGCAATAATGACGGGCGACTTCTTGTTGTCGTCAAGGAACACGTACTCGAGATGTGGCGGCAACTCCTTAAGTTCCAAATCCGGAGGATTTTCGACGGGAGGCGTTTTCAAAGTCGGAGTATCGATAGCAATGACCGTGGGAGATGGAGGCGAAGGATTGTCTTCGGTGAGCAGATTGTCAAAGAAACTCATGTCTTCATCCCCTTCGGTGGGAGAATCATTAGTAGCTAAATTCACATCTCCCATGGTATCTTCAAGATTGTTCCAGAATAAATCACTATCTCCAAATAGAGACAACGATGAATCAATGGAGGACACGGTCTCAACAGTGGGAAGAGAGGTAGGAATACTTTTGCAAGCATCATTAAAGTGTTCTTCACAAGCCTCATCAAGAACGTCAATACAATTAACGCTCTCATATGAATAAGGCTGTTTAGACAACTTTCCCATGTTGAAGACTACTTTATCGTCACCCACTCGCATGATAAGCTCTCCGGCTTCAACATCAATAAGAGTGCGACCGGTCCTCAAGAATGGACGACCAACAATAAGTGGCACACGGGGGTCCATCTCGTAGTCGACGACAACAAAATCAGCAGGAAAGGTGAATTTGTCGACTCCTACAATGACATCTTCGGCTATCCCCACTGGATAAGCAACCGTACGGTTGGCCAATTCCAAAGTCATTTTAGTGGGGACTAGCTCTGGGAGAGATAATTGCTTCCAAACACTTAGAGGCATGAGATTAATACTGGCACCTAGATCGGCTAGGGCCATGCAATTCTCTACTCCCGGGAAATTGCAAGGGATAAGAAAACGACCCGGATCACCAAGCTTGGTTGGTAATTTCCTTAAGAGCACTGCGGAGCAGTTCTCATTAAGTTGGGTGTTGGCAATGTCGAGGAGCTTTTCCTTGTCGCTCAGAAGGTCTTTAAACATTTTGGCGTATTTGGGCATGTGAGCGAGAGCCTCAGCGAAGGAGATATTAAAATTCAGTTGTTTGAACATTTTAAGGAAATTCGAAACCTGAATATCATCCTTGCTCTTTTGCTTCTCTTTCCTCAACCTAGAAGGATAAGGTATATTGGAAGAAGAGGAAGGCTTTGGGAGTATAGGATCACTCACAACCACGGGTGGAGGAGGAGTAGAAAGAAGAGGTGGAGAAATTGGGGAAGGAGAAGGATGAGGAATAGGAGCAGGTGACTCGTTCTCCTTTGTCACAACCACCGGTGGAGGTATAGGAAGCTCGGGTTCCTTGGTACCTTTACCACTTCGAGTAGTGATTGCTTTCATCTCCCCTCTTGGGTTCGCAACGGTGTTACTCGGAAGAGTACCCGAAGAAGAGGGTTGACTACTTTGGAAGAAACTAGCCATCATGTTCCTCAGATCATTAGTCTGGCTATCCAACGTGTTTCTCATGTCAGCTCTCAAATCATTTCCTTGCTTGACCAAGTCTGCCTTCAAATTGCGCACTTCCTCTTGGAGATTTCCCACAATCACATCATTGGTTCTCATGTAGGTGGCGACCTCTTGGTGTAATGCAGTGGTGGCTTGGTTGGGAGGAGCATTGTATGCAGGTGGTTGGTAAGCAGGTTGTTGGTAGACTTGATTGTTACGTTGAGGCGGTTGTTGTTGCTTGTGAGGTGGGATGTATGGTTGACGAGGTTGTTGTTGTTGTGGAGGAGGGCGGTTAAGGTTTTGTTGTTGGTTTGGGTTGGTAGGAGGAAAGCCAGGTGGTGAAAGGTAATTGTTGGATCGATAGCTAAGCAGGTTACGGTCACCTTGAGGTCTAGCTTGATAAGCAGGTTGTTGGTAGGTGCCATATGCCGCGTTCACATTCTCAGCAGGGTAATCTTGGGTGGCGGGACAAGTGGTGTAAGAGTGGGGACCACCGCATATCTCACAAGGTTGGCTGACAGCGTTCACTTGTGCGTTTTTGGCGTTGTTGCTGTTGTTGTTGCTGACGGTGTGGGTGACAAGCGATTCAAGAAGCGTGGTAATTTTGTCAAGTCGCTTGTCGCTGTCATTAGTGCTAGCACTAGCAACATTGGTCCTAACACTCTTGGTTTGCACACGAGATTTGTTCTCAATGATATCCCAAGCAGTATTGGAAGTTTTAGCCAATAAATTACCCCCTGAGGCACTATTCAGTGAATCTTGGTCACTCATGCTTAAACCATTGTAAAAGGTATTTATTTGATGTACTTTGGTAAAACAATGTTGTGGGCATTTCCTTAAAAGATCTTTAAAACGATCCCAAGACTCACTGAATGACTCATCGTACTTTTGTTCAAAGTTTATAATCTCATTCCGCAAAGCGGTAGTACGAGAGGGTGGAAAAAAGTAGTTGATAAACTTTGTTTCCAAATCCGTCCACGAGAGAATACTCTGTGGCGGTTCCTTAGCAAGCCAATGCCGGGCTTGTCCCTCTAAAGAAAAGGGAAAAAGTTGTAACCTTATCACTTCTTGTGGAACTCCATTGAACTTGACCGTGTTAGTGAGTTGTAGAAATCTCTTGATGTGGTCGTGTGGATCATCAATGGTTCGACCCAAGAACGGTTGAGCGGAGACCATCTGGATAAAGCCTGACTTTAGCTCGAAATTGTTGGCGGCAATTGGTGGTATAACAATTGGATCCGTATTTCCATCGACATGAGCTAGCAGTAATTCAATCATTGGGCGATTATCCGGAAGGTGCTCATTGTTGTTGTTATTGTTCATGTTGTTGAAAGGCGGATTGTTGTTGTTATTATTGTTGTTCGGAGGTGGTATGTTATTGTTGTTTTGTACACCAGCCATGTCTAAGTTATCGAGAGGCTCGGGCTCTTGATAAGACGTGGATCGAGTGCGCATACACCTGCAAAAGAACGAACAAAGAAAAACAAAGCAAAAATATTTTTGGTTTTTATTGCTTTTTACTTTTTAGGATTTTTTGAAAATTTTATATTTTTTAGGTGTTTTTGAAAATTTTTGATGAAAAAGAACGTTCACGGGGAACGGATCCCAAAATCCAAGTTCTCACAAAAAAACTTTTGATCTTAACGAGAAGAGCCGGCAGCGGCGCCATTTGATACAAGGTTTTTGCTAGGGTTCTAATTCTCTCTCGATATCCTCTCGAATTGATCTCAGTCTTAAGTGGAATGATTGTTCTTGGTTACTAAAGAAAAGGGGTTTGGTTTTCTAATCTAATAAATAGTGGAAATGAAAATTTAAATCAAAAACAATTACTTTAATTATAATTAACTAAGACTTGGTTTGAAATTAAAATCAAAATCAAAATTAAAATTAAAATTTAAAGTTCAAATTAAAATTAAAGTTAAAATATAAATTGTGAAATATGAGTAAAGAAACAGTAAAACAACTACAGTAAAACAGCAACTTTAAAATACCCAAAGATAACTGATTCGGAACTTTAACCTTGGTTCGGAACTTTCTGATTCGGAAGGTACTATTCACTCATCCGGAACTCAATGATTCGGAAGTCTGACAAATTATTCGGAAGTTTTTCTTGATTCGGAACCTTCCGGATGAAGAGGGTGATTCGGAAACTTCCGGACAAAGGTTTGGTGTGGAACTTCTTGTTTGATCCGGAACTTAATGACTGGTTCGGAACCTTCCGAATGATGGCTTCATTCGGAACTTTTTAGCTGGTTCGGAAGTTTTGAATACCCAGATACAGTAGCAGTTTAGCGAAGAACACGGGACACAAATTTTAATCAAAATCAAATCAAATACTTAAAAAGGATTTACCAAATTAAACACAAATCATTTAGACACCATAAGCAACGAATCCCACCAATAAAAAGACAAATCCAAACAACTTTTGAAGATCAAATCAAGAAAAATAGAACTTAAGAACTTGAAGATAAAAATGAAGATGAACAAGATTAAATGGGAAGATTAAACAAGAACTTGTATTGAATGATTAATGTTTTGACAAGATAAAACAAAGATTAAAATTACAAGCTTAAAGAATTAAAGATGAAAATCACCAATCACCCTAGTGGTGATGGTGAAGCTACGAACCAGGAAGAAAAAGTGGGGAGGAAGAAAGAATAAAAACTAGTCTAAAATGTGTGAGGGGAAGGCTATTTATAGCCTTGTCCTTTGGTTGGTGAGTGGGCTTTCTCCCGTTCTTCTTGTCTTTTCGTCTTTTCAGAAAAGTTTCCGTTTTCGATTCTGATTCGGGATTTGTTGTCGATTAAATTCAACTCGTCTTTTAATTTCTTCGTTTAATAGACTTGAGTTTCTTCGACTTAGATAAATCTTCCATCTTTGGTCCTTTTCTTCGATAAATCTTCGAATAGGCCCAGTGACTTCAAATCTTTTGCATCTCTTGGACAATAGACTTTATCTCGAGTCTTTTTCTTCAGTAAAACCCGTGCAATCCCATGTTTTCTTCAATATTCATCCGGTTGGCTATGAAAACACAATAAACACAAAAACCACGCATAATTCCAAACAAATGATATTAAATACGTGTTTTGGTCTCGTTTTAGCCCGAATTAAGTGGTAAAAGGATGGGTGTTTACACACCTATCAGTATGTCACCGTATAAGTTGGTATATGGCAAGGCGTGTCATTTACCGGTTGAGATAGAGCATAGGGCTGAATGGGCGATTAAGACCGCTAATCTGGATTTAGAGAAAGCTGGTAGTTCTAGGAAATTTCAATTATCTGAACTAGATGAGATTAGACGTGATGCCTATGAAAGTTCTAGGATTTATAAGGAGAAAACCAAAGATTTTCATGATCGACACATCACCAAGAAATCTTTCTTGGTTGGTCAAAAAGTTTGGTTATTTAATGCTAGACTTAAGCTTTTTCCTGGAAAGTTGAGAAGTAAATGGACGGGTCCATACGTTGTGACTCAAGTCTCTCCACACGGAGCCATTGAAATACAAAATATGGTGGGTGGAGAGCCTTTTAAAGTTAATATACATCGTTTGAATCCGTATGTTGAGTTGGAGAGTGATCAGATGGAATCGGTGGATGTGGTTTACTTGGAACCACTCCAACCGTCTCAATAGCTCATTTGAGTTATGTCTGGCTGAAGACGGTAAACTTAGCGCTTCGCGGGAGGCAACCCGTGGTTTGTGGAACTTTGTGGGTGTGTTCACTACAAACCCTCACGAGACAAAACTCGTCCAGTCGGGCTACCGAGTGGTTTAAAGGCTTGTTGCATACGCTAAATGCAACCGTGATTCCTTGAAAGTGAGTTAGGTTTTTTGTTTTTTGTGTGAGTTTGTCAAATTGATTTTTAACCAAAATTTAAATATAAAGTTTTTGCATTAGGGGAAATGCAATGATTTAAGTTGAGGGCGGGTGGCACATGTGTTACATGTTTTTGTGTGAAATTTTGGTCAAAATGGGTTAAAATGTGATTTTTGGGAAAAATTGAAATTTTTAAATTTTTTAAATCACATTATAAGAGTCTTGTGCTAATTAGATGTGGAAGTTTCTTCTACATATATGTTTGTTGAGTGTTTACAGATTCTGAAGATTAGCTTGTGGATGATTTATTGGAGCAAGCTAGAGGATTTGGCCATAATTATCAGGTTAACCCGATTCTATTGTATAAATTGGTTATTAAATTGATTTGATTGTTTGCATGTAGTTAGGCATATGTATAATTTAGATGATCAAACCACGCCAGTTGAATTCCCTCTACTTACCTTTGCTTAGATCGAGTAAAAAGTTTGAATAAATAATATGAAATATAGTAATGTAATAGTTGGGTTAGGACACTTAGAATTGATCTTATTCGGCTCGCCACCCGCGCACGGTGGCCTTAGAAAAGAGTTGGAGAACTGTCATAATTATTGGTGGTAGTCATATGTTGGGCTTGCCTATCTGATTCGTCACCCGCGCAAGGTGATACTTTAGTTGTTAGCATGGGTCAGACGCTAATCTTTATGATGGATAGCATTGCACTTAGCTGAGACAATTTTATGTGAAATAACCCAATCCTTGTATTGTTGTAATGAAATTAGGAAGATTAGTTTAATTTAGTGCATTGTATAATTATACTATGTGGTAGATAATTCCATCATGTGATTTACCAGTAGGCACGAAGTATAATTGTTCCCATTTAATTAAAACAGAAAAATTAACCGGTTCTCATGTGCCAATGTGTCTTAGTATGCACCTATAGGATAGATATTCATTTTTCGGAATAATTGGTCTTTATATCAACCTTGAAAGGAGTGTATTAAGCGTTCGGGATGACTTGTATAAGAAACGGTCCCGAATGGCTAAAAGAAGAGCTTTTGTGTGATGAAAAAAAATGAAAAAAAAATGAAAAAAAATTGTGAAAAAAAAGAAAAAAATGATGAGAAAAAAGTGGAAGTATGTAAGCTAAAGTATGATGGCTTATGATGTGCTCTTATGGTATAAAAACTCCAATGTCATAAAAGGTGTACGATATTCTCACCTCTTGATTTAGATTAATGTTTAGATTGATTATAGGTGTGCATTAGGTACCTTGGACACATGGTTAATTATATGAAATATAAAGTAAATGGAATCAATGGGAATGGTTATGCTAAGTGTTTAAGAAGGACAAAAATATTGGTAATCATTTTGGATTATTTGTCATGTAGAACGGTTATTAGTGTATTAGGTTGAATGTGATTTTTTTGATGAAATTTCAATAGTATGATTAAAAATAATGAAATTAACATGCTTGTATATTTTTATTTTATTTTACTTGGGACAAGTAAAGGTTAAGTGCGAGGGGATCTGATTGGTGTATTTTGCATACACCTAATAGCATGTTAATTTAGCTTAATTATATATTTATTTTTCGTTATACATGTACTTTTAATGTGTTTTGTGATTATTTAGGTTACGAGCGAAGTGGAATAAAAATGGACGCTTTATTAATTTTTTGGAGAAAAGACATCGTGAGCGCCGATAAATGAAGAAAAAAATATTGAAGAAAAAGATTTGAGCGCGTCGCGATATTTTCGGTCATCTTTTATTTGTCCGGGCTTCGTTCGAGCAATTATTGATGTTGGGTTATTTTTTATTGGGCCAAGGTTATTATATGTTTAAAAGAATAAAAGGAAAAAAAATAACTTTTGGGCCCAATACCCAATAACCCACCATGAAATATTATCTATATATAGTCGGATTAAAAAGAAAAGGGAGATTAGACAGTCGTGATTCGTTCATTAAAAAAAAATTGGAATATGTCCGCATATTGCACAACACAATTATTGTGTATTGTGTTCTTTGTTTTTTTTTCTTCTAGTCAAAAAGCAGAAAAAGACGACACAAAGATTGAAAAAAGAAAAAAGTCACTCATCCTTTGTGGGCAGCCAACAACATTCGAACATCATAACAAAAAGGAGAAAGCAAGAGTTGCAATTGAAAGTTGTGGTGGGGTCGCATGGTATACACAGGAAGTCAACATACGGGACGATTTTAATTGTTTTTTTGGGGTCATTGATTTCGGATTGCAAAGAAAAAAAAAGGCATCATTTGGAATTAAAAAAAAAAGATGAACAGTAAATCGTGGCTCGAGTGCATTACGATGTCCGAATAATTTTGTTGTAATTCCTTCCGGTAACTCTATTTATGGTTTGATCATTACTTTTGGGTTATCATATTTTTACTACATATGATTTATTTATAAATTATTTTTATTGACTTAATATTATGTTTAATTATGTGTGCAAGACAATTTATTATTAGTTAACGGTTCATTCTTATTCTATTTAGTTAAAGAAAAAGATGGTCGTATAATCGATATAAATTGTACCTAAATAAATTGTTAAAACATTATTATTGGTTGGATTAATATAAGATTTATTATCGCGAGTCATTGATAAACATAATAAATGCCAACATTAATTCATTCATATTAAGTCAAAATAATCTTTGTAATTGGTTCTAAAAAGTTTCGATAATCCATAAGTGTGATCAACCATAAATATTAGGAGCTGGAAGGGATTGCATTTTTCTTTTAATTGTTCACATCTTTATTTTATTTTTCTAGTTTTATTATTAGTTTAATAATTATTTTAATTTTTAATCATCATTTTTATTATCAAAAGTATTTTAGTTGTTAGATTTCAAAACCAAAACCTTTATTGATCAGTGATCACCCCAAAACTTAAACTAAAACCACATATTCCTCGTGGATCGATACCCGCTTACCCTATCTAGTATAAGGTAATTAGGTTATTTTTTACCGGCACTTCGACGTCGATCAGCGGCACGATGCTCTCCCACAGTACGCTCAAGAATTCGCTTCAATCCACGGTTAGATATCTCGGCTTGACCATTTGTTTGGGGATGATAAGCGGTGGAAAGACGGTGATTGACACCGTACTTAGCCATGACTCGAGCAAACTGATCATTGCAAAAATGAGTCCCGCGGTCACTGATAATAGCACGAGGAACACCGAATCGAGAAAAAAGCTGCTTCAAAAAGTTCACAACCACCCTCGCATCGTTCATAGGGAGAGCCTTTGCTTCAACCCATTTAGATACGTAGTCAACGGCTACGAGAATGTACTTGTTCCCTTTAGATGATGGAAATGGCCCCATAAAGTCGATACCCCATACATCAAAGATTTCACATTCTTGTATGAAATTTTGAGGCATCTCATCTTTATGTGTGATCTTGCTTTGGCGTTGGCAAGCATCATAATGTTTAATCATTTCATGAGCGTCATGATAAATGGAGGGCCAATAGAATCCAGAGTCGAACACTTTCTTCGCGGTGTAATTAGGACCAAAGTGACCACCGGTGGGTCCTTTATGACAAGCTTCAAGGATTAGTAACGCTGCCGGCCCATCAACACATTGACGAATGACAAGATCTGCACATTGTTTGAAAAGGTAAGGGTCGTCCCAAAAATAGTGTTCAATGTCTTTAAAGAACTTTTTCTTTTGTTGGGACGTTAACCCTTCCTTGAGAATTCCACCCGCTAAGTAGTTTGCAATGTCCGCAAACCACGGGGTGTCATCAAGATTGGAATTGATAGACATTAAGGCCTCAAGGGGAAAAGAGTCATTGATCTCTTGATTCGGATGATCCCCTTGATAAGGATCCTCAAGTCTACTTAGATGATCCGCGGCTAGGTTTTCGGCTCCCTTCTTGTCACGAATTTCAATTTTAAATTCTTGAAGGAGCAAAACCCAACGAAGAAGTCTTGGCTTAGAATCTTGCTTAGTTAACAAGTACTCCTGGAAGGGAATGATCGGTGTACACGATTGTGGTGGAAAGGACAAGATAGGGGCGAAATTTTTCAAAAGCATACTTTACAGCTAAAAGCTCTTTTTCGGTAGTGGTATAATGCAATTGAGCCCCCGTCATTGTCTTGCTAGCATAATGGATTGGTTGGAAGTGTTTGTTCACTCTTTGGCCCAAAACCGCTCCAATAGCAAAGTCGCTAGCATCACACATCAATTCAAAAGGTAGCTCCCAATTAGGGGTAACCAAGACCGGTGCCTTAGTTAGCTTGTCTTTAAGAATATTGAAGGATTCAAGACATTCTTTTGAAAAGATAAAGGGAGTATATTTTTCCAAAAGGTGGGTCATCGGGCGAGCGATTTTAGAAAAATCTTGAATGAATCGACGATAGAAGCCCGCTTGACCAAGGAAACTTATCACACCCTTCACGGTTGAAGGTGGAGGTAATTTGGCTATGACATCAAATTTAGCACGGTCCACTTCAAGACCGGATTTTGAGATTTTATGTCCAAGCACAATGCCTTCGTTTACCATGAAATGGCATTTTTCCCAATTTAGAACAAGGCGAGTGTCTTCACACCGCTTAAGCATGCGTTCCAAATTGGCAAGGCAAGAAGAGAAGGATCACCATAAACCGAGAAATCATCCATGAAGACTTCTATAGTTTCTTCAACCATGTCATGGAAGATAGCCATCATACACCTTTGGAAAGTCCCAGGAGCATTGCATAAGCCGAAAGGCATTCGTTTGTAAGCAAATGTTCCATAAGGACAAGTGAATGTGGTTTTCTCTTGGTCTTTAGGATCGATGGGAATTTGAAAATACCCAGAGAAACCGTCTAAGAAGCAATAATAGTCATTACCCGCTAGACGTTTAAGCATTTGGTCCAAAAAAGGAAGGGGAAAATGATCATTTCTCGTAGCATCATTGAGTTTGTGATAGTCTATACAAACTCTCCACCCTGTAACGAGACGAGTAGGAATCAACTCGTTGTTTTCATTGGGAACAACGGTGATTCCGCCTTTCTTAGGCACACAATGGACCGGACTAACCCACGGTGAATCCGAGATAGGGTAGATCATTCCCGCATCAAGAAGTTTGATAACCTCTTTTTTGATAACGTCATGGATCTTGGGATTCACCCTTCTTTGGCTTTGAATAGTGGGTTTAAAGTCGTCCTCCATGAGAATTTTATGTGTGCAAAAGTGAGGATCAATTCCACGAATATCGGAGATTTTCCAAGCAATCGCTTTCTTATGATTCTTCAGCACGGCGATAAGTCGGGATTTTTCGTCTTCTTTCAAATCCTTAGCGATGATGACGGGTGACTTCTTATTGTCTTCAAGGAAAACGTACTCGAGATGAGACGGTAGGTCCTTAAGCTCTAAATCCGGAGGATTTTTTATGGAAGGCGTAGTCAAATTCGGATCATCGATAGAGATTTCCTTAGGAGACTGTGGAGAAATATGGTCCTCACTGAGAAGTTTCTTAATGGTACGAATGTCTTCATCCCAATTGGAGGGAGAATCGTCATATTGTAAGTCCACATCTCCCAAAGTTGCTTCAAAGTTTTTGAAAAGGAAATCACTTTCTCCAAATGGAGTTAGTGAAGGAGCAATAGAGGCAACGGTCTCAACAATGGGTAGAAAAGAAGAACCACTTTTACAAGCGTCTTTGAAATGTTCTTCACAAGCCTCATCAAGAACGTCAATGAAATTAACGCTCTCGTTTTCAGAAGGCTGCTTAGAAAGTTTACCCATGTTGAAGACGATTTTATCGTCACCAACTCTCATGATTAATTCGCCCGCGGCTACATCAATGAGAGTGCGACCGGTCCTAAAGAATGGACGTCCAACGATTAATGGAACACGGGGATCCATCTCGTAGTCAACGACAACAAAATCCGCCAGAAAGGTGAATTTGTCGACACCGACGAAGACGTCTTCGGCTATCCCTACCGGATAAGCAACTGTACGGTTAGCTAATTCCAATGTCATTCGGGTGGGGACTAGCTCGGGTAGAGACAATTGTTTCCAAACGCATAAAGGCATTAAGTTTATACTAGCACCTAGATCGGCTAGGGCCATACAATTCTCTATCCTGGGGAAGTTGCAAGGAATGAGAAAACGACCCGGATCACCAAGTTTGGTTGGCAATTTCCTTAAGAGCACCGCGGAGCAATTCTCGTTAATTTGGGTCTGAGCGATATCAAGAAGTTTCTCATTATCACTGAGAAGATCTTTAAACATTTTAGCATATTTGGGCATGTGAGCGAGAGCCTCAGCAAAGGAGATGTTGAAATTCAGTTGTTTAAACATTTTGAGAAAGTTAGAAACCTGAATATCATCCTTGTTCTTCAATTTCTCTTTCCTCAACCTTGAGGGGTAAGGTATATTGGGTTGAGATGAAGGCTTTGGAATGGAATTCTCACTCACATCCTTGGTTGATGGAGGGGTGGAAGTAGAAGGTGGAGGAATTGGAGAAATAGAAGTTGGAGGAATTGGAGAAGAGGACTCGTTTTCCTTTGTCACAATCACCAGTGTAGGTGTAGGAAGCTCGGGTTCCTTTAAACCTTTTCCACTGCGAGTGATGATTGCTTTCATCTCCCCTCTTGGATTAGCAATGGTGTTACTCGGAAGAGAACCCGAACCAGAGGCTTGATTACTTTGGAAGAAACTAGCCATCAGATCCTTTAAGTCATTCGTTTGACTGCTCAAAGAGTTTCGCATATCGGCTCGAAGATCATTCTCTTGTTTCACCATATCTCCTTTCAAGTTGGCCATTTGTCGCTGAAGATTTTGCACTATCGCATCATTAGTCCTCATGTAAGTTTCAACCTCTTGATTGAATGCGGTGGGTTGGGTGGGAGGAAGAGCATGGTAGGCAGGTGGTTGATAAGCGGGTTGTTGATAAACTTGGTTGTTTCCTTGAGGTGGATATGGGTTTCTTTGGGTTTGATATTGATTTGGAGCTCGAGGTTGGTTTTGATTGTTGCGATTGAGGTTGTTTGGGTTTTGAGGGGGGAAACCGGGTGGTGAAAGGAAGTTGTATGAACGATAACTGAGCAAATTGCGGTCACCTTGAGGACGTGCTTGATAGCCTCCCGTAGAAAAGTTACCGTTGGCGGCATACACATTTTCCGGATTGTCATGAGTCGAAGGACAATCGGTGTATGAGTGAGAACCCCCGCATATTTTACATGACTGACTCATAGCATTAACTTGTGCATTGATAGATTTAGTGTTGTTAGCGGTTTGGAGAGCAACTGTTTCAACAAGCGAAGTAAGCTTATCAATTCTCTTGTCGCTCTCATTAGTGCTAGCACTAGCCACATTAGTCTGAACACTCTTGGTTTGCGCTCTAGACTTATTCTCAATAATGTCCCATGCAGCATTAGAAGACTTAACCAAAATGTTACCCCCTGAGGCACTATTTAGTGAATCTTGGTCATTCATGCTTAAACCATTGTAAAAAGTATTAATTTGATGTACTTTTGTGAAACCATGTTGTGGACACTTTCTTAAAAGTTCCTTAAAACGGTCCCAAGATTCACTAAATGTCTCACCGTACTTTTGTTCAAATGTCATGATTTCATTTCGCAAAGCGGTAGTACGTGAGGGTGAGAAAAAGTAGTTGATGAATTTAGTCTCTAAATCCGTCCACGTAAGAATACTTTGTGGCGGTTCCTTATCAAGCCAATGTCGGGCTTGTCCCTCTAAGGAGAAAGGAAAAAGTTGCAAGCGAATTACCTCTTGTAAACCCCATTATACTTGACCGTATTAGTGAGTTGAAGAAACCTTTTGATATGGTCGTGAAGATCATCAAGTGTACGCCCCAAGAATGGTTGAGCAGAGACCATTTGAATGAAACCGGATTTGAGCTCAAAGTTGTTGGCTCCAATCTCGGGTATAATAATTGCATCGGTATTGCCCTCTACTTGCGATTGCAAAAGCTCGATCATTGGTTGATTGTCCATGGTGACAATAGGTGGAGTAATGACTTCGGCTTGAGCTACTATCTTTTTACGAGCACGAGTACGCATACACACCTACAAAAGGAAAAGAAAAATAGACAAGAAATATTTTTGGTTTTTGTATGTTTTTCTATTTTTTTGAATTTTTTGAAAATTTTATATTTTTATGGATTTTTGAAAATTTAAGCAAGAAAATAACGTTCAAAAGTGAACGGATCCCAAAATCCAACGCGTCTCTCACTAAATACCGTTAATCTTAACGAAAAGAGCCGGCAGCGGCGCCATTTAATAACTAGATTTTAACTTAGTTATGAAAGTTCGTAAAACCAGTCTTTTCGAATTGAGTGCCGTTAATTAGTGCGACTCAGTCGTTCTTGGTGGACAAATAAAATGGGTTGGTTATCTATTTTAACCTAAAAGTAAATATGAAAATATCGTTGAGTAAAATAAAAGCTTTAAAAATTAAACTAAAAATTACTAGAAAAACACTTGGTAAAAGCGGAGATTTCGGGAAGCGTGCAATTTTTGGAAATTAAAACGTAATGAATTTAAAATTTGAAAACTTGGTAAAAATAAACTAAGACAAAACTTGTTTAAAATAATTCTAAGTAAAAATGCGGGAAAAGTGAAATTTGAAAACTAAGATAAATAAAACAAAAACATGAGTCAGATCGCAACACGATCGTACTCAGATCGCAAGATGGATCGTGGTCCCTGATCGAGTGGTGGATCGCACTCAAGAAGTGAGGGATCGCACTGCTGGATCGTGACTTGGATCGCACTCACTGATCGCAACCACGATCGCAACAAGTGGATCGTGGTCTTTGATCGTAACAACAAGGATCGCAGTCAATGCGATCGTACCAAGGGATCGTGACACGATCGCACCCACAGATCGCAACAAGTGATCGTGGTGTGGATCGTAGCCAATGAAAGAAGTATGGATAGCAGTCAATGCGATCGTATCCAGGAGATCGTACCCAAGGGATCGTGACACGTAAAACCCTTACAATATTGCGATGGACACAAAAGGCAACAAAGATGAACCGAATAAGCTGTTAATCCAATAAGCATTTACCAACTCTTAGCCAAGACTAAATAAGCACAAATTCGAAAACTTTTAAAATATAAAATAGCAAACTTTATGAATCAAACTTTTAAAAACACTAAACTTTTAAGAAAACTTAAAAGTAAATAAGCTATATACGAAATAAGCCAATAAGCACAACAAACTTAAAACTTAAACCGTATAAAAACTTAGTAGGGAATAAAAAGATAAACTTTTTAATCACAAAAACATCAAAATCAAACACGAATCAAGAACATTTCGGATCAAAGATAAACCAAAATCAAGAAAGGTAGAAGAAGATTAAAGATTAAAAGCTTAAACTTGAACTTTTGATTAATGAATTCCAAATACAAAGATGAAATTAAGCTTAAATTTGAAAGAAAAGATGAAGTTTTAGTGAGAGAAAGTTAAACACTTTCTCTCTCTAAAATGAAAACTACAAAAAAGAAATAAACTAGCTAACACCCTCCTAATGTGTCATTAGGAGGGTATTTATAGGAGGAGGGGAGTGCATGTGTGCTTCCTTCTTTCTTTCTTTTCATCTCGACTCGATTTAAATACTTTGTCTTTCTCGACGTCGTCTCGGGATTTGTCGATGTAAATTGAGCTCGTCTTCTAATTTTCTTTTATAATTAGACTTGAGTTCTCCGACTTCATTAAACTTCCGTCTTTAGACTTTTTCCTCGATAAATTTTCAGAATAGGCCTTGGACTTCCGTTCTTTTTGCACTCTTGATCTTTTGACTTCGTCTTTTCTCGTTTTCTTCGATAAAAGCCCGTGATAGCCCATGTTTTCTTCCTTTTTCATCTTTTGGTCCTAAAACACAATAAAAACATAAACCACGCATAATTCCGACTTTTACGACATAAAATACACGTTTTGGTCTTGTTATTATTGGAAATAAGTTGTAAAAGGATAAGTGTTTTCACACTTATTATAGAAATATAACCGTTATTAAAATATTGAAAGCTTTAAGTTATGGATTAACCACGGTTGTGGTACAAATGCAAGGCAAAGATAAAGAAAACAAGCTCTGTATTTTTTTACTCGACAACTTTGTAGGGTTTGTTGAGAATTTGTTATTGTAATTGCATTTGCAACTCATTTATTGCAAGACATAACTCCAAATTGCATGACATGTATTTTTTTTAACTGTATTATTGGTTTTAAGTGTTACTATTACGTTTATTCACCTCCAACATATGATATTGCATGCACAGTATACGTTAGAATTAATACCTTCAAACAGTCGCTTGATTTAATAACAATAGCTAGCCACTAAAGACGATTACTACTTGCAAGGTCACATGTATCCATGCTACGTTTACTAAAAAGCTAAACCTGCCTATTGTATTCCACTTAGGAGTGTTTATGTTTAACCAACTTATTTACTTATGTATTTTGAAAATAAATTTAATCTAAAATAAATGTTTGGCAAAAAAAGAATGAAATCAAGAATACTCACTTAATTGTGTTTTGAAATACTCAATGTGAAGTTTTGCAAAAGTAGATGAATAATTATTTTTTCAAAATGAAGTTTTGGTAAATCTTTAAATTACTTGGAAAATTATAAAAGTACTTTCAAATCTTATCCTCTATATTAACTTTATTTTTTTAGCAAATAATCAAATTCAAACACTATTTTTAAAACTATTTTTTTTACAACTAATTATCTAATTATTAATTTTCAAAACAAATAATTTATTTTAAATAAGAAATTTCAAACACTGCCTAAGTTTAACAAGTATTAAAAATCGCACAAATGTAGAACTGGAAAGAACAGGGCTGAACTTTAAGACGAATCAATATCCAATGTGGCCACACGCCATAACAGTAAACCTATATTGAAGGTGCCAATAATCATGCGTATGCAACAAACATACAAAAAGCTAATGTCTACCTTAGCAACAACTCACACTCCGAATCGCGTTTTCGTGTCTCGCGCTTAGGGGACGGCGCGCGTTTTCGCGCGAAAACGCGACACAAAACGCGAGAACCGTACCGTGTCTCGCGTTTTCGTGTTTCGCATTTTCGTGTAACTATTTTTTTATTTTTTTTAGAAAAGTGGGTCCAATTTATTCCCTATAGCTCAAGCCAACCAAATAGTGTGATTTTTAGTGTTGTGATGTGGTGGGATCATTTTAGCCAACATTGACCATACCGTGAGAAATTTCTGGTATTTTTCCACGGCTCAAACCAACTGTACCCCGTGCTCTTAACTCTTACCTTACCCTCCATGATTAGATACAAAAACTCAATAATTGGATAGTTGCATATTATTCTTATAGAACCAATCTATATCGGAAAGGTTGCATACGGACTTGCTAATGTAAAAAGTCAAACTTTTGCAATCTCTCCTAATACATGTCAACGATATCACTAAAATGGTTTCTAGAAATCTCGTTGCTTATGAGCAGTCTTCTAGATTTCTTCTTTATGTGTCGTCTTATGACAAACCATTGATTTTGGGAAATTTTTACGGTCAAAATCCTTTCAAATTGAATGTAATTTTATTAATCATATTGACCAATCAAAATTTAAATAAATCTTTAAGAGTTTTTTTTATTGAAATGCAGTGGTCCACATATATTTATATCTATTTTGATTGAACAATTTAGCATATTAATTTAGTTTCAACTTAAGAATATATTTTTCTATTTTTAAACCATATAAAAACAAGTCACACGAGTTAGGGATGTTTATTAAATTAAATGGTTATATTTAAATCATTTAATTAACCTTTTAGTGAAAAGACTATAGTTTGTGTTTCGAAAAGAAAAAAAGACACATCTAATCTCCTAATCATTAGTAAAGGCAATGACAACAAAAGTTTGAAATGTTAACACACTACTTAATAATTATTTAAATTTGTGTGCTGTAAATTTTCAATATTGACTAATACTAGATCATTTCCTTATTTATCACACTGTATATTAAAAGTGAAATATAATTAGTAGAGATCATGTGTTTTAATAAAGAATTTCTTCTTAAAGCGATGACTATTAATAAAACTCAAGAGCAAGTAATATCAAATGTGAGTTTGTATTTGCCCGGCTTTGTTTTTTCGCATGATTAACTTTATGTCACGTTGCTTAGGAGGATATCACGTCCAACTACTAAGTATTAGTGAAACCAATAAAAAACTTTGCTGATGAAGGGGTTTACACCTCAAATGTTTTGTATGCGACAAGTAATGTTCGTTGTTAAATTTTACTTAATAATTGATACAATGTTTCACTTTCAGTTTTACTAAATGTTTTTTATTTATTGTTTGATACATGTTTATTTGATTTTTAATTATTGCCTGTTACGACTCTTTGCAATTCTATTTTAATCTTACTACTATATATTATCTCATTAATTATCTGTCATCATGTAATTTCGCTACTATACGCGAGTAATCGTCTATTTATTTTTTAAAAATAATTTCGCTCTTTCATTCAATATGCAGTTTGATATATCTTTATAAACTTTTAGTTTTATTTATTTATTTTTAGTGGATTTTTTTATCGAAAGTAATGAATTTATTCAATAATTATAATTTACATATTAGGAGAATCCAAACGGGCAATAAACTGCGCCGCTAGCCCTTTTGTATAGCAAAACTAAGTATATTAAATATAACGTTTGTGAATAAAAGAGTCAAAAC
This sequence comes from Glebionis coronaria, assembly GCA_025667525.1. NCBI lineage: Eukaryota > Viridiplantae > Streptophyta > Magnoliopsida > Asterales > Asteraceae > Glebionis > Glebionis coronaria. Next base: position 39,595,891 of record CM046879.1, read on the forward strand.
ATTAATATTCATAACACGTTGTATTTTGGTAAGTAGCTCCACCGCCTCAGGTGCAAGAAAATCAAATGTTTGTAAATTTATTTTAATTCGATTTTTTATAACTTTAACACTAATGTAAATATAAACTTAATAGGTAAAAAAGTAACATTTATTTACCTCAAAAATCGTCACTGAATACTCATCGTCACATTAAACGAATACCATGCTAGTTGTACTTCATACATTTACTCCTTTTTGATTAATTTTCAAAACATATAACCTGCAATATTTATGATCATCTAAACCTAACGAAGATAATAATAAGAGAGAAAAATATAATGGCTAGCCACAAACAAGTTGTTTGGATTTTAACGGTGTCACATAAGTGTGACATAATTTCAATAGTAACACATAAAAATATTTTTTCTTTTATTACATTTCTTTTTCCTCTTTATTTGGACTAAACCCACTAATAATATTATTTTCTTTTATATTGTACTCCGTATTAGTATTTAACACAAATTAAATGCATTTCATTAAATTAAAAATAGAAATGCGAAAGTAAAAATACGATACGAAATTTAAACTGCTAAAAATTTCAATGTGTTAAAAAAACTTATAATGAATAAACTAGTTATTGTAGGGTCAAAAATTATCTACGCATTCGGACAACTTCGACTTTATCTTCTTCGTTAATATGCATTATCGTTTTGAAATAAGATATGTCATCGAGAGCGGGTGAATTGGAAAAGTTTAAGTCACTCATTTTATTAAAAATGTTTTTGAGTTAAGAAGAAGGATTAAGTTGATTGTAAAAAATGTGAGTTCATGTACATTATTTTATAAGGAATAAAAAATATTTATTTATTTTTTAAAATGAAGAGAGTCGTTGCCTAACAGTTATGTGTTTTATCTGTGTTACTACCTCTCTCTCAAATTAATAGTCCTGTATTCTATTTTCGGCTGTCCTAAAATTATAGTCCCCTTTCAAAAATAAATATAAGTAATGTAACAAGTTTACCATATTACACCTAATGGTATTAGAAATTACAAAGTACAAACTATATACAAAGTTTTAATTAATTTCATGAGGGTAAGAATGTCATTTTGCAAAAAAGTAAAAGAGAGAATGCAGTGATAGTGATATTTTCTTAAACTATGTGTTTTTTGTCGGATGACAATAAATTTAGGACGGAGGCTACATCTATATTTTTTTTATTTATCGTTTAATTGTCTTAGAGTCCAGGGTATGGTAACTCATGGCTTGAGCCATAGGTATAACGCGAGAACAAAAACGCCAAAAGCCACACTATGGGTGGCGTCGTAGTTGCCAGCCTAAAATGATGGCTATAACGCGAGCCCTGCACCGTGACTCGCGTTATACCTCGCGCCGTAGGTTTTAAAAATAAAATAAAATGGGTAACTGCTATATTTTTAAAAGTTTCAAAAAAAGTAGCCGGTGGAGGCTTATGGATGGGTGTTTTATCCATCTTTTTACCCTAAAATCTATCTATAAAATCATCATATTTCATTTTATTTTTTCATTCATCAAAACAAAAAAACATTCATCCTATAATAAACCACCAAAATGAATCACGATATTTTGAATGATTTGCCCTATATCGGCGAATATTATGATCAACTCGATATGGACGACTACAATCAATACTTAGAATATTACGCTCAATACGAAAGTTTGGTGAAAGTTCGGCTACTTTAGTGAAGAGATCACGGCGTTTTATATCACGTGGTCGAGAGGAAGCGAAAGAAAAGTTGATGAAATATTATTATGGGGATGAAAATAATCCACCAAGGTATCCAGAAGAATATTTTCGCCGAATGTATCGTACGGGTTTCCGACTTTTTAAACAAATTGTTGATGATACATCATTGTGTTGACCCTCTTCCTGAATACTTTCAATTTTTCCACCAAAGTCCCGATGCTACGGGTCGTTTAGGTTTTAGTGCAGTCATGAAATGCACATCCATTATACGCCAATTGGCGTACGACACCACACCCGATGCATTTGATGAGTATTTGCAAGTTACGGAGGGTTGTTCACGAGAGTGTTTATGGAATTTTACTAAATGCATTTATGTGTTATATGTTGAAGAGTTTTTAAGACAACCTAGTGAGAAGGATGTCAAACATTTGTGTAACACCCCATTTTGGTAAATGGAATGTCATGCGTGATTATGACGTGTCATCAAAGCATACAAGGTAAATGTCTTAAAAACATTAAATGACCATGAAAAGGAGTACCGGAAACAAATATCTGTACCCTAAGTATAAGCTCATCACACATAAACATAAGTACTGTAAGGGAAAAGGACTAAACAATGTCTAAAGAAATAAGTAGCAAAATGTATGTTGAAATGCATAAAGTAGAGAAGGCTAGATAGCTTCCAATCCATATGCACGTACGCTTAGAGTTTACGAGCGCCCTTGAGTACCTACCGTTTGGGAACATGAAAGGAAACGGCTGAGCATAACGCTCAGTGCACGGATATACAAGTATAGCATGGAATGACGTAAGCATAAAAGACTAATAGCAGCGGAATATCATAAGTTCTAAGATATCTGGATTCATGTTCATAAAACTGGTTTTATAGTTTGAAAAGACTTATGTTTCTATGAAATCTGTTTAATTAGCCAAATAGCCCATATAGGTCATGTGGTTCCACCGTGCATGAATACTTGGAGGGGAGACCTCGTCATGCAATTAGAGGGGTTGCCTCTAATTAAATAGTCTGGGTAGGAGGGATCAGCTCCTAGTGAAGGATGCAAGGCACACATCACATTCACTCTGATAATACATATAAACATGTAACTAGGATGCACCCATACGCTCCACCTGATAATATAATATAATGGCCAAAACTGAAAAGGGACGCCACGAGCAATCACTTCGCCGTGGGGAAGTCATAACACTGGTGCCTCCAGTGTTATGGTTATGGTACCTCCATAACTAGGTGACACTGGTCATGCATGTATATGGCTTAGGCTCTTATTCTAACATAAGTATCAAACATATAAAACAAATACTGGAAAAACAGTTGGCTGCAAACGGGGAATCCTAATAAGGAAAGAATGTCCATACTAAAGGACGGGAAATTCGTACCTTATGTCTAGTGAACGGAAAAGATGAAGGAAAGGAAGTCCTACTCCGATCTCACTAATGCTACATATAGTATACATGTATAAGTATTCTGTTTACTGAGTACTTAACTGATTTTATATCGTGACTTAGCTTGTTTTATATGTTCATGCCTTGTTTTACTGATTTTAACGTTATGTTGTGTTTATCATGTATTCTGTATATTCTGATTAAGTATTACTTGTATTTCTTGTATTATTATACTTGTTGTGTAATAGTAAGTAACTTCCTAAAAATAGCAAGTTTCCTAAAATAGAAAGTTTCCAAAAAAAGAAAGTTTCCAAAAATAGATTAACTTCTTAAAATAGATCAGTTTCTAATAATAGAAAGTTTCCAAAAATAGTAAGTTTCTTGAATTAGAAAGTTTCTATATATAGAATTAAGCTGGATTAAATATCATAAGTCATGTGATTATAGTATAGTTTATTAATAATAACATGTTAATTAAATAAACTATAGGTTAAATGATTTAATTAAATTCACGTGTATAAAATACTTAGGTTAAAACATGTATTAATATTATATTAATTATAACCTAAGTCATGATTATTAAATAATTATATTCTATGTTTTAATAATTAATTAATACTATAGTCTAAATTAAATAATTAAATACTTAGGTTAAAACATGTATTATTTACCAAATAATAGTTAACCTAAGTCCATGATTTAATTAAATTAATTACATGTCATGTTTTAATTAATTTAATGTCTTATAAAAATAAATACTTTGCAAAATAAAATACTTGTACATATTTTGGTCATGAACCGGATCCATGTATTTAATTTAGACATGTCGTGAACCGGACCCGAAACCCCTTGAACCGGTCCGAACCAAACACCCCTTAACAGTGGCAAACCGTCTTGACAATTTGTATGCATTGCGCGAGGAGAAACATGGTCCCCGGAAATGCTCGAGGAGAAACATGGTCCCCGGGTGCCTACTGTTCATGGTAAAAGCATGCGGGTTTTGCAATTTGTATGCATTGCACGAGGAGAAACATAGTCCCCGGAAATGCTCGGGAGCATCGATTGAACGTTGCGATACTCATCAAAGAAAACACAGAGAACTTCGCGATAGGAGGGATTATGAAGACCTTCAACATGATCTTGTGGAACATTTGTGAAATCTCAATCATTAATTTATGTTTTTGAGTTTTTTTTTTCGTTTGTAATTTTGTTTTATGTCATTTGTAATGTTTTTAAGTTTATTAATGAAATTTTATTTAAATTAAAATAGTTTGTATATTTAAATTAAAGAAAGGAAAAAAATGGTGGGACCACTATAACGCCATAAATCTGGTGTTAACCAAGGAGGCTGATTTCTGGTGGTATAGAGTTTCTGATGTTATGGAATGAAATGCTGACGTGAGACTCACTTTTTCTGTAACGTCAGGCTATGACACCACACCACGCCCTACACTCTTAGAGTATATACATTGCTAAAAAAAATATATAGTTTTTTTTATTAATTTACCATAAATTTTGCTTTTCAAAAAGTCATTTCTGTGCAAGATTGGAAGAATAAAGCTTTACCAGCATCAAGCAGGCTTCAATTGGTTCAATCTGTAATCGGTTCTATGCATGTTTACTAGGTTTCGGTCTTTGTGCTTCCTTCTCGTGTCTTGCTTGATATTGAGCAGATTATGCGCGGCTTCTTGTAGTGTCAATGAGATATGAAGAAGGGTAAGGCGAAAGTGGTTTGGGATGTTGTTTGTCTTCCAAAAGATGAAGGGGGTTTGGGTATTCGAAGGTTGGATATCTTTAATAAGGCTCTCATGGTCTCGCATATTTGGAAGCTTTTAGTTCTCAAAGAATCTCTTTGGGTTAATCGGATCCATGAGTACAAGCATAAAGGCTGGAACTTTTGGGAAATTCCATGCCGGGGTAATATGACGTGGGGATGGCGTAAAATTCTTCAACTGAGGCCTATCATTAGGGAATTTATTTGGTATAAGATTGGTGATGGTTCTAAGGTCTCGGTATGGTCGGATATTTGGTGTTCGGAGAGTCCGTTAGCTAATACGATTTCATTTAGAGATATTCATCGAGCGGGCTTTAATTTCAATACGAAAGTCAATGATATTATCCGAGATGGTCAGTGGTTATGGCCTGGTTTCCTTAGAGGTAAATATGCTTTTCTTGATAATATTGTTATGCCAAATATTCGGGAGGGTGTCTCGGACAGCTTGCTATGGAGGAGTGACGGAAATGTTCTTAAACCTTTTTCTGTCGCTAATGTATGGTCTTCGACACGTCCTCGGGATTTAAAGGTGCCATGGTATGATCTTGTGTGATTTTCTTGTTGTATACCGAGACATTCTTTTAATCTATGGTTGGTGATTAAGCAAAATCTTAAGACACAGGACAAGGTTTATATGTGGAATGTGTCGGGCGCTTTGGCTACTTCATGTCCGTTATGCGAAACGCGGCTTGATTCTCATGATCATTTGTTTTTTTGAGTGATCCTTCTCGCAGCAGGTTGGAATAGAGTTTGAAGGGTTGCTGATTTTGGTTGCTCCAGTCCGCATTTCAGTCAAATTATGGCGCATATTCTTCCATGGGCAAGGGGAAGACTACTAGAAGCGTCGTCTCTAAGTTGATCTTGTCTGCAGCGGCGTACTTCATTTGGCAGGAAAGGAATTGGCGTTTGTTTAAATTGGTAAAGAGGACGGTGGACCAAGTCTGTGAGTGCATTATTTCATCGGTTCGCTTGAATATGCTTTCTTGCCGTTTCAAACAGTCTAGAGAGGGGACTCGGTTTGCCCACCTCTTAAGTTTACCAGAGTCTTATATTATTTGATGTTCGTGTTTAGGTTTGTTGGTGTATGTACCATTAGGTGGTTTTTTCTATTGGCGTCATTGGTTATGTAGTTCTCTAGATTCATATGGCATGTCATATGAATTAGAGGGTGTTTGGTTAAGCTTATAAGTGGGTTTAGGCTTATATTTTATAAGCAAATTATGGTTTTTATATAATAAGCTTATAAGTCTTTGTTAAGTGTTTGATTTATCTTATATAACTAATATAGTAGAATGATAAAAAAATACATAAAAATAAAAAGGATAGTAATTATTAAATAAGAGTATAAAAGTCTTTTTATGTAATATTTTTATATAAACCAAATTAACCTTACATAAGCCACAAATTCTTGCCTTACCAAAACCTCCTTATATAAGCTTATAAGCCACTTATATAAGCTTAACCAAACAATTGGTTTTGGCTTATAAGCTTATATAATAAGCTAATAAGTTTATAAGCCCACTATATAAGCTAAAATAAACACCCTCTTAGTGGTTGTTCAAGCGTTGGCTTGAGGTTAATGTGAAAAATCAGTCACATTCCATTGTAATTAACTGTTTTTTAAGATTAATATATTTTACCGGGATTAAGTCCTTTTTACTAAAAAAAAAAAAAAGTCATCTCTACAAATAACCTTCAATACATAAAAATTGTTTGAAAACTTTTTGTGGCTCTTCACTAAATTAGATCAATTTGTAAAATACGGTGTCAAACGCTAGGTATATACCAAATTTTTTTGGTTAAGTATAATTGCGACGGAAAAATTCACACAAATGATTCAGATAATAAATTTTTTTTGTCAAATTATTATTGCAGTTGCTCTTAATTTGCTTTGATATCCAATTTACATAGTACAACATGTCTTTCAGTCTTTGTGATGTTGCTTTACCGGGTCTTGCGTGTGTACTTTGCAGCTTGCAGGAGCGCATCTTTCCAATGTAAATCGGTAAATGTGTCATCTTGTGATTTTAATACAAATTTCTTACATTACAGAAAAAAAAAAAGTTTAAAACTATAATGTAAAATAAATAGATTATAATTCATCAAGTAAAAACATTACTCTCTTTATTTTCGACTTTGATTTGAGTTATTAGTTTTTGTGTTTTATAAAACTTGATGCAAAATATATCAACGAATTAAAATTTTAAATGTATTTTTATTTAAATAATTTATATCAAATATCTTATAACACAAATAAATATATTTAGTATTAATAAAAAGTGAAAGTTAAAAAAACGACAATAACTTATGATGAGTTAAGATCTATATAGACACTTGAATAAGCATAAACCTATCTAACCAATTATAATCACCCATTTTAAAAAAAACCCACTTCCTACCACTTTTTTAAAAATTAAATATCTCACAAACAGTAAATAGTCAAACGAAAAAAATACACAATTGTGACGAGAATTAAATCATCTATCTATCGAGGGGCACATGTATATACTTTCGACGAACTTTTTTTTCGACTTTCTTTTCTTAAGTCACGTCTGGAGAGAATCATATATGATTCGTCACGAATCATATATGATCCGTCGCGAATCATATATGATTCGTCACGAATCATATATGATTTTCAGAAAATCATATATGATTCGTGATATGAATCATATATGATTTTCCGAGAATCATATATGTTTCGTGACGAATCATATATGATTCTCTCCAGACGTGACTTAAGAAAAAAAGTCGAAAAAAAGTTCGTCGAAATTATATACATGTGCCCCTCGATAGATAGATGATTTAATTCTCGTCGCGATAATATGTTTTATTTTACGTAAGAATGAACGGTTTATGAGATATTTAATTTTTAAAAAATGAGTTTTTTTGTTACATGATAAAAATGGATGGTTGTGATTGGTTGATTGAGTGTATGCTAAACTAAGGGTGTATATGGATTTTTTTCAACCTATGATTATGAAACAAAAAAGTACAAGTCATTCTTGATTTTGCGTTTAATGTAGTGCCACGTTAGATATATATCAAAGGGTCTTCCTATTAATATCCTTTAACTTTCTAAAAAGTACAAAAAGTAAAATTTTTTTTTTTTTACTTTTTGTTTTTTTTCCCTTTTTGTTAATAGTTTAGTACAGTTTTTTTATCAGTTTATATTCTGTATCTTTGTCTGTTTATTACTTTAATCTATTAAATTTTATAATTTTTATTTCGTATTAATTTTATAAAATAAATAAAATTATAAAAAAATAAAATTAAAAAAATAGAAAAAGAGGGGAGGAGGAGGTACCAACTACTTTTTGAGGATCTTTATAACATTAACCTATATGAACATGCGAACTAACACTGCAATACATAAATATTATTAATCTTACTATTCACCTAACACTCAATTGTACTACATATTAGAAGAACATATCAAATTTGCAATACATTAACTTTATAAAAAATATAAATTGAGTGTATTACAATATGTGTATTAAAATTAGACGGAGTGGACATCAATTTAATGGGTGAGATGAAAAACTCACGCGTGAATTCCATTCTTCTTAAATAACTCACACGTGAGTTGTGTCATGTTTACTCGCTATTGTATGTTCTCCATCAAAGTGAATTTACAACGTGTGAGCCTTATTTGGAAGAATAGAAATGAAAATGATTTCATTTCCTTCGTTTGATTGGTAGAAAAATAAAAAAGATAATGAGTTGAATTCTTTAGGAGTTAATCTTTTGTAATTTGTGTGGAAATCATTTCTATTATATTATTTTTTTAACGGCAAAATTTCATTAAAATAATTAGCAAGATGCTAGAAAGAAAACATTACAAGGAAATCAGTTACGGGTTCTTTAACCAAAAATCCCAAGAAATAGCCTTAGAACATCTACTATTACACCACATATAAGCACAGGAGACAATGTCATAAAAAAGAACCAATCGCTTAGGAGGATTCGCACTGAAAATTGATTCATTACGGAACTTCCAAAGATGCCACCAAGCCACGTTAAACGCCCCCTCCAAAAGCTGCTTAGTCTTAACAGGTAACCTAATCGACATAAACCATATATTCCAGTCTGCGAAAGATGTAAACTCGGAATATTGAAGATCCCACCATTGGTCGATACGGAGCATTATAGACTTTGCTAAGTCGCAAATAAACAAGACATGATTAATATCTTCAAGGTCATTACCACAGATCGGACATAATGTAGATTCCATCTCCACTCCACGGCCCTGAAGGTTACGTCTTGTTGGAAGTCGATCTAATCTCGCAGGCCAAGAAAAAACATTAACTTTGATCGGAAGACACTTCAACCATCTGGTAGCTGCTGATGAAGAAGGCAAAAGCAAATCATCTATACACCCCCGAATATCTTTAACGCGAAACATCCCATCTCCATTTAGATCACACTGCCACCGGTCTTCAGTAGGAGTGAGAGAAACCATATCGAGTAACGCACTCAATTCAAGCCATTGATGAGATTCGGCTCCACTTCTCACCTCCCAACGAAACGAAGCTTTAAAATCTGTAGCCCTAATTTTATTAGCCACATAAATGTCTTTAGAATCTTCACGAGCAAACAAACGAGGAAACCGAGTACATAAAGGACCATCAGACATCCAGTGATCCGTCCAGAATTTGGTGTTATTCCCATTACCAACTCGCTTCCTAATATGAGACATAAAATCAAACCCTTTTCCAACCAAACTTTTCAGCTCCCTAAGAATGACACACCAGGGAGAAGAAAAATTAACAAAATGAGCTTCAATAGAGTTACCATAAATTGCAGTAATAACCCGCGACCATAAGGATCCATCATTAGATAAAAAACGCCAAACCCATTTAACAGAAGAGCCCGATTAAGAGCGAATAAACTGGATACCCCAATACCTCCTCTTTCCTTGGAGGGCAAGATCTTTTCCCACGCAACCCAAGTAATTTTCCTCTCCGCCAAAACACTACCATTAAAAAGACTGCTCCTTAACGATTCAATAGATTTTAAAACACCTTTTGGAGCTTTATATATCGACATATAATACAATGGAGTCGCTCCCAAGACTGATTTCACAAGAGTTAAACGACCACCTATGGATGAAGTCTTGCTCTTCCATTTAGATAATCTTAATTGCACTTTCCGCACAATATCACGCCAAGCCGAAATTTAAGACATAAAATTACCAACCGACACTCCAAGGTGTTTAAAAGGAATGGTCATAATGTCACAGCCTATAAGAGAAGCACCGTACCTAATCTCTTCTTGAAAAAGTCCCAACCCCATGACATGACTTTTTTGAAGATTAATCCGCGGTCCTAATGCCAGGTGAAGACATTTAAGGATACGCACCAAATTGATCAAGTTCTCATGGGACCATTTACCAATAAATACAGCATCATCAGCGTAGAAAAGATGGTTAATACTAAGAGAATCGTCCAATTGAAGACCATTAAAAACTCCCCCCGAAACTGCTTTCGATACAGAAATATGAAGTGATTCCATAATGAGAATAAACAAAAAAGGAGCTAGAGGATCACCTTGTTTCAAGCCACAATGAAATGGAAATTCTGATGTGGGACAGACATTTATGAGAACCGACGCCATGGAAGAAGTGAAAATGCCACGAATCCATTTACACCAATTATGACCAAATCCGAAAGCACGTAGAACTTCTAAAAGAAAGTCCCACCTAACAGAATCATATGCTTTTGCAAAATCAGCCTTGAGTATGAGAACTTGTTCCTTTTTCCGTTTACACCATGATATGATTTCATTTAACAAAAATGGACCATCCAAAATCTATCGATTAGATATGAAAGCGGATTTGGAAGTAGACACAAGCTCCGAGATGACGTAAGATAATCTATTAGCTAGTCTTAGTAATGGCTTTATAAACACTCCCAATAAGACTTATAGGCCTAAAGTCATTGACAAATTTTGCATCAATTACCTTAGGAACTAAAGTGATGAATGAAGCGTTGCTACCCCTCGAAAAGTATCCCCTCTTTAAAGAACGATTCCACTGCTTCACAAAAATCTGACCCAATAAGATTCCAAAACCGACGAAAGAATTCAAAACCCATCAGGCCCCGGGGATTTATTCCCTCCACAATCTCACACCGCATCTCGAATTTCAGTCCTTGAGATCTCACTATCTAGAAACACAATCTGATCCAGCACGAGTTGATTAGGAAATTCCGTGTTGAATTTAAGACAATCTCGAATTGGTTGCTCAAAGCGAGAAGCAAAATGATCTCTAAAAGTATTTTTAATCACATCAGGATCCGAAATCCAATCACCTTTTACAAAAATTCCCCTAATAGCCAATTGCGACCTCTTTTTTGTTTAATATACCATGAAAGAAGTTTGAGTTTTCATCTCCTTCGACCGCCCATTTAACTTTCGATTTTTGAACAAAATCCAACGTTTCTGATTGCTTAATATCAAAAAGCTTACTGTTAAGCTCCATTCTGTGGAGAAGAAGATCAACAGTCGCGTTTCCTTGATCTATCTATTTATCAATGTCTACCAGCTCGTCAATTATCACCCGTTTAGTACTCAAATGCCGAGAGTTCTGCTCTTTAATCCAATAATAGTCACCTTCAAAGACTGTAACTACTTCTTAAATCTAATGAGACGATTATGGTCCTGATGAGAAAATGAGCTCCACGTTGACTCCACCATACTATCAAAACCTTCTCTCTCAAACCACGAGTGATATACTCGACAAGGAATAGGACCAAAATCAGCATCAACTTCTCAGTTATATATTAATACTTATTATTATTATTAATTATTATTTTATTATTTTTATTGTTATTTATTAAATTTAATAATAATAATAATATTAATTTTTTAAAAGTTTATTATTATATTATTATTATATTATTATTAGTTATATATCATATATTATATTATATATTTTTATTATTATTTATTTATATTTTATTTTATTACTATTATTATTAACTTTTTTATTATTATTTATTAATGTTTAACAACACTAATAATAATAATTGGAAGAAGATGTTGTTATTTTGCTCAAACGGATCCTAAAATTTATCATGGCTTTAAGCATTGGGACGCGTGCGGCTGTTCATATATTTAATAAGATCAGTTTTTTTATTGCTAAAGGAGTGGGAGCCCAGATTGTATCTCGACTTCCTACTAATTTCTTGTAAATCTTATTATTTTAATGAAGTGTTGTTGATAATAATAATAAAATAATAATAATAATAATTATTATTATTTTTTTAAGTTTATTATTATTATTATTATTAATTTTTATTTTTTTATTATTGTTATTTATTAATATTATTATTATTATTATTATTTGTTATATTTTTATATTTGTTTAATAATTTATTATTATTATTATTATTATTATTATTTATTATATATTATAGATTAAATATTATTATTATTTTTTTTGTTTTATTAGTATTATTAATTATTGATTTTTTATTGTTATTTATTAATAAAAATAATATTATTTTTATTTTTTTAAAGTTTATCATTAGTATTATTATTTATATATTATATATTATTATTATTATTATTATTATTTATTTTATTATTATTTTTAATTATTACTTTTTTATTGTTATTTATTATTATTATTTTAATTATTATTTATATTTATATCTTTAAAACTTAAATCTCTGACGTTATCAAACAAATGAATTAAACAAACAATCTCTTTGGATTTTCTTTCCAAGACTTCAATTCTTTACTTCATTTCTAATCTCTGAAATTCTTTCTACCAAATGTGCTCTTAGTGTATTTTTGAATGGGTTGGATATTTAGTAGGATATGACGTGACGATGAGTTTTGTCACCGCCAGTAAAGCTGTAAAGTGTGTTAGATGAGTGGAGAGAGAGCTAATATGACGGTGAGTTTTGTCATCGGCAGTAAAGTTGTAAAGTGTGTTAGATGAGTGGGTTCAAGTCTCGGTGAAGACATGTAAGATAGAATTAGTGAGATAGTTTGTGTGAGTCGTAAAAAATTATTGTTAAAAAAAAATAAACAAAAAATATGACGCTAAGTTAGAATTGAGTTTGTGACTGACCACTTCATCCGATCTAAGATACTATTATAACAAATTTTAACATAAGGGCACGTCACTGTTATCTCTCACTCGAGTATCTTCGCAGGCATCCACAAGCTATTATATCTTCGCAGGCATCTATAAGCTCATTGAGTACTAGTTGTCATCTCACGCTGGGACTTTCCTCAAATCAACCTTGGATGGGAACTATGCTTTATCGATTGTATCAAAAGTTGCCAAACAGTGTGATACGTCATTCATCATGCACATCGGCACATGCTGATATTAATGTTATATAGGAACTACACAAGGGCAAAAATGCCTTTTTGCAATTGTATTTATGTGTATGAATAGTTTAGTATTTGTACATATCAATTTGCAATTTACTCCTAAAAAAGTATCAATATCACTACATATTTTGAAAACAAAACTTTGTAAGAAAAACACATCTTTGTTCCTAGGGGTGTACCAGTTTTTCACAAATCACACGTCATCCTTTTTTATTTATGTCTAGTAAAAGATATAAATATACCAAAATAATACTCGTAAATTCGTAATATTAGTAACAATAACAACAGTAATGATGGGCGTACCACGGCCGATCCGACAGCTCAACCTGAGTGCAAGCCGCACGGTTTGTCACGCGATCATTAATGAGCAGAGGACAATTCGGATAAATACGGGCATTGATTGAACCGAAGGTGTCGGGCATTGTTTGGACCAAAGACCGAAAGAATAGCTAACCTAAGGAGATCTTCGAGTATAAAAGAAACTCATGAGATCCCACAAAAAGGTACGATTACAAACCCTAATCACACCTACACTTTAACGTATACCTGTATACTTATTTTCACGTCAGAGCCTAATCGTGGATTCCGTTCTCACGAAAAGGTTAACGATGTTAGTTTTTTTGTACAGGATCTTCTAATAAATTCACTTGACGCAGGAGTCGGAGCACTATATACCCAAAGAATGAGCTATTCGGGCCGTTAGAGATTCAACTCAACTTATGTATCAACAAGTTGACGTCATCCGTGGGACCATACACTGATTCTATTTAGATACTATTATTATTATTTATTATTTATTATTAATAAAATAATTATCATAAAAAATTAAAAAATAACTAATTAAATTATTATCATTAAAATTTTTACTATTAATAAAAATGATATTTTTATATTATTAATATATTAATATAATACTTATTAACAAAATAACTAATATAAATAATATTAAATATTATTTTTATTGTCATAAATTAATTATTATTAAAAAATAATATAAATAAATATTATTTTTATCACTAATTTACTATGATTCTATTTAGATATTACTATTATTTATTATTTATTATTTTATTAATCTTCTTATTATTTTATATATATTATTATTTATTATTATTATAAAATATACTTAATAGTATTATTAATATTATTATAAAAAATTTATTGTTATTATTATTTAATTATTTATTACTATTGTTTTTATTATTATATTTATTATTTATAATAACTATTATTATTATTATTATTATTATTATTATTATATATATATATATTTATTACTATTAATATTTTTATATATTAATTTAATATTATTAATATTTTTTTTTTTATAAATATTATCATTTTAAATTATTTTAAATAAAGGTTGAATTAAAGTACGTTAACCAAACACATAGTTAGTATATATTAATTATAATTACAATATATTACAATTACAACACATTACATTACAATTCATTTAAATTATAATTCCTTTCACCAATTATAATTTTTTTTCAAAACATACTATGAACCAAACGCCCTTAAGATAATATTCCTATATGTGACTTATGACTAAGGGTGGCTAAATGGGTGGACTGGACGGGTATGGACAATGGGTTAAATGGACGTTGGTCCATGGACGTGGACTAAATGGACAATTTTTAATATTTAGACTAAATGGACTTGGATCAAATGGACATTGGACCAAATGGACTTGGGTCAAATGGACAATATTAAAGGAGAAACAAATAGACTCAAGATTAATTTAACCAAATGCTTTTATGTTGTCCAAATAGTCCATAATATCTATTTATCTAACCACATGCTTGTCCAAATAGTTCAACTAAAATAAAAGTAATACCCATTGAGTTCATTAGTTAAAAAAAAGTCCGAATAACCCAAATTTAAGCATATGAACATAATTTGCCACATCTACTTATGACGTTACAAAACAACATTGAAATATTTATAAAGATAAAATTAATAAAGATTTAAGAGATTTTCTTAAAAAATTGTCAAACAGCTACAATTTTATTGTTGGTCTCATTTTTTTCTTATCACGACTCGGCCTTGCACATGACCGAGTGTTGCACTTTTCCTATGTTCGACATGTTTTAAGAGACCTTTGCAATAAGGAAGATTTGTTTTTGGTTTTTGTGAGGTATGTTTTTTGTTGTCACTTAATCGCTTTATTATATGCATTTAGTTTTGTAAAAAAGTTTTTTTTTTTAACTTGTGTTCTAGATAGAAGTCACGTCTTTTTGTATTTTTCTATACGTTTCTATGATATTATGAGTTTTTTTTTTTTGCTTTTTATTTGTACTTTTATGGGACGTTTGGTTGGACGATATTGAGTTATATTAGGGGATATTAAAAAGAATGTACATTTTAATTTCTCTTAAATATTGTGTTTGGTATGTCAAAAGATGGAATTAAAAGTTCATTAAATTCCTAAGGAAATTAGAACTGCTCCAAAAGATGAAGAATTTTTATTTACATGAAATTTATTTTTTATAAAAAAATTTCTAATAATTTTTATTTGGGTTTTTATGTTTAAATAAAAAAAATTATAAAATTTAAAAGAATATATAAAAATTGCTTATTTGGTTTTTCATCCTTTAAATAAAAAAAAGAGTTAAATGCTTTTTTTGTTCCTCGTGGTTTGGTCAATTTTTCACTTTTGGTCCAATTTTTCAAATATTTTCGATCTTGAACAAAAGTTATATTCCTCATTTTTGGTCCATTTCTAACGTTTTTGTCACTTTGGTACGTTGGACGTTACACTGACTTTCACGTTGGGGTATATTTCTCTTTCTCTCTTATTATTTTACACTTTACTCTTATTCTTTTATCATAACATCTTTTCAATTTATTCTACAAATCTAACACCAAAAACATACACACACACACACACACATCTAAGAACCCTAAAAAACCATAAGCATGGTCAGGTGCAGTAAGTGTAGCTCAATTGGGGTGGTGCGTACTTTATGGACACAAGAGAATCCAAGAAGACAATTCCATTGTTGTTCTAAAAGGGTAAGTCGATTTGCTCCAGTTTACTAGTTGACTTGATTTTTCCATAAATTTAGATATGACCTAATTTTCCAATTGGTAGGGTGAAAATCACGAGTTTATTGATTGGTTTGATGAAGAAATGTGTCATTGTTATGTGGTGATAATTCCTGAACTAACGAGTTCGAATAATCAGTTACAAGTGGAACTTGCTCAAAGTATTGCTAAAACAAGAAAATTGAAGATATTGTTATTGTTTTGTTGGGCATTTTTTTTTCAATCTAGCTCAGTGATGTAATGGTTGTAATGGAAGACTTTAGTGCTTTTACATGTAATGGTTATGAACTTAATAAAATGACAGTCTTTACTGCAATCTTGATAGTTGAAAGTTGTTGGTTGTGTTTATGGTTATTACATACAAATAAGAGATCTAAAACAATAAGAAAACCAACTTTGACATACTCAAAGTCTTATATAGCAACTGACATAACAAAACATAGTCTCAAAAAATTCTTACATACCAAATGAGCTACCAAAACATAGTCTAAACAAAGGATTGACATAACTTAATTTGACATAGCAACGTCAAAACATAAAAATACTCTTAAAAGAAAATCACTTATTGTTTAATAGGGATAACCTTGATGCAGTTCCCTTGGTGTATCTTGGAGTAACAAAAGGTGCAATTGGTGGCCTAGCAGTAGCACTTGTAGAACCTTGTGATGGCAAGTTTGCTTGAGGCGTCTTAGCAGCAGCACTTGCATAACCTTGTGATTGCATATGAGTTGCTTGAGGTTTCCTAGCAGCAACACTTGCAGAACCTCTAACACTTTGGTAAGCTTTACTTCTTTGACCTTTGCAAGACCTTTGGTTGTGACCTACCTCCCCACACTTGAAACAAGTAACATACTTCCTTGCTCTACTTAACTTACCCTTCTTAACAAAACCATCATACAACTCAGCTGCACTTTTCTTTCTTCTCTTTAACGATCTACCTATAGGAGTGCGATAATCTGGCGGTGTTAGTGTAATTGGGCTTGGTGATTTCTTCCACATGTTTGGGCCATTGCAAGGGTTAATCTTATAACTAGGCATCTTTTCCCAAGTAGACAGACAATAGCATTCACTCACCCATGTCTCTGGTATTCCAGGCTCCAACCCATTGGTTGCCATGTTCCAAATGCTTGCAACTGCATGCTTGCAGGGGATCCATGTGAGCTCCCACTTCCTACAAGCACATACTCTCAGATTCATGTTACAAACAAATTGATAGCCATGAGGACCAGATACTTCATATAAATGTCCTCTATTTCAATTGACAGTACATTGAACAACTTCCTTTTTAATGTGATTAAAAATGACCATGACATTAGGTGTAAGTGGCCATTACTCTTGTTTATCACTTCCTGAACAATGACAATCCTCTTCATGAGATATTTTCTAATGAACTCTAAGCAAGTGACGATGGGATTATCTCTCTCATCCATTAGATATGTTTCAAACGATATCTATGTTTAGCTGGTGGAAATGTTTCTTGTAGAGCAGGTATAAGTCCCTAACATATTAGAAATGGTCAGGCATATGAGTCCCTAACAAGCTAACATATTAGCAATGGCCAGTCAAATAAATTTATGAATGTAGATGTATGATTACCTTTTGTCTATCTGTTACAAAGGTGAAGTTTGAATCTATGAACAACCCAACTCATCTCCCAAGCAATCAAGAAACCACTTCCAAGAGTCTTTGGTTTAAGATTCAACATCTGTATATGCCAAAGGGTAAGTTCCACTATCTGGATCCACCCCTACTTTAGTCAAATCTGTTTTGGATAGGATCCAAACATAAACCACCCATCCAACCCTAAGAGATCTCTCTTACCAGCTTTGAATCCTTTTTTTAAACCTCCCAAGAATACATAAGTTCTTTTGAATTTCATTATCTCACTATCCATTTGAGTTGTCATGTGCACATCAATCTTTATTCTAGTTTATGTATTTTGTTCTTGCAATTCCAAACAATAATCTTTAAGCCTAGCATACCGTTGGACCCAAACACCAACCACTCTTTCCTGTGTCATCTGTTTTGCCCTAAACACTTTACTGTCTGAAACCCCCAGTTCAAATTTCTTTTGTAATTGTTCTTTCAAAGTAGATAAGGGTATTTTTGGATTTGGTTTTAATGTTTCTTCAACAGTTGTTGCTAGCAGATACAACAAGCATGCTAATCATCTTTTTTTATTATATCTTTGTTAGGAAAAGTTTGTCCATAATAGAAATTTTCAGAATAAATATGCCCATCTATAGGTTTGTGTTGTTTAGCTAACTTCTTTAAATCTTTATTCCTATTGCTATCAACATCATCTGGGTCACTATCACTATCAAAATATTCCAAATCTACATCCTCCAATCCTACTTGTACTAGATCATTGTCTTCAACAGGGGATTCATTACATCCCACCCATTCAACATGTTTATCAATGTTCTTCCTAAACTCATCCATATCAACTGTGTTTTAGTCCAACTCTTCCCCTACATTTTGATTCTTATCAATTGCACTTGCATTTTCTTCTACATTAGAAGGGTCTAGGTCACAAAGTTTGGGTTTAAGTCCTCTCCCACATTTGGATTATCATCTCCTTCAATTGCTTTAGGTTCATCAATTGGTGCTTGACATACAACCTCATTAGATTAAACCTATCAACATACCTATTGAACTTCAATACATCATTATCATTCTTTAAAAAGACAAGACCAGTATTTAAATCCTTGTTTGGGATTATGTACCAAAACTTCATTTTCTTATTCTTATAGCCTAAGCAAACTAACTTGCTGAATACTTCAACTACAGAAAAATTATCAGAATCAATTTTATCAAACCAACTAACCTCCCATTATTCTAAACCATGTTGGGTCCACTAGATGTGGATCTTGTAGCCTGTTAGGGATGGTGAACGACTCCTGTAATCATAAGTCTATTCACAGAGAGACTCTAGATGAATCACACAGTATAAGTGCGGAATAAAAATACTATGAACAAGAAGAACAAAATATCTATAATGATTTGATCCTTTACTAAGGATTTCTAATATTAATATGAACTAGAATAATGTTTGATGAAGGTGTGTCTAACCCTTCTGCCTAAGGTTCCTTTTATACTACAAGGAAACCCTAATACATCAATAAACCAAAACGTGTAAAACTGATATGCATATCCTTTCCTAACATAACTCATGCATATCCTAACAGAATACTCAAAATAATAAAGTTTGACTTTCTAAAGACCAGGAGCACGTGTTGCTCCTACTACTACTAGGACCAGGAGGAACTACATACCTCCTAGTATACCTATTACAAATAACTATTCCAAAGGTCCTAACAATCCTCCCCTAAACTTGAATTTGACTTGTTGAGTTCAAGTTTCCTGGTAGATCTTGCAAAACAGCTTGAGGATTGGAACAACAAAACAAACAGCATCATCATAACCATCAGCATAAACAAGGAACATAAAGACTGCTGCGACAAGTAACACCTAGAAGCTTCTTGAAAGCTTGAAACAAATCTGCATCTTGTTGAATCTTCACAGCAACATGAGCAGATTTTATGAGCCTTTACCAAGTAGTTGCTCGCTCTTGGGCTAGCCAGTCTTTATGGTGGAATAAGCATCACCCTGGGAGACCAGAACCCAACCCAACTCTTAGAACGTGAATCAATGGTGAGTGGGAGTACCCTGATGATTTTGGGCAAACCATCACAGCCGTCAACGGATTTGATATGTCTTTACCAGAAGTCGTACTCTTCCGGACTCGCCAACTCTTAGCAATTAAGCATCGGTGAGCTGAAAACCCTATAGCTTTGAGCAAGCTATTACAGCTTTCAACGGATTTGAGAAAGATCTTTACCAAGAGTCGTACCCCCTTGGACTAGCCACTTTTCAGTGTAGGACCATGGCAAGTGAAAACCATCCAGTTTTGGGTAACCTGGCAACCATCAACGGATTTGACTATCACACCAGAGTCGTACCCTCATGGTGAATCAACTCTTTCTTGTTTGTGAAACATGGTGAGTTGAGCATCATTTGTTGTGTGGACCAGGTCCAACACTAGAAGTAACTCCAAAATAGCCCAAGTGTGAAACAGTCAAGTGAAAAACAATGTTATGATGGAAAAGTATATGCAGATATTATATTATGTACAAGTGTGAAATTCCATCATATGTTTAAAGTATAAGCAGATATTATATAAAAAGTATATTTTTTTAATTGTTTTTTTAGCTATAATGTGAGTCACCAATCACTGTACAGATTGGTGAAAAGAATGTTAGTATCATCACAAGAATAGAAGAACCATACCAATCACTTACCAGAAGCCGCAACTTTATCCGCATGCAACCGGGCTTGAATACCTTCCACCAAGGTAGTAGCCATGGTAGACTCATTCCCAGAAGGGGCATTAGATATCTGCAGATGAGAATCCAGCATAGCCTCCATAATAGCAATCGTCAGTGGATACTTCATATCCGTAAGCATAAACACCACAACACCAGTCTCCAACTCCAATACATGAACCCCACAACCAGCATAAAGTTTTCACCTCTTGATTACCCAGCGAGGCTGATCTTTCCAGACACCAGAATGAGGAGCATCAGGAGGGGAATCTAACATAAGCTTCAAATCACCCCAGATTGTCAAACCAGGCCAATTGGGCAACTCACTCGGAGATTGAGGAATCTCAGCATCCACCAGCCCATATAATGACATAAGATCACGACGGTCCACCCATGTCAAATTACTTTGCAGTCCCGAGACATAGCGAACATAACCATCACTGGTTGTAATCTTATGAGTGAATGTACCAGCAACAATAGGGGATGGCCTAACCTCCCAAGCAACAATCCAACCCTTACCCATGTGTAACTCTGTCTCACTATCCGAAGCAGCATCAATGAGATTTGCAGGATCTCTCTTCTCAAAGGGAACAGACTTACCACGTCGAGCCTTCTTCTTTCTAATTGAGCCACGAGGTGAAGGAACACCAGAAGAAGATTCAACCTTGACCTTTCCAACAGTAGTAGCATCAGCATTAATAGACTCAAAACCTTGACCAACCATAGGATCAAATTCTGTTGCACCAGCGGATGAGGTAGGGTGTGGTTCAGTTATCGGTGTGGATGGTTGCTCCACAACATGAGTAGCAGGGTAGTAGTAGTGGCAGGAGTGGTAGTAGCTTCATTGGTGGTAGTGGTATGAACCTGAGATGGAGTGGGATGAACAACCGAAGTTGTGGTAGTAAGACCAGCAGTAGAAGTAGCAGCAACAGATGGAACACCAGAAGTATCATGAGGAACACCAGATGAAGAAGTATGAACAGCAGCAGGCTGAGAAGTGTGAACAATACGTGGAGGAGGGCGATATATAAAGCGTTCAGGAACCGGTGTGTTTTGACGCTTGATCATCTTCTGGTATAGATCTTTAAGCTCATCAAAGGACAGTCCCCTAACCCGTTCCCAAGTCCACCCAATATTAAAGTAAGCAGCCGACTGATTTTTGACATATTGTTGCATCAACTTCCTCTCCTCTGTTCTTGACATAGGTCTGTTACGACGCTGTTCACGAAGCTGAGCAGCAAGAGACAATTGTTTTTGACGCATTAAGGCCAGTGCCCGTGGGATACAATTATGTTGATTCACATCAGCGCCCAAAATATCTGTGAACTGCGAGTAATCAGAAGTAAGAATAGTAAGCACCCGCATCCAGTTATTATCATCCCAATGCATGGCATCATGCCTCAACTGCTCATGCCTCTGTTGTTGAATGGCTTCTTCCTCAGCCCTAGCTTGTTGATCAATCTCCGCTTGCAGTCGCTGTGTAGCCTCCTCCCCCAACCTTTCTTCCTCGATTTGTCTACGAGTACGCTTCCTTGAAGGAGAGGGTGCATCAGTCATAGGGGCTTTCCCCTTGGGATCATGAGACGGACCAGAAGATGGACCAGCAGAAGTACCAGCAGAAGAACCAGCAACATCCTCCATTGGTCTAGGATCAGTAGCAGCAGTAGGGATGCTTGATGGACTAGGAGGAACATGCAAATCATCATACAGCTTATCAGCAAAAGCTGCCCTATCCAACAAAGTCAGGCCATCCTCCTCAACATCCTCGTCAGAATCAGAAAGCACAAGCTTCTTCTTTTGGTGCCTATGTTGGGACTCCAACGCTTTAATCTTGTTCGCCAATGGAAGGACAAAGTCCCGGATGAGCTTGCGGTGCTGATTTAGATCATTCTCCAAAGAAACAACCCTTGCGTAATACCTGTGCATGAGAGCTAGCAAAGAAGTTAGTGAAACAGGTTCCTCCGCTTCCTCACCAAGAGGACTTGGATCGAGGAATGCATCATTGGGACCAGAAGCAAAAAATGGGTCATCGTCATGAGCATGAGATCTAGATGGCTTCTCAGCTGAATGAGGAGATGGACTAGAAGGGGAAGTATCAACAAATGGGGACTTATGTGGCAGAGAAGAGGGGGCAGCCTTGGAAGTGGATGGCATTTCTAGCACCACTACTTTAGTTGGATCCTCCACCTCCACATGAGGCACACCAGTAGCATGATGCTCCTCCTCCATATGATCATCCCCTAATGGAAGTTCCTCTTCGGCTTCACCAGTCGAAGGAATAACATTAGGAGCCCCTTGGGAAAGGCCCAACATAACATCAGTAAGAGGCCTCCAAACACCCTTAAAACCAAGTGCCATATTCGAATACACCTTAGAACTAAGCTTAGGGGTCTCATATTCCTCCCTATTTCTAGGTAGGCACATAAGAACCTGCTGCAAGAACCTAGGGTACATTAAAAACTTCTTCCTAGAGCCAGTACTACTAAGGTTGCAAATCATTCCATCAAACAAGTAGTGAGAAAAGTCAAAGACACGACCCTGTGCAATGCAAATCAAACCAGTAGCCAAAGGAATGGGAAATGCATCCCAACTCCCAGACTTTGGACTCAAGCAATGAATCAAGAAGTGCACCAGAAGCTTCCATTGGGGGGGAAAACCTATTTTTCTAGAAGTTAAACTTCCCCCCATGATTATAACCAGATCAGCCATCCCATCCAATACCTCATAATTGGAGATGGAGACAACACCACCTTCATCCTGAAGATGAAGAGCAGACCTAATAGAAGCTTCAGACACCATATATGAGCGTCCATCTATGGTAGCATGGAGATCTAGTGGGCGTCCCAAAACATCCACAAGGTGGGCGGTTGCCCAGAACTGACGAATAACACTATCATATACAGTAGGGCAAACCGTAAAAGCATACCTGAGGTTGGAAGCCTCAATAAACTCGATGATGTCTGTGAACTCTTCTCGTTTAGGACCTTCTCCAAGATATGCCACCTTGTTATGATTGGGTTTGTATTGGAGAGCAGCCATTGTTGATGATTGGAAGTGATGGAAGATGATTGATTGAAGAGGGAAAGAGTAGGAGCGTATGTGTGTGTTTTTTTTTGGATGAATGAGTCAATTGTGAGATTTGACCATAAATAATGGTCATGTAACTATTCAGTAACCCCTAATTATGTGGGTGCCCTTTCAAAATTAAGTAATTAATGCAAAGGTAACCACTTGCCCTTTTACCATTATTTGCAAATCCCAGTTACCAAAGTTAAATAAAAAGATATATACCAGAAGTAACTTGCGTTGACTAAAAGTCAAAACGCGTAAGGGTCAACACTAGGAGCACAAAGTGGTCAATGAAAGTCAATGAAGTGAACAGTGACCCAAACCGATACTAGAAGCCAACCATCAATGACATTGAAGGGTTTGTACCCACTAGGAGTTGAATACAGCCACTAGAAGTGACCAAAATCCTCCACTAGAAGTAGCACACACCGTAAATACCCATGAAATCTGTTGTTAGAAACTACCATATGTTAGACTGTGCACTAAAATATGTACACTAAGCCTCCCCTCAATCCTAGGTCTCAAGGATTAACCATTCCAATGTGAACCACCAAGTGGTTGAACCGTAGACCATCAAAGGCTTTAGTCAATAAATCAGCAACATTATCATCCGTATGTACTTTAAGAACCTGTATCAACTTCTTCTCATTGGCATCCCTTATAAAGTAGTGCCTAATTTCAATATGTTTTGTTCGTTGATATAATCATGATTCTTCACAATGCAGATAGTGCTTTGATTGTTAATGAAAATTTTGGTGTTCATAAAGTTGAACCCATAATCCAACATCTGATTTTGTATCCACAAGACTTGTCCACAACAACTAGCAGCATCTACGTATTCAGCTTCTGTTGAAGAAGTAGCTACTATCGTCTGTTTCTTACATTGCCATGAGATAAGTCTTCGACCCAAAAACTGACAACCACCAGTAGTAGACTTCCTTTCATTATTAGCGCCTGTATAGTCACTATCACTATATGTTTCAAGAACAAAAGGTGATTCTCTAGGATACCACAAGCCTAGCTTGGGTTGAGCCTTGATGTACTTGAAAATTTTCTTGACTGCGTTCAAGTTAGAAACAGTTGGAGCCACCTGATGTCTAGAGCAAGCACTTACTGCAAACATAATATCTGGACGTGATGCAGTTAAATACATGAGTGAGCCAATCATTGACCTGTACATGTGAACATTTACCGGATGATATGGCTCATTCTTGAGTTTGACTTTAGTGACTTCATAAGGTGTTGCTGCTGGTCTAAGAGGTTCCATGTCAAACTTCTGAAGGATCTCATGAACATACTTGTCTTGACTTATAAAGATTCCATCCGGCTTTTGCTTGACTTAAAGACCAAGAAAAAATGTAAGTTCTCCCATAGCACTCATCTGGAATTCGCCCTTTATTAGTTGTTCAAACTCATCACACCATTCCTTCTTAGTAGAACCAAAGATAATATCGTCCACATACACTTGAACTAGGATGATGTCCTTAGTATTCCTCTTAAGAAATAGTGTTTTTTCAATCGTGCCTCTTCTGTAGCCATGTTTCAACAAGAAAGTGGAAAGACGCTCATACCAAGCTCTAGGAGCCTGATGAAGTCCATATAGAGCTTTGACCACCTTGTAGACTTTCATTGGATGAAGTGGATCCACAAAGCCCTTAGGTTGAGTGACATAAACTTCCTCATCAATCTTGCCATAAAGAAATTCACTATTGACATCCATCTGAAAAACCGTAAAGCCAACATAAGAAGCAAAGGCCAAAAAGAGACGAGTAGCCTCAATCCTAGCAACAGGAGCAAAAACTTCAGTATAGTCAATGCCTTAAAGTTGTGTGTGACCTTGTGCAACCAACCTAGCCTTATTTCTCACCACAATACCCCTCGCATCTTTATGGTTTTTGAGAATCCATTTGGTACCAATTGTTGTCTTTCCATCTGGCAAGTCAACTAGGATCCAAACATTCTGAAACAAAAACTACTACATCTCCTCCTGCATAGCCTCCACCCAACTTTGATCCTCAAGAGCATGAGAGACTGATCTAGGTTCCACCTGTGAAAGAAAACAAGCAAACAAACAGTGAAGAAAGTCTGTGTGATTATTACGCTTTTGGTCCTCAATATAGCTCACAAGAGCATGATGATCAGACGTTGCTTTCTTATGAATTCTGCGAGTCTTGACAGTAGAACCAGGATCTCCAATGATTTGAGTAGTAGGATGGTCTTTATGTGTCTGTTGAACATGATTAGAAGCTACATCCACTTCTGGTTCCAAGTGATTAAGATCCCCAACAATGTCATCATCATATGAAGCAGAGTCGAAAATGCCATCTATTGGTTGTTTATGAGTATCATCCAGTGTTGGGTCCACTAGATGTGGATCTTGCAGCCTGTTAGGAACGGTGAACGACTTCTGTAATCACAAGTCTATTCACAGAGAGACTCTAGATAAATCATACAATATAAGTGCAGAATCCAAATATTATGAAAAAGAAGAACAAAATAACTATAACGACTTGATCCTTTACTAAGGATTTCTAATATTAATATGAACTAGAATAATGTTTGATGAAGGTGTCTCTAACCCTTCTGCCTAATGTTCCTTTTATACTACAAGGAAACCCTAATACATCATTAAATCAAAACGTGTAAAACGGATATGCATATCCTTTCCTAACATATCTCATGCATCACCTAACAGAATACTCTTAAATAATAAAGTTTGACTTTCTATAAGACCAGGAGCACGTGTTGCTCCTACTACTAGGACCAGGAGGAACTACATACCTCTTAGTCTACCTATTACAAATAACTATTCCAAAGGTCCTAACAATCCTCCCCTAAACTTGAATTTGACCTGTTGAGTTCAAGTTTCCAGGTAAATCGTACAAAACAGCATGAGGATTGGAACAGCAAATGAAACAGCAACATCATAACCATCAACATAAAGAACATAAAGACTGATGCAACAAAGAACATATAGAAGCTTCTTGAAAGCTTGAAACAAATCTGCATCCGGTTGAGTCTTCACAGCAACATGAGCAGATTTTATGAGCCTTTACCAAGTAGCTGCTCGCTCTTGGGCTAGCCAGTCTTTATGGTGGAATAAGCATCACCCGGGGAGACCAGAACCCAGCCCAACTCTTAGAACGTGAATCAATGGTGAGTGGGGGTACCCTGATGATTTTAGGCAAACCATCACATCCGTCAATGGATTTGGTATGTCTTTACCAGAAGCCGTACCCTTCTGGACTCGCCAACTCTTAGCAATTAAGCATCGGTGAGTTGAAAACCCTATAGCTTTGAGCAAGCCATTATAGCTATCAACGGATTTGATAAGATCTTTACCAAGAGCCGTACCCCCTTGGATTAGCCACTTTTCAGTCTAGAGGACCATGGCAAGTGAAAACCATCTAGTTTTGGGTAACCTGGCAACCATCAACGGATTTGACTATCACACCAGAACCGTACCCTCATGGTGAATCAACTCTTTCTTGTTTGTGAGACATGGTGAGTTGAGCACCATTTGTTGTGTGGACCAGGTCCAACACCAGAAGTAACTCCAAAACAGCGCAAGTATGAAACAGTCAAATGAAAACCAATTTATGATGGAAAAGTATAAGCAGATATTATATTATGTACAAGTGTGAAATCCATCATATGTTTAAAGTATAAGCAGATATTATATAAAAAGTAATTTTTATTTATTTATTTTTTATTTTTTTTATATAACTCCTATAATGTAAGTCACCAATCACTGTACAGATTGGTGAAAAGAATGTTAGTATAATCACAAAAACAGAAAAACATACCCATCACATACCAGAAGCAGCAACTTTGTCAGCTTGCAACTGGGCTTGTATTCCTTCCACCAAAGTAGTAGCCATGGTAGACTCGTTCCCTGAAGGGGCATTGGATATCTGCGAATGACATTCTAACATGGCCTCCATAGTAGCAATCGTCAAAGGATATTCCATATCCGTAAGCATGAACACTCTGGCACCAGACTCCAACTCCAATATATGAACCCCACAACCAGCATAACGCTTCCACCTTTTGATCATCCAGCGAGGCTGATCTTTCCAGACACCAGAATGAGGAGCATCAGGTGGAGAATCAAGCATCATCTTCAAATCACCCCACAATGTCAAACCAGGCCAGTTGGCCACCTCACTCGGAGAGGCAGGAATACCAGCATCCACAAACCCATATAACGACATAATATCCCGACGGTCCGCCCATGTCAAAACACTTTGCAGTCCCGAGACATAGCGAACATAACCATCACTGGTTGAAATCCTATGTGTGAAAGTACCAGCAACAATCGGGGATGGCTTAACCGTCCAAGCAACAATATAACCCTTACCCAGAGGCAACTCTGTCTCACTATCCGAAGCCACATCAATAAGATTTGCAGGATCTCGCTTCTCAATCGAAACAGACTTACCACGTCTAGCCTTCTTCTTTCTGATTGAGCGACGAGGTGCAGGAACACCAGAAGAAGATTCAACCTTTACCTTCCAAGCAGCAGTAGTATCAGCATGAGTAGAATCAAAACCTTGACCAACCAAAGGATCAAAGTCTGCTGCACCAGTAGAAGGGGTAAGGTGTGGTTCAGTTACCGGTGGTGAGGATTGCTCCACAACAGGAGTAGCAGGGGTGGTAGTAGTAGCATTGGTGGTGGTGGTAGGAATCGGAGATGAAGTAGGATGAACAACCGAAGGTGTGGTTGTAGGACCAGCAGTAGAAGTGGCAGCAACAGATGGAACACAAGTAGAAACAGGAGGAACACCAGATGGAGTGGGAGGAAGAACAGCAGGATGAGAAGTGGGAACAACTCTTGGAGGAGGGCGATTGATGAAGCGTTCAGGAACCGGTATGTTTTGACGCTTGATCATCCTCTGGTACTAATCCTTAAGCTCGTCAAAAGACAATCCCCTAACCCGTTCCCAAGTCCATCCAACATTAAAGTAAGCAGCCGACTGATATTTGACATACTGCTGCATTAATTTCCTTTCCTCGATTCTGGACAAAGGTCTGTTACGTCGCTTTTCACGGAGTTGAGCAGCAAGAGACAATTGTTGTTTACGCATTAAGGCCATTGCCCATGGGATACAGTTATTTTGATTTACATCAGCTCCCAAAAGATTAGTAAACTACGAGTAATCAGAAGTAAGAATAGTAAGCACCCGCATCCAATCATTATCATCCCAGTGCATTGCATCATGCCTCAACTGTTCACGCCTTTGCTGTTAAAGAGCTTCTTCCTCAGCCCTAGCTGCTTGATAAATCTCTGCCTGCAATTGCTGTGCAGCCTCCTCCCCCAACCGTTCCTCCTCAAGTTGTCTACGAGTACGCTTCCTTGGAGGTGAGGGTGCATCAGTCATAGGGGCTTTCCCTGTAGGATCATGAGACGGCCCAGCAGATGGACCAGCAATATCCTCCATTGGTCTAGGACTAGCAGCAACAGTAGGGATGCTTGATGGACTAGGAGGAACAAGCAAATCAGCATACGGCTTATCAGCAAAAGCAGCCTTAATCCTGTCCGCCATTGGAAGGACAAATTCCCAGGTAAGCTTGCGATACTGATTCAGATCAGTCTCCAAAGAAACAATCCTTGCATAATACGTATGCATGAGATTGAGCAAAGAAGTTAGTGAAGCAGGTTCCTCCACTTCCCCACCAAGAGGACTTAGAT
The DNA here is from genome assembly GCA_025667525.1 of Glebionis coronaria. Lineage (NCBI taxonomy): Eukaryota > Viridiplantae > Streptophyta > Magnoliopsida > Asterales > Asteraceae > Glebionis > Glebionis coronaria. Next base: position 39,625,258 of record CM046879.1, read on the forward strand.
CGGGGAAAGCATCATTGGAACCAGAAGCAACAAAGGGGTCAGCATTATGAGCACGAGAACTATACGGCTTTTCAGCAGAATGTGGTGCTGGACTAGAAGGGGGAGTATCAACAAATGGGGACTTATGTGGCAGAGAAGAGGGGGCAGCCTTGGAAGTGGATGGCATTTTAACCACCACTTCCTTAGCTGGCTCCTCCACCACCACATGAGGCTCACGACTAGCAGGATGCTCCTCCTCCATAGGATCATCCCCTAATGGAAGTTCCTCCTCGGCTTCATCAGTCGAAGGAATAACATTAGGAGGACCTTGGGCAAGGCCTAGCATAACATCAGTAAGAGGCCTCCAAGCTCCCTTAAAACCAAGTACCATATTTGAATAAACTTTAGAACTAAGCTTGGGGGTCTCATACTCCTCCCTATCTCTATTTATGCACATAAGAACCTGCTACAAGAACCTATGTACATTAAAAACTTCTTCCTAGATCCAGTACTACTAAGATTGCAAACCATCCCATCAAACAGGTAGCGAGAAAAATTAAACACACGACCATGTGCTATGCAAATCAAACCAGTAGCCAAAGGAATGGAAATGCATCCCAACTCCCAGACTTTGGGCTTAAGCAATGAATCAAAAAGTGCACTAGAAGCTTCCATTAGGGGGAAAACCTATTTTTCTGGAAGTTAAACTTCCCCCCATGATTATAACCAAGAGCAGCCATCCCATCCAATACCTCAGAATTGGGGATGGAGATAACACCACCTTCATCCTGAAGATGAAGAGCAGACCAAATAAAAGCTTCATACACCACATATGAACGTCCATCTATGGTAGCATGGAGTTCAAGTGGGCGTCCCAAAACATCCACAAGGTGGGCAGTGGCCCAAAACTGGCGAATAACACTATCATATACAGTCGGGCAAACCGTAAAAGCATACATGAGGTTAGAAGCCTCAATAAATTCGATGATGTCTGTGAACTCGTCGCGTTTAGGACCATCTCCAAGATATGCCACCATATTATGATCGGGTTTATAAAGCAGAGCAGCCATGGATGATGATTGGAAGTGATGGAAGATGATTGATTGAAGATTGAAAGAGTAGGAGTGTATGTGTGTGTGTTATGGTTGTAATGAAAGAGTCAAGTGTGGGATTTGACCATAAATAATGGTCTTGTAACTGTTCATTTACCCCTAATAATGTGGGTTGCCCTTTCAAATTAAGCAGTTAAACAAAAGTAACCACTTGCCCTTTTTACCTTTATTTGCAAATCCCAGTTACCAAAGTTAAAAAAATAGGATATTTAGTAGAAGTAACTTGCGTTGACTAAAAGTCAAAACGCGTAAGAGTCAACACTAGGAGCACAATGAAAGTCAACGAAGTGAACAGTGACCCAAATCAAGACTAGAAGCCAACCATCAGTGACATTTAAGGATGTGTACCCACTAGAAGCTGAAAATTACCACCAGAAGTGACCAAAATCATCCACTAGAAGTAGCACACATCGTAGATACCCAAGCAATCTGTTGTTAGAACCTACCAATATGTTAGACTGTGCAAGTAAATATGTTCACTAAGCCTCCCCTCAATCCTAGGTCTCAAGGATTGACCATTCCAATGTGAACCACCAAGTGGTTGAACCGAGGACCATCAAAGGCTTTAGTCAATAAATCAGTAAAATTATCATCCGTATGAACCTTAAGAACCTGTATCAACTTCTTCTCATTGGCATCCCTTATAAAGTGGTGCCTAATTTCAATATGTTTTGTACATTGATGAAAAACAGGATTCTTCACAATGCAGATAGTGCTTTGATTGTCAATGAAAATTTTGGTGTTCATGAAGTTGAACCCATAATCCAGCATCTGATTTTGTATCCACGAGACTTGTCCACAACAACTAGCAGCAGCTACGTATTCAGCTTTAGTTGAAGAAGTAGCTACTATCGTTTGTTTCTTACATTGCCATGAGATAAGTCTTCGACCCAAAAACTGACAACCACCAGTAGTAGACTTTCTGTCATTATTAGCACCTGCATAGTCACTATCACTATAGGCTTCAAGAACAAAAGGTGATTCTCTAGGATACCACAAGCCTAGCTTGGGTTGAGCCTTGATGTACTTGAAAATTTTCTTAACTGCATTTAAATTAGAAAGGGTTTGAGCCACCTGATGTCTAGAGCAAGCACTAACTGCAAACATAATATCCAGACGTGATGCAGTCAAATACATGAGTGAGCTAATAATTGACCTGTACATGTGAACATTTACCGGAGGATCTGGCTCATTCTTGAGTTTGACTTTAGTTACTTCATAAGGTGTTGCTGCAGGTCTAAGAGGGTCCATATCAAACTTCTGAAGGATCTCATGAACATATTTGTCTTGACTTATGAAGATTCCATCCGACTGTTGCTTGACTTGAAGACCAAGGAAAAATGTAAGCTCTCTCATTGCACTCATCTAAAATTCGCCCTTCATCAGTTGTTCAAACTCATCACACCATTCCTTCTTAGTAAAACCAAAGATAATATCATCCACATACACTTGAACAAGAATGATGTCCTTGGTATTCCTCTTAAGAAATAATGTTTTGTCAATCGTGCCTCTTCTATAGCCATGTTTCAACAAGAAAGTGGAAAAACGCTCATACCAAGCTCTAGGAGCCTGATGAAGTCCATATAGAGATTTGACCACCTTGTAAACTTTCTTGGGATGAAGTGGATCCACAAAGCCCTTAGGCTGAGTGACATAAACTTCCTCATCAATCTTCCCATAGAGAAATGCACTCTTGACATCCATCTGAAAATCCGTAAAGCCAACATAAGAAGCAAAAGCCAAAAACAGGCGAATGGCCTCTATCCTAGCAACAAGAGCACAAACTTCAGTATAGTCAATGCCATCAAGTTGTGTGTGACCTTGTGCAACCAACCTAGCCTTATTTCTCACCACAATACCCCTTGCATCTTCTTGTTTTTGAGAATCCATTTGGTACCAATTGCTTTCTTTCCATCTGGCAAGTCAACGAGGATCCAAACATTCTAAAACAAGAACTGCCGCATATCCTCTTGCATAGCCTCCACCCAACTTTGATCCTCAAGAGCATGAGAGACTGATCTAGGTTCCACCTGTGAAAGAAAACAAGCAAACAAACAGTGTTGAAAGTCTGTATGATTATTACGCTTTTGGTCCTCAATATAGCTCACAAGAGCATGATGATCAGACGTTGCTTTCTTATGCATTCTGCGAGTCTTGACAGTAGAACCAGGATCTCCAATTATTTGAGTAGTAGGATGGTCTTTATGCGACTGCAGAACTTGATTAGAAGCTATATCCACTTCTGGTGCCAAGTTATTAAGATCCCCAACAAAGTCATCATCATATGAAGCAGAGTCGAAAATGCCATCTATTGGTTGCTTATGAATATCATCCAGCTTAGTAGAAGACTTATTTTGATAGTTTCCCAGGTCAGAAGGACCAGAGAATCTAGTAGAGGAAGTGGGATCACTAGCCGGACTACCAATAGGTGTTAAACTAGCACTAGGAGTAACATTTGGAGTACTAGGAGTAGCTTTGTCAGTAGAGGTATTAAAAGGAAACTCAAAACCTCCTTGAGCAGCTGCTGTAGTAGCATCTTGTTGTTGCTTGAGCAATGTGTCAAGAGCTCCTTGTGAGTCTAAAATGTCTGATAGAGTAGGATCACTAGGAGTAGTAGGAGAGACTGTGGTGGAATAGGATGGAACAACAAAAATATCATCCTCTTCATCTGAGTCTGAAAGACTAGAATGAGCACCTGCACTAGAAGTTGCAAACACTTGTGGACCTGCATCATGGTTAGTTTTGAAACAAAAATATCCCAATGAATCACTAAGATAATCAAGATCAAAATACCATTCAGGACCCTTGCCTTGTATGTTTGACTTCTCCTCAAAATACCTGAGATTAATAGTTTCAATTACTCGCTTGGCTTGGAGATTGTAGACACGATAAGCCCGAGAGAAACTCTATTCAAGACATAACTTGCAGTATTGACAGCTTATGTCCAAAACATGGTTGGAAGCTTAGAATCGGCAAGCATTGTTCTCGCAGCTTCTATTAGAGTCTTGTTATTCCTTTCTGCAACACCATTCTGCTGAGGAGTTCTTGCTGCACTATAATCTAGTTTGATACCTTTAGAATTACAAAGTGCTATGAGGTCTGCATTTTTGAATTCTGTTCCATTATCAAATCGGATGCCTTTAACCTTTTTGGACAACTGATTCTTAATAAGTATAATAAAGTCCTTGAGTATTGAGTAGGTCTCGCTTTTTACATCCAAGAAGAAAACCCACGTGAACCTGCTATACTCATTAGTTACCACAAGACAGTATTGTTTGTGGTCAATGCTCCTAATGGAGGTAGGACCAAATAAATCCATGTGTAACAGCTGCAATGGTTCAGTTATAAGGCTGAGAGCAGTAATGGTCTTGAAGGATGCTTTATGTTGTTTGCCTTTGCTGCAAGCAAGAAAATTGATGGCATTTCTGAAAGTTTTGGGAGGTAAACCAGATACCAAGTTCATATGTGCTAATTTGTGAATGGTCTTGAAGTTCACATGTCCCATCCTTCTATGCCATTTAGTGGCTTCATCTTCTGAGGCTTTAGCAACCAAACATGCTAGTTGACCAGTAGGATTGACTTCATTCAGCTTGATACTATAGAGGTTGTGTCTTCTAGGGATTCTGAGTAGAACTTGTGAGTCATCCGGGAGTTTAAAGTCTTTGGATAACACTAGTGCATCAGTATCCGTAAAGAGGACAAACTGCTTCTTGTCACAAATCTGAGAGACAGAGATCAAGTTGAAGTGTTGAAGTGCTTCCACATAGTAGACCTGCTCAAAGTTAAGGTTAGGCGTCTGAATCGTTCCTTTGCCAGTGATCCTTCCTTCACCACCTCCAAAATAGACCTTTCCGCCTTGAAATGGTACAAAGTCAGATAGAAGACTTTTATTCCCTATCATGATCCTAGAGCATCCACTATCAACTATCCCTAGAGTAGGATCTTGGTATGGAGTAACCTACAACAACAAGAAAAGATATATGCAAAAGTTAGTGTCTTAAGGGGACCCAAACCTTTTCAGGTTTGAGTCTGCCTTGTGGGTCTTTAGTAGATAGCCAAGAAGATTGATGAGATCCACTGTTGTTCTTAGGTTGGCTATTCATCATATGGGTGTTATTGTTTGACCAAGAATAACCTGCCGAGGGCTTAACAGCAGCACCCAAATTTCCCAACCCAAAATACATTTGGCCTAAATTAAATGCATAATTTTGATTAAAGTTCTGAAAGTAGTTGCTGGTTGGTCTATTAGGGATTAAGCCATTGTGTCTCCAATGATCAGTAGCTAAAGAAGAGGTTCTTCTAGAAGAGGAAAAAGATTGGGCACATGGGTTTAGTCTTCTAGAAGAATATGGAGCAACTCCTGGTGGACCAGGAACAGGATATGCTTGATAAACAGAAAGATGTTGGTCATAAAAGTCACAATCTTTAATCAAATGAATTGTACTGCCACAAACAAAACATCTTTTATTCAAATGACCTTGTTTCATACTACTAACTTTATTACACACAACTCTAGGAGAAACACTATTCCTAGGACTCAATAAACCAGAACTAGACACAGTTGAAGTAGAAGCAACTCTCTCTTCATTCTTCCTAGCACTAGTAGCAGCATGGTCATTTTTTTTGGAGCTTATAGGTCTCGACTCTTCACTTGAACCACATGATGCAGAGTCACTGGCTTTGTCACTGAAAGTACAAGAGACAAAGTCATTAGTATTAGTAGAACTTTTCGGGGACTCATGCATCTGTGATCCATCTAAGTCATTGTGCCTAGAAATGGGCATAAACGTTCCTGTAAGAGGTGGAGGGACAGCATGCATTGCTGCAGCTGGTTGAAACCTATTGTAACTAGGTTTTCCCTCTTCCTCCTTGTCAGGATCAAAGACACTTGAAAAAGATAAATCAAACACATCTTCTGAATCAATATATTTATCAAATCCTAAACCTCTCTTAATCCCACCAGACATGCTACTATCAATTAACTTTGAAAGATTCTTAGGTGCATTTTGCCATTTTCAAATCTTAAAAGTGTAGCATCCAGTTTTTCCTTCATGTCTTGCTTATCCTTGATACTATCATCTTTTATATTTTTAGTGTATTTAAGCATATTGGTTGTGTTCTCTAAATCAATGTTCAGAATTCTAATTTTATCTTCATATTCACGTTGTGTATCTTGAAGCCACCTCTTTTGTTGTTCCAATGTTTTTAAAGAATTCTTATATGCTTGAACCTCTAAAAAATACTTATCATTTTGTTCATTTAAGTCATTATATTGAGAAAACAATTCTGAATATTTATCATGACAACCAAGAGGACAATGTTGTACTTGAGGTGAGATGCCCATAAGAGCAAACTCTTCTGCTTCCTCGGCATCAGACAGATTCTCCGTAATCATTGCAAACACATCAGTAGTAGGTTCAGCTGTTTACAGGGTAGCATTCTGATGATCACTCTAGTTGACCATAGAGTTAACAGACACCAAAGCCTTCTTGTCATCCTTCACCTCATGAATCTTGAAAGCTGATTACATGTTCTTCTCCTGGTCATTCTTGTTAGTGCATTCCCTAGAAAAGTGACTTTGCTGCTGGCAGTTATAGCATCTAACCTTGCTTCTATCAAACCTTGCTGGCTCTCTTAGGTTGTAGTTAAACTTACGACCGGCTTTCTTCTCAAACTTGTGAACCCGAAGAGTGAGCATGACCATCTGCCATTTGAGATCCATTTCATCCAGGTCAAGTTTATCAACCTGTTTGAAGTCATCAAAAGCAAGTTGCTGTTGTGGATCAACATCAGCAACAAAAGAGTGAAGAAAAGCTTCTACCATGCTACCAGACTTTGCTTTTGGTTCAGGAATAAAAGTATGCTGAGTATGCTGAGAAGACACAATATAGCTTGGGCTACTAGCTTAAGACATGTGACTAGATCCCATGGAACTTACAAAGGCAGAGTTAGCAGGAGTGGGAAAAGAATCACTTGAGTATCCTCTCACATGAGGCTCAAAGGTTTTGAGCTTTTGAAACAGGTCATCAAAATTAAGATAGTCAAGCCTACCTTTTGCTATAAGAGAGATTACCACATGATTCTATGAGTACGGTAAGGCTCTAAGAAACCTTGCATTGATGTCTCCATTGTCAGGTTTCGACCTGAGTTGATTCAACTGGCTCAGTATCTTTTGGAACCTGTCATACCCTTGATGAATACCTTCAGTTTCTGAGATCTTGAAGTCTGCGAATTCATCTCTCAGCATGGATCTGCACATTTTCTTTGACTCCTCATTCCCACCAAATCTTGCTTTTATCCCGTTCCAGATCTCTCTAGCATCATCCATATGATAAAAGTCACCCATCTGATCATCAGGAAGAGACTGAAGCAAAATAGTTTTTGCTTTGATCTCCTTCTGAACAACTGTGATTTCTTCATGAGTTTTAGGGTCAAGAAGAATAATATTACCATTCTTGTCTCTTCCATTAAACCTCTTGCTGTTTCCATTCAGAATAATCTTCCAAAGATCTTGATCAGTGTTGGTGATCCAACATTCCATCTTCATTGCCCAGCTATCATACTCATCCTTTTTCAAAAGAGGAAACTTGCCATTTGTGTTGGAAACCGTAGCAATGATATGCTGAGGTTGCGGTGTTTTAGGTGTGCTGTCTTCTCCTGTTTGAGTAGAACTTGAGGCAGACATGATTAAATAAAGATGCTAGTAATAAGAAAAAATGATTCTTCTTGTACAGAGACTCTCCCAGCCTCTGATACCACTTGTTGGGTCCACTAGATGTGAATCTTGTAGCCTGTTAGGAACGGTGAATGACTTCCGTAATCACAAGTCTATTCACATAGAGACTCTAGATAAATCACACAATATAAGTGCGGAATACAAATATTATGAACAAGAAGAACAGAATAACTATAACGACTTGATCCTTTACTAAGGATTTCTAATATTAATATGAACTAGGATAATGTTTGATGAAGGTGTCTCTAACCCTTCTGCCTAAGGTTCCTTTTATACTACAAGGAAACCCTAATACATCATTAAACCAAAACGTGTAAAACCGATATGCATATCCTTTCCTAACATATCTCATGCATATCCTAACAGAATACTCTTAAATAATAAAGTTTGACTTTCTTTAAGACCAGGAGCACGTGTTGCTCCTACTACTACTAGGACCATGAGGAACTACATACCTCCTAGTCTACCTATTACAAATAACTATTCCAAAGGTCCTAACATCCAGCTTAGTAGAAGACTTCTTTTGATAGTTTCCTAGGTCAGAAGGACCAGAGAATCTAGTAGAGGAAGCAGGATCACTAACCGGACTACCAATAGGTGTTAAACTTGCACTACGAGTAACATTAGGAGCACTAGGAGTAACTTGGACAGCAAGGGGTACTCAAGGGAAACTCAAAGCCTCCTTGAGCAGCTGCTGTAGTAGCATCTTGTTGTTGCTAGAGCAATGTGTCAAGAGCTCCTTGTGAGTCCATAATGTCTGATGGAGAAGCATCACTAGGAGTAGCATTGGCATTTGGAGAGACAGTGGTGGAATAGGATGGAACAACAAAAATATGATCCTCTTCATCTGAGTCCGAAAAACTAGAATGAGCACCTGCACTAGAAGTTGCAAACACTTGTGGACCTACATCTTGGTTAGTTTTGAAACAAAAATATCCCAATGAGTCACTAAGATAATCAAGATCAAAATACCATTCAGGACCCTTGCCTTGTATGTTTGACTTCTCCTCAAAATACCTGAGATTAATAGTTTCAATGACTCGCATGGCTTGGAGATTATAGACACGTTAAGCCCGAGAGTGAGCTGAATATCCCACTATGTATCCTTCATCTGCCTTGCCATCAAACTTCCCCAAATAGTCACTAGTATTCAGAATGGTGACAGGACAACCAAATGGCTTCAAATGAGCAATGCTAGGTACTTTAGCTGTGAGTAGCTCATAGGGAGTCTTCTTGTAAGGATTGGTAATAGAAACTCTATTCAAGACATAACTTGCAGTATTGACAGCTTCTATCCAGAACATGGTTGGAAGCTTGGAATCGGCAAGCATTATTCTCGCAGCTTCTATTAGAGTCATGTTCTTCCTTTCTGCAACACCATTCTGTTGAGGAGTCCTTGCTGCACTATAATCTCGTTTGATACCTTTGGAGTTGCAAAGTGCTATGAGGTCTGCATTTTTGAATTCTGTTCCATTATCACATCGGATACCTTTCACCTTCTTGGACAACTGATTTTCAATGAGTGTAATGAAGTCCTTGAGAATTGAGTAGGTCTCATTTTTGGCAGCCATGAAGAAACCCACGTGAACCTGCTATATCCATCAGTTACCACAAGACAGTATTGTTTGTGGTCAATGCTCCTAATGGAGGTAGAACCAAATAAATCCATGTGTAGTAGCTGTAATGGTTCAGTTATGAGACTGAGAGCAGTAATGGCCTTGAAGGATGATTTATGTTGTTTGCCTTTACTGCATGCAAGGTAATTGATGTCATTTCTAAAGGTTTTGGGAGGTAAACTAGAGACCAAGTTCATATTTGCAAATTTATGAATGGTCTTGAAGTTTACATGTCCCATCCTTCTGTGCCATTTAGTGACTTCATTTTCTGAGGATTTAGCAATCAAACAAGCTAGTTGACCAATAGGATTTACTTCATTCAGCTTGATACTATAGAGATTGTGTCTTCTAGGGATTCTAAGTAGACCTTGTGAGTCATCCGGGAGCTTAAAGTCTTTGGATAACACCAGTGCATCAGTATCCGTAAAGAGGACAAACTGCTTCTTGTCACAAATCTGAGAGACATAGATCAAGTTGAAGTGTTGAAGTGCTTCCACATATTAGACCTGCTCAAAATTAAGGTTAGGTGTCTGAATCGTTCCGTTGCTAGTAATCCTTCCTTCACCACCTCCAAAGTAGACCTTTCCGCCTTGAAATGGTACAAAGTTAGATAAAAGTCCTTTATTCCCTGTCATGCTTCTAGAGCATCCACTATCAACAATTCCTAGAATGGGATCTTGGTATGGAGTAACTTACAACAACAAGAAAAGAAATATGCAAAAGTTAGTGTCTTAAGGGGACCCAAACCTTTTCAGGTTTGAGCCTGCCTTGTGGATCTTTTGTAGATAGCCAAGAAGATTGATGAGATCCACCGTTGTTCTTAGGTTGCCTATTCATCATATGGGTGTTATTGTTTGACCAAGAACAACCTGCTGAGGGCTTAACAGCAGTACCCAAATTTCGCAACCCAAAATACATTTGGTTTGAATTAGATGCATAATTCTTTTTAAAGGTCTGAAAATAGTTGATGGTTGGTCTATTAAGGGTAAATCCATTGTTTCTCCAATGATCAGAAGCTAAAGGAGAGGTCCTTCTAGAAGAAGAAAAAGATTGGACACATGGGTTTAGTCTTCTAGAAGAATATGGAGCAACTCCTGGTGGACCAGGAGCATGATATGCTTGATAAACAGAAGAAGGTTGATCTCACAATCTTTAATCAAATGAAATTTACTTCCACAAACAAAACATGTTTTAAACGACCTTTTATTCAAATGACATTGTTTCATACTGCTACATTTATTACGCATAACTCTAGGAGAAACAACATTCCTAGGACCGAATAAACTTGAACTAGACATAGTTGAAGTAGAAGCAACTCTCTCTTCACTCTTCCTAGCACTAGTAGCAGCAGGGTCATTTGTCTTGGAGCTTGTAGGTCTTGACTCTTCACTTGAACCACATGATGCCGAGTCACTGGCTTTGTCACTGAAAGTACAAAAGACAAAGTCATTAGTATTAGTAGAGCTTTTTGGGGACTCATGCATCTGTGATCCATCCAATTCATTATGCCTAGATATGGGCATAAAAGTTCCTGTAAGAGGTGGAGGGACAACATGCATTGCTGCAGCTGGTTGAAACCTATTGTAGCTAGGTTTTCTCTCCTCCTCCTTGTCAGGATCAAAGACACTTGAAAAAGATAAATCAAACACATCTTCTGAATCAATATATTTATCAAATACAACACCTCTCTTAATCCTACCAGACATGCTACTATCAATTAACTTTGAAAGATTCTTAGGTGCATTTTGCCATTTTTTAAATCTTAAAAGTGTAGCATCTAATTTTTCCTTCATGTCTTTCTTATCCTTGATGCTGTCATCTTTTACATTTTCAGTGTATTTAAGCATATTGGTTGTATTCTCTAAATCAATGTTCAGAATTCTAATTTTATCTTCATATTCACGTTGTGTATCTTAAATCCACCTCTTTTGTTGTTCCAATGTTTTTAAAGAATTCTTATATGCTTGAACATCTAAAAAATACTTATCATTTTGTTCATTTAATTCATTGTATTGAGACAACAGTTCTGAATATTTATCATGACAACCAAGAGGACAATGTTGTACCTGAGGTGAAATGCCCATAAGAGCAAATTCTTCTGCTTCTTTGGCATCAGACAGATTCCCAACAATCATTGCAAACACGTCAGTAGAAGGTTCAGTTGTTTCTAAGGTAGCATTCTGATGATCACTCCAGTTAACCATAAAGTCAACAGACACCAAGGCTTTCTTGTCATCCTTGACCTCCTGAATCTTGAAGGCTGAGTACCTGTTCTTCTCCTGGTCATTCTTGTTAGGGCATTCCCTAGCAAAGTGACCTTGCTGTTGGCAGTTATAGCATCTAACCTTACTTCTATCAAACCTTGCTGGCTCTCTTGGGTTGTAGTTAAACTTTCGACCGAATTTCTTCTCAAACTTGTGAACCCGGAGAGTGAGCATGGCCATCTTCCACTTGAGATCCATTTCATCCAAGTCAAGTTTATCAACCTGTTTGAAGTCATCAAAAGCAAGCTGCTGTTGTGGATCAACATCAACAACAAAAGAGTGAAGAAAAACTTCTACCATGCTACCAGACTTGGCTTTTGGTTCAGGAGTAGAAGTATGCTGAGAAGACACAGTATAGCTTGGGCTACTAGTATAAGACATGGGACTAGATCCCATGGAAGGCAGAGTTAGCAGGAGTAGGAAAAGAATCACCTGAGTATCCTCTCACATGAGGCTCAAAGGTTTTGAGCTTATAAAACAGATCATCAAAATTAAGATAGTCAAGGCCACCTTTTGCTTTGAGAGAGATTACTACCTGATTCCATGAGTAAGGTAAAGCTCTAAGAAACCTGGCATTGATATCTCCATTGTCAGGTTTAGACCTGAGTTGATTCAACTGGCTCAATATCTTTTGGAACCTATCATACCCTTGATGAATACCTTTAGTTTCAGAGATCTTGAATTCTGTGAATTCATCTCTCAGCATGGATCTGCGCATTTTCTTTGATTCCTCATTCCCTCCAAACCTTGCTTTTACTCCATTCTAAATCTCTCTAGCATCATCCAAGTGATAAAGTCACCCATGTGATCATTAGGAAGAGACTGAAGCAAAATAGGTTTTTGCTTTGATCTCCTTCTGAACTGCTGTGATTTCCTCATGAGTTTTAGGATCAAGAAGAATGATGTTACCATTCTTGTCTCTTCCAGTAAACCTCTTACTGTTTCCATTCTGAATAATCTTCCAAAGGTTTAGATCAGTGTTAGTGATCCAGCATTCCATCTTCATTGCCCAGCTATCATACTCATCCTTTTTCAACAGAGGAAATTTTCCATTTGAGTTGGAAACCATAGCAACGATCTGCTAAGGTTGCTGTGTTTTAGGGGTGCTATCTTCTTCTGTTTGAGTGGAACTAGAGGCAGACATGATTAAACAAAGATGCTAGTAATAAGAAAATTGATTCTTCTTGTACAGAGACTCTCCCAGGCTCTAATACCACTTGTTGGGTCCACTAGATGTGGATCTTGCAGCCTGTTAGGGATGGTGGACGACTCCTGTAATCACAAGTCTATTCAGAGAGAGACTCTGGATGAATCACACAGTATAAGTGTGGAATGCAAATACCATGAACAAGAAGAACAGAATAACTATAATGACTTGATCCTTTACTAAGGATTTCTAATATTAATATGAACTAGAATAATGTTTGATGAAGGTGTGTCTAACCCTTTTGCCTAAGGTTCCTTTTATACTACAAGGAAACCCTAATACATCAATAAACCAAAACGTGTAAAACTGATATGCATATCCTTTCCTAACATAACTCATGCATATCCTAACAGAATACTCAAAATAATAAAGTTTGACTTTCTAAAGACCAGGAGCACGTGTTGCTCCTACTACTACTAGGACCAGGAGGAACTACATACCTCCTAGTCTACCTATTACAAATAACTATTCCAAAGGTCCTAACATCCAGCTTAGTAGAAGACTTCTTTTGATAGTTTCCTAGGTCAGAAGGACCAGAGAATCTAGTAGAGGAAGCAGGATCACTAACCGGACTACCAATAGGTGTTAAACTTGCACTAGGAGTAACATTAGGAGCACTAGGAGTAACTTGGACAGCAAGGGGTACTCAAGGGAAACTCAAAGCCTCCTTGAGCAGCTGCTGTAGTAGCATCTTGTTGTTGCTTGAGCAATGTGTCAAGAGCTCCTTGTGAGTCCATAATGTCTGATGGAGAAGTATCACTAGGAGTAGCATTGGCATTTGGATAGACAGTGGTAGAAGAGGATGGAACAACAAAAATATGATCCTCTTCATCTGAGTCCGAAAAACTAGAATGAGCACCTGCACTAGAAGTTGCAAACACTTGTGGAACTGCATCTTGGTTAGTTTTGAAACGAAAATATCCCAATGAGTCACTAAGATAATCAAGATCAAAATACCATTCAGGACCCTTGCCTTGTATGTTTGACTTCTCCTCAAAATACCCGAGATTAATAGTTTCAATGACACGCTTGGCTTGGAGATTATAGACACGTTAAGCCCGAGAGTGAGCTGAATATCCCACTATGTATCCTTCATCTGCCTTGCCATCAAACTTCCCTAAATAGTCACTAGTATTCAGAATGGTGACAGGACAACCAAATGGCTTCAAATGAGCAATGCTAGGTACTTTAGTTGTGAGTAGCTCATAGGGAGTCTTCTTGTAAGGATTGGTAATAGAAACTCTATCCAAGACATAACTTGCAGTATTGACAGCTTCTGTCCAGAACATGGTTGGAAGCTTGGAATCGGCAAGCATTGTTCTCGCAGCTTCTATTAGAGTCCTGTTCTTCCTTTCTGCAACACCATTCTGTTGAGGAGTCCTTGCTGCACTATAATCTCGTTTGATACCTTTGGAGTTGCAAAGTGCTATGAGGTCTGCATTTTTGAATTCTGTTCCATTATCACATCGGATACCTTTCACCTTCTTGGACAACTGATTTTCAATGAGTGTAATGAAGTCCTTGAGAATTGAGTAGGTCTTATTTTTGGCAGCCATGAAGAAACCCACGTGAACCTGCTATACCCATCAGTTACCACAAGATAGTATTGTTTGTGGTCAATGCTCCTAATGGAGGTAGAACAAAATAAATCCATGTGTAGTAGCTGCAATGGTTCAGTTATGAGACTAAGAGCAGTAATGGCCTTGAAGGATGCTTTATGTTGTTTGCCTTTGCTGCATGCAAGGCAATTGATGTCATTTCTGAAGGTTTTGGGAGGTAAACTAGAGACCAAGTTCATATTTGCTAATTTTTGAATGGTCTTGAAGTTTACATGTCCCATCCTTCTGTGCCATTTAGTGACTTCATCTTCTGAGGATTTAGCAATCAAACAAGCTAGTTGACCAGTAGGATTAACTTCATTCAGCTTGATACTATAGAGATTATGTCTTCTAGGGATTCTAAGTAGACCTTGTGAGTCATCCGGGAGCTTAAAGTCTTTGGATAACACCAGTGCATCAGTATCCGTAAAGAGGACAAACTGCTTCTTGTCACAAATCTGAGAGACAGAGATCAAGTTGAAGTGTTGAAGTGCTTCCACATAGTAGACCTGCTCAAAATTAAGGTTAGGTGTCTGAATTGTTCCTTTTCTAGTGATCCTTCCTTCACCACCTCCAAAGTAGACCTTTCCGCCTTGAAATGGTACAAAGTTAGATAAAAGTCCTTTATTCCCTGTCATGCTTCTAGAGCATCCACTATCAACAATTCCTAGAATGGGATCTTGGTATGGAGTAACCTACAACAACAAGAAAAGAAATATGCAAAAGTTAGTGTCTTAAGGGGACCCAAACCTTTTCAGGTTTGAGCCTGCCTTGTGGATCTTTTGTAGATAGCCAAGAAGATTGATGAGATCCACTGTTGTTCTTAGGTTGCCTATTCATCATATGGGTGTTATTGTTTGACCAAGAACAACCTGCTGAGGGCTTAACAGCAGTACCCAAATTTCCCAACCCAAAATACATTTGGTTTGAACTAGATGCATAATTCTGATTAAAGGTCTGAAAATAGTTGCTGGTTGGTCTATTGAGGGTAAATCCATTGTTTCTCCAATGATCAGAAGCTAAAGGAGAGGTCCTTCTAGAAGAAGAAAAAGATTGGACACATGGGTTTAGTCTTCTAGAAGAATATGGAGCAACTCCTGGTGGACCAGGAGCATGATATGCTTGATAAACAGAAGAAGGTTGATCTCACAATCTTTAATCAAATGAAATTTACTTCCACAAACAAAACATGTTTTAAACGACCTTTTATTCAAATGACATTGTTTCATACTGCTAAATTTATTACACACAACTCTAGGAGAAACAACATTCCTAGGACTGAATAAACTAGAACTAGACATAGTTGAAGTAGAAGCAACTCTCTCTTCACTCTTCCTAGCACTAGTAGCAGCAGGGTCATTTGTCTTGGAGCTTGTAGGTCTTGACTCTTCACTTGAACCACATGATGCCGAGTCACTGGCTTTGTCACTGAAAGTACAAAAGACAAAGTCATTAGTATTAGTAGAGCTTTTTGGGGACTCATGCATCTGTGATCCATCCAATTCATTATGCCTAGATATGGGCATAAAAGTTCCTGTAAGAGGTGGAGGGACAACATGCATTGCTGTAGCTGGTTGAAACCAATTGTAGCTAGGTTTTCTCTCCTCCTCCTTGTCAGGATCAAAGACACTTGAAAAAGATAAATCAAACACATCTTCTGAATCAATATATTTATCAAATACTAAACCTCTCTTAATCCTACCAGACATGCTACTATCAATTAACTTTGAAAGATTCTTAGGTGCATTTTGCCATTTTTTAAATCTTAAAAGTGTAGCATCCAATTTTTCCTTCATGTCTTGCTTATCCTTGATGTTGTCATCTTTTACATTTTCAGTGTATTTAAGCATATTGGTTGTATTCTCTAAATCAATGTTCAGAATTCTAATTTTATCTTCATATTCACGTTGTGTATCTTAAAGCCACCTCTTTTGTTGTTCCAATGTTTTTAAAGAATTCTTATATGCTTGAACATCTAAAAAATACTTATCATTGTATTGAGACAACAGTTCTGAATATTTATCATGACAACCAAGAGGACAATGTTGTACCTGAGGTGAAATGCCCATAAGAGCAAATTCTTCTGCTTCCTCGGCATCAGACAGATTCCCAGCAATCATTGCAAACACGTCAGTAGAAGGTTCAGTTGTTTCCAAGGTAGCATTCTGATGATCACTCCAGTTAACCATAGAGTCAACAGACACCAAGGCTTTCTTGTCATCCTTGACCTCCTGAATCTTGAAGGCTGAGTACCTGTTCTTCTCCTGGTCATTCTTATTAGGGCATTCCCTAGCAAAGTGACCTTGCTGCTGGCAGTTATAGCATCTAACCTTACTTCTATCAAACCTTGCTGGCTCTCTTGGGTTGTAGTTAAACTTTCGACCGACTTTCTTCTCAAACTTGTGAACCCGGAGAGTGAGCATGGCCATCTTCCACTTGAGATCCATTTCATCCAGGTCAAGTTTATCAACCTGTTTGAAGTCATCAAAAGCAAGCTGCTGTTGTGGATCAACATCAACAACAAAAGAGTGAAGAACAACTTCTACCATGCTACCAGACTTGGCTTTTGGTTTAGGAGTAGAAGTATGCTGAGAAGACACAGTATAGCTTGGGCTACTAGTATAAGACATGGGACTAGATCCCATGGAAGGCATAGTTAGCAGGAGTAGGAAAAGAATCACTTGAGTATCCTCTCACATGAGGCTCAAAGGTTTTGAGCTTATAAAACAGATCATCAAAATTAAGATAGTCAAGGCCACCTTTTGCTTTGAGATAGATTACTACCTGATTCCATGAGTAAGGTAAAGCTCTAAGAAACCTGGCATTGATATCTCCATTGTCAGGTTTAGACCTGAGTTGATTCAACTGGCTCAATATCTTTTGGAACCTATCATACCCTTGATGAATACCTTTAGTTTCAGAGATCTTGAATTCTCTGAATTCATCTCTCAGCATGGATCTGCGCATTTTCTTTGATTCCTCATTCCCTCCAAACCTTGCTTTTACTCTATTCTAAATCTCTCTAGCATCATCCAAGTGATAAAAATCACCCATGTGATCATCAGGAAGAGACTGAAGCAAAATAGGTTTTTGCTTTGATCTCCTTCTGAACAGCTGTGATTTCCTCATGAGTTTTAGGATCAAGAAGAATGATGTTACCATTCTTGTCTCTTCCAGTAAACCTCTTACTGTTTCCATTCTGAATAATCTTCCAAAGGTCTAGATCAGTGTTAGTGATCCAGCATTCCATCTTCATTGCCCAGCTATCATACTCATCCTTTTTCAACAGAGGAAATTTTCCATTTGTGTTGGAAACCGTAGCAACGATCTGCTGAGGTTGCTGTGTTTTAGGGGTGCTATCTTCTTCTGTTTGAGTGGAACTAGAGGCAGACATGATTAAACAAAGATGCTAGTAATAAGAAAATTGATTCTTCTTGTACAGAGACTCTCCCAGGCTCTGATACCACTTGTTGGGTCCACTAGATGTGGATCTTGCAGCCTGTTAGGGATGGTGGACGACTCCTGTAATCACAAGTCTATTCAGAGAGAGACTCTAGATGAATCACACAGTATAAGTGCGGAATACAAATACTATGAACAAGAAGAACAGAATAACTATAATGACTTGATCCTTTACTAAGGATTTCTAATATTAATATGAACTAGAATAATGTTTGATGAAGGTGTGTCTAACCCTTTTGCCTAAGGTTCCTTTTATATTACAAGGAAACCCTAATACATCAATAAACCAAAACGTGTAAAACTGATATACATATCCTTTCCTAACATAACTCATGCATATCCTAACAGAATACTCAAAATAATAAAGTTTGACTTTCTAAAGACCAGGAGCACGTGTTGCTCCTACTACTACTAGGACCGGGAGGAACTAAATACCTCCTAGTATACATATTACAAATAACTATTCCAAAGGTCCTAACAAACCTGATTAGGTTTTCAACTAAGCACACCACCATAGTGTATCTCCAGTGAGAAAACAGTGGGAAATTGACTTGTTGTAATAAAATCAAAGACAAATTATTATAAATTGATCATCTATCATACATTTTTTAAAAACCCTCAAATAATAAAAACTCTAAATTTAATTAAACCAAAATTGAAGATGTACTTACTGAATGTGGAATGGGGATCAAAAGAAAGACCAGGATGTCTCAATGACCATTCACTCACGAGCATTTTTAGGGGTGATTTTTTTTTGATAAATTAAAATGAATAGAACGGGGTGTGTGTTTTTTATGAATGGCAAAAGATCACGGGCTGAAGCTTATTAATGAGCGAGAAAGAGTAAAAGACAATATTACCCACACATAATAATAAGATAATAATGCCCTCACGTATGTATAACGTGACTCACTAAGTTGACGAAATCGTTAGAAATGGACCAAAAGTGAGGAAAGATTATATTTTTTTGATTAAGATCGAAACTCATTAAAAATTTAGATCAAAAGTGAAAAATGGACCAAAACACAAGGACCAAAAAAACAGTTAACTTTTAAAAAAATTATATATAAAATATATAAATTATGTATGAACTTATTTTTGTCTCATCAGTATCTCTCATTTTTGTTTTTCAAATGACAGGTACTTTGATGAGGAGGAGCTTAGGATTTTTACTAAAGAGAAATTTCTTGAAGCAAGATTAGTAGATTTCATCAATCGTATCAAAAACACAAAGCAACTCCTAGCATCCGAGGTTAAAAATTTGCCTAAGTGTGAAAAATTATTGAGTAAAGCAATTTCTATCATGGTGAGTTAAAAATAAGCTTTTATTGAGCTTCTGCTAGTTCATGAATAAAATTTACTTCTAATTGTTTACTTATAACGCGATATTGTTATGGAACCAGCTTGAGTTGAAGGAGGAAAAAAAGGGCGACCTATATTCACTTTCTCCTCATTTAGCCGAGGCTTATTGCATACGTGCTTTATGCAGACAAGACTTAGATGGAAAATCAAACTCAAAGGTACTCGTTACGTGCATTTTCATTCATTCATCATTTTGTCATATTATTTTTATCTTGTATTAACTTATGCGAATTCTCATCATTTACTTCGTCAGATTATCTATCATCTTTTAATTGATTTGTTTTCACCAGCGTATAATGAAAGATGCTCATTGTGCTTTGAAGTCTTGGTCGGAGATGCCTACACTACCTAAGAAGCATCTTAATATGTTATGCCATATATACGATTTGATATCGGTGAAGGTTTGTTCATTTTGCCTTACCTTTCATTTTAGGCTTGTAATGGTTGTCTCTTTATAATGATCCTTTCAATATAGGGAAATACGAAGCATCATGTTATGGTATATGATATTATGCTTAAATCCTTTAATTCGAAGAGCAATGACGATTTAAGAGACTGGTGTCTCAAACTTTGGCGTTCAAGAAGGGTTTCTCACACTTTATGTGGTTCACCCGTATGTGAAGAATTTCTCACTACATTATCAAAGTATTGCGAATGGTTTGATGATGGGGAAACATGGAAACATGGCATGGACGATATAGATGTTGTTGGATTTCAACATAAGCTAGCCGTTTCTTCATACGTACCATATCATCAAGACCCATCTGTCCATTCAAGTATCAACGATGTGGAGCAAGTTGCAACTGATCTCATTCAAAATGTATGAACCTTGGATTATATGCCATAACATTTGTGATTACATTTAGAGTTTGTATGTGTACTCATGCGTATCTTTATCCACCAAAACTGCTTTTTATTATAGGGTCCTTTATCAAGCAATTCTCAGTTTGTCATTGGACATCTATATTATGATGTTGCAGAAACATTGATAGCAAAAGGGGCAATGGTTCAGGTAAAATTTCTTTTCTTTCTTGAATCTGTAATTTTAAAGCTAATAAAGCCTTGTGAATATATAATGTCCTCACATTTTAATAACTAACCGGTGCCATTTATACAATTCGAAAATGAGCTCCTTGCAAACCGTCTAGTGTCTAAACATATGTTTTTGCACTTTTTACAATCTCTTGCAAAATTAGTTATTTTTTAGTTTCAAGCCTCCCCTTGAGTGATAGATCCATTTTTACCCTTTCCGGCTTTCTAATTTTCAGCATGATGTTGCTAGGGTATATTTACTTGAAGTAGAGAAATCCGTAGATGGATGGGATTTATTTCCTGGTTTCAATTACTTTTTATAAATGAATAAAGTTTACAGATTGTAAGAGTGATGCAATCCTGTGTAGACGGATGGGATTTACGGCCTGTTGTCGGCCTTTATGTTTTTCAATATATAACATGGAAGACTAAAATCAGAGAAGAGAATACGCAATTCATATATCTTATTATCTATGTAACTGTAACTTAACTACCATTCATCTTTCGTAACACTCATTAAAGATTGCATTGTTGCCAGATTAAATTTCATCTATATATCTTCTTTTTGATGAGTTATTTGTTGTGTTAAGGCGTTATTTTATGCAAGGAAAGCCTATAAACTGCGCCGTGAACTTCTTAGTGCGATGTTTTACATAAAACCACAAGAGAAAATCGTTGATGGTAAAAGGGAAGCCGGGAGCAAATACAATTATGATACTTGTAACATTGATCGGCAAGTGGGTACAACACCTTGGTCACATGATGAGGTTTCAAGTGACTCTACAAACTTAATTCTGACCCCATGGAACTTACTCAAATGTTTTCTAGAAAGTACCCTTCAGGTACAATTCTTAAAAGACACATCGAATCCATTTTCCTCTTTTATTTTCGTAAAACTTAAAATTGGTTGTGATGCTATTCAGTGTGGAAATCTGGAAGAAGATGCAATGCTTGCCAAAGACCTGTTATTAAATGGGAAGAACAACTCATGTTCACAAGGCTTAAGTGTATTTTCAATTCAATTTTCTCGCGCTTTAGGTATGTACTCCACATCTATAAATTATTTATGGCACTATGTATCTTGTATCTACCTTTTTGGACCGTCTATAGTAGTCGTAAGATATTCTTTTTACATTCTGTACTAAAAGACTTTCACTGTTAAACCTGGGTAACCTTTCAAATTACCCATAATAGGCTTGAGATACTTTGAAATAGCTTCCATATTATCAAAATCATATCCTGCGGTGTATCTCAAGAAATTTGGCCTGAAGGCCGGGAACTTTCTGCCCGCACAAGGCACGTCCCATAATTTTGAACTCGTTAGATTGACATATCTAATCTTTTGTTCACCATTATAGTCACTAAAATACCATGTCCTCGTGCCTACATTTCCCATATCAAATCAACAGCGTCACCATATAGGACATAGCACCCATTCACAATGAATTAAGGGGCTCTTGTTAAAGTAGCTACATTTCCTGAATACCATTGCTCCTCAAATTGTAATGGTCTGCACATTTAATCTCTTGCAGTGAAGATAGGCGCAGAGAGATAATAGAGTTACTCATTCACCCTTAAGCGTATCTCCTAAAACACATATCCAAAGACCCCTTTATAATATTTGCAGAGTTGCAGGCCCAGGATTTACCAATAATGAGATCATTTCATATTTCAAACATTTCATTGGCATTTGAAAAATAAGTGCTGATGAGTATCTTGAACTTGAGAGTTGAGAGCACAATGTACAACACTTCATTACCTTGTTAGGATACCATTTGCTTAGTCGATCTTGGGTAGGAAGTCTTTCATGAACCACCAACCATAAAATGAAAGCATTTCTTGGAATTAGGTTAAGATGCCAAACTACCTCATACCAATCCACTTCACTTCCATGATTACAAACATCATTCAAAACCCTGCTGCAGGGACGGAACCACTTGTACATGAGGGTATGCTATGGCCCTTCCCAAAAGTCTAAAAAGAAGTTCAATTCCATATGAATTATACAATTATGTGCAGCGAATTTTGGTCTACATCAATTATTTGACCCACCCTAAATATTTTGGCTAACCCACTACAAACACATTCTTTGTTGCAACTTCTAATAGCAAAAGTAAAAGAACCAACATTAGAACAATCCGATATTTAATAGCAGCAGCATATACTTATTTCTTAACTTGAAATTCATCTTTCGACTACTTTTCATCAAAAGTTGTTACTATACAACTGCCTTCTTGATATAAAATTTGATAGAGACCCTTTCTCAATGAATTTCCGAACTTATTTTCATTGTGCTTTTTCAGGAAGATGTTACTTCAAGCAACAGAATTGGGAGTTAGCTGAAGAGGAAATAAAAAATGCTCAAAAATTATGGGATGATGTTAACGAGAGTCATATATCCTGCTCGAAATGCAACGCAGTTTTAGAAGTTTCCATCAAACAGCAATCTGGCGATTTGTATCTTGAAACGAAGACCATAAAAGAAATTGGAGAAGTGATATCCTGTTATGTAAATTGTGAGGAAAAGCTCAAAAGTAGTATGTGGAAAAATAAATTTAGTAGTCCCGAGGAAGTTAGTACAAAGAGAATCTTTTGCGATAAATGTGAGATATCATCAGGGCTCGTTGCTGAAAACGATGGTGGAAGTTGTTGGCAATGTCTAACGTCAGGGATTATGCGAAGTATGTCACTGCAAAGTGTAGGTTATATGAAAGTCGAGTATATACGCAGAAGTATTTTGATCGGAGTACTTGGAAGGATAGGTAGGATAAAACACACTTAAACCCTGTACTTTATATTCTTGTTGTAGAAACTATCACACACATTTCTCATCCATCACATATATAACTCCAACCACCAACTTAAGTCGTTTCAATCAACTTTATTTACATTATAACATCGACCTACATCTGCAAGTTAGACACAAATACCGATAAGACCCTGAACATATATGTTCCATCGATAACTTTGAGAGTTATAAACATGGAGATTACTCTTGTAAATTAGAATAAGTCCCTATATGTCATGCTTGTTGCACTTTTTTTGAGTTTTAAGTATATATACAGATACAATGACAAGTTACTACATATTGAGTCACTTATATAGTAGGATACTGGATTTCTGATTCGTTTATAAGGTCCTATATCAACAAATTAGTGTTCTTTCTCGAATCTTATCATTTCTTCCTATAATTATCCCCAGGAAAGTGTCACAGGCTTCGGGAAGATAATTCCAAGGAGAAGAAAGTACTCCTTGAGAGACTATCCCTCTTTGTGGTTAGAAGTGCTTATAATAATCCCATTTCGTCCATATCAAATGACCTCATCTCCAAGACAATTCATATAAGATTGACGGGATTTGCATATAGCATTGACTATGCGACCACGATTTACGAGACTTGCTGCTTTTGTTTGAGGAATCCAAGGTACGAAACTGTATGGCAGATATTATTGGTAATTTCGTTGGGGTTATCTATACTGTCAAACAGTTTTTATGATGAGTAGTAACTGCCTTTTAATTTTACTAACGGTTTATTGTACTATTTTTTCAGCCAAAGGCCAAGAATTTCCATGGAAAAATTGGTGGGTGGGCTGAAATTATCATATATGCTCAGTCGTCAGGTGCCGACACTTCACCAACAGGTGATTATTATTCATGCTTTCGTTATGTAGTCCACCATATACGAGGAAATTTAATTTGTTCATGCTTCATTTTTTATGTGTATGTCGTCTAAGGTATTGACGATTATGCTAGGTTATAGAATCAACTTTTCTTGACCTGTGTTTGTCAATCACCTTCTCCCAACTAGGAGGTTTTTATTGCTTGAATGGAGCCATTATGCTTTCTATTTTCATATGAACTTCTTATGTTTTTGCTTGAATGTCAGCATAATCCCAACTTAGGCGATTCTAGCAATGCTCATCATTTTACAGGACACTTCTATTAGAAAAGTAAATAACACTCAGCATTAAGGCGCCTATATTATTTAAATTGCATGGTTTTAGCTGAAAGTGGACTGTTCTATGTGCTCAATCATACGGCAGCATAAAAATTAACACTAGGTATTCTGTTCACTTATTATTATCAGAATGCTCGAATTTAAATCATTTTTTAATCTTGTTTTGTTCTTTGAGTTAAAGGGTTACATGGCTTAATTTGGTCTATTTAGTTTCTTTTCTTTATCTTACGCGCCACAAGGTTAATATCTTCTTGTATTAAGTATTGTGAACGAGATTGTAAGAGCTCTTGACAGAACTCGACCTCAAGTATGTTTGATTGCTGACCACTGGTAACATCTCAGGTGTCGCGTTTGCTCGGCATTTTATATACTCAGGGCAAGGTAACTACTAAGCATGGTGATGCCCCATCTGTTGAGCAATGGGCCTCATACTTTCATCAGTCGTCTATTGGGGCTTATTTTAATAACATTGCTCGTATGAGAAACCTAGAAGGCCAGAATCCTATGGAAGATGTAAGTATTTCAGAAAAAACTTACTGCTGTGCACTATATACTTATTATTGGTACTGTTGTTATTCTCATTTTGTGAAACTTATCTTATATCTTTGTTAAGTATCTAGCCTACATTTTCACTTACGTTTGTTAATTAACATATCAGGTTGAGGTTAATATGTGATACGGTGACACCTTTCTTTGATTGAGTTACCTAATAATTTCTAGTTGACTATCATGTTTGTTTTTCTTCCCGATTTTTTAGGAGTATCATCATTTTATTATGAACATCTGTTCAACCATTTGCTTGAGAGAGAGTGTAGGTATATGTTCTAAAACTGATTAGACTAATTAACATTCAAGTCTAATAAAATGTGTTACATGGTAGAGTTTGGATATGCTTTCGCTGCACAAAGTAGTAATAATTACTTTTGATGGTGTCTGAGTATTTTTTTTAACAAATTTCAGATGTCTAAGAAACACGAACATAAATGGAATATAATTGATAAACAGCTTTCCTGTAGTTGTATCAACTATTTGATCCTTGAGCTATCAGATGATCATAGGCAGGATCTGCATCAGAAATTTAGTTGTTTTGTTGCATAATTCAGTAGGCTGTCTTTTTGGCAAAGTAGTCAAAATCATAGAATTAGCAAACACCATCTTAATAGTTCGTATGTAACGAAATTCATAGAAGATTTAGGAAGATTGGGGTTTAAGCATAACTTAATTAAAAGAGATTGGGGAATCTTGGATGAGCTAAGACTATAGTGCTATTCTACGATCTTAAGTATGTACCATTCACTTTCAATATGATTTTTTTTCCGGTTATCCTGTAAACATAGTTGACTTTGGTGAATACATTGTGTGCCTTTTATTTGACGTTATATAATTGCCACAGGATACTGAAGGGTTCCTTGAAGAATGTGTGAGGCAGTTCTTTAAAAAGCTTCCTGATTTTCCAATCATATGCTTTAGTATGTATGGAGAAGATTCACTCTTACCGAACGATATATTGCCCAGTAGTCCTACATCAGTGTGGATGCAATTCTCTCGTATAGGTTCAGATGAAGTACCTATCATTGTCGACATCGTCCCTATTATATCAAGCTTAAAAGGTAAATCTCGTCTTATAATCAGCATGGTAGATTTCATTTTACTTGAAGTCTTCTAATATGCAGAATTTACAACAGACACGGTTCAAAGAGATTTGCGTTTACCAATTATAAGCAGCGAAAGGAGAAATCTCACAGTTGTTGATAAGGTAGCATCTGTATTCAGATCTGTTCATGAAGTAAAAGCATTTTTAGTAAAGGATCAAACTCGACCGAGGTCTGAAAGAATGGAATATAAAAAATGGTTCAAAAAGTTGAAAAATCTTGATGGCTTTCTCTCTGGAATTTTAAGGTACGATTATGCTTAATCCTTAACAGTTATTTTGCTTCTGAATTCTCAACTAGTAGTTCTTGTGTTCATTGTTAAATTGTGCATTCACTGTGTTCATTGGGACCGTAATACATTTTCGTTTCATAATACAACCAATTAGATCACTTTTTTTTTATTATGAATCAGCTCCTTATAATTCGAAACACAATCTTACTTATATTTGAAAGATAAAGTTTATTTTTTTCTTTCTTCTCAGTGATTTGGAAACACAATGGTTTTCCCGTCTCAAAGAGATTCTTATGGGGGATCCCGTAGATTTCCCTGAAGATGGGCTAGAAGAAAAGACTCCCGATTCCCGTCAATTGCCTGTCATACTAGTCATGGATCCAGAATTGCAGGTACTTTTTATATCCTTGTCCAAAGTACAGTTTGTATATTATATTAAATTTAGGAGTTAGGAGGGTATACATATATAGCCTTCTAACCTGTGTTGTAGTTTCTTAAGAGTATGGTGAACACGTAGCATCTTACATAGTGGAGGGTCCAGAAATTTGAATCAGCATACACTATTTACTATTTAGTAATTATAAGTGATCAGAGTTGTATTTTATCAACGGTTATGTGTCACTTTTTGCAAGGATAGCACTCTTCATGATCTTGCTATAATAAACTGAAAATGGAAAATCTTTACTCTGTGATCAGGACAGTTGTGTTTATATCTGCCACTGATTGACATTGTAACACACAAGTTAATATCAACATGTTTACTTGCAGATGGTACCGTGGGAAAGTATGCCATTTCTGAGGCTCCAAGAGACATATCGTATGCCATCCGTAATGAGTATTTTCACAACGCTTAATAGAAACTGCTCTTATGAGGATACAGGTGTATACCCTGTGGTGGATCCACGTCAAGTATATTTCGTGTTGAATCCACAAAATAATCTTCCAGAAAATGAAAATATACTCCTACCGGTGTTTAAGGATAACAAATTCATGGTGAGAGATTGAATATGTTGCATTACACGATTAAGAATAAACCCACATGTTATGAATATAACAATTTTTTTGTTATTTAATGTCTATGCAGGGACAAGCTGGAGAGTTTCCTAGTTCGGATTTGCTTAAGGAGGTGTTTAAGATATATGACATATTTCTATTTAATGGCCATGGTACCGGTACGCGTACTTTACATCTTGCCTTTCATTAAGGACATTATTCTTACATCATTCTAGCTTAGATGAACAATCACAAACTCAATCATACCAAACTGCACAATAAACATTAATTAAGCTCTTCTACCATTCTCAGTTAAAAACAAAATAAATCCAAGGAATAATGCAACTATATGATATGTTGGATTGATCTGTATAGACATTTAAATTATCCGTTATCGCTTTAATAGTGCATACATAGTATTTCTATTTTTGCGTTATATAGTCTTGTAACTAAAAATTTAAGATCTTTTTGATATAGGGCTCTCTCGTATGACTAACAGTATAAAAGAGGAATTTGAGAGTACTTCATCTATGGTTTTGATGGCATGCAATAGCGGAGCTATAAAGCTGAATGGGTCATACAATCCGACTGGTCTTATTCTCGATTACATTTTATCCGGTTCTCCTGTAATCACAGCACACATATGGCAGATAAGATCCAGTGATAGTATTATGATGATCCAGTGTATGGTCAAGTATTGGAAACGAAGAATACGTCTAAGGACAATGGCATCATCTGTTGCAAGTGCCCGTAAAAGTTGTGAATTACCTTACATAGAAGGTGCAGGATTTGTCTGTTATGGCGTGCCAACGATTATAAGAAGGAAAGTTCCGCTAACTACTCTTGAAGATGGATAGGTATAGTTTCACCAGGAACCTTCCAAAACCTGCAATCTTATTTCTTGATGACATAGATACTACTACTACCATGGGTTTAATTAGGTTTAAATGAGTCTGATACTAAATGAATAATTTCCTATGATGTAAGCTCGTGCGTTGTTGCATGAACATTGAAGAAATTGAAGTTTTTGTATTTAAATTCATTCAGGATATGCGTAAGCCTATATTTTCGAAGATGTAATTAGCGGATTGAGTAACGAGACACAAGTTACCAAAATATAAGATCTGTCACATACATTGAGTACATGAAGGCATGGAGCGAATGAATTATGGAGCAAGAAAACTTGATCCAGCTTTCTCGCCATATTCTTTGTTACATTGAAGAAGCTACGGCTTTTAATCTTTACTTTTGTTTCTCTCTACGGCGTAAAGGAACAGGACCATGAACTGGTGTTTTCGACTTTGTTGTATTTCAAACCCAGGCAGCTTTGAAGATCGGAGATGGGATATGTAAGGGTATCGGACCATGAACTGGTCTTTTCGACTTTGTTGTATTTCAAACCCAGGCAAGATCAAAGATGGGATGTAAGGGTATCGATGGAAATTTAGGGTTGGAAGGCAACACGAGATTACAACTAATAGTTACCAGACGACGTGAACCTAATTACCAGACGACGTGAACCTAAGTACACAAATATACCCGACTCGTCAAAAACTAATTTTTGCACAAGTCCACCTCTACCATTGAAGTAGCAAGCAAGTTCTATTCGAGATGTATTTGGTATGATCAAAAGCCGTGTGAAAGAACACCTTCCAAACTCGTTTACCTTTTCTGTGCATTTCATTCTTTAAAACAATGAAACATGCCGAAAAAGAGAATACATTAAACTAGAAAGATGACTGCAACCTTATTTTTAAGAGGAACTTGTCCAGATAAACAAAAACCCGTAAACGGTCATACTAGTTACACAAAAACTATGCAACAGATTTACTGCAAAATTCTAAATCCAAAGCAGCAACTTAAAGGCTCTCAAAAGCTAGCCATATAATGACTAAAAACCACTTATTATTTTCAACTCATGATCGTTAACCTTTTGAACAACTTCATTTAGTCACAGGGTACGCGCCGCCGCATCGCGCGGGTACCCTGCTAGTATGATACATACGTATCATATATGATGTGTTGACAACTTACCATATATGATGCATTAGTATCATATTTGATAGTCCAAAAAAAACTTGTAAAATAAAGTCAAAATTGAAAAAAACACACCAACTAAAAAAACTAAGGGATTAAACACAACTTCTCATGACTCATTGATATATGATTATCCAAAAAAATAGAGTATCAAAACAACTTCTCATCTCATGAATCAAAGTGATCAAGACGAAATGGCATCATACATCATAATGACATGTTCAGAAACTGCAAACAGTAAATAAAATAGAAAATATCCAAAAAAAAAACAAATCTTCTTTTATTCAACTTCATCCACTTGTACTTGCATCTGCAACAGGTGGATCCTCTCCACCTGACAACGACTTCCTCCAATCGCTTACCAGTGCAAGTCCTCTTGTTATGATCAGTATCTCCGCACACCGAACATGAATTCTTGTTCTTCTTGATTTTCTCAATAGCTTTCTCTTTTCCACCTTTAATACACAGCTTTTGACGTCCTGGACGGCCTCTAGGACTTGCAAGACCTGGATTATCAACCAAACGTACCGGCGAATAAGAGACACCCACAAGCTGCTCCAAACAGTCAACCTTCCTCTTAGATGGGGGATTCGGGCAATCCGCTTCAACATCTATCTTCAGCTGCTTCAACTTCTCAACAAAAGCACCCAACCTAGGCTCGTCTTTGCTTAACAAATGCACACAGTGATCAACAATAAGTGTCGCCTCGCTCGCATAATTCTCGACAACAACATTCTTCTCCCCATACCTATTCCTCTTGTTCCTCAACGTAGCAGGGATGAGGTTCTTGGTCCAACACCTAAAAATGTATTGCTGAGGGATCATCTCGATGTTGGGGTTCTTAAACACGCAAAAAATATGCTTGCATAATATCCCAACCCTCATAAACAACTGGCATGTACAAATAACTGAACCATCATATACGTTGCGCAAGACTTGGAAAAAAGCCAAAAAAAAGAAACAAAGGAGTGAATATCATATATGATAAAGAAATACAAGAATAATATCATATATGATGACATGTACTTAACATATATGATATATCAAAAAAAGTAAAAAAATATATCAACCAATAAATCACATACCTTGTACAAACCATCTTCTCTGGTAAACATATCAACCTTATCATCTTCGTTCTCCTTCTCCTTATCATTGTCATTTTCATTCTCTTTCGCATTCTTACAAGAATCGCCAACTTTAGCCTTATCAGAAACCTTATCCTTCGTCTTCTTCTTCTTCTTCTTCTTCTTCTTACCAGGCTCTTCATAAACAAAACGCCTCACTCTGATAACAGAAACCTTAGATCCCTCGGCCACACTCTTAGCATCTATTTGGCAATACAACAATCCGACAAAAATCTCTTTCTAAACCAATTCAAACAGATTACGAGTGTAAACCATTGTAGCATGTTTCTCAATCTTGAGTAGAGTCCTGAACTTTGGAACGATATCCATTGTATTATGGTCCATTCTCTCTTAAACGATCCTTTGCTTCTCCATCGCCGTCTCAAAGCAATTCATAAAGTTCATACTCGGACCAATGTACATGTTCCACACAATCTGGTTCAACTTCTCTCTAAAATTGGTCTCGTTGTATACTTTCTCACATATTTGAAAGGTAAAATGAATCAAAACTATAAAGTATGATAATAAAACCACAAACATACAAAAACCAAAAGCATTGAATCAAATTCTGTTCTCACATCATATATGATGCTACTTCATCATATATGATACTACTCAAACATCATATATGATGCTACTTCATCATACATGATACTAGTCTAAAAAAAGTACCTTCGCTGGAAGCTTCTACGTGATATGCGACATGCACATCCTATGCTTTGTACCAACAAACTCAGCTTCAATGGCATTCCTCATCGCCTTATCTTGATCAGTCACTACTATACTAGGTGCTTTACCAAACGCTTTAATGAAGGCTTTAAGTAACCAAACATAGGATTCCGTGGTCTCGAACTTGAGCAAACCAGCAACAACCGTAGCACACTTCCTATGGTTGCCAATCGCCGTAAAAGGAACAAATACCATTTTGTACTTGTTTGTCTTAAACGTACCATCAAAAGATACAACATCACAAAACTCCTTGTAGTTGTACTTGGACACTTCATCAGCCCACAATAAGCCAATAAGCTCAGCCTTGTTAACCAAATAATCAAAAGAAAAATCAGCAACATACTCCTTCCTCTTATCCATCTTGTTTATCAACATCTGCGTGTCATAGTCCCCGATGTAACAGTTGACGCTACAGAAGAAGTTCTTAAAGTCAACGGTAGTACCGTGAACGAGCAGATAAGAACCCTTAATCCCGGTCAGAAGGTGATGAGCTCTTGTAGCACCGATATTCACACTCGTAGCCTTGACAATAAACACTTGCTCCGCCTATGTTAACTGCCTCTGATTCTTAGACAGATGCTTGTACCCTTCGCGTTCAAGCTCATGATTGTGGATTGCAAAAAATAACTTAGAAACTAGAAGGGGGGGGCGGTTGAATAGTTTCTCTTCGATTGGCAACCAAATTAAAATTACTTTCGATTTGGTTTGTATCAAAACTATTTTTTTGCTTGAAGCTAAGTTGCATAATGATTAGGTTTAGTTCAAATGCACTAGTAAAGATAATAGGTAAGTGTAATAATAATGAAATAAGTAAAGAGTAAGGAAGGAGACAACCTAGTGGGAAGACACCAAGATTTATAGTGGTTCGACAACGAGGCTCTATCCTCGTTTCTACTCCACTCCTCGAGTACACCAACTCGAGATTTCCACTATATCCACAAGCTCCCTTCTTGGCGGAGAAAACCTTACATCGTCGCTTACATTATTTTTCGACACTAAGCTAAATGTCGAGACCTAATCTTTAGCTAGGACCAATCTACACAATGTTGCCTACTTCACAATTTAACGACACAAGGCTAGATGTCGAGTTCTAATCTTAAGGTAGAACCAATCTTCACGACGTTGCCTACTTCACCATTTTACGACACAAGGCTAGATGTCGAGTTCTAATACAAAGCTAGAACCAATCTTCACGACTCTTCACTTTGAAGCCAAGTGAGAACTTCACACAACACAACTACTAATCACTTTCAAGTTTAGTGAGAACTCACAAGACACAACCACATCACTTTATAGTTTAGTGAGAACTACTAATCAAATCTATTACAACTCAACTAGACTTATCCAAGTACACACATGTAGCTTGGATTTACACAACACAAATCCAAGCAAACACATATGCAATGGATGTACACAACAAATCCAAGTATTCATAAATAACTTGGATGAACACAACTAGTCCAAGTATTCATAAATACAATGGATTGACATAAAACAAAAAGGGTATCATGATGAATATGACTAGCTCATAGATTCATCTTTATCACAACACTTGTGAGTGAGTGATCTTCTCATTAGACAAGGTAAAGGAGGGGATCAAGAGGATAATCATATGTAAACATCCTTAACACTTTAAGTGATCATCTACTAATGATTATGCTATAGAAAAGAGAAAGGGGGCTGAGAAAAACGTCCAAGAGGCTTGTTAGAAAATGAGATTTGACCCACTATTTAAATGAGACAAAGTATAAC
The DNA here is from genome assembly GCA_025667525.1 of Glebionis coronaria. NCBI lineage: Eukaryota > Viridiplantae > Streptophyta > Magnoliopsida > Asterales > Asteraceae > Glebionis > Glebionis coronaria. Next base: position 39,658,103 of record CM046879.1, read on the forward strand.
GGATATATAACGGCTATCTGGGCGCGGTACCTTATCTACCCCGGCGGTTCCATATCGCTAAGGAACCGCCTAGCTACTTAAGGTTCCGCCCCTAGAGTACGCTCTGTTTTTTGTCTTTTAGTGGTGTAGGAATATCTGAGGTATTTGAAGCCTTCAAAGGATATTCTAATAGCATTTGGATTATGCTATTTTCAAATTTTCATTTTCCATTTTAATAAAACATTTTCTAAAAAAGAAAGTTTATTAAAAAGTCTTTTGTCATATTAACAAAAGTGAGTTTTAAGAATAATCACTTTGATGATCACTAAGTATGATTAAGAAAGATTAGTGATATGATTATTACCTTGATGATAGTGTTAGTTAAATAATTCGTTTTTATGTTTTACACTAAATGTGTTGTATAGTTTGTTGTGATCAAAACTAAGAAAGATTAGTTAACACTAATAATGTTTTTAGGCATCACTTGCATTAACAATCTCCCCCTTTTTTATTACGACAAACTATAAACTCATTTGCATAGAAACACAAAATAACGAATTATTAACGAGTTTATCACTATCATTTCTCCCCCTTTGTCGTAGCAAAAAGGTTAGCACAAGTCTTTGAAGAACATCGAACTTTGCTAGTAGCTCCCCCTTGGTGGTTGCTCCCCCTTGCTTGGGGCACCAAGTATATGAGCTAAGGTGACATGCTACACAAAGGTTAGTAGAAAGGAAAGAAACACCAATGTATATATGATCACTACCTACTAAGTAACTTGAGAGGGAGAGAGAGAATAAATCTCAAATTAGAAGCAAGTATTTTGCTAAGTTTGTCCAAAAAGGTAATTGACAAAATCAAACTTCAATCCAATGAAGATGATAAGCTTGTCAATGGGTTAAAGTTTAGAATTGATGGAATCATCCATAAGCAATTGTAAAAATTAACCATGATCAACTCAAAATAGAACTAAAGGGATAACACACAAATGTTACATAATAGAAAAGACACAACAAAATAGATAGTCATACACATAATATGAGTATCTAAAGCAAAAGATATGGAAAATAAACCATAAAGCATAAGCTATTCTAATAGTGATAATTTTCCAAGATTGCTAGAAAATAAAAGACTCTAAAGCAACTAAAGTAATAAAGACTCCAAGAGTAGTTAGTTCTTTAGTTGGAAAAATAAGATGACGATGCATCATTCGAAGTTTTGTCCACCGGAACGAAAACTTGAATATGAGGTCGAGTGAGGAGGAATTCAAGAAAATTTAACTTCTCATACACATGAGCAAGTTCAATTTGTTGAAATCGACAACAAGCACACGAGGATCCATGATGCAACACAAAATCGGTTGATGAGGGTATGGCATCAAACCTAGGGTTTGGTGGTGGAGGGGTAATGGGTTTGGAAATATTTTCACAATGCCTTGTGAGGTTTGGGAAGGTTGAAAGATCATTGAGTTGAGGGGTATTGAAGGATTGTGGTGGTGGGGGAACATTTTCTTTAGCTCCGGTGATGGGGTTAATGGTATAAGTCTCATTCCAATACTTGATTGGAGAGAAGGTAGGGTTTTTGGGTGGTTTGGAGGAAGATGGTTCATTCTTCTTAACCCAAATAGGTCGAACCGAGATTTTCGGTTTCTTTGAAGGCTTGGATGAGGAAGCTTTGGGTGAGTGGGGTTGTGACAAAGAAATGTCAAGGTTAGGAATGGAGGAGTTAGGCATTGTAAGGGTGTGAGAATGAAATCTCAAGGTTGGGAAGGTGTGAGAATGAAATCTCAAGGTTGTGTGAGAATGAATTCTCAAGGTTGGGAAGGTGTGAGAATGAAATCTCAAGGTTGGGGTATAAGTAAAATGTAATCAAGGTAAGAATTTGAATACAAAAAGTGAAGTGTCAAGGAATGTTTAGCCAAATTGAGCAAACAAGGAATCTTGACAGGGTATAGGGTTTTAAAAGTTTTGACCAAAAAAAATCATCAAAAATTGATTTCTGTCCGCGGTACCTTAAAGGGACCGGCGGTTCCTTATCACATAAGGAACCGCGCGACTTTTAGTGAGCCGCATCCAGTGGACATGAAACCATGTTTTTCCAGGGTTTTGGGAAAAACTAAGACTTTTTCAAAAAGTTGCAAATCTTGGAATTTTACCTCTATTAGCACCAAATTATGCTAGGGTTGCATAAAGCAACACATTCACAAAGAATGTGTTGACAAAGGGTGACAAAATATTTGAATATCATTTTGAACCAATTTTAGTCAAGTTTTTAGAGGTTGTGATAGATTTAGGTTCAATTTTAATTTCAAATTAAAGTTGATTAATGTGCACATAAGGATAGAAACACATAAAGCTAAATCCATAGATCAACAACATGAAACACATATGAAGGAAGCAACTACAATGACAACTAGAAAAGAAAGACAACTAACTATTACAAAGCTAGCTTAACATTAGATCTAGATTAGTAGTCTTCTTTGGCTTGGTTTTGTTGAAAACCATTTATTTAGAAAACTTCATCATTCATCTCCTAGGAGGAGGCATGGAGAACAAGGCAAGCAAGAACTCTTGCAACCTCCTATGTAGTCCAAACATTTCCATCCTAAGGTTATGGATGATGTAGTGGTTGTAAAGACAACATGGACAACTAGGACCATGTGTTTCTTGAAACCCATAGTATGGATCACCCAAAAGGAGGGAAAGTGGAACACCCAAAATTAGAATGTTTGAGTTAGGTGGAGGTGGCGGAGGCATGTTCTCCAAGGGTGATATGGGTGAGTGTGTTTGCAAGTTCTCCAAAGTTGGTGAAATGGGTGAATTTGGAGGGGTAAATGGCGAAGTCACCAAGGTATCATCAAAGTCATTCACAAAGGGAATGCTTTGGATTGGTTGGGGTTGTGTGGTAACATCCAAGGGTGCACTTGGAGTGAAGGGTGAAGAGAGCTCATTCATTATTGAGTTGAATGAAGAAGAGGTAGAACCAATGGAGTGGTTAGTACCATGGGTGGATGTTGTCTTGCATGGTGCAAGGGGTGGTGAAGGTGATGAGGAAATGAGGATTGGAACCATCTCATTTTTGGGTGTGTGAAAGGGTGATGAGTTAGGCTTGGGTACCTTAATCATAATCTTAAGTGTTTTTCTTGGGGTGTTTGAGGTTTTTGTATAAACCATGGTTGACAAGGATGGTTTAAGGGTTAGGGAAGGATGTTTTGATGTGTGAAGAACATGACTAACAAGGTGGGTTTAAATGGGTGAGGGAATGATCCAAACTAGTAATGGGTTAAAATCATTTTAGGTGAATAATGAATTTAGGTAACCTAGTTTAGGAAATATGCAGGTTTTTGTAAAGAATCATGAAAAGTTTACACAGATTAAAGAAAATAGTGTAAAGCAAAAGATTCTGTCGGACACAGTGGCGGCGGTTCCTTATCTAGGACCGGCGGTTCCTTATCGACAAGCATCCGCGGGTCGATATGGAACCGCGACCAGAGGTCTTTCAAAAGTTTCACATCCCAAATTTTGGTTAACTCAGATTTTTACCAAAGGATTCACAAGCCAAAGTTAACTACTGATCAAAATCTAAGAAGCTAACTATCATAAGGCATGCACAAAGCTATGTAAATCACAAACATAATGGCATAAACAATATTTAGGATCAAAATAAATAACAATCCAAACATGTAGCATAAGTTAATACACATCCAAGATAAAAAAAATTGTTCAACATTACATGTTTACCAACATGTATTCTTTGAAATACTTCAAAGCTTTCACCTTCTCTTTTTGCCCAATCCCTTGATCATATTCCCCAAATACTTGAATCCCTTTCTTGATTAAACCCGGTGTTCGTGCAATTCCCCTCGAGTTCTAAGATTTTCACGGTAGAGATGCTCCATATTGAGATCTTCCGGTACTTCACTAGAATGATGAGGCAGAGGAGCTAAGTCTTCAAATTCATCCTCGAATGGGCTTGAGGATGGATGGGAATTACTCGAAGAGTTGAAATGAGAACTAGTACCGACGCCATCACCATCACTTGTTGGCATTCGGGTGTCCTCATCATCCATCTCTTGATGATCGGATTTTCGTGAACCTCGGTCACTTCTAGGCTTTCGTTCATATACCTCTTGAATAGGTAACATAACCCGTTGAACCGGGTGAAAGCGAGAAAGATCGAGATGAGGAAAATCTTCACCGACCCTTCTAAAAAGGCGAGTAAGAAGCATAGCATAGGGAAGGTTTGTTATGGGCTTTGAAAGGGCATAATTGATTCGTCGAGCGATATAGAATGCCAAATTGTACTTGGTGGATGTAAAGATGCAACTCAACATATGCACCATACAAGCCGGGATATGATCTCGGTTTCCACCAAGACAAAAGACATTCTCCCTAAGGATATTTGCCCATTGGACCATAAAATCCTTAAGGTCTCTAGAGAGCACTTCATATCGATTCACATTTCGTAAATTTGAATGAAGGCTTCTCACAACGTTTCCATCACGCTCTTTCGAAATGATGTCAAGGATGAACTCTAGATCAATTTCGGTGAGGTCATTTGGAGGTTTATCGTAGGATTCCAAGAGAGCATCAAGTCTCCATTTATCCGTAAAACGACAAGTGCCTTCATATGGCACACCGAGAATTTCACCAAAGTTTTCGAGGGAATATTGAATCAATTGATCATTCAACACGAAACAAATGAAAATTTCTCCATTGTATTCAAGCATGGAGTAGGTGCTAAAGAATTCAAGAAGGAATAAGGGGTAAATATCTTCTTCTATGTTGAGCAAGCAATCAAACCCCGAAAGCTCAAACATAGATTGGATATAGTCATAACCCGTTATTTCCTTGTCAACGACTCTACCCTCATGGAAACAACGAGTAGAAAGGGATGGAAAAGTGTTTTGAAGTTGGGGGGAAGCATAGGTTTGGGAAAGGTTTGGCATGTATTGTCTAGTGTATTGATGATCCTTTTGAAATTGAGAAGGCATTATTAGTACCTAAATTAAACATAAGACAATATTTTTCCAATCACTCATATGAAAAGTAAAATAAAAAAAATCAAAAATATGAGAATGTGTTATATCAATTTCTTGACAAACAAAGGATTGAATCCATATCATTCTCATGTTCACAATGTAGCTATTCCATTATTAACCAAGAACACATGATCTATGTTAGATCAACAATGGATTAGAACATTGGTTTTTCAAAACAAGGTTTTTAGGTAAGCATTAATAATGTCATTACCTACTTGTTCATGGGTTCATCTCAAATCCATCTTTTAATTAGAATAATTAATCAAAATTCGGATTTGTTCTATAAGTGGGTTTTAGTGAAATCTTAATGAATATGAACCTAAGGAATCATAGTAAAATAACCATGTCAACCCACATTCCTATTAAGGTTTTAATTCAATTTCAATTTTAAAAATCCCCAATTATGAAAGGATGAACCCTAGAGCAAAATAGATGAAATTGAAAGAAAATACTTACAATTAATTGATGTTAGATGAAGGATGAGTGAAACCCACAACTTGGAATCAACTAATTTGAGTGATTGAAGGTTTTTGAAACTTCAACAATGGTGGAAAAGATGAAACCCGTCAGCTGTGTGTTTTGGGGAGAGAGAGATAGTGGTTTGAAAAGGAATAAAATGATCAAACTGGCGCTCTGACTCAAGTTGCTGCCCGCGGTTCCTTATCGATAAGGTACCGCGGTTTGAACCGCCAGAGATAAAGAACCACCTACAGAGGCTGGTTTTTATCAATGAAAAACGCCAAATTTTAAAAACCAAGTTTTTCTAAAACACTTAAAAATATATCATGAGCCATTTAGAATATCATTGGATCATCATAACACTAAGCAATATGCCTTAACGAAGGATTACGAGTTAAATCGAGATCGAAAAGAATTGAAACGGACAAACGACTACTCGTAGCAAAACGGCAAAGTGGAGAGAAGTCAAGGGAAGTGAATCAAGACTAGGATTAATGCTCAAGGGAATAATGACAATCTTCAGATAATGAAAACGAAGAGCTTGTGTCATATATAGTGGTTTAAGACGTGCCTTTCCGGCGAAGTGTTAAACGGCTTTGGTAATGAACAAATACAAAGCAAATATTGAAGCATAGACAAGATCACTTTCAATAATAGTCTTAGTCTAAACCAAGATATGAGCAAGGTATTGATTCACTTTCTCTCCCACAAAGGGCCTACTAACAGTATGGGTGCAAACCATGATATCATGCTTGATACTTTAAGCTACTACTAACTCACTCTTCATCACCATAGTGAGTCAAGTATCCAAGCAATGAAGGTTTGAGAGGATAAAAGGAAAGAATCACAAACTACAAACAAATTTCAAGGCAAGGATGCCAAGAGCAAGCACATAGTCATGTAATGATCAAAAGAATGATCAAAGGGCGTGTGGAAGAACGAAAACGTACCTTGGCCACAAGAGCATTCCAATCCATCACTGCAAGCCTCAAGAGTGACTAAGATGAATACTAAGTCTTCAATGACTAGTTTTATTCCCAATCATCATTCAAAGAGATTGAAGATCAATGAAGATGAGTCTTCTACAAGTGCAAGTAGCTCAATCTGCAATCAATTCAATGATTGATCTTCATGAGTACCTACACAAGACAAGATGCAATCTAGTAGATACATTTCAAGAGTAGATCTAAAATGTATAAATGCTACTAATCTAAGTGGGATGTAATATTACCAATTAAAAAGACCTATTTTCAAAGAAAACATAGTTTTGACCAAAGAGAAACTTTAGTACAACTTGACCTTCTAATTTGAGGAGACAATAGATCGATCCAAGATTCAAAGTACAATATACTTCAAAGATCTTGAGTGACCATCGCTCTGATACCAATTGTAGAAACTAGAAGGGGGGGGGGGGGGGGGGGGTTGAATAGTTTCTCTTCGATTGGCAACCAAATTAAAATTTCTTTTCATTTGGTTTGTATCAAAACTATTTTTTTGCTTGAAGCTAAGTTGCATAATGATTAGGTTCAATTCAAATGCACTAGTAAAGATAATAGGTAAGTGTAATGATAATGAAATAAGTAAAGAGTAAGGAAGGAGACAACCTAGTGTAAAGACACCAAGATTTATAGTGGTTCGACAACGAGGCTCTATCCTCGTTTCTACTCCACTCCTCGAGTACACCTACTCGAGATTTCCACTATATCCACAAGCTCCCTTCTTGGCGGAGAAAACCTTACATCGTCGCTTACATTATTTTCCGACACTAAGCTAAATGTCGAGACCTAATCTTTAGTTAGGACCAATCTACACAACGTTGCCTACTTCACAATTTAACGACACAAGGCTAGATGTCGAGTTCTAATCTTAAGGTAGAACCAATCTTCACGACGTTGCCTACTTCACCATTTTACGACACAAGGCTAGATGTCGAGTTCTAATCCAAAGCTAGAACCAATCTTCACGACTCTTCACTTTGAAGCTAAGTGAGAACTTCACACAACACAACTACTAATCACTTTCAAGTTTAGTGAGAACTCACAAGACACAACCACATCACTTTATAGTTTAGTGAGAACTACTAATCAAATCTATTGCAACTCAACTAGACTTATCCAAGTACACACATGTAGCTTGGATTTACACAACACAAATCCAAGCAAACACATATGCAATGGATGTACACAACAAATCCAAGTATTCATAAATAGCTTGGATGAACACAACTAGTCCAAGTATTCATAAATACAATGGATTGACATAAAACAAAAAGGGTATCATGATGAATATGATTAGCTCATAGATTCATCTTTATCAAAACACTAGTGAGTGAGTGATCTTCTCATTGGAAAAGGTAAAGGAGAGGATCAATAGGATAATCATATGTAAACATCCTTAACACTTTAAGTGATCATTTACTAATGATTATGCTATAGAAAAGAGAAAGGGGGCTGAGAAAAACGTCCAAGAGGCTTGTTGGAAAATGACATTTGACCCACTATTTAAAGGAGACAAAGTATAACGGATATATAACGGCTATCTGGGCGCGGTACCTTATCTACCCCGGCGGTTCCATATCGCTAAGGAACCGCCTAGCTACTTAAGGTTCCGCCCCTAGAGTACGCTCTGTTTTTTGTCTTTTAGTGGTGTAGGAATATCTAAGGTATTTGAAGCCTTCAAAGGATATTCTAATAGCATTTGGAATATGCTATTTTCAAATTTTCATTTTCCATTTTAATAAAACATTTTCTAAAAAAGAAAGTTTATTAAAAAGTCTTTTGTCATATTAACAAAAGTGAGTTTTAAGAATAATCATTTTGATGATCACTAAGTATGATTAAGAAAGATTAGTGATATGATTATTACCTTGATGATAGTGTTAGTTAAATAATTCGTTTTTATGTTTTACACTAAATGTGTTGTATAGTTTGTTGTGATCAAAACTAAGAAAGATTAGTTAACACTAATAATGTTTTTAGGCATCACTTGCATTAACAATAACCTAATTCGAAAAAAAATTAAAAACAAAAATTGGGACAAATTCAATGATAAAGCAACCGTTTGTTTGTAATTTAATCGACTGGGACAAATTCAATTAGACAATGTATAAAATATAAACCGTAATTTGTTTGTAATTTAATTAGACACTGTGTAAAGAAACCCTAATTCGAAAAAAAATTAAAACCAAAAATTGGGACAAATTTAATGACAAGACAAATATAATATGCTAATACATACTTTTGCACCCATAATTAATTAACAAGGACCACCAATTGTCTGGGATTTGAGGATTATGTGGGGAAACAATAAAAGATGACTGGCCAATTGTTTTGGAGACTTATAACTGGCTAAGGGAACAACCGATCAAACAGTACATGCAAAGGTCGAGATTCAAAAGTAAGTTAGTATAATGAGAGAAAAAAAGATGATTACACACATCCATAAAAGTGGTAAGTTTAATGTATTTTTAAATAATTTTTTTGCAACAAAATAAAACCTTTCTTTTTAGTTTTTGTTAACATTTGATAATTGTATATTGGGTAAAAGCTATATATTACCCACGAACTTTTGAATTTGTCCATGATTAACCAATGAACTCAATTAAATACTATATTAACCAATATACTTACAATTTTTGTATAAAATTCACCCTTTTTGCAATCGGGTACCAGTTAACTTATCCACATCATATTTTTTTTTAAAAATATCTCATCATCATCACCAAAATCAAATACCTATCCATAAACAAAAAAAACCACCGAGTGATAAAAGAAATCAAATCCATTATCCAACATCACTCTTAACATTACAAACACCTATATCACAATCAAATAAAAACCGACACTATAACTTAAGAACCCACATGTTTATCTTTAAATCACACCGAATTTGTTGGAGGATTTTCAATTTGCGATGGAATACAAAATGGGAGATTGTTGTAATAATCGGATGAGGTGTTTAGTCTCATGGGGTTTGGATTTGAATAATAGATGTATGAAATTAATATTTCGGATTCGAGGTTTCTTGTTTCAATGATTTGAGAAATTGAAGTTCGCTCTCATAACTCTCTCCGTCACATTCAATTGAGATAAATAAATAAAGTTGGGTCTTTTCGTTGTGGCCACACGAAGGGATTTGAGTTAAATTGAAGATATTTAATTGATGTTGTCGAAGAGTGATTTGATTATGAATAATGAAGAAGCTGACGAGGTAACTGGTTGATTTGTTTGCTGTGTAGAAACTAGAAGGGGGTTGAATAGTTTCTAGTTACTTTTTCAAAACATTTCGCATAACTCATTGTGCTCGGTTCTTTAAACATGTCAGCGGTTCGTTATCACTAAAGAACCGCGTGTCCTTTTAAGGAACCGCCGACAGTGAACTAGGTTATTTATTACATGTTGATCTTAAACAATCCTTGGTATCAAATTCTCGATCAAGCTTGACTAGATATGAGATGTGTTTGATTGAAAAATAAATACTACAAGTAAGAAAACACACAAGCACATCAAATCAAGAGTACATCAAGCAATAGTCAAAACACTAAGCACACACGTACTAAGCATAAGCTTTTCCGCAACTAGGATATTTATACTAAGTGATGTACACTTGACAATAATCTAAACATGAAGCACACACGTACTAAGACATAGCTTTTCCGCAACTTAGATGTTTAGATTATGATATGCACACAACACACAACAACATATAAATGCATCAATAAGAGTAAAGACATAAATGTAAAGGAAAGTACCGACACGATGATTTATAGTGGTTCGACCACGAAGCTCCTCTTCGCCTTAATCTACTCCTCGAGTACACCTTACTCGAGAGTTACTTCATTAGTCAACAAACTCCTTAAGGTGGAGAAACCATACACAACGTCGCTTATCCAATTTCTGACTTTAAGCTAAAAGTCGAGTCCTAATCTTAGGTAGGACCAATCTACACAATGTCGCCTACTTCACCATTTTCTGACACAAGGCTATATGTCGAGTCCTAATCTTAGGTAAGACCAATCTACACCCATCTACACCGATCTTCACACTAGTTATGTTTTATGGCCCAACATAACAAACCTTGTGTTTTATGGCCTAAACACATAAACCATATAGATCTAAGCACACAACACTTAGATCTATGACTCTAACACTATATCCAAGTATTAACAAACTTGGATCTACACAACTAACACCTAATCCAAGGATACCCATCACTTGGATCTTCTACCCTTACAAACACATCCAAGTGAACCCAACATTTGTATCTTCTACATATACTTAGTAGGAAAATAATGACTTGATCTAGAAGGAGAGATCTTCATCATGTTATGAACCTAACACTTCATGGTAATGAAAGTGTTCTTCTTTTTGCACTTGAGAGGATGAGAGGATTGAAAGAGAGAATCATATCTTAAACAAGATTAATCTAAACTAACTAATCAAGGAGTTTAAAGATGTTTTTGAAGAAACTGTGCAAAAAGGGTTGAAAGAAAAGCTGGAAATGATCCACTATTTATAGGGCAACAATGCAACGGCTATAAAGACCCGCGGTTCCTTAAATGCCTCCGCGGTTCCTTATCAATAAGGAACCGCGGGTTCCTTTAAGGAACCTCCGGCTTGGAGACCGTGCATTTTTGTCCTTTAGTAGGGATATGCCATATGGGGTAGTTTATACCTTCAAAGGATATTCCTTTGGCATATGGAATATGCCAAATTTAAATTAAAGAATATTCTTTGGAATATACCTTAGGGAATATTCTTTGGAATATTCCAAGTTCAAATTTTTATTTTCTTTTTAATAAAATATTTTCTTAAAAATAAAGTTTATTAAAGTCTTTTGTCACATTTGATTAAATGTGAGTTTTAAGAAAATATTAATCCTTGATCACTTAGTTAGGTTAATGACATGTTTATTAATACCTTGAGTGATTCATGTCGAATGCGATCTTGGAGATGTCGAGAGAAGTATACAAATGTAGTCTTGAGTGATTACGAGTACCTTAACATTTTACATAATGTGTTGCGAATTATACGTTTGTCATCAACAAAACACAAAGAGATTATATCGACAAAACATCGTAATGTTTGCACTAATAATCTTCCTCTTTTTGATGATGACAAACAAGTAAACCACAACGCATGTTAAAATGTATAAGTTACTCTTTTACACTTACTTCTCCCCCTTTTGTCGAATCAAAAGGTAGTCAACGTCTTTGAAAAAGAGAAGAATCAACGTCGAGATAGCACACATCCAAAGTGGTAATCATCGATAACATGTCATTTGAAGAAGAGAAGAATTAACATCACGAGAGCTTGCATCCAAAAGGTAGTCTTCATTTGTAAAAGAGGAGGATCGAGTTCGAGAGAACATGCATCCAAAAAGCTAATCATCCATTGTGGTTGTCGATTGAAAAGCGAGAATCCAAACCGTAGACCCATCATCCAAAGATATTGAGCTTGCGTCATCCTAGTGAAGTCTTCAATCACCATAGGTTAACCAACTCCATTCATAATAATATGCTTATCTTCGAGATTCCATAATTCATTACTTGCAAGATGTTCAATGAATGCAATTTAAGTGAGTCGACGATCGCAAATGTAATGACTAGAAATCTTAAAAATGCTCCCCTTTGATATGAGCTCCACCTTGCTTGAGGCACCAATGAAGCAAGGATAGTGACAAGCTACAAAGAAGGGTTAGAAAAGTCCTACAAAACAAAGTTAGTGAACAAGAGCATATATGTATAGCAATGTCACCCAAGCAAAATTAGCTTTAAACATCTTAAGTACAAAGAGAGGGACTCAATAGAAAGCTAAAACAATCTTAACTTTTAGAAGTGTCAAAAATATGACATGTTAAGAAAAATAAGAGGGCTATTAGATATAAAAGAGAACCCAACTTATTTTGGTGACACCAAAAAAGAATATAAAAAGGACTATAGAGAGAAAAGAAATGTCCAATTTATAAAAAGAGAAAATATTGTCGAGAGGACATACTCTACTTTAATATTATGGCAAAAATACCAAACTAAAGAGAGTATGACATGGACAATAAAAACAATTCCACATAGTCGAAAATAGAGAAAGAATGACTACGATGAAAAGAAAAACGAGGATGATAAACAAGTCGTTTGCACAAACAATCACAAGCATTGAAGAAAGAAGTATGCAAGCGATGCTATCAATCTAAAAAAATAAAAAGTCCAAGGAGAGGATTTTGACAATATCCAATCACAATTGATGGAATAGAGGTAGAGAAGAAACATCCATACCAATTGTAATGATAATATGTCAAAAGCTTAAAAGCTTAGAATTTTTGGAATCACCCAAGAAAATTCAAGATTTAACCAAGATCCTCTCAAAAGGTTAAAATCTTAAAATTGTTGGAATCACCCAATTCAATTGTAAATTTTAACCGCAATCAATTCTCAACAACGAGAAAGACGAAAAATCTCAAACCAAAGACATTGTGACCTTGAAAATAATTCCTTTAGAAAGCTCCAAAAGCTTTAAGTCGGGAATCAAGGTACAAAAATAAAGAAAACCAAAAGCGAGGATAAATCGACGCTTAAGAAAAATACTATATATAAGACATTATAGGCAGATGCTTATGAATGTCGACACAAAAAAGATGACTCAATGATATAGAGAAAGAGATCAAATAATCCAAAGAATAGAAAGACCAAGATGGATGGTATTTATCATACAATAAACTACATGCTCAAAGTTTCGTAGCTCTTCTCAATCATTGTGAATGTTCAAAGAACAATTACATGACGAGGAACGGGTGAGGCTCGACTCGACTTAGTTTAGAAAGGATAGAAGAGAGAGACTCAACATAGAGAGGCATGATTAAAATAAATCTAGAGAGACTCAACAAGGAAGTTAAGGATAACTTCACAAAATAATTCAAGAATACTATACCTTATTAGGTGATAGTGAATTCTTGAAAGAAAATGAGAGAAGAAACTCAAAAGAGAAGAAAGGAAGGAATCTTCAAGAAAATTAGACAGAAGAGAAAAAGACCAAAATGAACAAAAGGGACTCACTGGTCACGGTTCGTTAAATAGGTCCGTGGTTCATTATCAAAAATGAGCCGCTAGGTTATTTGAGTAACCGTGGACAGTGGGTGTCCAAAAACGATTATCGACTCAAAAGATAATCACTTGGTCAAACAATTTAACAAAAGTTTCTAAATGGCTTGAGAGTCAATGCTTCAGATATGACTTTTAACAATTGCAATTGCAAGTTAAAATTACATGAATATTTCGAAAGAAATATTTATGTTGTCAATCTTACTAGGATAGGAATTAGATTAAGATCTAACCTTCCTTGACAATCAAATGAGAAAATAAATAATAATATGAAGATCACATGGAAAACGAGATCCAAGACCCAAAGACAAATCATGTTGAAAAACATGAAAGGAGATACAAGAAAATAAAGATCATACAAAGATGTATGAAACACAAGCCTAAAATTTAAGCATAATTTTAATCTTAGTTATACTAGAATTCTAAGATTTGCTTAAATTAGATGTCTTAGCAATAAGCGATCCACATGCTTAAATGAAAGACAAGGTGGTGGTGGAATTTGGTGGATAAGGCTTCGTGATAATCTTGTAATTCAACTCATCATAGATATAAGACATGACAAGATGTTGATATTGACAACAATGACAATATGTTCCATGATGCATGACATAATCATGTGATGGAGTAAGAACACAAAAGGGAAGTGGTGAAAAAAAAAGTTTCCAAAATCAATTTTCTTAGAAGGAGAAAAGATTTAATTTGGTGTGTTCTTTGGTGAGTTTGGATTGAAAGAAAATTTAGCAAATAGTGGATAATGAAGGCTTTCATTTGTGAAAAATACATTTTGCTTTGGTGTAAAAGAGATTTCAAAAAGCTTTAGGTTAAGAGGGAAAGCACAAGATATTTTGGGAGTGACCAAAGGTTTGAAACAAGGATTCCAAAGGGTGATGGAACAATTGGGAAGTTTAGAAAACCCGTTTTTGAAGGTGTTTGTCCGCGGTTCCTTTTCTCCACCGGCGGTTCCATATCGATATGGAGCCGCGATCTCTATAAAGAACCGTCACAGAGGGTGTTTTGGAGGATAAGGGAATTTTTCCAATTCGGCAAATCCTAATGTTCTAGTCTAACTTATCATAAAGTTATGCTAAAGAGCAATAAAAACTAGAACACACACAAAGGAAAAACACATAGGTTCAATTAGCACGTAGGAAGAAGGCTAAGAAAAACCTAATGGCTACAAAAGAAAAAGACTCCTAATGACATACAAAGTTCATCAAAGTAAACTATCATTAGTCATATTTAGGAAGAGCCATTTAATCAATTTAGAGAATGAGTATAAGACTATCACTAGAGGTGCTCAATTAAGGCTAAGCACGACCATTTTTATGAGTTATATAATAACCCAACTTCCCACATGGAAGTAATTCAACCGTTAGGTCAAATTAAGATTCTAGTGCATAATTTCTCTAATAGTCATTCTCGAGTTAGACAAAATGTAATTCCTACATTTGTCTAATAAAGTGTAGCAAGGATGAAAAGTGTAAGATGACACAATGCACAACCTAATGAGGGTAAAGAATGCACCATTGCATATCTTGTCAAATAAGTATAGTTAAGGTTATTTACCTTAATAGAACTTGAGGCCAATAACTTTGATGTGTATAAACAACGTTTACACAAAACAAAGGAACACTCTTGGTTGGTCTTTCGGAAATGACATATTTACAAATTGCATTGCAATGTAAATTACTTGAGTATTTCGGATGAAACATCCAAGTTGTCAAACCGACTCCATTGTGCATTATAAGCAATTATTAAACAAATATGTCTAATAATTTGAACAAGTAGATTCAATATACCATCATCAACACAAGTGTGAGTTATGATCCGATGTATATTATTAATAAACCACATTTATGTCTACATTTAAAAACATGTCAATTAGATTCGATAATGATACCAATCATAGTTTTAATAATGAATTGATATTTAATCGAAATCTTTCTTGATTCCCACAAACACTCCTTTAAGAGAAAATAGCTAAGATTTTGCAAAGGGTGTTTCATGTTTTATAGTGAGATATTAATCTACTTGAACTAATAACACAATGATCGAGTAAGACGACCCACATTAATAGATTTGACAAGCTCCCAAAACTTTCAAACCTAAAAGTGTTAAAGAACATGCCAAGGTGTACAAAATGTTTATGTAACATTTGTAAACCAAGAGATGTTAATCCTATATGCAATGCGCACATAAATAGACAACTAAGTAACACTACTACGAATAGTAATGATCACTTAAAAATTTCCAAAGACAAAAGAAAAATCACAAAAGCATTCGTCTTTGTTTTGAGTGTTAGATACACCAAAGTATGCATAGCTTGATTTTATTTGAAAATAGTTTTCGACCCATTTCAAAATTTAATTAAGTTCAACACTTTATAATTAAGTTCAACACTTTATAAATATATTAATTTTTAAATATATATCCACAAGAGATGTCCAACTTAATAGAAAAGAGTAAAACATAAGTTTTACGACAAACCGACGCTCAATACTTTAGACAAAGTATAGAACTTAGAAAACATCCAAATTTTAAAGGTCTATTAAAGGTTTGGAAGCATTTTTAATAGAAATAAAATTCAATTACGTTCGAAACGGCGGGTGGCACGACTTCTACGGACTTACGGTTGATTTTATATGATTTTTCAAAGATTGCAAAAATCTGCGTCGGACTGACTGCGGTTCCTTATTGATAAGGAACCTCGGGGAACAGATAAAGAACCGCGGTCAGTAGGCAAAAATTGAGTTTTTGGCCAAAATCATTTGGTAACATTTTGGAAGGACTTAGGACTCTAAAAAATAATTTTTGACACATAGAACTCGTATTTTAGAGTTAATTATGACACAAAATATTTTTATACTTTCAAACATGAAAAGATTTGTTATCAAGCTATTATACGAAGTTTATTTAACACCAAAACTTGTACGAATGAAATAACAAAACACATTTCATAAGTAATTACTCTTCATAAACAATTTGATACAAAAATCGTCTCTATTTTTAAAAACAGTTTTCATTTTTTAAAAACCATTTCTTTTGAAAAAGAGAGCAAAGATCGATCCAAGATTTAAAGTACAATATACTTCAAAGATCTTGAATAACCACGCTCTGATACCAATTGTAGAAACTAGAAAAAGGGGGGGGGGGGGTTGAATAGTTTCTTGTTACTTTTTCAAAACATTTCGCATAACTCACTGTGCGCGGTTCTTTAAACATGTTCGCGGTTCGTTATCACTAAAGAACCGCATGTCCTTTTAAGGAACCACCGACAGTGAACTAGGCTATTTATTACATGTTGATCTTTGTTAATGCAAGTAATGCCTAAAAACATTATTAGTGTTAACTAATCTTTCTTAGTTTTGATCACAACAAACCATACAACACATTTAGTGTAGAAACACAAAATGAATTATTTAACTAACACTATCATCAAGGTAATAATCATATCACTAACCTTTCTTAATCATACTTAGTGATCATCAAAATGATTATCCTTAAAACTCACTTTTGCTAATAAGACAAAAGACTTTTTAATAAACTTTCTTTTTTAGAAAATGTTTTATTAAAATGGAAAATGAAAATTTGAAAATGGCATATTCCAAATGCTGTTAGAATATCCTTTGAAGGGTTTAAATACCTCAGATATTCCCAACCCACTAAAAGACAAAAAAGGGAGCGGAGTCTAGTGGCGGTACCTTAAGTACCTACGCGGTACCTTAGCGATATGGTACCGCGGGGTGAGATAAGATACCGCGCACAGATAGCCGTTATAGATCCGTATACTTTGTCTCCTTTAAATAGTGGGTCAAATCTCATTTTCCAGTAAGCCTCTTGGACGATTTTCTCAGCCCCTTTTCTATTTTCTATAGCATAATCATTAGTAAATGATCACTTAATTTGTTAAGGATGTTTACATATGATTATCCTCTTGATCCCCTCCTTTACCATGTCCAATGAGAAGATCACTCACTCACTAGTGTAGTGATAAAGATGAATTTATGAGCTAGTCATATTCATCATGATACCCCTTTTTGTTTTAGGTCAATCCAATGTATTTATGAATACTTGGACTAGTTGTGTTCATCCAAGTTATATGTGGATACTTGGATTTGTTGTGTACATCCATTGCATATGTGTTTCCTTGGATTTGTGTTGTGTAAATCCAAGCTACATGTGTGTACTTGGATAAGTCTAGTTGAGTTGTAATAGATTTGATTAGGAGTTCTCACTAAACTATAAAGTGATGTGGTTGTGTCTTGTGAGTTCTCACTAAACTTTAAAGTGATTAGTAGTTGTGTTGTGTGAAGTTCTCACTTAGCTTCAAAGTGAAGAGTCGTGAAGATTGGTTCTAGCTTTCGATTAGAACTCGACATCTAGCCTTGTGTCGTAAAATGGTGAAGTAGGCAACGTCGTGAAGATTGGTTCTACCTTAAGAATTAGAACTCGACATCTAGCCTTGTGTCGTTAAATTGTGAAGTAAGCAACGTCGTGTAGATTGGTCCTAGCTAAAGATTAGGTCTCGACATTTAGCTTAGTGTCAGAAAATAATGTAAGCAACGATGTAAGGTTTTCTCCGCCGAGAAGGGAGCTTGTGGATATAGTGGAAATCTCGAGTAGGTGTACTCGAGGAGTGGATTAGAAACGAGGATAGAGCCTCGTTGTCGAACCACTATAAATCTTGGTGTCTTCCCACTAGGTTGTCTCCTTACTTGCTCTTTACTTATTTCATTATCATTATACTTGCTTATTATCCTTGCTAGTGTATTTCAATTGAACCTAATCATTATGCAACTTAGCATCAAGTAAAAGATAGTTTTGATACAAACCAAATTGAAAGTAATTTTAATTTGGTCACCAATCGAAGAGAAACTATTCAACCCCCCCCCCCCCTTCTAGTTTCTACAATTGGTATCAGAGCGATGGTCACTCAAGATCTTTGAAGTATATTGTACTTTAAAACTTGGATCGATCCATTGTCTCCTCAAATTAGAAGGTCTAGTTGTACTAAAATTTCTCTTTGGTCAAAACTATGTTTTCTTTGACAAATAGGTCTTTTAATTGATAACATTGCATCCCACTTAAGATTAGTAGCCTTTATGCATTTTAGATATACTCTTGAAATGTATCTACTAGTTTGCATCTTGCTTTGTGTAGGTACTCATGAAGATCAATCACTTAATTGGTTGTGGATTGAGTTACTTGCACTTGTAGAAGAATCATTTTCATTGATCTTTAACATCTTTGAAAGATGATACCAAGATGATTGGGAATGATACTAGTCCTTGAAGACTTAGTACTCATCATAGTCATTGATTGGGCATAGTACTTATTCCTTCATGGATTGCTCTTTGTGGCCAAGGTACGCTCTCGTTCTTCCACACGCCCTTTGATCATTCTTTTGATCATTACTTGACTATGTGCTTGTTCTTGGCATCCTTGCCTTGACATTTATTTGTGGTTTGTGTTTCTTTTCTTTTATCCTCTCAAACCTTCATTGCTTGGATACTTGACTCACTATGGTGATGTAGAGTGAGTTAGTAGAAGCTTAAAGTATCAAGCATGATTTCCATGGTTTGCACCCATACGGTTAGTAGGCCCTTTATGGGAGAGAAAGTGAATTAATACTTTGCTCATATTTTGGTTTAGACTAAGACTATTATTCAAAGTGATCTTAGTTTAGACTTGAAAAATTGCTTTGTGCTTATTCATTACCAAAGCCGTTTATCGTTTCGCCGGAAAGGCACGTCTTAAACCACTATATATGACACAAGCTCTTCGTTTCAACTACTTGAAGATTGTCATTAATCCCTTGAGCATTGATCCTAGTCTTGATTCACTTCTCTTGACTTCTCTCCACTTAGTCGTTTTGCTACGAGTAGTCGTTTGTCCGTTTCGGTTCTTTTCGATCTTGATTTAACTCGTAATCCTTCATTAAGGCATATTGCTTAGTGTTATGATGATCCAATGATATTCTAAAAGGCTCATGATTTAATTTTAAGTATTTTAGAAAAACTGGATTTTCAAAATTTGGCGTTTTTCAGAGATAGAAACCTGCCTCTGTAGGCGGTTCCTTATCTCCGCGGCTCAAACCCGCGGTACCTTATCGATAAGGTACCGCGGGCAGAAACTTTTGTCAGAGCGCCAGTTTGTGTTTTTTATTCTTTTTCAAACCAAACTCTCTCTCTTCCAAAAACACACAGCTAACGGGTTTTACCTTTTCCACCATTGTTGAAGCTTCCAAAACCTTCAATCACTCAAATTAATTGATTCCAAGTTGTGGGTTTCACTCATCCTTCATCTATCATCAATTAATTGTAAGTATTTTCTTTCAATTTCATCTATTTTGTTCTAGGGTTCATCCTTTCATAATTGGGGATTTTTAAAATTGAAATTGAATTAAAACCTTAATAGGAATGTGGGTTGACATGGTAATCTTACTATGATTCCTTAGGTTGATATTCATTAAGATTTCACTAAAACCTACTTATAGAACAAATCCGAATTTAGGCTAAATGATTTTGGTTGAATTATGGATTTGAGATGAACCCATGAACAAGTAGGTAATGACATTGTTAATGCTTACCTAAAAACCTTGTTTTGAAAAACCAATGTTCTAATCCATTGTTGATCTAACATAGATCATGTGTTCTTGGTCAATTATGGAATAGACACATTGTGAACATGAAAATGATATGGATTCAATCCTATGTTTGTCAAGAAATTGATATAACACATTTTCATTTTTCGTTTTCCTTTTGATTTTCATATGAGTGATTGGAGAAATATTGTCTTGTGTTTGTATTTAGGTACTTAATCATGCCTTCTCAATTTCACAAAGATCATCAATTCACTAGAGATTATATGCCCGACATCTCTCAAACCTTTGTTTCCCCTCAACTCCAAAACGCTTTTCCATCCCTTTCCTCTCGTTGTTTCCATGAGGGTAGGATTGTAGACTCAAGAATAGCGGGAGATAATTATATCAACTCTATGTTCGAGCTAATTGGGTTTGATTGTTTGCTTTACATAGACGAGGTAATTTATCCCTTGTTCCTTCTTGAGTTCTTTAGTACTTACTCCATGCTTGAAATCAACGACCAAATCTTTATCCGTTTCTTGTTGAATGGTCAAATCATTCAATATTCACTCGATGACTTTGGTGATATTCTTGGTGTGCCATTTGAAGGCACTTGTCGTTTCACGGATAAGTGGAGACTAGATGCTCTCTTGGAGTCAAACGACAAACCTCCAAATGACACCATCGAAGTTGATCTAAATTTCATCCTTGAAATCATCACGAAAGAGCATAGTGGAAACGTTGTGAGAAGCCTTCATACAAATGTGCGAAATGTGAATAGGTATGAAGTACTCTCAAGCGACCTTAAGGATTAGATGCTCCAATGGGCAAACATCCTTAGGGAAAATGTGTTTTGTCTTGGTGGGAACCGGGATCATATCCCGGCTTGCATGGGGCATATGTTGTTTTGCCTGTTTACTTCCACCAAGTACAATCTTGCATATTACATCGCTCGACGTATAAATTATGCTCTTTCCAAACCCAAAACAAACCTCCCTTATGCTATGCTTCTTACTCGCCTCTTTAGAAGGGTTGGTCAAGATTTTCCTCAACTCGATCTTTCTCGCTTTCACCCGGTTCAACGGGTTATGTTGCCTATTCAAGAGGCGTATCAACGAAAGCCAAGAAGTGACCGTGGTTCGAGAAAATCCAACCATCAAGAGCCGGATGAGGAGGACACCGATATGCCACCAAGTGATGGTGATGGCATCGGTCCGAGTTCTCATTTTGACTCTTCGAGCAACTCCCATCCATCCTCAAATCAATTCGAGGATAATTTTGAAGACTTAGCTCCTCCTCCCCACCCTTCTAGTGATGTTCCTGAAGATCTCAATATGGAGCATCTTTATCGTGAGAATCTTAGAACCCGGGGAGAATTACATGAACACCGAGTGGAGTCAAGAAAAGGGTTCAAGTATTTGGGAAAGATGATCAAGGGTTTAGGAAAGAAAAGGAGGTGAAGACTTTGAAGTTTTGTCAAAGTTTGGATTTGATGGTTAAACATTTGGTTATTAACACTTTGGTTTAGTTGTTTATTAACTTGTGTTGCATGCTTGGATTACCATTCACTTTGATCTTTAACGTTTATTATGCCATCATATTTGTGTTTTACATAGCTTTGTGCATGCCATATGATAGTTAGCTTATTAAATTATGATCTGTAGTTAACTTTGGCTTGTAAAACCTTTGGGAAAAATCTGGGTTTATCAAAAACTGGAATGGGAAATTTTTGAAAACCTTCTGGTCGCGGTTCCATATCGACCCGCGGTTCCTTATCGATAAGGTACCGCCGTTCCTAGATAAGGAACCGCCAGCCACTGTGCACGACAGCATCTTTGCTTTACACTGTTTTCTTAATTTTGTGTAAACCTTGCATGATTTTCAGTAATAAACTGCACATTTCCTAAACTAGGGTATCTAAATTCATTATTCACCTAAAATGATTTTAACCCATTACTAGTTTGGATCATCCCCTCAACCATTTAAACCCACCTTGTTTGCCATGTTCTTCACACATCAAACATACTTCCCTAAACCTTAAACCACCCTAATCAACCATGGTGTGTACCAAAACCTCAAACACTTCCAAGACCTCCACCCCAAGAAAAACACTCAAAATAAGGGTTAAGGTAGCTAAGCCTAACTCTTCACCTTTCCCCACACCTAAGAATGAGAATGCTCTTATCCTCATTTCTTCATCACCTTCCCCACCTCTTGCACCATGCAAAACCTCCTCCACCCATACCTCCTCTTCATTCAATTCTAGAATGAATGAGCTTTCTTCAACCTTCACTCCAAGTGCACCCTTGGAAGTGACCACACAACCTCAACCAATCCAAAGCATTCCTTTTGGGAATGACTTTGATGACACTTTGGTGACTTCACCATTTACCCCTCACAACTCACCCATTTCACCAACCTTGGAGGATTTACCTCCACACTCACCCATTTCCCCTTTGGGGAACATGCCTCCACTTTCACCCACATCACCCTTGGAGAACTTGCCTCCTCCACCTCCACCCAACTCAAACATCCCAATTTTGGGTGTCCCTCTTTCCCTCCTCTTGGATGATCCTTACTTTAGGTTTCAACAAACTCATGGTCCTAGATGTCCATGTTGTCTCTACAACCACTTCCTCATCCAAAACCTTAGGATGGACATGTATGAACTACATAGGAGGTTGCAAAACTTCTTGCTTGCTTTGTTCTCCATGCCTCCTCCTAGGAGATGAATGATGGAGTTCTTTTAATAAAAGATTTTCAACAACAAGCCAAAGAAAACCACCTATCTAGATTTAATGATAAGCTAGCTATGTATTAGTTAGTTTTTATTTATCATTGTACTTGTTTCACTAATGAATGTTTTATGTTGTTGACTTATGGATTTAGCTTTGTGTGATTATATCCTTTTGTGCACACTAATCAACTTTAATTTGAAATTAAAATTGAACCTAAATCTATCACAACCCCTAAAACTTGACTAAAATTGGTTCAAAATGATATCTAATTATTTTGTCACCCTTTGTCAAGACATTCTTTGTGAATGTGTTGCTTTATGTAACCCTATCATATTTTGGTTCTAATAGAGGTAAAAATCCAAGATTTGCAATTTTTTTTAAAGAAGTCGTAGTTTTTCCCAAAACCCAGGAAAAACATTGTTTAAAGTCCGCTGGACGCGGTTCCTTAAGGACCCGCGGTTCCTTAGCGATATGGAACCGCCGGCCCATATAAGGTACCGCGGCCAGAATGTGACTTTTGACGAATTTTTTGGTCAAAACCTTTAAACCCTATCCCCAGTCAAGATTCATTGTTTACTCAAATTGATTAAACATTCCTTGACAATACACATTTTGTATTCAAATTCTTACCTTGATTACATTTTACTTATACCCCAACCTTGAGATTTCATTCTCACACCTTTCCAACCTTGAGAATTCATTCTCACATAACCTTGAGATATCATTATCACACTCTCACAATGCCTAACTCCTTCATTCCTAACCTTGACATTTCTTTGTCACAACCCCACTCACCCAAAGCTTGCTCATCCAAGCTTTCAAAGAAACCGAAAATCTCGGTTCGACCCGTTTGGGTTAAGAAGAATGAACCATCTTCGTCCAAACCACCCAAAAACCCTACCTTCTCTCCAATCAAGTATTGGAATGAGACTTACACCATAAACCCCATCACCGGAGCAAAAGAACATGCTCTACCACCACCACAATCCTTCAATACCCCCCAACTCAATGACCTTTCCACCTTCCCAAAACTCACAAGGCATTGTGAAAACACTCCCAAACCCTTTACCCCACTACCACCAAACCCCATGTTTGATGCCATACCCCCATCAAACGATTTTGTGTTGCATCATGGATCCTCGTGTGATTGTTGCCGATTTCAACAAATTGAACTTGCTCATGTGTATGAGAAGTTAAATTTTCTTGAATTCCTCCTCACTCGACCTCCTATTCAAGTTTTCGTTCCGGTGGACAAAACTTCGAATGATGCATCATCTTCTTTTTAGTTTCATTTTATTTTTAGCAATCTTGGAAAATATCACTATTAGACTAGCTTATGCTTAGTGGTTTATTTTCCATATTTATTGCTTTTAGATACTCATACTATGTGTATGACTATCCTCTTTGTTGTATTTTCTTTTGTAAGTTTTGTGTTATTTGTGTGCTATCTAATTAGTTCTATTTTTGAGTTGATCTTGGTTAAATTTTTACAATTGCTTATGGGTGATTCCATCAATTCTAAAGCTTTAACCCATTGACAAACTTATCATCTTCTTTTTATTGAAGTTTGATTTTGTCAATTATCTCTTTGGACATACTTAGCAAAATACTTGCTTCTAATTTGAGATTTCTTCTCTTTCTCCCTCTCAAGTTACTTATTAGGTAGTGATCATATATACATTGGTGTTTCTTTCCTTTCTACTAACTTTTGTGTAGCATGTCACCTTAGCTCACAAACTTGGTGCCCCAAGCAAGGGGGAGCAACCACCAAGGGGGAGCTACTAGCAAAGTTCGATGAACTTCAAAGACTTATGCTAACCTTTTTGCTACGACAAAGGGGGAGAAATGATAGTGATAAACTAGTTAATAATTCCATAGTTTGTGTTTATACGTAACTAAGTTTATCGTTTGTCGTAATCAAAAAGGGGGAGATTGTTAATGCAAGTAATGCCTAAAAACATTATTAGTGTTAACTAATCTTTCTTAGTTTTGATCACAACAAATCATACAACACATTTAGTGTAGAAACACAAAATGAATTATTTAATTAACACTATCATCAAGGTAATAATCATATCACTAACCTTTCTTAATCATACTTAGTGATCATCAAAATGATTATCCTTAAAACTCACTTTTGCTAATAAGACAAAAGACTTTTTTAGAAAATGTTCTATTAAAATGGAAAATGAAAATTTGAAAATGGCATATTCCAAATGCTGTTAGAATATCCTTTGAAGGGTTTAAATACCTCAGATATTCCCACCCCACTAAAAGACAAAAAAGGGAGCGGAGTCTAGTGGCGGTACCTTAAGTACCTACGCGGTACCTTAGCGATATGGTACCGCGGGGTGAGATAAGGTACCGCGCACAGATAGCCGTTATAGATCCGTTATACTTTGTCTCCTTTAAATAGTGGGTCAAATCTCATTTTCCAGTAAGCCTCTTGGACGATTTTCTCAGCCCCTTTTCTATTTTCTATAGCATAATCATTAGTAAATGATCATTTAATTTGTTGAGGATGTTTACATATGATTATCCTCTTGATCCCCTCCTTTACCATGTCCAATGAGAAGATCACTCACTCACTAGTGTAGTGATAAAGATGAATTTATGAGCTAGTCATATTCATCATGATATCCCTTTTTGTTTTAGGTCAATCCAATGTATTTATGAATACTTGGACTAGTTGTGTTCATCCAAGTTATTTGTGGATACTTGGATTTGTTGTGTACATCCATTGCATATGTGTTTGCTTGAATTTGTGTTGTGTAAATCCAAGCTACATGTGTGTACTTTGATAAGTCTAGTTGACTTGTAATAGATTTGATTAGGAGTTCTCACTAAACTATAAAGTGATGTGGTTGTGTCTTGTGAGTTCTCACTAAACTTTAAAGTGATTAGTAGTTGTGTTGTGTGAAGTTCTCACTTAGCTTCAAAGTGAAGAGTCGTGAAGATTGGTTCTAGCTTTCGATTAGAACTCGACATCTAGCCTTGTGTCGTAAAATGGTGAAGTAGGCAACGTCGTGAAGATTGGTTCTACCTTAAGAATTAGAACTCGACATCTAGCCTTGTGTCGTTAAATTGTGAAGTAGGAAACGTCGTGTAGATTGGTCCTAGCTAAAGATTAGGTCTCGACATTTAGCTTAGTGTCGGAAAATAATGTAAGCAACGATGTAAGGTTTTCTCCGCCGAGAAGGGAGCTTGTGGATATAGTGGAAATCTCGAGTAGGTGTACTCGAGGAGTGGAGTAGAAACGAGGATAGAGCCTCGTTGTCGAACCACTATAAATCTTGGTGTCTTCCACTAGGTTGTCTCCTTCCTTGCTCTTTACTTATTTCATTATCATTATACTTGCTTATTATCCTTGCTAGTGTATTTCAATTGAACCTAATCATTATGCAACTTAGCATCAAGTAAAAGATAGTTTTGATACAAACCAAATTGAAAGTAATTTTAATTTGGTCACCAATCGAAGAGAAACTATTCAACCCCCCCCCCTTCTAGTTTCTACAATCTTAAACAATCCTTGGTATCAAATTCTCGATCAAGCTTGACTAGATATGAGATGTGTTTGATTGAAAGATAAATACTACAAGTAAGAAAACACACAAGCACATCAAATCAAGAGTACATCAAGCAATAGTCTAAACACTAAGCACACACGTACTAAGCATAAGCTTTTCCACAAATAGGATGTTTAGACTAAGTGATGTACACTTGACAATAATCTAAACATGAAGCACACACGTACTAAGTCATAGCTTTTCTGCAACTTAGATGTTTAGATTATGATATCCACACAACATACAACCACATATAAATGCATCAATAAGAGTAAATACATAAATGTAAAGGAAAGTACCGACACGATGATTTATAGTGGTTCGGTCACGAAGCTCCTCTTCGCCCTACTTCACTCCTCGAGTACACCTTACTCGAGAGTTACTTCACTAGTCAACAAACTCCTTAAGGTGGAGAAAGCATACACAACGTCGCTTATCCAATTTCCGACTCTAAGCTAAAACTCAAGTCCTAATCTTATGTAGGACCAATCTACACAACGTCGTATACTTCACCATTTTCCGACACAAGGCTATATGTCGAGTCCTAATCTTAGGTAAGACCAATCTACACCCATCTACACCGATCTTCACACTAGTTATGTTTTATGGCCCAACATAACAAACCTTATGTTTTATGGCCTAAACACATAAACCATATAGATCTAAGCACACAACACTTAGATCTATGACTCTAACACTATATCCAAGTATTAACAAACTTGGATCTACACGAGTAACGCCTAATCCAAGGATACCCATCACTTGGATCTTCTACCCTTACAAACCACATCCAAGTGAACCCAACACTTGGATCTTCTACCCTTACAAACCACATCCAAGTGAACCCAACACTTTGATCTTCTACATATACATAGTAGGAAAACAATGACTTGATCTAGAAGAGAGATCTTCATCATGTTATGAACCCAACACTTCATGGTAATGAAAGTGTTCTTCTCTTTGCACTTGAGAGGATGAGAGGATTGAAGGAGAGAATCACATCTTAAACAAGATTAATCTAAACTAACTAATCAAGGAGTTTAAAGATGTTTTTGAAGAAACTGTGCAAAAAGGGTTGAAAGAAAAGCTGGAAATGATCCACTATTTATAGGGCAACAATGCAACGGTTATAAAGACTCGCGGTTCTTTAAATGCCCCCGCGGTTCCTTTAAGGAACCTCCGGCTTGGAGATCGTGCATTTTTGTCCTTTAGTGGGGATATGCCATATAGGGTAGTTTATACCTTCAAAGGATATTCTTTTGGCATATGGAATATGCCAAATTCAAATTAAAGAATATTCTTTAGAATATACCTTAGGGAATATTTTTTGAAATATTCCAAATTCAAATTTCTATTTTCTTTTTAATACAACATTTTCTTAAAAATAAAGTTTATTAAAATATTTTGTCACATTTGATTAAATGTGAGTTTTAAGAAAATATTAATCTTTGATCACTTAGTTAGGTTAATGACATGCGATCTTGGAGATGTCGAGAGAAGTATACAAATGTATTCTTGAGTGATTACGAGTACCTTAACATTTTACATAATGTGTTGTGCATTATACGTTTGTTATCAACAAAACACAAAGAGATCATATCGACAAAACATCGTTTGCACTAACATGCTGGTTGATTTAAATCCATAGTCAATGGTTGATAAATGATTAGCAGGGGTGGTCATTGTCGCCTGACGAGTTGATTGGTTGTACTGAAAACATGACACACATAGATTTTGACGATTGTTTAAGTACAAAATAACTCCTCAGAAACTTGGGAGCTTAGCTTCAAAAAGTTAGGTGTATTGAAGAACTGATATAATATCAGTTGGTATGATGATTGTGGCTCAGGGATTATATCAAAATGATAGCTGAATATGGTAAATGATATGGGAAATGGGTTCAAGTTTTCATTAGTATACACGAGGTGTAAGAAGTCAGGATTTCCTAACGTGGATCCTACGTGACATTTACGTGGCATGAAATCGGTTTTAGGGGTTAATCTGAAAGAGTTAAACAAGTTTCAAAAGGTAATCAAAAGTATGTGAGTAATTTAAAGCTTTTACACTTTTATATTTTAAATGTAAAGTAATCTTTTGACCCTTTGTTTTTGTAACGGCATTGTCAAACAAGCAGGAATATTCAAAGAATATTATTCTTAGCTTGAAATATAAGCGGCATGCTCCGACCATGCGTTTCTCGTGGGGTCAAGTTTTCCATCTTCTATAATGCAACTTTATATTCTCTAAACTCGTAAATAATACATTTTTTATGCTTAATATGACGATATCGATCATGCGTGTCTATTTATTAACGATGCAGAATGTTCGTTCTTTTTGTTGCCTTATATAAAAGAAAAAAATATGTTTTGGAAGAAAAATAAATAGAGATGAGCATGGTATCACTATCATATCGAATTAGTGGTATCGATTTTTTTGAGCATAACTGAATGGTATCAGTATTATATCGAACAAGATTCGGATATCGGTACTGAGAAAACAAGATTTTTTTGTTTTTTCGAAAATTTTTCGATTTAATATCAGTCCCGTATCAAATTAGTGGTATCAATTTTTTTTCACTTTATTTCGATACCAATATCGTACCGAACGAGATTCAAGTAAAGAAAATCAAATCGATACAATTTCGAGACGATTTTGATTCAATTTTGAAATTCTGGACAAAATGCTAACTCCTAAAAATAATATATATTTCATTGAAGTGGCTGATAACTTTAGTCTACCGTCGTATAAAAATAGTCACATGGTTCGGAAAGTCCACCTCATAAAAAACAGAAACTTTCTAGAAAGGTCGGTGTAACATAAAGCAAAATTCATGGCCACGAAATTTAGCCGTATAAGAATAAATGTCAGTCACATAAATTTATGAAAAAGTTTTATATCTCAATTAGTACAAATTATACTACGGTAATTACGTATCACTAGCATCGTATCCGCGCAATACAGCGGCGAGTATCCAATAACTACTTTTTTAACGAACAAATATTACAATTTTACTTAGGTTCAAATTAAAGTTAAAGTAGTAAAAAATTAAATTAACTTAAATAAATTTATTAAAAACGAAAAAATAAAATTTAATAAAATTATATCAATTTAGATGTTGAATTGAAGAACACGAAATTTTAGAAAATATGGTGAAATTAAATTATAAAAAAAATAAATATATCAAAAGATATTTCAATTTAAATATAAAAGTTTTTTAAATTGTTTGTTACTAAGGTTGTTACAAAATTTTGTTATAAAACATACGGATAGATGAGATCAATTTAACAAAATATGATCTAAGGTTTAAATTTAACATTCATATCTTACTTTTTGGTTTGAAGTTAGATTTAGAAATTTTAGGTTCAGGATTAAGAAAGGAATTAAGATCGGAGTTAGCCTCTTTATATAATAGTATAGATATAGATATAGATAGGAATAAATGTCAGTCACATAAATTTATGCAAAAGTTTTATATCTCAATTAGTACAAAATAGATTATACTACGGTAATTACGTATCACTAGCATCGTATCCGCGCAATGCAGCGGCGAGTATCCGATGACTACTTTTTTAACGAACAAATATTACAATTTTACTAAGGTTCAAATTAAAGTTAAAGTAGTAAAAAATTAAATTAACTTAAATAAATTTATTAAAAACGAAAAAATAAAATTTAATAAAATTATATCAATTTAGATGTTGAATTGAAGAGCACGAAATTTTAGAAAATATGGTGAAATTAGATTATAAAAAAAATAAATATATCAAAAGATATTTCAATTTAAAGATAAAAGTTTTTTAAATTGTTTGTTACTAAGGTTGTTACAAAAGTTTGTTATAAAACATATGGATGGATGAGATCAATTTAACAAAATATGATCTAAGGTTTAAATTTAACATTCATATC
Organism: Glebionis coronaria; assembly: GCA_025667525.1. Classification (NCBI taxonomy): domain Eukaryota; kingdom Viridiplantae; phylum Streptophyta; class Magnoliopsida; order Asterales; family Asteraceae; genus Glebionis; species Glebionis coronaria. The sequence goes on from CM046879.1 coordinate 39,688,467, forward strand.
TTACTTTTTGGTTTGGAGTTAGATTTAGAAATTTTAGGTTCAGGATTAAGAACGGAATTAAGATCGGAGTTAGCCTCTTTATATAATAGTATAGATATAGATATAGATAGGAATAAATGTCAGTCACATAAATTTATGCAAAAGTTTTATATCTCAATTAGTACAAAATAGATTATACTACGGTAATTACGTATCACTAGCATCGTATCCGCGTAATGCAGCGGCGAGTATCCGATGACTACTTTTTTAACGAACAAATATTGCAATTTTACTAAGGTTCAAATTAAAGTTAAAGTAGTAAAAATTTAAATTAACTTAAATAAATTTATTAAAAACGAAATAATAAAATTTAATAAAATTATATCAATTTAGATGTTGAATTGAAGAGCACGAAATTTTAGAAAATATGGTGAAATTAGATTATAAAAAAAATAAATATATCAAAAGATATTTCAATTTAAAGATAAAAGTTTTTTAAATTGTTTGTTACTAAGGTTGTTACAAAAGTTTGTTATAAAACATATGGATGGATGAGATCAATTTAACAAAATATGATCTAAGGTTTAAATTTAACATTCATATCTTACTTTTTGGTTTGGAGTTAACGGAATTAAGATCAGAGTTAACCTTTTTATATAATAGTATAATTATAGATAGGCCATAAATTTATGCAAAAGTTTTATATCTCAATTAGTACAAAATAGATTATATTACGGTAATTACGTATCACTAGCATCGTATCCGCGCAATGCAGCGGCGAGTATCCGATGACTACTTTTTTAGCGAACAAATATTACAATTTTACTAAAGTTCAAATTAAAGTTAAAGTAGTAAAAAAATTAAATTAACTTAAATAAATTTATTAAAAACGAAAAAACTAAAATTTAATAAAATTATATCAATTTGGATGTTGAATTGAAGAGCACGAAATTTTAGAAAATATGGTGAAATTAGATTATAAAAAAAATAAATATATCAAAAGATATTTCAATTTAAAAATAAAAGTTTTTTGAATTGTTTGTTAGTGAGGTTGTTACAAAAGTTTGTTATAAAAACATATGAATGGATGAGATCAATTTTACAAAATATGATCTAAGGTTTAAATTTAACATTCATATCTTACTTTTTGATTTGGAGTTAAGTTTGGAAATTTTAAGTTCGGGATTAAGGACGGAATTAAGATCGGAGTTAGCCCTTTATATAATAGTATATATATAGATATAGATATATCAAAATGATTATGAAAATAAGCTAAGTAGTACTATTTGGCCTTTAAATTTTGTGATTTTTTTAACTTTAATTTTAAATATTTATATTTATATTATATGATTATAAAATATATTCAGATATGATTTTACATTTTTCAAACTACACATTAAAAAATTACAAATTTATAAAACTGTGGGTTGTGAAGTTTAAAAACAACATGTTTAAAATTTTCATAATCATACATTCATAATTTAAAACAACATTTCTATTAAACAATCATATAATTTTGTGTTTCTAATATATAATTATTTGTACATTTGTATAATATTACAAAAGAATATAAAAAAAAAAAAAATAAATAAAATAAAAAATTATACCTCTTATTTTATCTTACGGTCTTGATCTTACAAACACAAAAACAATTATGAGTAGAATCCAATTTTAGAAACTTTGATTTCAAGCTTTTCATTAGTACGGTACTTTGGAGGGTAGAAATTTGTAGATCATTTAGCGAGCTTTAATTCACATATCTAATTGTATATATTTTTTATGAACTTTATAAAAGAAAATATATATGCAAAACAAGAGAAGGCTTTATTTTTCTTCATTTTTCTTTTAGACCATGAGTTTACGACTTTACGCAAAAGCAATTTTTTTACCTGTACGTTCGCTCGAAGATAGGGGTACGACTTTGTCTAATTTTAATTTGACGAAATTGAACATCGTTGTTGTTGTTATAAACATAGCCGATAACAAAGGTTAATTTGGTAAATATGTTTTGTTGATATATTGCTAGAAAATTTATGTCGTAAAATAATACTTTCAATATCAAATTTTTTAGTTTTTAACATGTAGCACATAATCCAATAAAAATTAAACATTGTATATGCAGCTAATGTATAAGTTTTTAAAACTTGTTAATCGGTTAAGGTGAAGTTGATTAGAGAACGATCACGTCGTAAGTGGGCTGATGGTTTACATTGCCACTTTGGCTATGACGTACCGCTCCTTACCTCGAGCCGTCGATCGTTGCGTCCTAGTTGCCAGCCAATGGAAACTCGCATTTCAATTTTTTAATTTTTTTTTGTAATTGTTTGTGTTCTTGTGTTTGTTTTCTGGTTGTGTTTGTGTTTTTGTGTTTTGTAGGTACACGTTGGGAAAGAAGATGACGAATTTGTGAAAAAGTGATTTTAAAATAGTTCATTTTTTTTAAAGCTTTGGTATTATACAAGTTGGCATTATTAGTTTTTTTAGTATTTTTTTTTACATAGTAATGTGTTTTATTGGATTTTTTTGATGTAATTCTTTTATAAAACGTAATGAATGTAAAAAAACAAACATGAAATCACCTTTTTCACGACTTATCACTTCCTACAACATGTGATGTCATGGTGATTTTTGTGTCATAATTGCTATTATTCATTTTTTAAATTTGACTTTAATTATTTTTATATGTATTATATAATAATTGATGTATAATATAGAAATGTATTAGTGTTTAAATATATAACTTTTTAACCTAAACGGCTTCGCCTATACTCGTCGTGATAGGATACGCGAAGAGCAGCACCTTACGATGTTCATGAACAATCGGATCCTGACGTACTAGTAGGTACCAGAGGAGATCGATATGATTGTTTTTGTATTCGTATCGAAGAGATGCGACAAAGTGTTCAGATCATTGTGCAATGTCCTAATCAAATGCCTAGTGGAATGATCAAAGCCGATGATCGTAAGCTATGTCCTCCATCACAATTCGAATGAAACTATCCATGGAATCATGCGCCGTGTGAAACATAGGTCATTCCCATTCTTAACCGAGACTCAGGTTAAGCTCCGTCTCGGAACCTTGTGGAGTTAAGAGTAAAGCATTCCGAGGCTGGCACATCTCGTTGAGCGTAGAGAAGCATTGGGAACCCCGATTTTCTTCGAAGCCGTTTCTTTTCCCGTCCCCCGCCCCGGCATAGCGCTTCGCTTCCGGTTTTTCAGAAGGATCAAGTGACTTCTCCCTTCTTCATTGATATGAGGAAAATGAAACGTCTACCAGTTGGGAAGCTAGACATCAAGTAAGTGGCTTGATGAGGATAAGCAAGCTGACACCCTGGAGTTGGCTGCTGGCACAACAGGGTGGTGTCTTATCGCGTCGCAGCGGACGTACGATGGCGTTCGTGGTGGTGCTTCAGGATTCCAATGTACTGCGTCCAACATCAGACCGAGCTTACCGACGAGATACTGTCGTCCCATTCTTGAGTAAGCTGAAGCGCAACCATCTTATCCACTGCACTAGCTAAAAGCTATCGCTTTAGTTGAAGCACTAAAAGAAAAGGACCGGGAAAGGCGGCAGCATAAGAACAACGGACTACCTTAAATCATACTATAGTAAAGATTTTAATTTAATTAGTAAAGAAAAATCATTTCTAAAAAAGAAGTTTCTTTTTTACCAAGAAAGAAAGAAACACAAACGGTACTATGGGCCGAGTCTAAAGCCATCAAAACCCAAAGAAAAAAAAGCCCAGTCACATTTGTCTTGAGAAACAAACTTTCCACGTCTACATAAACCACCAACCACTCACCACTTAACCCTCATTACATTCATCTCAATCTCTCCGTCACAATCATCTTTTTTATCTAATTAAAAAAAAAAAAAAAATGGCAACAAAGAAGAGCGTGAGCAGCTTGAAAGAAGCAGATCTAAAGGGGAAGCGAGTTTTCGTCCGTGTTGATCTAAACGTGCCGTTGGATGACAGTTTCAAGATCACCGATGACACTCGTATCCGTGCTGCTGTTCCCACTATCAAGTACTTGATGTCTAACGGCGCACGTGTCATCTTATCTTCTCATCTGGTATAACAACTTTTTAACTTTACTTTTGCTTACGTCATCACTCATTGTTACTTACGTCATCTTTGATTATGTAATTAGTACTAATTACTGATTACTAGTAGTGTTGTTTTTGAGATTTGATTATTAGATCATGATTGTTAACATTCTGTTTATGTTCAGATCCTTTTTTATAACTGCTTGTTTATAAGCAAGTCAAGTTGTAAAAATTAATTAGTTAGGGCTTATATAGCTGGCTTATGGCTTATTTGGTTCATAAACTCACTTTAATATCGTTATAATTACCTGATTTCTTATTAATAAAGAGTTAGTATATGATCTGATTTTAGTATATCTTAGTTATTGATTAATCTAGTGTTTGTCTGATCGGATGACTTGCTGATATGTGCTGTTATATTAATGTTCAGGTCACTGTTAATTTTTAATAAGTGCTCATTTATGATCTATATAAGCAATAATTATTTAGTTACGGGTTTTTTGCTTTGATCTATATAGCTGGCTTATGGCTTATTGGTTCATAAGATCACTTCTTGTGGCTGGATTATATAAACTTACTTGGCTAATAGTAAACTTATATAAGCTGCAAAAGTTTCAAAGTAAGCCACAAACAGTGAGCTTATGAACCAAATAAGCCATAACCCAGCTATATATACATAAACAAAGTGTATCTGATTATCCCATCACTAAAAATGTCTAATCACTGATTTAACTTATGCAGTTATGTGTCTAATTTCTTATTCTATTATCTGATTTTTCTGATTTCAACTACTATGTTTATTAAACAGTTAATTTTAACTTCTATGTTTATTCAGAATGCAAGTAAAATGTTCTCATATTAATAAAAAAGGTGGTGAGGGTTCTGACTTTATTAGATCTAAAATATAGACTAGGATATTGGGATGTATATGTTAGAGAATTGAAGATCATTGCTGTATCTTTGCGTAGCTTTCATAGATCTGTGTGACATTTTTCAACTGCAACTTGTATTTGGCGCTAAGTACTGTTTTTGAGGTGTAAAACAGATTTAACAAGTGTTTTTTATGTGATGTTTTGCCTTTTATTGGCTGTCATCTTGTTGATATTACGGAGTTTTCAGATCAAACACTCTTACCACTCTACCTCTTTGCGCATAGATGTTGTTTAATTGTTTGATGATAATAATGTGTTCTATGCTCCATTTGTTGTTTATAGGGACGACCAAAGGGTGTCACCCCAAAGTTCAGCTTGAAGCCACTAGTGGCTAGAATTTCCGAGCTTCTTGGAATCGAGGTTAAGATGGCCGATGACTGCATTGGTCCAGATGTCGAGAACTTGGTTGCTGAGATCCCAGAAGGAGGTGTTTTGCTTCTAGAAAACGTGAGGTTTTACAAGGAGGAAGAGAAGAATGACCCTGAATTCGCTAAGAAGTTGGCATCACTTGCTGACTTGTACGTCAATGATGCTTTTGGCACTGCACACAGAGCCCATGCATCAACTGAGGGTGTTGCTAAGCATTTGAAGCCTTCTGTTGCTGGTTTCCTCATGCAAAAGGTTTGATATCTTAGCTCTATGTTCAGGATTGTTTTTGAAAACTGATTCGCCTGCGTTTGCTCACTAAAAAGACGCAGATAATCACTTTTCCAAATACATAATAAATAGAGACTAATGTTGCTTATTTGATCTCGAATTATTAGTTTTGGGTAACTTGTTTAGGAGTCATAACAATACTGTTTCTAAAGCAGACTCAAAGTTTCCTTGATATATATGTTTGGCCTATTTAATCATTTTTCTTCTTTATTGTTTACAGGAACTTGACTACCTTGTTGGAGCTGTGTCCAACCCCAAGAAGCCATTTGCTGCTATTGTTGGTGGATCAAAGGTGTCAAGTAAAATTGGTGTAATCGAGTCCCTATTGAACAAGGTTGACATCCTTATCCTTGGTGGAGGTATGATCTTTACTTTCTACAAAGCCCAAGGGCTCGCCGTTGGTTCTTCACTAGTTGAGGAAGATAAGCTTGACCTTGCAACATCCCTTCTTGAGAAGGCCAAAGCTAAAGGAGTCTCCTTGTTGCTTCCATCTGATGTTGTCATTGCTGACAAGTTTGCTCCTGATGCCAACAGCAAGGTTAGTTTTCTACATGCTGATTTGCGATTATTTAAAATAGAATTGAGATTTGTGGTGATCTATCCAATTTTAATAGAAATTCATTGGGGGGCATCAGTGAAAAGGTTTTTAATTATTTTTTCAATGGTGAATATGTCATGCAGATTGTTCCAGCATCTAGTATTCCTGATGGGTGGATGGGATTGGATATTGGACCAGATTCCATCAAGTCATTCAGTGAATCTTTGGATACCACCAAGACCGTCATATGGAACGGACCCATGGGTGTGTTTGAGTTCGAGAAATTTGCAGCAGGAACTGAGGTACATAATACACATCTATCCAATAGTGGCTAATGCTTGTCTGTATGAGTATCACTGGCGATGTAACATAAAAAAAATTATTGGTTAATCAAGCTATATCTTGTTCTTATGAAACGACACCTTTCTCGCATATTTAGATATTAGAGAACTATTTGACATTCAATTATTTATGTGAATACAGGCAATAGCACATAAGCTAGCAGATCTTAGTGGAAAGGGAGTGACAACCATCATTGGAGGTGGTGACTCAGTTGCTGCAGTTGAGAAGGTTGGGCTTGCTGACAAGATGAGCCACATCTCGACCGGTGGTGGTGCCAGTTTGGAGCTTCTTGAAGGAAAGCCACTTCCCGGAGTGCTTGCCCTTGATGAAGCTTGAATCTTCTTGAAGGCATCCAAGTTATGTGTCATATGAGTTCATTTAAGTTGTTCAGAGGTCAACGTTCAGAGTTCAGACTTGAAAATAAAAACGTTACTTGGTCATTATATGACTAGCTTTTTGGAGCCTTTTAAGAGCTTTGGATTTAGAATTTTGCAGTAAATCTTTGTTGCATAGTTTTTGTGTGACTAGCTTATGGGTTTTTGTTTATCCGGACAAGTTCCACTTATAAATAAGGGGTTCCAATCGATCTTGCATATCTCTCGTTCTTTCACAATGACCACCGGTTTTTTATCACACGAAATACACATCTCAAATAGACTTGCCACTTTCACGGCAGTGTTGTGAAATTTAGTTTCTGACGAGTTGGCTATATTTGCGTACACCAGGTTTTATGTAACTAGAAAAATTAACTGAGTTTATTAAATTAAAGGAAAATGATTCTCATATGCCTAAAATATATGCCTGACAGATATCCCTAATAATAAGATTAAAACATGCGTCAGTATCAAAAGTGAAAATTAGAAGCCAGGAAATATGCATTGTGATGGGTTAAATGGTAAATTGGTTAGGTATGAAATTAGTTTTGGCGGTTGTTTGTTTATTAAAGTTTTTAAATCTGAATTTGTAAATCTGAATATTTGATAGAAAAATTTGAACCTTAATTATAGTTTTTACAATTTAAATATAATACAAACGATTAGATATAAGATAACAAAATTTATAAGACAAACGATTTAAAGCTAAAAATCTTTTAAACAAAACATGGAATCTCATATTTATTTGACTAAAATATATGTGTCAGAGTTTAAATCTTACTTTAAAACGATAATCTGAGTCGATCATGTTAGAGTTAAGATACATGAGTCCGAAACCGAACCTTACATTTAAACAAAATATGAATCGTCACAAATCATTTTATAAACTCTTTATCTAGAAAAACACATGCAATGATTCTAAATGACAAAGACGAAACAAGAAAAGAATAAAAAATAACCTTCATATAGAAAAAATATAACAAAATTAAAAAAAGGAAAATGATATATACACGGACCATTTTGATAGATACACAGAAAATTAACATGAAATGACATTCATAACCTTTCTTGTCACCAACTGTATCATTCCGCTCCTTGAAACACTCAAACCTCATTTTCTCTCTGTGAACTTCTAAAACCATATGATACTTGACCCATTCTACCATAAATTCATGACTCGTACATCAAACAACCAACAATTCATATTATTCGACTATTCTTTTATTCTTCTGGCCAAAAGTTTTTTGCATATAGTTTTCAATAGGATGAGCACACCGATATCGTACGAATCTATACCGAATTAATGGCATCGATTTTTTTTAGCATAAATTAATGGTATCGCTACCGTATCGAACGGGATTCTGATATCGATATCGGTATCCGGACCGGTACCAGAAATCGGGATGATCCATTTTCTTTGAGAACTTCCCGATTTGGAACCGGTCCCATACCGAATTAATGTACCAACTTTTTTCACTTTATTTCGTAGTATCAGTACCATATCAAACGAAAATTAGTACGGTTCAGATACGGTTCCGGTTCAATTTTAGAATTCGAGACTAAATGCTCATCCTAGTCATTAAGCTTTTCAAGCTCTCACTTAAATTTTTTATTATTCAAAAGAAAGAAACTTCCGAGGCAGTCTTGATGCTTGGTGATGAAAAAGTTTTTGATGTTTGTTCATAAATCCTCACTGCTAAATGTTCTCAAAATGAAATTATTTCAGATGAGTTTACCTTACAACTTTTAGATAATATATCATTCATCAATTCCTGACGCAATAGCTTTCTAGCCTTCAGACGAGTTTATTTTACAGCTTTTTATTGTTGTTAAACTTTGACTCTTTGGGCAAAATACAGTGTCACAGTGGACTGGTGTTTGTTGTTGTTAAACAATAGAAAAATATAGTGTTAAAATAAGCAAAGGGCATAAATGTCATTTATGATTATTTTTCTGTGTGCAAATCAAATTTAACCGTGTACATATCATCTCCCTTAAAAAAAGAAGAAGAAAAATGACATTAAGAGGTGTTAAGACAACCCCTCTACATCTATTAAAAAAACAAACACCACCTTATATTTACCTTATATTTAGATCTCCATATTATGGGGCAAATCACACAAAGGATGATAAAATTATCAAATATCGAGATTCATTATTTCAACTCAATAATATATGAATTTTTGGAAGCCTAGTTTTCACCGCTGCTGCTTGTTTTCTTTAGAATTAGAGGAACAATAGGTTGTTCAAAAATACTAAGAGGAATTTGAAGGATATTCGCGATATGATAATGCTCACGGTGAGGCTCAAATTGGTGATGTTTCGTTTCAAAAATACTTCCACTGTCCGTCATACGGTCTCTTGTTAGAGGATGCTTAATGAGTTTCGGATTTATGGCAATCCATGAGAGTAGTTTAGTCTGGTTGGCGTAGGGTCTTGATTTATTTTTGTAATATCGTAGTTGTGGTGTGTCACATTTGATATTAGGTTGTTTTAAGGTGAAGTAAATGTGACATTTCGATCACATTCCATTGTACTAAACATTTTTTTGTGATTAATACATTTATCGGGGTAAACTTTACCCAAAAAAACTCAATAACATATGAATAGTTCCTTGAATCTTTGGCGGGATTGAAACAGAAATAAATGAAAGAAAACAAATTGACAATCTGATCCATTCTCAAAGATAATCCTGAACCCAATAAGATCGTTCTTTTTTGGTATACGCAATAGATGACTTCGCTAAATCGATTTTAAAAAAATCTCTAATCGAACCATTTTGTCCTTATTACAACAAAGGAAGCGCAAGCCTTTTCGATTTTTTTTATCTCGGTCCTAGTTCAACATGCATAATTAACACACAAAACCTAAATTGCCCCCATTAGGCTAGTCGCAACGTCAACTAAATCGAGTCGGTCGACCGACTTCGAATTCGATCGACCGAGTTGAGTCGGTCGTCGACTCCAATTCGGTCTTATAGACGATTTATTCAAACTCACTTTCCTGTTTAATATATTATTTTTAAAACTTATTTTTAAAATATTAAATTTAAACACTTTACCTCTACAAATATCAAATCCATTGAACTATTTCCCTCTCACATTTAAATTACAAGTCTCAAAAATTAACTATCTCATCATGTCTAGCAAGAGAACCACCAAACTAAAACCCGGTCCTCAACAAAATGTGCCTCATGTGACATTGTATTCAACTTTTCAATTATCCGTCGTGTCACCAAACATTCGATTTAAACCCGCTGACTTTGAATATCAATCACAACAACCATAAAACCTAAATATCTACCATTAAAACCGTTCGTTCTCTCCCTTGTGTAAGAGCTCTTGGTACGGTAGTCGACGGCTTGAGCCGTGGCCAAAACACGAGCTCCATGGTGCCACACACCATACCCAGTGTTGCGTTTTCGAGTGTAGCGCCGTAGTTGCTAGCCCAAAATGGTGGGGAAAACGCGAGGTCACGGCGCGAGAACTGCACCGTGCCTCGCGTTGTGATCTCGCGCCATGAGATTTTTAATTTTAATTTAATTTTAGAAAAAAAATCAAGAATAGTCCCTATCGTTTGCACTGAACATCAACTTTAGTCCCTATCTCAAAATAACTGCACCAGTCGTCCCTATCGTTTAAAACTTGGATAAAAAATCGTCCCTATCTGGGATAGGAGTTAGTTTTGCTCGTTAAGTGGTAAAAGGGGAAGGGTACTTTGGTCCATTATATACTACGCCATGCATTTATATCACATAATACTTATTTTTCACACACACACGATCACACACACTCTTTCTCAAACTTCATTCCCTCCATTAAACTTGAACAGAGTTAGCAAAATCCCCAATTCATTCACTTTTTGATTTTTCCCCCAAAAAATGGATGGTACTGGTTGGAAGATTAAAGAGGCATTTGGACCTTACAAAATGCCTATTGAATACGGTAAGACGAATTAATCAATTAGACCTAATTTTTTTTTAATTTTACAACTTTTTTAGGGTTTATGTACAAATTACTTTAATCATAATGTAACTGAAGTAATTATGCATATTTAATTGTTTTTGTCAATTGCATTTTGCAGAAAAGGATCCTGCTCTGTTTCCCTAAAAATACATCATGCTGGTAAGATCATCTCTGTTAATAATAGAAGGAGATGTGTAAATGGGCTAGTTAGTTATGTCGAATGGGTTGATATAGATAGGTTTTCAGTTCATGAGTTGAATGCTGTAATGTGGGAATTAGGATATGTGAAACAAGAACCTATATACTATCATTATATGATTCCTGGGGCTGACCTTGATGTGTGATTGAGAGCTTTAGGTAATGATCAAGATGTTATTGGGTTAGCTAAGTATATCCCTAACAACAAACTAATTATTGTATACTGTGAACACCTAGAGACTGTGGTAGACACATATGCTTGCCCCCTCCTTCTAGTAGTGTTGAAACCCTAGTGTGATCCCTAAGAATGTTTTGTATTCAACATACCCCACCAAACAGCCTTCTACCTCAACTCCTACACCCTCCACCCAACTGCCTTCTACCTCAACTCCTACACCCTCCACCCAACAGCCTTCTACCTCAACTCCTACACCCTCCACCCAACAACATTCTACCTCAACTCCCACACCCTCCACTAATCAACATTATACCTCAACTCCCCCACCCTCCACCAGTCAGCCTATGCCTACTGACCATGAGACTGTGGAAACCATATATGCAGAGTTGTTGAACATGAACTATGAATTTGATCCATTTGAGGACGATAGTGAACAAGATAGGGGCAGGGCGCTTAATGAACAAGAAAGGGATAGGGTTGTGAATGAACAAGAAAGGGATAGGGTGGTCAATAATGAACCAATAGAAACATTGTTTGAAGGGCAAACATTGTTTGGGGATGAGGAGGACAATAGTATAGAGGATGATGATACTGATTCTGAGGATGATGATGATTACAATGTAGATGAAGATACATTTTTAGAAGAGGTGAATGTAGACATGGCTGATTATCACTTTAACATAGATGTAGATGTAGAATGGGTTAGGCATGAAAAGGAGATAAAAGTTGTTCCTGATTTAGAGAGTACTTAATGAGAAGGATGGTCAATGTTTTAGCTGTGATTAAAAAGTCAGAAGGACCACTTACCCCTGCTGCAACTAAGTTATTGAGTATAGCCATTGAAAGGGAAAATAGGTACACAGTTGGGTACAATGGGGGTGAAGAGTATGAGGTTAAGAGCACATATGGTACTCAATGTGTGGTTAATGTAGTTAAAAAGGTATGTAGTTGTAGGAAGTGGGAGTTAACAGGGATCCCTTGTGCACATGCTATAGCAGCCAGCTTCAACATGTCACTTAATGGACATCATGTGAATATCCAAAAAGAATGGGTGGATAAGTGTCATTGGTTATCTACTTGGGAAAAGACATACATTTACACTCTAGGTTGTTTGAATGGTAAGGTCATGTGGTAGAAGTTACAAATTCATACAACACTCACCCCATCAAAGCATAATACTCTAGTTGGTTGGCCAAGGAAAAATAGGAGAAAAACAAGGCATGAGAAGGCTCAAATGGTGAAGGATGGAAGGTTGTCAGGGGCCTATAAGACAGTGACATGTTTAAAATGTGGAAATCAAGACCACAACAAAAGGTCTTGCAAAGGTCAAAAGGACCCAAATACTGTAACAGGATCAAGTTCATCCCAAAGGAATAGGGCATCTGCTGCAACATGATAAAGATCAAGTGAACCTACAACAACAACAAGTTCATCCCAAAAGAAAAGACCATCTGATGCAACAGGATCAAGTGCACCCGCAAAGAAGAAACAGGCTACAAAGTCCAACAAGAACTGATGCTATGTTTTTTTTGATGCAATGTTTGTAATCTGAACAAAGTTTCATTTATGGTCTAGTACTTTAGTCATCTAAACCATGTTTATAATCTAAACAAGTTTGTAATCTGAACAAGTTTCATTTATGCTTCAATGATTTAGTGCTTTTGTTAGCTTGTTGTGTTTTTCAATGGATTATTGCCATGATGTAAACAAATAACATAATAAACTTTGTTAATGCATAAGCAATGCCTAAAAACATTGTTAGTATTAATTAATCTATCTTAGTTTTGATCATGACAAATTACAAAGACATTTATTGTCAGACACAATTATAAAACGAATTATCTAACAAACACTATCATCAAGGTAATAATCATTACACTAACATATCTTAATCATGCTTAGTGATCATAAAAGTGATTAGCCTTAAAACTCACTTTTGTCAAACATTACAAAAGATTTTTAGTAAACTTTATTTTTAAGAAAATGTTTTATTATAATGAAAATGCAAATTTGAATATGTCATATTCCATATGCCATAAGAATATCCTTTGAAGGTTTAAACAACCTCAAATATTTCAAATTCACTAAAAGACAAAAAGGAGCGGAGTCTACGCCAGCGGTACCTTAGCACCTATGGCGGTTCCTTATTGATAAGGAACCGCGGGTGCCAATAAGGAACCATGGGCAGATATAGCCGTTAGATGTTTTGTCCTATAAACAGTGAATCAAATCTGCATTCTCATCAACCCTTTTTGGACATCTTCTTCAGTCTTCTTTCTCCTTTCTAATCTTAGTCATTTGTAAATGATCACTTAATGTGATAAGTATGTTTACTCATGATTATCCTCTTGATCTCCTTCTTTACCTTGTCCAAAGAGAAGATCACTCACACACTTGTGATGTGATTAAAGATGTAGCATTGATGAAGATCACCTTCTCCTAAAGATCTAGTCATGTTCATCATTTGTTTATTTGTGTCTTGTGTAGATCCAATGTATTTTTGAATACTTGGACTAGTTGTGTTCATCCAAGTTATTTGTGAATACTTGGATTAGAGTTGTGTACATCCATTGCACATGTGTATGCTTGGATTTATGTTGTGTAGATCCAAGCTACTTGTGTGTACTTGGATATGATTAGTTGAGTTGTAATTATTTATGTTAGTTCTCACTAAACTACAACGTGATGTGGTTGTGTCTTGTTAGTTCTCACTAAACTATAAAGTGATGTGGTAACTATAAAGTGATATGTAGTTGTGTTGTGTGAAGTTCTCACTTAGCTTCAAAGTGAAGAGTCGTGAAGATTGGTTCTAGCTTTAGATTAGAACTCGACATCTAGCCTTGTGTCGGAAAATGGTGAAGTAGTCAACGTTATGAAGATTGGTTCTACCTTTAGATTAGAACTCGACATCTAGCCTTGTGTCGTAAAAGAGTGAAGTGGGCGACGTTGTGTAGATTGGTCCTAGCTAAGATTAGGTCTCGACATTTAGCTTAGTGTCGGAAAATAATGTAAGCGACGCTGTAAGGTTTTCTCCGCCAAGAAGGGAGCTTGTGGATATAGTGGAAATCTCGAGTAACGTGTACTTGAGGAGTGGAGTAGGAACGAGGATAGAGCCTCGTTGCCGAACCACTATAAATCTTGGTGTCTTCCTACTAGGTTGTTTCTTTCCTTACTCTTTAGTCACATTCATTATCATTACACTTATTATACATTGTTAATGCATTAGAATTGAACCTAATCATTATGCAACTAGCTTTCAAGTAAAAGATAGTTTTGTGCACTCACCTAATTGAAAGGTATTTTAATTAGGATATAAACCGATGAGAAACTATTCAACCCCCCTTCTAGTTTCTATAATTGGTATTAGAGCGATGGTGACAGATCTTGAAGTATATTGCACTTTAAAACTTGGATCGATCCATTGTCTCCTCAAATTAGAAGGTTAAGTTGTACTAAAGTTTTCTTTGGTCAAAACTATTTTTTTGTTGAAAATAAGCCTTTAAAAAATGTTAATATTGCATATTACTTAAATTAGTAGTATTAATGCATTTTAGATTTACTCTTGAAATGTATCTACTAGTTTGCATCTTGTTATGTGTAGGTACTCATGAAGATAAATCATGCAATTGATTGTGGATTGAGTTACTTACACTTGTAGAAGACTCATCTTCTTTGATTTCCAACATCATTGAATGATGATATCAAGATGAGTAGAAGCGATACTAGTCTTTGAAGACTTAGTAGTCACTATTAGTCATTGTTGGGCTTTGCATCGATTCCTCGAAAGCTTGGAATGCAATTTGTGGCCAAGGTACACTTTCGTTCGTCCACACACCCTATTGATCATTCTTTTGATCATTAATTGACTATATACTTGTTCTTGGCATCCTTGCCTTGACATTTATTTGTGGTTTGTGATTCTTTTCTTTTTCCTCTCAAACCTTCATTGCTTGGATACTTGACTCACTATGGAGATGTAGGGTGAGTTAGTAGACGCTTAAAGTATCAAGCATGATTTCCATGGTTTGCACCCTTACGGTTAGTAGGCTCTATATCATGTGTAACTTGTGCAATTAAGCTCATCTCTAGGATGATTAATGAATCCCTTGAGATACCAAACTACTTCATTAAGATGTAGGTGGATTTTACACATTTGGAATTGAAATATTCCAAGGATATTGTTATTGTTAATTCTAGCAATAATTATCCGATCATGTGGGAGAGAAAGTGAATCTATACTTTGCTCATATTTTGAGATAGAATAAGACTACTCTTAAAAATGATCTTATTCTATGCATAAAAATTGCTTGGTTTAATTCATTACCAAAGCCGTTTAGACTATCGTCGGAAAGACACGTCTTAAACCACTATATATGACACAAGCTATTCACATCATCAATTTGAAGAATTTCATTTGTCCTTTGAGCAATGTCCTTGGTCTTGATTCACTTCTCTTGACTCCTCTCCCTTTGCATTTTCGCTACGAGTAGTCGTTTGTCCGTTTCGGTCTTTTCCTATCTCGATTCAACTCGTAATCTTTCAACAAGGCATTATTACCTAGTGTTGTGGTGGTCCAATAATATCCTAAAAGCTTTAAGATATAATTTTAAGTATTTTAAAAATTTTGGTTTTCAAAAATTCATCGTTTTTCTTTGATAAAAACCTGCCTCTGTAGGTGGTTCTTTATCTCGGTGGCTCAAAGACGCGGTTCCTTATCGATAAGGAACCGCGGGCAATAGATTTTGTCAGAGCGCCAGTTTTATTAAAATACCTTTTTCAAACTAGACCCTCTCTCTCCTTCACACACAGCAGGCGATTTTTCCTCTTTTTTCCACCATTGTTGAAGCTTCAAAAACCTTCAATCACTCAAATTAATTGATTCAAATTCGTGGGTTTCACTCATCCATCATCCAAGATCAATTAATTGTAAGTCATCTCTTTCAGTTTCATCTAATTTGTTCTAGGGTTCATACATTCATAATTGGGAATTTTTAAAATTGACATTGAATTGGAACCTCAATAGGAATAAGAGTTGACATAGTATTGTTACTATGATTCCTTAGGTTCATACTCATAGAGATTTCACTAAAACCCATTTGTAGAACAAATCCGAATTTTGACTAAATATTTTTGGTTGATTGATGGAATTGATATGAACCCATGAACAAACTGGTAATGACATTGTTAAATGCTTACCTAAAAACCTTGTTTTTGAAAAACCAATGTTCTAGTTCATTGTTGATTTTACATAGTTCATATGTTTTGATCAATGATGAAATGGGTACATTGTGAACATGAGAATGACAAGGATTAATCCTTTGTTTGTCAAACTATTGATGAAACACAATCTCATATTTTGAAATTTTGATTTTTATTTTTCATATGAGTGATTGGAAAAATATCTTTGTTTGTTGTATTTAGGTACTAATCATGCCTTCGGAATATCAATAAGACCACCGATACACTAGACAATACATGCCAAACCTTTCCGAAATGTGTGTTTCCCTTCAACTCACAAACACCTTTTCCTCACTCCAAAAACGTTGCTTTCATGAGGGTAGAGTTGTCAAAGAGGATATTGAGGGATATATATATATATATATATATATATATATATATATATATATATATATATATATATATATATATATATATATATATATATATATATATATATATATATATATATATATATATATATATATATATATATATATATATATATATATATATATATATATATATATATATATATATATATATATATATATATATATATATATATATATATATATATATATATATATATATATATATATATATATACTCGATCAATGTTCGGACAAATTGGGTTTGATTGTTTGTTGGACATCAAAGAGGATATATATCCCGAATTTCTTCTAGAGTTATTTAGCACATACTCTCTCATTTATGATGATGATAAAGTATATGTTAGGTTCATCCTTGAAGGTCGACTCATTAAACTCTCTCTTGAAGACTTTGGTCAAGCTCTTCGTGTGGGCACTTGTCGATTTACTGATAAATGGAAACTTGATTATCTTCTTGAACCATTCGAATGTGCTCCAAATGAAAATGAAGAGATTGACCTTGACTTCATTCTTGATGTCATTTGTAAAAAGCGTAGTGGAAACGCTGTAAGAAGCCTCCACTCTAACAAGCGTCAAGTAAAACGCTATGAGGTTCTCTTAAGCGACCTAAATGATTGTATGGTTCGTCGGGCCGACATCCTTAGGGAGAATGTATTTTGTCTTGGCGGAAACCGGGATCATATTCTGGCGTGTATGGCGCACATGTTATGTTGCATCGCTATCGACGCCAAGTACAATCTCGCATACTATATCGCTCGACGAATCACCTATGCTCTTTCCAAACCTAAAACAAATCTTCCCTATGCCATGCTCCTTACTCGCCTTCTTAAGAAGGTTGGTGAAGATTATCCCGGCATCAACATTTCTCGCTTTCGTTCGGTTGAACGGGTTATGCTACCTATTCAAAAGGTACAACCACGAAAAGCTAGAAGTGATCGAGGTTCGAGAAAATCCGATCCACAAGAGTCCGATGATGAGGACTTTGATATGTTACCAAGTGATGGTGGTGGCATAGGTACAAGTGCTCATGTTGGATATTCGAGTAACTCCCACCCATCCATGGACTCTTTCATGGAAGGGTTAGAAGAAATCATCCCTCCTCCCCACTTTGCTACTAGTGGACTTCCCGAAAACTTCGGTCTTGAGGATGTCTACCGAGCTAATCTTAAAACATAAGGTGAGTTGTATGATCATCGAGTGGAGTCAAGAGGATCGTTCAAGAACATAGCCAATTTGATCAAGGGACTTGGCAAGAAGAAGAAATGAAGCATTGTTTCATCAAGGTTTACATGTTTGAAAACGTGTTTGAATTGTTAATCTTTTATTATGGTTGTCTACTAATACTTTATGTTTGGATTATTAGTATTTTAATCCTAATAGTTTCATTGCTTTATGCATATTATGTGTTTGTTATCCTTCTAGATCTTGACTTATAGTTAACTTTGGCTTGATATTTACCTGTGTGAAATCTGGGCTGACCAAAGTTGTTGGAAGTGCACTTTTCTGTCACCACTGGGTGCGGTTCCATATCGAACCCGCGGTTCTTTATCGATAAGGAACCTCGGACCTACGTAAGAAACCTCCTGTTCCTGTTTTGACAGAATCTTTGCTTTACACTGTTTTCCTTCATCTGTTTAAAACTTTGATAAATTATTTGAAAAACTTGCACTTTCCTAAACTAGGGTACCTAATTTCATTATTCACCTAAAATAATTTTAACCCATTACTAGTTTGGATCATTACCTTTTCTTCTTAAACCCCCTCATGTTGATTGTGTTCTTCATCACTTCAACACTTCTCTAAACCTTAACACACAATCATGGTGTCCACTAGAACATCCACTTCTTCCAAAACTTCTTCCTAAAAAAGAAGCCTCAAAATTAAGATCAAGATACCCAACATTGGTTCTTCATCTTTTCACACTCCCAAAAATGAGATCTCTTCCATTCTCATTTCATCTTCACCTTCACCACCCCTTGCTGCATGCAAGACAAACTCTACCCATGGTACTAACCATTCTCATGGTTCTACCTCCTCTTCATTCCAATCAAGAATGAATGAGCTCTCTTAACCTTTCACCCCTAGTCCTCTTTTGGATGGGATTTCTCAACCTCAACCTCTACAAAGTATCCCCTTTGTACTTGAGCCTTTGATCACCTCTCCCTTCACTCCACCAAAATCTCCCATCTCACCCTTGGACACCATGCCTCCACCACCTCCTCCACCTTCTAACACAAATTCTCCTATTTTGGGCATTCCTATCCCTCACTTCATGGGTGATCCTTACTTCTTTGGATTCTTAGAAGCTCATGGTGCAAATTGCTCATGTTGTCTCTATAATAACTACATAGTTCAAAACCTAAGGATGGAGATGCTTGGCCTTCATAGAAGGTTGCATGACTTCTTGCTTGTCTTGTTCTCCATGCCTCCTAGGAGATGATTGATGGTTTTCAAATTAACATGCTTTAAAAAAAAGGTCAAGCCAAAGAGAACTATGAACTCAAGACCTAGTTGTTAGCTATCTTTGTAGTAGTTAATTGTCTTTTTAATTCTTGTATTTCCTTTTCTTTCCCTCATGATTTTCTCATGTGGATGATTTATGGATTTAGTTTTTATGTGCTTTAATCTATGTGATCACATTAAACAACTTCAATTTATTTAAAATTAAACCTAAATCTATTACAACCTCTAAAAACTTGACTTAAAATTGGACCAAAATGTTATTTAAATATTTTGTCACCCTTTCTCAAGACATTCCTTTTGAATGTGTTGCTTTTATGCAACCCTAGCATACTCTAGTGCTAAAAGAGGTAAAAATCCAAGATTTTCAAATTTTTGAAAAAGTCTTATCTTTCTCCAAAACTTTTGAAAATCTGGTTTTGCAGTCCACTGGACGCAGTTCTCAAGCCTCCAGGAGGTTCTATATCGATATGGAACCGTGAGCCTCTTTAAGGAACCGCGCCCAGTAAAGCCGATTTTGGCTTATTTTTGGTCTTTCTTCTTTGACCACTGTTTTGGTTAAGATTTTTACCCAATTTGGCTAAACATTCTCTAAAACTTTTCTTTTTCATTTTAAATCTTTGCCTTGTCTATTTTCTTTAAATTCTTCTCTTTTGGGAGATCTTTCCTTCATCTCTCACAATGCCTAATTCTTCCTTTTCTAACCTTGACATTTCTTTGTCACTCTTCTCAACCTAAAGCTTCTTCTTCTAAGCTTTCAAAGAAACCGAAAATCTCGGTTAAACCCATTTGGATCAAAAAGAATAAGAATCCTCATGATTCTTCTTCTCCAAAATCCTCCAAGAATTCCTCTTTCTCTCCGATTCAATATTGGAATGAGACTTACTCTATAAATCCAATTACCGGAGAAAAAGAAATTCTTCCACCACCACCTAAACCTTTCAACTCTCCTCAACTCAATGACCTAAATTCTTTCCCTAACCTCACTAGGCATTGTGAAAACATTTCTTATCCATTATCTCCCTCCCCACCAAACTCTAATCTTGATGGACCTCCCCCATCTAACGACCTTGTTTTGCATCATGGTTCCTCGTGTGCTTGTTGTCGTTTTCAACAAATTGAACTTGCTCATATATACGACAAGCTAAATTTTTTTGAATTCCTCCTCACTCAACCTCCTCTCAAAGTTTTTGTTCCCGTGAACAAAACTTCGAATGATGCTTCGTCGTCTTTCTTTTCCAACTAAGGCACTTTTTGTACTTTAGTTGTTTGAGTCAATAAATTTTAAGCAATCTTGGAAGATTATCACTATTATAATAGCTTATGCTTTGTGATTTATTTTCCATATTTTTTGCTTTTAATATTCATATTATGTGTATGAATATTTATCTTGTACGTTCTTTCATATTTTTGTAATATGAATGTTATGTGTGTTATCTTTCCCTCTAATTTTATTACACACATTTGTTAAGGAGTTGATCATGGTTAAAACTTAAAATTAATTATGGGTGATTCCATAAAGTCTAAATTTTAACCCATTAACATTTTAAATCATCTTTGATTGGTTTGGATGTTTCTTTTCTTCCTTTATTCCATCAATTGAACTATGATGTTGTCAATACACACTCTTTGGACATACTTAGCAAATGCTTACTTCTAATTTGAGATTTCTTTTCCTTCTCCCTCTCAAGTTAGTTAGTAAGTAGTGCACATATATACATTGGTGTTTCTTTTCTTTCTTCTAACCTTTGTGTAGCATGTCACCTTAGCTCATTGACTTGGTGCCCCAAGCAAGGGGGAGTAAGCACCAAGGGGGAGCTACTAGCAAAAGTCTGGTTCTTTTCTTCTTCAAAGACTTGTGCTAACCTTTTTGCTTCGACAAAGAGGGAGAAATGATAGTGATAAACTCGTTAATAATTCAAATAAACTTGTATATTACGTAAATGAGTTTATAGTTTGTCGTAATAAAAAAGGGGGAGATTGTTAATGAATAAGCAATGCCTAAAAACATTGTTAGTATTAATTAATCTCTCTTAGTTTTGATCACGACAAATTACAAAGACATTTATTGTCAAACACAATCATAAACGAATTATCTAACAAACACTATCATCAAGGCAATAATCATTACACTAACATATCTTAATCATGCTTAGTGATCATAAAAGTGATTAGCCTTAAAACTCACTTTTGTCAAACATTAAAAAAGATTTTTAATAAACTTTATTTTTAAGAAAATGTTTTATTATAATGAAAATGTAAATTTGAATATGACATATTCCATATGCGATAAGAATATCCTTTGAACGTTTAAATAGCCTTAGATATTTCAAATTCACTAAAAGACAAAAAGGAGCAGAGTCTACGCCAGCGGTACCTTAGCACCTATGGCGGTTCCTTATCGATAAGGAACCGCGGGTGCCAATAAGGAACCGCGGGCAAATATAGCCATTGGATGTTTTGTCCTATAAATAGTGAATCAAATCTGCATTCTCATCAACCCTTTTTGGACATCTTCTTTAGTCTTCTTTCTCCTTTCTAATTCTAGTCATTTGTAAATGATCACTTAATGTGTTTAGTATGTTTACTCATGATTATCCTCTTGATCTCCTTCTTTACCTTGTCCAAAGAGAAGATCACTCACACACTTGTGATGTGATTAAAGATGTAGCATTGATGAAGATCACCTTCTCCTAAAGATCTAGTCATGTTCATCATTTGTTTATTTGTGTCTTGTGTAGATCCGATGTATTTGTGAATACTTGGACTAGTTTTGTTCATCCAAGTTATTTGTGAATACTTGGATTAGAGTTGTGTACATCCATTGCACATGTGTATGCTTGGATTTATGTTGTATAGATCCAAGCTACTTGTGTGTACTTGGATATGATTAGTTGAGTTGTAATTAGTTGTGTTAGTTCTCACTAAACTACAAAGTGATGTGGTTGTGTCTTGTTAGTTCTCACTAAACTATAAAGTGATGTGGTTGTGTCTTGTGAGTTCTCACTAAACTATAAAGTGATATGTAGTTGTGTTGTGTGAAGTTCTCACTTAGCTTCAAAGTGAAGAGTCGTGAAGATTGGTTCTAGCTTTGGATTAGAACTCGACATCTAGCCTTGTGTCGGAAAATGGTGAAGTAGGCAACGTTGTGAAGATTGGTTCTACCTTTAGATTAGAACTCGACATCTAGACTTGTGTCATAAAAGAGTGAAGTGGGCGACGTTGTGTAGATTGGTCCTTGCTAAGATTAGGTCTCGACATTTAGCTTAGTGTCGGAAAATAATGTAAGCGACGTTGTAAGGTTTTCTCCGCCAAGAAGGGAGCTTGTGGATATAGTGGAAATCTCGAGTAAGGTGTACTCGAGGAGTGGATTAGGAACGCGGATAGAGCCTCGTTGCCGAACCACTATAAATCTTGGTGTCTTCCTACTAGGTTGTTTCTTTCCTTACTCTTTACTCACATTCATTATCATTACACTTATTATACATTGTTGATGCATTAGAATTGAACATAATCATTATGCAACTAGCTTTCAAGTAAAAGATACTTTTTTGCACTCACCTAATTGAAAGGAATTTTAGTTAGGAAATAAATCGATGAGAAACTATTCAACCCCCTTTTATAGTTTCTACAAACTTGAACTCCATTCCATTACCCAAAATTAATTGACCACAACATCATTTGTGGTCAATTAGATGTTCAACTTTCAAGCATTACATAACAAGAAAGTAGATGAAAATAAGACAATACATGAAAACACTAAGAACCATGAAGAATACATCCAACCATCAAGACCACAAGCTTCAAACCACAGCCTTCCCCTTCCCCTTCCCTTTGTTACCAGCAGCCCTCTTTCCCATCTTAGTCACAATCTGCTCCCAAGTTGTGTTGTTGGCAAGTCCTAAGACAACATTCTAGATAGGAGTTGGGCTTTTCATGATGTTTCTAGCAACATAGGTGACATTAGGGCCTTTCTTTTTCTGGGTGACTTCTTTGCCTTTAAGAGTGTCCTCATAAAACTCAAGTGACTCAGAGCTTTCATCATCAACATAATCAGTATCCTCAGAAAAGGAATCAACAAAAGTACTAACAAAATCCTCATCCTATGTATCCCAGTAATCTTTATCACCATGATACTCAGCCTCATCAACATACCCATACCATTTTGGCACTTCATATGGAATAGTCCCATTCCTAAGCCTTTCAGCAACAATATTGGTAACAGTAGTCCTAGGCCTTGAGGTCGATCCAATGGGAGGAAGTGCTCTTAGCCTTGATATTCCTTCACAGCCCTTTTCAGCATTTGTCCACTCAACATCTCCACTTGGACAAAAGACAACCCCACTACTGGTGTCACTCAACTAAATCACAACTTTTTTGACATGTTTTTGATATCATATAGGGTTAGATAGAGAGAAAGGGTGATGGATAAGTGATGTGTGTGGCGTTGGTATTTATAAGTAAGTAGATGAGGGGGGGGGGGGGGGGGGAGGAATTAACTCATAACCATTCAATGCCCTCAACCCCTCAACTACTTCTCTGCAAAACAAACATGACTTAGTAAATGAGTCTACAAAACTTACTGAACTTAGTAAATGAACAAGACAAAACATGAACTTCTAGAAGAGATGAAAAAGATTTTTCATTCATAACCCCAAAATCCATCTTACATTATCAGATTAGCCTTTACATTTTTCTTAGGCCAATCTGGAAAAAAATAAAACTAAACAAAACCCTAGCCAACTAATCAACAAGTATTTTTTTAGCAAATAAACTTCATTACTAAGTTCTTTGATGGAATCTTCATGCCTATTTCTAGCCCTAAACAACCCAGGTATGATTTGAACAGCGCGAGGACACATGGGTGGATCAACCCAATCAATCCACCTACATGTTGGTCCTTAGAATTCTTTAGCATATAAACGATGACATGGATGATGATCTGTCCAAAAAGTCTTGATTGTAGCAACACGACCACATGAGCAGAAAACCATATCTCGATTTTGATTTTAGGGTTTTGAAACTAGACTGTTGGAAAAGGTAGGTGTGTGTGTGTTGTGTGATCATGTGTGTGAGGGATTGGGTCTGGCTTATAAATGCAAGGGGTAGTATGTAAAGGACCAAAGTACCCATCCCATTTTACCACTTAACGAGCAAAACTAACTCCCATCCAAGATAGGGACGATTTTTTATCCAAGTTGTAAACGATAGGGACGACTGGTGCAGTTATTTTGAGATAGGGACTAAAGTTGATGTTCAGTGCAAACGATAGGGACTATTCTTGAATTTTTTTCTTAATTTTATTTTCTTTTGTTTTCAGACATGGAGGTCTGTGGTTGCTGCTGTGGCGGTGTGGCCTGTGGGGAAAAAGAAGATCAAACTAAACCCTAAATGTGTAAGTAAAAATGTGTTTCACGGGCTAGATTTTTTATGGGCTAACTTTTTATGGCCCAAATATTTTTAGAATGTGTATAAATTTGATACTTAGTTAAATTGAAAGTATGTGTTAGTTAAAAATATAAGTTAAAAATATGATATTTAGTATAAAAATGTGATATTAAGTTATAAAAATGTAATATTTATTTTAATTTAATTAAAAAATATTTATGAAAAAAAAATGATGAGACCAATATAACACAAGAAATATGATATTAACTAAGAAACTAGTTTTCTAGTGTTATGGAGATTCTAATGTTATGGAGTGAGATGCTATCCACTTTTTTCATAAGACTAGTGATGCTCTAACAACAACCAACAAGTCCTGCCCATACGCTCAACATTGTCCGAAAACGCCCTACGCAACACGTTAAAAAGTCAAACCATCAAATTATTAATACTGATTATGGGCTTCGAGTTTACGGTTAAGATCGCTTGTTCGGTAAGCTATGTTATCATTATAAAATATAAATACTAGTGAGTGGGAGATTAGGTGTTGTTTGTTTCGGCTTATTATATGTGGGCTTATGAGCTTATTTTATTTGGGCTCATATATCATAAGCCCCGATCTTTATGGCTTATTTTGAGACTTATTGACTTATATAAGACAAAATGAAATAAGCTCATAATCCCACATATAAGCCGTAACAAGTATAAATAGGTGCGAATGTGCGATATGGCTGCGGTTAGGTGATATTTTGGTGAGAGAGAGAGAGATGTTGGGATTTTAAATACTAGTTAACGTATTAACTACGAGTACGCAGCGGAATGGATCTAGTATAACATTTATGATTAACAAATAATAAAACAATAAATACTAACCTTTTAGTTTAATTGATTAAATCAATTAAATGGGTCTTGATCTTGAAACTTAACGGTAAGATAACTAATAACTGATTTTTTAGTTAATTAAAAATGTAGCTTTTGGTTGCAAGATCTTTCTTTGTGTTGCACGTACTCAATTATATTTGTCGTTGTTTGGTTCTCGGTATCTTCTCGAATCGATCACGGTTCAAAGTGGAATTGTTGTTCTTGGTAACTAAAAGGGGGAGCTTTTGATCTATATCTACTTAAAAGATAAGTGCGAGAAGTAATAAAATTAAACTAAAAGCAATTATTGAAAATAAAACTTGAATTAAAATTAAACAGTAAAAGACCTTCTTGGAAATACAGCTGATTCAGAATGATTCTTTTGATCCGGAATAAGTGAATATATTAGCTCATGCGGAATAATATAGAAATTGCTTCATTCGGAATACTCAACCAAACTTCCTTCATTCGGAATGTGCTTGATTCGGAATAAATGTGTTGATCCAGAATGTTACTCTTGATCCGGAATAATTAACTCAGAATGCTCATTCGGAATGTTTGCTTCATGCGGAATATACCTTCATCCGGAATAACTGTTGATCCGGAATATTTGCTTGACTCGGAATAAGTGCTTGATCCGGTATAATGCTTGATCCGGAATAAAGTTGCTCACTCGGAATATTGGCTTATTCGAAATAAAGATGACTCATTCGGAATATTGGCTTATTCGGAACAAATCACTGATCCGGAATATTTAACACAAAACTCTTCATTCGGAATACATAGTTCATTCGGAATAAATGGCTTGACTCGGAATAATTAACTGACCCGGAATAAATTCTTTATCCGGAATAAACTTTGATTCGGAATATTTTAAACAAAAGTGCTCGTTCGGAATATTGAACTGATCCGGAATAATCAAAACTACATAATACTCATCCGGAATATCTTGTTCATCCGGAATATTTTAAACAGAAACCTTTGGTTCGGAATAATATGTTCAAATCCTTGATTCGGAATGATTAGTTCATTCGGAATCTGGGGACATGAAACAGTAAGGAGAAATGAAGAACAGGGGAACAACTTGATCACGAATTTAACCAAAATCCACCAAGTTTTTAACCAAAACTTAAACCAATTTAACCACTAATCATCTACTAATGATAAAAATCAAACCAAAACAACAAAAACTCAAAACCCACTTACTTTTGAAGATCAAACTTAATAAAATAAAAACTTAGAACTTTGGATTAACAAGAAAAGAAAGAAAGATTAAATGGAAACTTGTATTAAGGATTAAGATTCAAACAAACAAAGGAAAGATTAAACTTACATAATCATGAAGGAATCAAAGGAAATAAAAATCACCAATCTCCTTAAGGGAGTTGGTGTTCCTAAGAACTAGGAGAAAAGAAATAGAAGATAAAAGCTAGCTTGAAAATTGTGAAGGTAAGGTCTCTTTATAGGCCTTGTCTTTGGTTGGTGAGTGGGCTTTCTCCATTTCTTTTTTTCTTCTCGTCTTTTCAGAAAAGTTGACGTTTTCGATTTCGATTCGGGATTTGTCGACGAATAAATTCAACTTGTCTTTTAATTTCTTCATTTAATAGACTTGAGTTCTTCGACATATGTAAATCTTCCATCTTTGGTCCTTTTCTTCGATAAATCTTTAAAAAGGCCCATTGACTTCAAATCTTTTGCATCTCTTGGACTATAGACTTCGTCTTTTTGTCTTTTTCTTCGATAAAACCCGTGCAATCCCATGTTTTCTTCAATATTTATCCGGTTGGCTCTGAAAACACAACAAACACACAAACCACGCATAATTCCAAACAAATGATATTAAATACGCGTTTTGGTCTCGTTTTAGCAAGAGATCAGTGGTAAAAGGATGGGTGTTTTCACACCTATCAAATACCCTACACTTAA
Organism: Glebionis coronaria; assembly: GCA_025667525.1. Classification (NCBI taxonomy): domain Eukaryota; kingdom Viridiplantae; phylum Streptophyta; class Magnoliopsida; order Asterales; family Asteraceae; genus Glebionis; species Glebionis coronaria. The sequence goes on from CM046879.1 coordinate 39,715,919, forward strand.
CCATTGCCATTCCCTCATGCAATGCTATAATTTTAAAGCACGGTTTACATTTCTCATCATAAATAACCTACCTTGACCTTTATTAAATTCTAAACACTAAGGAAACCAAAAGAACAAAACGAGTAAAGAATTCAAAGACTTACATTGGGGTTTTAGGTTGTCATGAATGTTCATCATTCTCAAGTTTCACGTTCCCCATACCAAGCTTAAAAACGAGATCATTGTTATTATAAGTTAGCAAACTAACACGAACTCATGTGGCCCAATTATTCACTTAGACTCCCTTATTCCTAGGTGTATCTCTTATATTTTATTGTTGTCTTGAATGATCACGAGGATGCATTGTTTGACTTATTTCGATAGTTATTTAAGCTGAAAACAAAGTGGGACGATTTAATCAATAGTTAGCTAAAGGACAAAATCTTTTAAAACTGCTTCTCGGGACCTCATAAAGTTCATATCTTGGCATAACTCGCTTCACGATTTGAGACCTTTCTCGGACCGATATTTGGCAGCGACTTCATACTTCAAATCTTTGAGAGACGTTCTTGAAATTATGGTCTTCTCTTCATAATAGGAATTTCTTCACTTGAAGTTTTGAGAGATTCTTCATCTTTGGACCACGACTTCTTCATTTTTCTCCAATCTTTATTTTGGACTTTGATATACAACGATCCGCCTTCTTTTAGGACTTGGATCTATTTATCCTCATACCTTGTTAGGGCCTTTTTGGATAGACTTCTCCATGATCTTTTGGGGAGTACTTGTTTTTCGTCGTGTGTCTCGACCCTTCATATTGATTTTCGATAATTGATTCTTCACATCACTTTTGGATCTTTAGCAACAAAATGTAGCCCTCATGCCTTGTTAGGGCCTTTTCGGACTCGCCAATCTTCGCATCCCGCTTCAATAAGTTATTCCTTGGCTATGAACTCTAATTAATACCGAGCAACTTTTAAACGATCTTGGGCTAGAAGCTAAGTAACTTTTCAAATCGTACAACCTTATTTATTGCAGATAAATTTATTATCAAGCGATGGGAGAATAGGCTTATAATCAACTCACATAAATTCACGAAAGAATACCAAACTTATAATTGACTCTATCATCTCTCGTTCTCCATAATTTAAAATCTCAAGGAATGAGACTCGTGGATGCTTAGCCAACTAAATCAAAGTTTTGGGTTTTCGAGTCGCCTATAGGATCTTGCATCTTCTTAGACTCTTTCAAGTTTAGAATTTGCGTTTTAAAGTTCCCTTGATAAACGACTCTCTAGGATCAATTATAGGAACTTGCGAAAAGTTCTTGTTCTTAACCCGTGAGAGTTAAGACTTTCGCATTTTAAAGTTCCCTATATAAAAGCCTAGCAAAACTTGACTTAAACACGTTAAGGATACTAGCTAGAGTAAACTTAGATAAGTAAACTCGGGTTGAGTCAAAATATTCACGACTTTGAAAAATTTAAAACCACTTTATTGAAATTTTATTCTAGCAAGGAAAAAAATAAACATAACAAAGGAAAATACAACTATACAACTAGGCCAAAATAGATTAAAATTTTTGAAAAATGTCGAAAAATCGAATTTTCCGGTTAAATGAAGGCACTTTAATGGAAAAGTCCACTTAAAACCTCGATAGAAGTCTCCCCTACACTTAATATAAACATTGTCCTCAATGTTTAAGCATGTGGGAAAAGTCTCCCCTACACTTATGACATTGTGCACGTTGGTTAAATCAAGTTAAGGAGGAGACAACTAAAGTGATCAATTTCAAATGTGAGTATGAAGAAGATTGAATCACGATAGTTGAGAGATAGAACCGGATTTGCGGATAACATGGGAGCACGGTTCTTCAAAGATTCCAAAAGTGCACTTATCCCTGTAATCACATCACCGTACAAACACAAGCAACCTATATAGCTCCCCCTACACTTAGGATAAAAACAGGAAAAGGGGGGATAGATACTCGGGTTGCCTCCCGAGGAGTGCTTGTTTTTGTTAACCGAGTCACGAGCCTAACTCGGTCCCGAACTAATTCATGGGAAACGTAGTGAGGGATGGAATCATCTCATGAGAGATGTCCTTACCAAAGTACAACTTCAAACGCTGGCCATTCACCTTAAAATTGGGCCCATTTGGCTGAGAAAGCTCAATGGTGCCATAGGGAAAGACATTGGCGATGGTGAATGGACCAGACGAGCGACTCTTCAACTTGCCCGAGAAGATCTTCAACCGAGAGTTAAAAAGTAAGACTTGATCACCAACGTGGAACTCTCGGTTCTTAATTTTAGCATCGTGGATGATCTTGGTCTTCTCCTTGTAGATCAATGAGTTCTCGTAAGCTTCATTCCTCAATTCATGTAGCTCGTTGAGTTTAATCTTGCGAAGATCACCGACTTTGTTGATGTCGAAGTTAGCCCACTTCAAGGCCCAGTATGCCTTATGTTCCAGCTCGATAGGGAGGTGGCATGCTTTCCCGTACACAAGACGATAAGGTGTATAACCAATCGGTGTCTTATAGGCGGTACGGAAAGCCCACAAAGCATCATCAAGTTTATCGGCCCATGAGACACGATGCTCTCCCACAGTACGCTCCAAAATTCGCTTCAATCCACGGTTGGATATCTCGGCTTGACCGTTGGTTTGAGGATGATAAGCGGTGGAAAGACGGTGATTGACACCATACTTAGCCATGACTCTTTCAAATTGATCATTGCAAAAATGAGTCCCGCGGTCACTGATTATAGCATGAGGAACACCGAATCGAGCAAACAGTTGTTTCAAGAAATTACAAACCACCCTTGCGTCGTTAGTGGGTAAAGCTTTGGCTTCAACCCATTTAGAAACGTAGTCAACGACGACAAGGATGTATTTGTTTCCTTTAGAAGAAGGGAATGGCCCCATAAAGTCGATGCCCCAGACATCAAAGATTTCACATTCTTGTATGAAAATTTGATGCATCTCATCTTTATGTGTGATCTTGCCTTGTTGTTGGCAATCATCACAGTTTTTAACCATAGCGTGAGCGTCACGATAAATGGTGGGCCAATAGAATCCCGAGTCAAACACTTTTTTGGCCGTGTAGTTGGGACCAAAGTGACCACCGGTGGGTCCTTTATGGCAAGCCTTGAGAATGTCTAAAGCTGCCGGTCCGTCAACACATCGGCAAATAATCAAGTCAGCGCATTGTTTGAATAGAAAAGGGTCATCCCAAAAGTAGGTCTTAACATCATTCAAGAACTTTTTCTTTTGTTGGGATGTTAACCCTTTGATGAGAACACCACCCGCCAAGTAGTTTGCAATGTCCGCAAACCACGGGGTGTCATCAAGATTGGCACAAATAGACAGTAAGGTCTCAAAGGGAAAAGAGTCATTGATCTCTTTGTTCGGATGATCCCTTGATATGGATCCTCAAGTCTACTTAGATGATCCGCGGCTAGGTTTTCAGCTCCCCTCTTGTCACGAATTTCAATGTTAAATTTTTGAAGGAGTAAAACCCAGCGAAGAAGTCTTGGCTTAGAGTCGTGCTTAGTCATCAAGTACTTCAACGCGGAATGGTCCGTGTATACAATGGTGGTGGATAAAACAAGATAGGGACGAAATTTTTCAAAAGCATAGACAACAACTAAAAGCTCTTTTTCGGTTGTCGTATAATGTAATTGAGCCCCCGTCATTGTCTTGCTAGGATAATAGATTGGTTGGAAGTGTTTATTCACTCTTTGGCCCAAAACCGCTCCAATAGCAAAGTCGCTAGCATCGCACATCAATTCAAAAGGTAGCTCCCAATTAGGGGTAACCAAGACCGGTGCCTTAGTTAGCTTATCCTTAAGAAGATTGAAGGCTTCGATACACTCTTTAGAAAAGATAAAAGGAGTATCTTTTTCCAAGAGGTGGGTCATCGGGCGAGCGATTTTAGAAAAATCTTTTATAAATCGACGGTAGAAGCCCGCATGACCAAGAAAGCTTCTCACACCCTTCACAATTGAAGGTGGAGGTAATTTGGCTATGACATCCAATTTAGCACGGTCCACTTCAAGACCGGCTTTTGAGATTTTGTGTCCTAGCACAATGCCTTCTTTTACCATAAAATGGCATTTTTCCCAATTGAGAACAAGGCGAGTGTCTTCGCACCGCTTAAGCATACGTTCTAAATTGGCAAGGTAAGAAGAGAAGGAATCCCCAAAGACCGAGAAATCATCCATGAAGACTTCCATGGTTTGCTCAACCATGTCATGGAAAATAGCCAACATGCACCTTTGGAAAGTCCCGGGGGGCATTGCATAAGCCAAAAGGCATTCTTTTGTAGGCAAATGTGCCATAGGGACAAGTGAATGTTGTCTTCTCTTGATCTTGGGGATTGATGGGTATTTGGAAATAACCCGAGAAACCATCTAGAAAGCAGTAATATTCATTACCCGCTAAACGTTCAAGCATTTGGTCCATAAAAGGAAGAGGAAAATGATCCTTTCTCGTGGCATCATTGAGTTTGCGATAGTCTATACAAACTCTCCACCCAGTAACGAGACGTGTAGGAATCAACTCGTTGTTTTGATTGGGCACAACGGTGATTCCGCCTTTCTTAGGCACACAATGGACTGGACTAACCCATGGTGAATCCGAGATAGGGTAAATCATGCCCGCATCAAGAAGTTTGATAACCTCTTTTTTGATAACATCATGGATTTTAGGATTCACCCTTCGTTGGCTTTGAATTGTGGGCTTAAAGTCGTCCTCCATGAGAATTTTATGCGTGAAAAAGTGAGGATCAATTCCGCGAATATCGGAGATTTTCCAAGTGATAGCTCTTTTATGTTTCTTGAGAACTTCAATGAGACGAGTTTTCTCATCGGCTTTTAATTCCTTAGCAATGATAACGGGAAGTTGATCAATGTCTTCTAAGAAAACATACTCGAGATGGGGAGGTAAGTCCTTAAGCTTAAGAGTAGGAGGATCCCCAATAGATGGTGTAACTAACGATGGATCATCATTAGTCACCTCTTTAGGAGAAGGAGGAGAAAACGGGTCTTCATTGAGAAGTTTCTCAATGGTACGAATGTCTTCTTCCCAATCGGTGGGAGAATCATCATACTTAAGATCAAGTGGACCCAAGCTAGCTTCAAAATCATCCAAAAGAAAGTCACTTTCTCCAAATGGAGTCAATGACGGAGCAATTGAGGCAACAGTCTCAACATTAGGTAGAGAAAATAGATTACTTTTGCAAGCATCATGAACGTGCTCTTCACAAGCCTCATCGAGAACATCAATAGCATTAACACTCTCATATGAATAAGGTTGCTTAGAAATCTTACCCATGTTGAAGACAATCTGATCGTCACCAACTCTCATGATTATTTCGCCCGCGGCTACATCAATGAGAGTGCGACTGGTCCTCAAGAAGGGACGTCCAACGATGAATGGAACACGGGGATCCATCTTGTAGTCAACGACAACGAAATCCGCCGGGAAGGTGAATTTGTCAACGCCAACGAAGACGTCTTCGGCTATCCCCACTGGATAAGCAACCGTACGGTTAGCTAATTCCAAAGTCATTTTGGTGGGGACTAGCTCGGGGGGAGATAATTGCTTCCAAACACTTAAAGGCATTAAGTTTATACTGGCACCTAGATCGGCTAGGGCCATGCAATTCTCTACTCCCGGGAAGTTGCAAGGAATCAAGAAGCGACCCGGATCACCAAGTTTGGTGGGTAATTTCCTTAAGAGAACCGCGGAGCAATTCTCATTAAGTTGGGTCTAAGCAATGTCAAGAAGCTTCTCCTTGTCACTTAGAAGATCTTTAAACATCTTCGCATATTTAGGCATGTGAGCGAGAGCCTCGACAAAGGAGATGTTAAAATTCAATTGTTTAAACATTTTGAGAAAGTTTGAAACTTGAATATCATCCTTGCTCTTTTGCTTCTCTTTCCTCAACCTTGAAGGATAAGGTATATCGGATAAAGAGGAAGGCTTTAGGGGAGTAGGATCACTCACAACCGTGGGTGGTGGGGGAATGGGGGTAGAAGGTAAAGGAGGTGAGGAAAGTTGCTCTTTTTCCTTGTTCACAATCACGGGTGGAGGTGTAGGAAGCTCGGGTTCCGTATAACCTTTTCCACTACGAGTGGTGATTGCTTTCATCTCCCCTCGTGGATTAGCAACGGTGTTACTCGGAAGAGTACTCGAAGAAGAGGGTTGATTACCTTGGAAGAGCCAACCGATCATATCACGTATGTTATCCGCTTGAGTGCTGAAAGAGTCTCTCATGTCTGCGCGAATATCATTGCTTTGTTTCGCCATGTCATTCCTTAGCTCGGCTCGAATATCACTCCCTTGTTTCGCCATGTCTCCCTTCAAGTTGATGAATTGACTCTGAAGATTCATCACCATTTCTCTATTAGTCCTCATGAACGTCTCGATGTCTTGATTCAATGCCATCGGTTGATTGAGAGGTGGAGCTTGGTAAGCTTGAGAATTTCCTTGAGTTGGGTATGGGTTTCTTTGGGATTGATATTGATTGTTAGCACGAGGTTGGGATTGGTTATTTCAGTTATAGCTTTGTTGTTGGTTTTGGTTTGGAGGAATAAAAACGGGTGGTGCAAGATAGTTGTTTGAACGATAACTTAGCAAGTTGCGGTCTCCTTGAGGACGAGCTTGATAGCCTCCCGTGGGATAAGTACCGTATGCCGCGTTAACGTTTTCACAAAAATTGCCTTGAGTGGAAGGACAATCATTGTAAGAATAAGGACCACCGCATGTGTCACAAGAAATAGCAACGGCTTTAGCTTGTTGAGTTTGGTTAGTAGCCAAAATTTGCATACTTTTGCTAATTTCAAGAATAGCACGTTCCATGGCAGACATGTCGGTGGTGGAAGAAGTAGATGAAACATTGACTCTTGGATTAGATCTTGAGGATGCGGATGAATCCCAATTCTTGTGGTGAGTAGTCATGTTTTCAATCAACTCTCTACACTCCTCCGGTCTCCTTTTCATAAAAGTACCACCGGCGGCGGCATTAATCGTGTCACGATCACGAAAAGTGAGACCATTGTAGAAAGTATCAATGAGAGTGACGGGGAGCATGTTGTGATTTGGACAACGGTCGATCAAATCATTGTATCGTTCCCAAGCATCAAAGAGCGATTCATCATTGTCTTGTATGAATCCACTAATTTGGTTACGAAGGCTCGTGACCATGGATGGTGGGAAATAGCGCGACAAAAAGCGTTGAGTCTTGTCGTCCCAAGTATGAATAGAATTCTTTGGGAGACGGTCAAACCATTTTTCGGCATGGTGAGAAAGCGTGTGTGGAAAGAGTTGAAGGCGAAGTACATCCATAGAAACACCGGGCATCTTCATGCTTTGAGTCATGGTAATGAATTTGTCGAGGTGCTTGTTGGCATCATCATCCAGCAATCCGCGAAATTGATTAGTTGGCACTTGTTGAATCATGTGACGCTTCAACGAAAACTCCTGAGCCGTGATTTGCATCGGCGCAATCGGGCCTCCACGTCCATTCATCGTAGGTTGGCATAGCTCCTCCATGGTTCGTAGGTCGGGTAGGGGTGGATTATTCATGTTGGGGTGAGGTGGATTATTATTGTTGTTGTGTACACCGGCCATGTCTAAATTATCGAGAGTCTCGGGCTCGGGATAAGTCGTTGATCGAGTACGCATACACTAAAAAGAAAATGCAAGAGAAAATATTTTTGGTTTTTATAGGTTTTTTAATTTTTTTGTATTTTTGAAAATTCTATATTTTTATTGGTTTTTGAAAATTTTTTGTGCTTGAAAAGAACGTTCCCGAAAGAACGGATCCCAAAATCCAATTTTTTTCACAAGAAACCGTTGATCCTTACGAAAAGAGCCGGCAGCGGCGCCATTTTAATAACTGATTTTTTAGTTAATTAAAAATGTAGCTTTTGGTTGCAAGATCTTTCTTTGTGTTGCACGTACTCAATTATATTTGTTGTTGTTTCGTTCTCGGTATCTTCTCGAATCGATCACGGTTCAAAGTGGAATTGTTGTTCTTGGTAACTAAAAGGGGGAGCTTTTGATCTATATCTACTTAAAAGATAAGTGTGAGAAGTAATAAAATTAAACTAAAAGCAATTACTAAAAATAAAACTTGAATTAAAATTAAACAGTAAAAGACCTTCTTGGAAAAACAGCTGATTCGGAATGATTCTTTTGATCAGGAATAAGTGAATATATTAGCTCATGCGGATAATCTAGAAATTGCTTCATTTGGAATACTCAACCAAACTTCCTTCATTCGGAATGTGCTTGATTCGGAATAAATGTGTTGATCCGGAATGTTACTCTTGATCCGGAATAATTAACTCAGAATGCTCATTCAGAATGTTTGCTTCATGCGGAATATACCTTCATCCGGAATAACTATTGATCCGGAATATTTGCTTGACTCGGAATAAGTGCTTGATCCGGAATAATGCTTGATCCAGAATAAAGTTGCTCACTCGGAATATTGGCTTATTCGGAATAAAGATGACTCATTCGGAATATTGGCTTATTCGGAACAAATCACTGATCCGGAATATTTAACACAAAACTCTTCATTCGGAATACTTAGTTCATTCGGAATAAATGGCTTGACTCGGAATAATTAACTGACCCGGAATAAATTCTTTATCCGGAATAAACTTTGATTCGGAATATTTTAAACAAAAGTGCTCGTTCGGAATATTGAACTGCTCCGGAATAATCAAGACTACATAATACTCATCCGGAATATCTTGTTCATCCGGAATATTTTAAACATAAAGCTTTGGTTCGGAATAATATGTTCAAATCCTTGATTCGGAATTATTAGTTCATTCGGAATCTGGGGACATGAAACAGTAAGGAGAAACGAAGAACAGGGGAACAACTTGATCACGAATTTAACCAAAATCCACCAAGTTTTTAACCAAAACTTAAACCAATTTAACCACTAATCATCTACTAATGATAAACATCAAACCAAAACAACAAAAACTCAAAACCCACTTACTTTTGAAGATCAAACTCAATAAAATAAAAAACTTAGAACTTTGGATTAACAAGAAAAGAAAGAAAGATTAAATGGAAACTTGTATTAAGGATTAAGATTCAAACAAACAAAGGAAAGATTAAACTTACATAATCATGAAGGAATCAAAGGAAATAAAAATCACCAATCTCCTTAAGGGAGTTGGTGTTCCTACGAACTAGGAGAAAAGAAACAGAAGATAAAAGCTAGCTTGAAAAATGTGAAGGGAAGGTCTATTTATAGGCCTTGTCTTTGGTTGGTGAGTGGGCTTTCTCCCTTTCTTTTTGTCTTCTCGTCTTTTCAGAAAAGTTGACGTTTTCGATTTCGATTCGGGATTTGTCGACGAATAAATTCAACTCGTCTTTTAATTTCTTCATTTAATAGACTTGAGTTCTTCGACATATGTAAATCTTCCATCTTTGGTCCTTTTCTTCGATAAATCTTCAAAACGGCCCATTGACTTCAAATCTTTTGCATCTCTTGGACTATAGACTTCGTCTTTTCGTCTTTTACTTCGATAAAACCCGTGTAATCCCATGTTTTCTTCAATATTTATCCGGTTGGTTCTGAAAACACAACAAACACACAAACCACGCATAATTCCAAACAAATGATATTAAATACGCGTTTTGGTCTCGTTTTAGCAAGAAATAAGTGGTAAAAGGATGGGTGTTTTCACACCTATCAATAACCGTCTCCACCGGTTGCTCACACACACGTCAAATGAGTATATTACGATGCTAGTGGTTGTTTCACGATTGCTAATAACTAGTGTTCTTAATCTTTGAATGCACACAATCGAAACTCAAAAGAGATGCGTTTGATTATGGCAAAACTAACAGCCGAATAAACAAATATGCTTTGTCTAAAGTTGTCAAATGACAATGAATAAAATGTCTCGGTCACCAAAAAGAATACGTACATCCTCCTTATATACAAATTGCTTTCTGACGTGGATTGAACAAAATAAACAAAACAGAATTATAGAATATCTTGTATCCTTTGATTGTGTCTATCATAATAAACTAAATTATTAGTTTATTTCTTTGTTCATAGCCATGAGAAAAAGATAAGAACAAATCAAACTTATTAATATAATGTTGTCTTATATATCTCATTTGGACAAAATATGCCGACATAATTATTGATCATCTCATGACATAATTTTTAACATATTTCATTTCCGACAAGAACTATGTATACGATATATTTTGACATAATATATCTAAATATTTATTCATGTCATTCTTTGTTTTTATTTTAACGGATAATAATTAGTTTACAACGTCTAACGGTTAAACTAATAATCTTTAAAATATGTATCGTGAAACATATTATATATTTAATAATATTAAACGAGTTACATATATTAAATATATAATAAACGTACTCTTCGTGTTTAAGTGTGTGCCCCCGATAGGCTCACTCATTTCCGACGTCTAAACGATTACACATTCCGACAGCTCCCACTTGTGAGCGTTTAGAATAATTCGTCTACAATAAAATATCTAGCAACACTTTATTGTAATCAGAAATGATTGAGGTATAGTTTCAAGAAGAATATCTCAAAAGTATTCGATGATATATGATTATAAAAGCTTGCTGGTAATCATCCCATTGTTTCTAGTACCGTTAAACCATGGATATGGATCTTAACTCATTCCATATAGTTTAACTTATTTTCTCGTGATCAAATTGATTCAGATAGTCCAAATGTAAACAAGAATCATCTTCATCACACTTTGGGTACGACCATACAATTACCTGATTAATTCTAAAGAGGATCCAGTGGTACTAAACTACACTATATCAAGTGGAGGAACAAATTCTATATTGACTGCAAGTGTCTGTGGATGCTGCTTCACAACACTTCCAACTATAGCCTTTATAACTAACTGTTACGAGCTAGCGTTTAACATATAATCAAGAAGCGATATTCACACATGTACAACTTGTTTGCATCTCAAGTCTAAGGACGACTTAATCACCATTTTCGAAAATTTACTCATGACAAGGATCCAAAAGTAATATTCGAAAGTTCGGGGTGTCCAATACGCATCCCTTATGAATAACATATGAGTTTGGTGGGAACCGTCCATTATATTCAAAGAATATAACCAACACTCATATTTGTCTTAATGTAGACAATATTCCCATATTTCTAACCGACAATGGACATGTTTAGAATAATCAAATATTCAAGGATTTTAAACATACAAATATAGGACAACAATAATTATATGAATGATAACAAACATCAAATATCTTTATTCATCAGAAAATAATAATTGTCTTACAATCCCAGATTATCCAAATACTAAAATAACACAGATTACACGAGACTATTAGCTGGAAGCAAACCAATATCATGCGAAAGCATTGAATGCTTTTTAAGGTCTAAAGCCTTAGTAAAAGGGTCAGCTAAATTGTCGTATGTGTGAACTTTCTCTAGTGTAATATCACCCAGTTCAATCACTTCTCGGAGGTAGTGAACTTTAGCACGATAATGTTTCGCACCTTTAGTGATTCCTGGTTCATTAGCTATAGTAATGGCTCCGGTATTGTCACAATACATATTCATAGGTTCATTATTTGTGGGAACAACACCAAGCCCAGAAATAAACTTCCTAATCCAAACTACTTCTTTAGCAGCTTCCGAAGCGGCTATATACTCAGCCTCTGTAGATGAGATAGCATGGATGGTCTGCTTCAAGCTTTTACAGCTTAGAGCACCTCCATTCATTTTGAAAACATATCCAGTCTGAGACTTCGTGTCATCAGCGTTCGTCAGATATCCAGCATCAGTGTAGCAAGTAACCCTGAACTCTCGTTTCATATCTACTCCATAAACCAGAAACATGTCTTTGGTATGCCTAAGATACCTCAGAATGTTCTTAACAGCAGTCCAATGATCCTCACCAGGATTCTACTGAAAACGGCTCGTCATGTTCTAAGAGAACGCAACATCTGGTCTAGTGCATCTAACAGCATACATGATTGATCCTACTGCCGAAGCATAAGGAACTCTTTGCATGCGTTTTACCTCAGCAGGGGTAGATGCTCCTTGAGTTTTGGATAATTTTGTATCAGTCTGCATGGGAATAAAACCACGTTTGGAATTATCCATGTTATACTTCTTCAAAATTTTATCTATGTAAGCACTTTGACATAAACCAATTAACCGTCTTGATCTATCTCGATAGATCTTGATTCCAAGAATATATGCAGCATCTCCTAGATCTTTCATAGCAAAACACTTTCCAAGGTAAGCTTTTACACTTTGCAACGTTGGAATGTCTTTTCCCATGATTAATATGTCATCGACATACATGATTAGGAACACCACATTACTCCCACTAGCTTTGATATATACACATGGCTCATCGGGATTCTGAGTGAAACCAAAGTTCTTGATTTCATCATCAAATCTCTTATTTCATTGCCTTGATGCTTGCTTAAGTCCATAAATGGATCTTTGAAGCTTGTATACTCGGTTTGGATATTTAGGATTGACAAAACCTTCAGGTTGCTTCATATAGACCTCTTCGTAAAGATGTCCATTGAGGAAAGCGGTTTTAACATCCATTTGCCAAATCTCATAGTCATAGAACGCGGCTATGGCTAAGAGAATCCTTATAGCTTTGATATCTACAACAGGAGAGAAGGTTTCTTCATAATCAACCCCATAGGTTTGAGTGAAGCCCCTCGCTACATATCGAACTTTAAAGGTGTGTACATTTCTATCCATGTCGGTCTTCTTCTTGTATAACCACTTGCCACTAACGGTTCTAGCGTTAGGGGGAAGGTCAACTAAGATCCAGACATCATTGTCTTTCATGGATTGCATCTCCACATTCATAGAATCAAGCCATTTTTCAGATTCAGGATCTGCTAATGCAGCTTTATAGTTAGTAGGTTCACCATGATCCCCTAACTCATGTTCCTCAACGTCAATGTATAAACACATACGGTCAGGAGCACGCCTAGTCCTTGTAGACTTTCTAATGGGAGCTATATCACTTATAGGTTCATCAATTTCTTGATCATCCTCTTCATGATCGCTAGTATTTTCAGAAGGATGTATATCTTCATCTTGAATTACTTCAAGATCTTCTAAACTCCCACTTGCTTCTTGATTCATAAGATTACTCTCTAGGAATTCAGCATTACGAGCAACAATAACTCTGTTCTCGGGTGGGTAATAGAAGGAGTAACCCATTGTTTCATTTGGGTATCCTACAAAGATACACTTAATCGACCTGGGTTCAAGTTTGTCAGGTTTATTAAGCGTATCACGCTTAACAAGAGCCTCACATCCCCAGACCTTTAAGTAAGACAACTTAGGGGCTTGCCCATACCATACTTCGTATGGAGTCTTTTAAACCTTCTTAGTTGGAACCATATTGAGTATGCGTGCAGCAGACTCAAGAGCATAATCCCAAAAGGATTTTGGAAGAGTTGTTTGGGCCATCATGGAGCGAACCATATCTAGTAGGTTTCTATTTCTCCTCTCAGACACACCATTATGTTGTGGAGTGTATGGAGGAGTTCTATGGGCAATAATCCTATGCTCCTTAAGATGATCCAAAAATTCATAACTCATAAATTCACCCCCACGATCAGAACGTAGTGCCTTTATGGTTTTACCGAGTTGATTTTCTACTTCCTTCTGAAACACCTTAAATGTTTCAAACACTTCATGCTTATGCTTTAGCAAGTAAACATAACCATAACGACTATAGTCGTCAGTGAAAGTGACGAAGTAGCTTGCACCTTGTCTTGACACGGTTCTGAATGGGCCGCATACATCAGTGTATATAAGTCCAAACAGATCTTTAGCCCTCTCCACTTGATGTGAATAAGGTTTACGTGCCATCTTACCAGATAAACATGAAACACACTTGTCAAAGAAATCATCATCATTTGACTTAAGCAATCCATTAGTTTGTAATTGCTTAATGCGTTTTTTGCTTATGTGGCCAAGGTGACAATGCCATAAGAGTGTAGAGTCCAAGTTAGACTTAGCCCTTTTATTACTTATATCATAAATAGAACTATCGTTTGCATTAGAATCAGACATATCAATTTCATATATACCATCACGAGGAATAGCACGAAAATAAAACATATTATCTTTCAAAACTGAAATTATTGCATTATTCTCAATACGGTTAACAAAACCATCGTCATACAAACGGAAAACTGAAACAATCCCTCTAGAAATAGAAGGTGCGTAATGACAATTATTCAAAATGACTACTAGTCCACTAGGGAGAAATAATTGAAAAACACCAATGGCTTCGATAGCTGCACGATGACCATTGCCCACGTACAGGTTCAAAGCTCCTGGCTTCAGCTTCCTACTTATCCTTAGTCCCTGAGTAGTATTACAGATGTGAGTACCACAACCAGTGTCATAAACCCATGATTTATTAGGAAAAGTAAAGAGTTCTATAGTGAAGATACCTGAAGTGCTAGCTCCTTGAGATAGCTTCTTCTTCTTTCACAACTCAGCGAGATACTCTGGAGAGTTTCTCTTACAATGACCAATGTCACCTCATTGGTGGCAAGTGGCGTCCTTTGCAGGATTCTCTCTCTTTGGTGGAGGGGGAATCTTAGCTCTAGGAGTAAAGTTTGCTACTTTCTTCCCTTTGCCATGATTCTTACCCTTCGCAGCATTAGATGGTTTAGCCTTATTAGGCTTTTGGATCATTCCTGCCCTAATAGCATTGATAGTATTAGCAGTATCAGGTGCAACCTTCTTTGGCAACGTCTTCTCATGTAGCTTGAGCATGGCATGCAACTCAGGTATTGTCTTCCCCAAGCCATGCATATTATAATCTTGCACGAACCTATCATGATCCTTGTTCAGTGAGGCTAAGATTAGGCTAACTGCAAGTTTTAGTGACACGGGATGACCGAGACGTTCCAAATTCTCTATGTAGCCCTTCATCTTTAAGACATAAGAGCTCACAGATTGTCTATCCTCATGTTTACACGCGTGAAAGGCACGTGCAACATCAAGGAGTTCTTGATCCGCTTGGTCAGTGAACATGGTTTTCAACTTCTCCATCATTGACCATGCGCCATGACCCTCCAAAAGCCTTTGGAGTTCAGGGGACATAGTCATGAGCATAAGGCCAGCAATTTCTCTAGACCTTTTAACCCAAGTATGGTGGTACTCCGGTTCTTGTTGAGGACCTTCAACACCAGGAGGGAGAAACGGGAGATCAGGAATAGGTTGCTCAAGGTATTTAACAAAGTCATCAGTCTCGAGCGCTATCCGAAGAGCACGATACCAATCAACAAAGTTAGTTTCAGTCAGCTTCATTTTCTCAAGGAAAGACTTAACAACCGTGCTGTTTAAGCAAGAGGTAGAATTATTCATCTACAAAATAAAAGTTCAACGATTAGTATTTTCGATAATTACATTCTCAAAAGAATTAACTACCCAATTAATCATTATGAGACTAAGATCCTTGCTTGCAATCCCACTAAATATTATAGGTCCGACCGTCTAATATCAAGTAGGGCAAGAGGTAAGCGTCGAGCGTTAATTGCATTACAAGTGCAACTCTTAGATTTATGAGACGATTCATGATTTTTATTGTTGTAGAGTGTTTGGATGGGAGTTCTCACATCTCTTTCGAGTACCATTAAACATCTCAAACAAACTTGTTCTACATGTAATAAATCATGAGTATGTTTCATCTCATCTTATGCCTCGGGTTCCGAATCTGACCGGGAACTCGACTTAAGTCGTACCAATTTAAAGCATGCAATAGTTGGCAAAGGTCTGACCAGTGACAAAAATCGCCTTGGGTGCATGATTCGCCCTAAGTCTGACCAGATGACGAAAAACCACAACAAATGCTATTAAATTGGATGTTATAGACTTAAAAATTCAAATAGGTATCACATAAGTTTTAGAAAAAAAATGTCAAAACATGTAAAAGATGCATGCAATCATCCTTTAGCACAAGTTAAGAAAAACCTTTTGTTAACTTTTTTGGTTTTAGGCGTGTTTACCGCGGGAAAGCATTAAAGAATGATCAAACCCTATATCCTACTCTTCATGAGCCCGAAGGCACAAGTGCTTGGGATAATTATCACATAGATGCCGAAACATTATGTGACACGGGGAAACATTAAAGATCATTCAAACCCTAGATAGCTTAACTAGAACACGTAGTGCAATATCAAGTCTATCATTAGTAAAGCACAAAATGGTGTTGTAATTATAAGTATTATAAACCAATTAATTTTGCAAATCACGTCGTTGAGAAGATGGTTTATAAGCCATCATTACGGTATGTAAGCCCAATTCGAGTGACAATATGATTTCACAAAACAATTAGATTATAATAAAAACAAGTTTCATAGATCTTATGTTAATATTAAGATTTGTTCAAAAACAAGTTTTAACAAATAACACATAGCCGATTCGCAAGGAAAAATAAGTGTATTAATATGACATACTTTTAAAGCTAGTTTCGATATAAGTAGAGATCTGTTTTTATGATTTCTAGAATCTTGTATTATTATGTTTTGTAATTCTTAATGGAAAACAAATAAGCACATAAAAACAGACTAGAATGGGGTAGAAGAAGAAGACATACTCTATATGAAAGTAGTAAATCATATAAGATCCAAGATCTCAAGTGAGTCTTCCCTAATTTGAGGATCAAAGACCCTCACCAAGTTTCTAGGTACTTGGTGACGAGCATGCATCACAAACGTGATTGCTAAAGTCTTTGACGGATAAAAATAAAATTTTGTTTATTAACCAATTTAATAAACCTACCCAATTTTATTAGATCTAGATCAAGATTAAAATTTTATGGCAAGAATGCATGTTATTGCCATAGAAAATATATAAAGCGAGTATTTAAGCGGATCTAGCGTGTTTATCTATGTGTAAACCATAAATGCCATACGATGACTCATGATGCCACTGTTGAGATTTTGAATACTAGTTAACCATTAACTACGAGTACGCAGCGGAATGGATCTAGTATAACATTTATGATTAACACATAATAAAACAATAAATACTAACCTTTTAGTTTAATTGATTAAATCAATTAAATGGGTCTTGATCTTGAAACTTAACGGTAAAATAACCGTCTCCACCGGTTGCTCACACACACGTCAAATGAGTATATTACGATGCTAGTGGTTGTTTCACGATTGCTAACAACTAGTGTTCTTGATCTTTGAATGCACACAATCGAAACTCAAAAGAGATGCGTTTGATTATGGCAAAACTAACAGCCGAATAAACAAATATGCTTTGTCTAAAGTTGTCAAATGACAATGAATAAAATGTCTCGGTCACCAAAAAGAATACGTACATCCTCCTTATATACAAATTGCTTTGTGACGTGGATTGAACAAAATAAACAAAACAGAATTATAGAATATCTTGTATCCTTTAATTGTGTCTAACATAATAAACTAAATTATTAGTTTATTTCTTTGTTCATAGCCATGAGAAAAAGATAAGAACAAATCAAACTTATTAATATAATGTTGTCTTATATATCTCATTTGGACAAAATATGCCGACATAATTATTGATCATCTCATGACATAATTTTTAACATATTTCATTTCCGACAAGAAATATGTATACGATATATTTCGACATAATATATCTGAATATTTATTCATGTCATTCTTTGTTTTTATTTTAACGGATAATAATTAGTTTACAACGTCTAACGGTTAAACTAATAATCGTTAAAATATGTATCGTGAAACATATTATATATTTAATAACATATATTAAATATATAATAAACGTACTCTTCGTGTTTAAGTGTGTGCCCCCGATAGGCTCATTCATTTCCGACGTCTAAACGATTACAGATTCCGACAAGAGATAGTGTTTTTTGGTTTTGATAGTTTAAACACGATCGAGCAATTGAAGTTATGTTGTACTAGAAACTAGTGGTTAGGTTGAAGTTATATAACATAAGCCTCAATTTTATGGCTTATTTCGAGACTTATAGGCTTATCTAAGTTTTTTATGATATAATAAACTTATATAAGCCCATAAGTCACCGATAAGCTTTAAAAATTAGGGTTTATGAAATATAAGCCGAAATATGGATTATTTTCGGCTTATATAACGTAAGCCCAATTTTGTGACTTATTTGGAGACTTAGGGGCTTATATAAGTTTGTCATGATATAATAAACCTATATAAGCCCATAAACCTCCAAATAAGCCATAAAATTGGGGCTTATGTTATATAAGCCAAATGGGCTTACATTATATAAGCCAAACCAAACACCCCTTAGTACCCAAGGGAAATATTACCTTATTATATTTGGTCAAAACATAATTTAACGCACAATTTTTATATGTTACTACGACTAGTCTCTCGTAGTAAAAATGTTTATATGTCCATGTTATGATATTTTAGTAATTAATCACCTGTTGCGAGGATGCATAATCGCATTCATATATTTTCAGCTTGGCTGAAAAGTTGATCTGAATTATTTCTAGTTTCGTAATGTATGTTACTAATATTTTGGTGACACTTTGCATTAATATGATACATATGAGCACAACGAGCCTTAATATTTGTATATATGAGATATAGAGACAGAATGCTATTTGAACACCTAACAGCAGAGGTTATGGTCACAAAGGATTTCGGGTTTTTGGAAAGTATAATGTGGTTTATCCCCAGAGGTCGCAACGTAGGTATTTGTGTGCACAATTTTGATAACAGAGGTCGCAACATAGGTATATATACCATGTAAATGTGCCATTGTAACAAGTACAAATCTTCTCTTGATATTGTATTGGTCATAACATAATTGAGTAAAACTAGTGGATGGAATGTAATTTGTACGTCTTACGAAATTATCCTTTGTTAATATGCATAGCAAGATTCACCTTTTTTGTGGTTTATAGTCTTGATTGTTTAATGAAAACGGAGTTAATATGGTGCAAGTGGTTCTGACCTTATAATTTAGAGATCTATACAGGGTTGCTGACTTTAGAACCATTCGGGAAATTATGAGGAAAAAGGGTCCAAGAAAAAACAAAACCATGTCAAATTTGAAAAATGTAATGGATGTCAAGAAAAGGCCCTTGGAAGCTATGGAGAGTAATTACACGGGAACAAGAAAAACAATCAGCAAGTTAATTGCTGAGAATGAGAAGCTTCATCAATCTTATTCTGAAGGTTTGCATTGTTTGTTAATTATACTGTTGTTTGATTTTTCCATCTGGTACAGAATGTAACAAAATAACGGTTTTTAGCTTTTGAATCAACTAGCATAAGTTTCTCGCCGTTGTCTTATATGCAGTACACTTGTATTGGACAGATGTAAAGGAAATGGATTTTAGAATTCAGGAACAGTTGCAGGGGATCTGTAATGACAATAAATTGATTAACTTGGAACTACAAAGGCAAGAGAAAGAGCTAAGAAGTCGGAGCAATAAACTCCGGAATCGTGAGGTAGCAATTGAAATGGAAAGAAACAAGCTCGCTAAAGAGATTAAAGAGGTGTGACATTTATGTAGCTATATCCATATCGCTCCTTTCCATATCAAGGATAAGTCATAGAAATTTTTGTTCTCAGTATATAGATAGTTTCATGCTTCGTATTGTTTATTTATTTATACTGCGTGTCAATTAGGAGGTGTTTGGGTAAGCTTATCAAAACATAATAAGAATTTTCAAATAGCCGTAAAAAACCTTCAGCTAAACTCTCTTCATCCCATATTAGCCAATAAGTCCACAAAATAAGCCTTACTCAAACACCTGCAAATGGCTTATTAACTTTACCAATTTGTAATAAGCTATTAAGAACTTCGACAAGCTTATCCAAGCCCCCCTTAATATATCTTATTCTCATGACTCATGTCTGTCTAGCTTAAATTTTGTGTGGAACCTGTCACACTGTGATTCTGTTGTTTGTTGTACTCATTTCTGGGATATTTTGATTGAACTTGTTATTCTTAATTTAAAATTTTGTCATTTTATCTCACAGATTGCTGCTAATAATAGTTTGCTCCATAGCAAAGAAAAAAATGGCGAAACTTGCAGATTGTCATAAGGTAAAAAAGATTGTTTAGCATTATGCAGAATGATGAGCAGTGACTGAAATATTTACTTTCAGACGGAAATGAAGAAACTCCAAGAGAAAATATCCTATCTTGAGAAACAAGTGAATGATGGAAATCAAAATTTACTTCTGGAAATGAAACATCTACTCGGGCAGATAAACGTTACAGAACACAGGAGAGATCAACATGTAAAGGCTCACAGGAAGATAGCAGATGTAGTCATGAGCTTAAATGATAAGGAAGAAGAGAGAAAAGATTTGGAAATATTAAGTCAAACTCTGGTTTCTCAGGATCGGAAAAACAATGATGAATTGCTGGATGCTCGGAATGAATTAATTAAGGTAAGGTCTTTTGGATTCTACATATATATCCTTTCCACGTAGTCTATCAAATACCTGTATATGTGAGGTATTCATTTATGGCTATATTGTGTACTAAAACTAGTCAGTTTGTGAAATTGTGTTACCTCCACAGTTAATATTATCTTCGTAAATTTTCTACTGAACTTAGCCATGTAAGAAAATATGCAATCACAGATAAACTGGTAATACACCTCTGGCTGTTAAATATTTGTTTGACCAAGACTGATTCAAGTATCTTTTTAAACTGAATAACCGTCATTTGTCAATTATCGAATGGATGCATTGCCTGATAGTCAGGCTGTCATTATGTGACACAATGTTTTAAAACCCGGGTTTTGAATCGACCCGGTCGAGCCACCGGGTCACCGGGTCACCGGTTCAACCGGTTGGACCGCCGGGTCGACCCGGTTTTCAATTAAAAAAAATTATTTATATATTTTCAATATTACTATATATATATAAATATAAATCATGAATATTTCATATATTTGGCCCAAAAAACCATTTACTAACCAATATAACACGTAAAAAAAAAGTTACGTTATAAATACGTAAAATTATATCGCGAAAAAACGAAAAAAAAAACAAAAAAATCGAAAAAAATCAAAACCCGGCCGGGTCGCACGAACCGGGTCAACCCGGGTCGCTTCAAACCCGGCGGGTCACACCGGGTTTCCAAAATGTAAGACCCGGGTCAATTTGACCCGTTTTTTCGGCCGGAACCGGTCCAACCGGTTGAACCGGCCGGGTCGACCCGGGTTTCAAAACATTGATGTGACATACATGCTGCATCCTAAATTTGTTTCCTTCTGTTCATTATGAGACTACTTGCGTTGCATTTAGTTTGGAATCTATCATATGTTTCTTTGTGAAGGGCTTGAAAGAAGTACCAAATACAGATATTGGTGTAATGAGGGTGAGAAATCTCGGGGATGGACTGTTTTATGATGAATTGCTGAAGAAGTACAATGAAACTAAAGAACAAAAAAAGACTGCTTCAGGACTATGGTCATCGTGGAGAGCTACTCTACTGGAGGGAGTTTCATGTCTCCTCAAGATATGGAAAGAGCAAAAACGCAAGAAAATTGCGTCGTATTTTGAATTCGAGTGATAAATTCTTTCAGGTTGTAAATAAGGTTTTTGTTGGGTCATGGACTATGGTTTTGTCTTTGTTAGTGGTTGTATATATGATCCATTTTGGATGGCCTTTTGAGTTGGAGTTAGATTCAAATAAACTCGGACATGCAAACTGTTGCAGTCAGTTATGTCTTTTATCATCAGCCTTTGTGAAACCGTGCCTAAACTATAAACTATGGTGGGGAAATGCGGAAGTGATTGTGCTGTAAGGACTTGCAGAGTTCAGTCAATGTTAATTGTTGTGTTATATGGTAAAATGAACAAGACGCCCCGCTGTTACTCAATCCGCTAATTACATCTCGGAAACGTAGGATTACGCATATATCCTGATTAAATTTAAATAAAAACAACCCCGTGTATGCAAGTAGTGAAAGCAAGTAATATGTAAATGAAAACACGATATGTAAACTTCAATTTCTTTAATGTAACAGTTTTCGTTATATTGTTGTAAAACTAAATTCACTTTACAGGAACCCATATGTTCATATGCAACAACGCATTGGAACATGGACTTCAGTCTGAAACTGCATCTGAATCTTTAGAGCTGGACCTGCAAAAGTGATCAATGTCGACACTATTTAGCACTATAATACATATAAAACACTAGTCATGGATCCATATGGTACTTGAAGACGGACCAGATAGGAAAAATAAAGTTGACATGTAAAATTTGCATTCAGGAAGAATGAATGTAAATAGAATGTACCAGAAGCTAACTGATGGATCATGTTTCCTCCTCTCAGTATATGACGGCATATTCAACATGATCTTCCACAATGGCAAGTGGCGGCGGTGATGGTGGTGTTGGTGGTCGTGGCGGTGGTGATGGTGGACGTTGTTTAAACACGCACCCCATATTCTATTACAAGAAAATAACTATCATTAATTATTAGGGCAGGGGTAATTCAACAAGTCATGGACAAAGATAAGCAATTTGTGAAAATTACTAAATTAGAAATCATGTACTCAATAGAGAAACAAAACTAGAGATAGAAAAGCCAACCACTTTATAATAGAAGCTAGATTCCAACTGACGTTGTTCCTCTGCTTCCTCACAGTCATCGTGGTCATGAATTCCCCGCTCATAATACTCATTGATCCTCTCCGAAGTCCACTCCTGCTCCTTTTTCTCCTCCTCCTCTTCCTCTTCCTTCACATCATCATCGTCCTCCTCATCACTGGTATGACAAAAGAACATACGTCTCAGCCTTCTGCGTCTGCTAATTTCTTCTTCAGTGAGAGGGTGCACAGCAGTCGATTTCTTTAAAAAAAAAGAAAATCTTTAGAGGAAATTCAGATTGAAATATAAATCCTAATTCAATTTCTGAGTAGGCAGTGCTAACTAAAAGCCACGGGTCCTTCACAATTCATTCTTGTCAAACCTTAATCAATTCAAATTTGCCAGTGATTACGGAGTAGGGTATATAAGGATGATTTAAGCCATTTTGAAGTCTCAAACTGTTCGTTTTGTCAGGTTATGTTCCTTTCATCAATTGGTGAATTGTTTTTAACTGATTTCGGATATAACATTTACTATACCTATGTTTTATATCCCAATACAATGTAGCTGTATACACAACTTAACCCTCGGATTCAAAGTATCTTAAGCATTTTCATCAAACACCTAATGTATACGCACGTGCACGTAGGAGCATCTATAACTACACTAAAAAATCTCGAGATCACAAACACACATACGCACGAATAGCACAAATCTTTTGTGAATTCCGAATGAGGGGGTGTTTGTTTAAGCTTATAAGTAGGAGGCTTATGAGCTTGTTTGATTTTGGCTTACATTTTATTTTGGGACTTATAGAGTCATATAAGTGTATCACATCATAAAAAACTTGCCCTAAAGTTTCAAAATAAGCTAAAAAATTAAGGCTTGTGAAATATAAGCTGAAATAAAAATAAGGTCATAAGCCACATATATATAAGCATAAGCAAACACTTAAAAGGGAACCATCCGCCAAGTGGCCTAGTGGTAAGGTACTTAACTCTCAAACAAACAAGAGGTTAAAGGTTCAAACCTGTGTACATTATATATACATTATAAGCTTTAAACAAACACAAACACCACCTAATATATGTAACCCCAATTAAATCGAACAACTAACGTAATACAAGTAGCCAATAATAGGAGTAAAAAAAAAAAAGGTTACCGATAAAGATGCGATGTTTCTTGGTTTAGAGTAAGATATCAGCTTCTGTTTTTGTTGTTGTTTTTGTTTTTTTTTTTGTTTTCGTCTTTGTCTTGATTCCTTCTTCATTGTTTTTCGCCGATGTGTTCTTGTTCTTTCTGTTTAATAAATATTTATACACTTTTTATTTAGTACTATATTTAGTACTACCTTCGTCCCAAAATTGTTGTCCACAAAAAAAAAACACACAATTTTAGAAAAATATCACTTTTTTAACTTTCTCTCTTACTTTTTTGTAGAATGGCAGTTTTACCCGTAACCAATTAATTTTATAAAATTCTATATCCAATTTTAGAAGTTTTGGAAGTGGACAATAATTTTGGGACAACAATGAAATAGTGGATAATAATATTGAGACGTAGTAAATTGCAAAACAGTTCTTCTTGTGGTTTTCACAATTTGCAGTTTTCTCCAACACTTTCAAAACTAGTTTAAAACATGTGTAGTTAAAAAATTAATTTATTATACATCTGCTGTGTAGGCCGACACCGTTTTAGGATGTTTTAAAACTCGTTGAATTGATCCGGTCGAGCTACCCCGGATCACGGTTCAACCGGTTTACCCGACAGTTCAACCGGATTTTTCGGTTAAAACCGGCGTCCGATCATTCGACCGAGTCACGATTCAATCGGTTCAACTGATCGAATCAACCCGGGTTTTATAACAATGCGTTTTATCATTAATAAATATTTTTTAATATGTTGTTAGAAAAACTAATTACATAAAATATGAATGGTCAAAACTACACTAGGATGTTTATAATTTGAGTTTGACCAACGAAAATTAAAAATCAAACTAAATCAAAACCGAACTAGAACCAAACCAAATGTAAAATTCAGTTTTTGGAACATTAATCGAGCTGAACTATAAATTTGATTTTCGGGTTAAATATGAGTTTGACAATCGAAACGAAATTCAAATCAAAAGCCAAATTTATACATATATATATTTCAAATATTCATATATTTAAAACAAATTTTTTTATAGCATAAAAAATAATTTTTATATTTAAAATAACTTTTATATTTGAAATAATTTTATTTTCCTAAATATTTATATACTTCAATTTTTTTTGAAAAAATAGTGTTCTTTCGAATAATTCAGGCTATTCGAGTCAACTCGACAATCAAACCGAATTTAAATTTGGTGTTCGATTCGATTCGATTTTCGGGTTGATCCAAATATATACCCAAATAACTTGAAGTAAATAGCCGAACAACTCGAGAACCGAACTGATGGACACCTCTAGATTAACATGTCAGTGTACGTTGACTTTCGCAAAAACTCTTCATCATATAACTTTATGATGATCTTACAACAATTTAAAAGACATAGACGAATTATTGTCACATCCATTTGCAAATACTCATCTAAAGCATCATGAATGAAATCTGTATGCAGTTTGATGAATAGAAAAGTACACTTTAACAATGATGAAAGATAATCTTGTCATGTACAATCTACTGTGTTTCGAAAATAAAAAGAATAATCAGTTAACTCGCGAAAAATACATCTTTTTCTGCAAAAAAATAATCAATTTTTGCGACTTATCAAATACAAAAAATATAAACTTTATTGCATGTATGGTGTATTTTTGTTATTTTATACTGCATGTACTTTTATATGAAACATAAAAAACATTCGAGAAAAATGAAAAGTTTTCAAAATTTATTGAAGATTACTAAAGCCCGTTAAATAAGCCCGAAGAAAATCTGGAAAAAGCGGCTCAACTCAAGCCTTTAATGTGTTCAAATGGAGTCCACTGTCACTAAGCCTAACCAGGCCCAACAACGGCCATAAGCCAAACCCTATTTCATTTGAGGTTATATATATATATATATATATATATATATATATATATATATATATATATATATATATATATATATATATATATATATATATATATATATATATATATATATATATATATATATATATATATATATATATATATATATATATATATATATATATATATATATATATATATATATATATATATATATATATATATATATATATATATATATATATATATATATATATATATATATATATATATATATATATATATATATATATATATTTTTTAGAGAAGTGCAAAAATCATCCATGTGTTATGTCAAAAAATCGAGTTACATTTTATGTTAGTTTTTTGGACAATAGTCATCCCTCCATTAGTGCGTGAGACACAATATATCCCTCATAAACTAATGATGCAAATGTTTTTCTCGTTAATAATTAACAAGGTTTAAAAGAAAAAGTATTCTTATCTTTTTTCTTTTCAGTGGATGTATAGTGAACCTTATTATAATTAGTTTCGAAAAAAAAAATTTATTTTCGGAAAAGAAAACTATTATTTATGAAAAAAAAAGTTTTATTTTCGAAAAAAAATTTATTTTCCAAAAAAATGTAATTTTTGAAAAAAAAGTTTTATTTTCGAAAAATGTTTAAAAAGAAATTTTACTTTTTTTCGAAAAAAGTCATATTCCTTTTTTCGAAACAAATTATTTTTAAAAAAAAGTTTAATTTTTTTTCCGAAGCTAACTTAGTTTTAAAAATTAAACCTTCTTTTAGAATTTTTTTTTTTTTTTTCGAAACAAAGTTTTTCAAAAACAATTTTATTTCAAAAATAAAACTTTTTTAAAGAAATTATTTTTTATTATTTTTTCGAAACTAATTATTTTCTTAAAAAAAGATTTTTTTTTCGAAACAAACATTTTTTCAAAAAATTAAACATTCTTTTCGAAAAAAAAGTTTTTATTTTTCAAAAAAATATTAAATTCTTTTTTCAAAATTTTTTGTTTCGATAAAAAAAGTTTAATTTTTGTTAAAAGGAGTAGGCCGTCGGATTATTATTGCAATTCACCAATGTACATAGTTCTATGTAATTTAGATCTCAAACAAATCTTAATTTTAATATGATTTAGTCCATATCATTTCTTTTCAAAAAAAACCGTTGTTTACAACAATTCAAACAATTTTAATATAAACAAGTAAAAAAACTAAATCATAAACACATAATAATAATTTATTTGTGCAATAAATAAATCAAATAGCCACATGCATACGATTTATTCAATAATCATCAAATTTAGGTTTTTATTTTCATATAAAGGTCTTCCCGAATTCAATATTTATTGAATCAAATAAACAAGTAGCACATAAAATCATATAAACATATAATTTTACGATTCATGAAAACATGCACGTTATAATGGATCCACCCATAAATCTTAACAAATAAATCTCTACGGATCGTAACCTTTAATTTACATGACATAACAATTAATCATGTAATTTAATCTAAAAATATCCAACATGTAATTTAGCGTTTCAAAAACAATTTTTTTTATAAAATTCGGCCAAAATCCTAATTTTAAAAACAAAACCCTAATTTATAAGAAAACATAAAGAACATGTAGTTTTAACTCAAAACAATTATTAGTTAAAAAACTTTACATTTTTGATAATTATAACATGTTAAAACGGCTCTCTATGCCACTAGAGGTTTATAAACATCATAACAATTATATAAAAGCCTAAACGGGATCAAAGCACACATATAGCGGAAGTGATTTAAGAAGATCATAATAACACAATTATAATTAATCGAATGAGGGTTACATACCTTTTCACTAAAGCAAATCGATAAGATGAAGAACGAATCACCAATTCGGGTTTATACCATATACCACCAAGATATAGTCTAAAGTAAGACTATATTACGATCTTGTACACACGTAATACAACGAGCTAACCGTGATTCTAGCACGTGTAAACCGAGCTTAACGCTTGTGAAAAATCTACCCAACAACCCTAGAGGGGCCAGGACTAGATTTAAACTAAAACCGAGCACCAAGGAAAAATCACACCAAAACCCTTTGTGGGTTGGTGTTGCGATCGACCAAGAGAGAAAGAGAAAAAGATATTGAGGTGTGTGGAATAATGAGGGTGAGGGGATGTTTATATAGGCCTAGAAAAAAACTCGTAGCCCAAGTAAAAACAAATAAAAGGAAAATTTTCCTTTCCCCATGTCCACTCCACCGACGGTTGACACCCCCAGCATGAGGTGTTCCGAAATCTTCTTTTCCTTCCTTTTTAGTCCACAACGATCGTTTGTACTTAACTCTTAATATTTAACGGTTGTTAAAGTTAAAGCTTAGTTTAAATTAATAAATACAATAAATATATATTTATTAAATAAATTAATAAATACAATAAATATATTTATTAAATAAATTAATAAATACAATAAATATATTTATTAAATAAATTAACTCTTTATGTATTGAGTGCAATCCCGTAATCTCGATTTCGATCCTATCACATGAATATTAAATATAAGTCCATAAACTTTCAGATAAGGGTTTAATAAGCTTAATCATCGTGGTGTACTTATCTCATTGTTTTCCACTTGGATTGAAGGTTTTTCTACGTATCTCCTTATAAAATTTTTATTTCATTAACTTAACTACCATGTTAATCTTTATAAATCTATATGTTGACGATACATTCCATGTATCTAATCTGAAGAAGTGTTTAGTCGATGATTACCTTCGTATACCGTTACATGAGATTAAGGTAGATAAGACCTCGAGATTCGTAGAGGAACCTATAGAGATCATGGACCGTGAGGTCAATACTCTAAAGCGTAGTAAGATACCTTTAGTGAAGTAAGATGGACTTCTAAACGTGGACCAGAATTTACTTGGGAACGTGAAGACCATATGAGAGCTAAGTATCCCCATTTATTTAAAAGTAATATTTGCGAGACCAATAGTTAAATCTCAGGACGAGATTTCTAAAAGGAGGTGATATTGTGACAACCGTGGTTTTTGGAAGGTTAGTTATAATCTATCAGACATAGTTACGTATTCTATCTTATGTGTTTTGTATGATATATGTGTTTGAAATGATAATCTTGCAAGATTTAAGTACATGATTATGGATCATGGTACTAGTACTGATGAAATGTGATGATATGTGATCACATTAACGTTTATTTTTAATGCTTTTTATCGTTTATGTAATTGCGTGTACGTATTACGTATTATATATATTTATTATATAAATATATTATGTAATTATTAGGTTTTTGAGGAACTTACTATTTATAGAAACTTTAGGAAATGAAGGTTTGATGGAAACTTTATTAAAAGTTAAACGTTTTAGGTTTAACGCTTGAGGTTGACACTATAGGACCTAAAACGAGTACTAAATATGAGGTATAATATTATAAGGTCAAAATTGACAAGTTTGGTATGTGGAGGGATAGTCGGTCGTAGCAAAGGGAGAAAAAAGAGAAACCATAGCCCAATTTAACTCTAATTATAATTGGTAATTATTTATAGCATATAAGGAGAATTAATATCAAATCAAATCACTTTTCTCTCTCGCTCTCTCTCTCTATGCCAATCATCGTACCAAACATAAGAGGGAAAACCAAAATCTTTTTGGGTTTGCTAAGGTATGCTCATTAATCATGTTTTTCATTAATTAATTATGTAAGAACATTGATAGATTGTTAATCTAATTGAAGTTTTCATTAATTAGATTTAATAAACTGTATCTAAAAATTAGAGTTTCATAAAATCTTGTATTAACATTAATGATGGTCATTAGTGAGGATTGATTAGGTTTATTCAATGGTAAAATCAGATTAGGGTTTAGGCAGATTTTGAAGGTCATCTTGTTTTGATCATAACATGATCATACATATAGCTTTTTGTTTGATTCAAAAGCCTAAAATTATGTACAGAGAGTCTAAGTTCTAATAGTGGTAACTAGAGCTTTTATGTCAATCGTTTGATCAACCAAATGCTTGTACAAGAGTCGGAGTAAAAACTATCTTTTAGACAACAAGTGTCTAAAACTTTGTAATTTCTTCGGGTACTTAAACTATAAAAGCGACATTGGGATTAATACTAGAGCTTATTCATATGTTAGGAGAAGTCAATTAGAATAGCTTAAGGTCATATGATTTCATGAAACATTTAAAGTATAATTGCAGGCAGAAACTGGACACATAGAGATGAACACTAGTGTAAAGGGTAATTTCTTAGGGTTTTAACCTTAGTGAAAATTATGATATGTCGAAAATACATATAGAATGGTTGGGTAAGAATTCCAGAGATGGATGTCATGTTTAAGTATTTTATGTATAAACGTTTTGTGTCATTAAAAATGGGACATATTTGGGTAAAGTATGAACTGGTTAAGGTTAGGGTATAAGTAATCTCTGAAACACATAAAGAGTCGAGAATGAGTTAATAACATGATAGATACCTAGATATCCATCATAGAGGTTGTTACATTGAGGTTGAGTTAGTATCCTGAATCAATGCTAACATATGTTTACTATTTACGTATTATAGATATTGCGTGTTTGTGTGAAGACTTTGGATTGCTTACATAAAGTGAGTTTTACTAAGCCCTTTTTTACTCTTTAATGTTTTGGGATAGAAATGATATTCTTATGTTATATAAAATGCCGTTATGTAGTTTTTGTAATTGATTTGAGGGTATGTGTTTGAGTATGAGTATGAGTGTGTTATGTGATGCACTGCACTCGTGGAATGCGCAAGGTTATAGTAAGACGCGGCCATGTGTGAGCGTAAAATATTAGACAAAACCATAGACATCACATGCGGTGTGATGGGGATTGTCCAGAGGGCGATTCTTGTAAGTGAAGATTTGCAACCTTTGTCAGGATGGATGGATCTAAGTGTCACACCCCAACATAGCGGAATATGGGGCGCGACGCATGGATATCATCACAACATGGCGTATCTATAGAGATAACTAAATGAAATGGAAATGTCATAAAATGGTGACACAAATGTCATGACAATATCTTCACAAAATGCAGGAGTCTAGGCAAGTAGGTAACAGTCCTACCTCTTACCAAGACAAATAATTACCACAAACAAAACATCATAAAGGTGTCCACAAAGTATCACTTATTCAAAACACATAAAAATAAACTAAGAAGGAACGGGGATCTCCTTCTAAATGCATTCCTAATGCCTCCAAAACTAGCCACTTCTATTCTCAAGCTTAACCACATTCTCACCTGAAAGAGACACTAAAACACGTCAACATAAAGTTGGTGAGAGTCATAGGTTTTAGGGATAATTTCATATATACCCAATAAAACTTCATAAATTACATATTTCCCCAAAATACAACTTTTCAATGCATAATGTACAATGCAACTAAAGCATGTTTTGGGGATATATGTAATTTATGAAGTTTTAGTGGGGATATATGTAAATGCCCCTAGGTTTTATACTCCAACGCTAAAATCAAACCATAAGCTGTGAATAATAACCAAATTTAAGAACTTATGGACAATGTGATACAAACATGCATTAACAACTAATATTCAAGATTTAACAAACCAAACCAAATCCAAGGCTCCAAGCCTTACCAAACACCATGGTCCCATAGGCGCCCATACACCTATGTACCAATCCCAAGGCCCCGCCTTGTCATTATCCATTGGTCCCATAGATGCTCACACATCTGTGTACCTCCCCAAGGCCCCGCCTTGTCAACATCCCCTTGGTACCAAGTCAAAACATAAAACAATCATAAATCACCTAGTAGTTAATCACATAAGTATGCACAAGTCCATCACCAAACACAAAACATTCACAACATAATTTATAAAAACAAGACAGTGTCTCTTCCATCCCATCTGGAAGTCAAAATCATTAGTAGACATGGGATTATGAAACTCACCTGATTGAGCTTCTCCAAAAATCCGCGCACTAGCAAAAAGCTAACAAACAAAAGCACACAATCAAAACATGAACCAAACACAAAAATGGCTCATCAACCTATGATGGACATCTAGCCTTCTCCCATATATGTTCCTCATTCATATGCTCTAAACACCCCATTACCCTTCCCTAACAAGTCCTTAACTTGGTTAAGTTTGATACCTATCCCATTCATATTTTACACAAACAGTCCCAACTTTTAGGTCTCCAAACTATAAGTCAAACGCCTACCTAACCATACCCATGACCTCTGTAAAGGAAACCCTATTCCCTTAAATATGTTAACTAACCCCTCCCCTTTTCCCCAACCTTAAAGCTACTATTAAGGCCCCGATATATATATATATATATATATATATATATATATATATATATATATATATATATATATATATATATATATATATATATATATATATATACTTTTGTGTATCTGGATTTTACTGATTTTGAACATACAAAAAGTTTGTTATGATTAGGGGGTCTTACCCTAACCCATAATCTTAGCCCTAATGCAGATACTTCCTATAATATATAAACCAACTCCCATGTTCGTTTGAAAGTCCCAATATAACCCTAAGTACCCCAAACAATTCAAAACATAAAAAGAAAACAGGCTGACCCGAAAACAGTTTTGACACCCGACTGATGTAACCTGTTTTTGACCCACTTCTCTACCTCCAATTTAGTTCTCGTTTCTTGTATTTGAAAGCCAACTCAATTACCTTTCCAGGGATACTTGGATCGAAAAATAAGATTTAGTAGAACTCTATATATGATCAAAACAATTGACCTAAAATTCTGCCCAGTTTTTAAAAACGAATTCAATTAAATTAACCTAATTAATTACCCATAACCCCACTAATTACAAGCCCTAATTCACCTAATCATTATAATATCATTAATATACAGATTTTAATTTAAACCCTAACCTAAATCCATCATAAGATGATTGAGAAAAAAATTAAAAACACTTCAATTAAAAAGGGTTTAAAGATTTTACCTTTTATTTATGAAAAACCAAGATTTTTATGAAACCCTAATTCTCTGTGATGTGATCGTCGACCAAAGACTCCAGGAACAAAAAAAATATGCGTTTGATATTATGTGAGGTGTTCTTTATATAGTACAAAAATCCTAGTACAACTAAAAGCCCACTTACCATAAATTTTTTTTTGTTTAAGTCGTGTATAACCGACTATATACCCTTTTTTTTCTTTTTATTTATTATAACTAATTTACTAATATTTCCTTAAATTTACTTAATTTATTTCAGCCCCTAAAGTTTCTAAAATCTCAAAACCGATAAACTAGTCAATTTTACGCGTTTACCGTAAAAGACGTAAAATATACAGTTTTAAAAAAAATATTAAATTTTGAAATAAACTTTATAACTAAGTCCTAAATGACTTAAAACCATCCCGAAAAATACTCACATGACTAAACACCTTACCCGAGACCTCTAAATGCTAAACCCCAAATCCTATAAAAAAAATACAATTTACTATAATACTTATACGTATACGTAAACACCAAAATAACTCCATTTCATTTCATAGTCACTAATTGTGAGCTCATGAACATGAAATAACCGTTCCTCGATTTACTTATGAGTACTTTATACCCATATACGATATCCACACCAACCTCGTTCACGCAAAATAAACATGTAAACACGCAAAATATATAGTCAAACATAAATCAAACTAAAAATAGGACCAAGTGAAGAACCTCAAAACCACGGTTATCACATCACTCCCTCCTAATAGAAATCTCATCCCGAGATTTACTCCTTAGGATCGTCATTATCAAACAGCTGAGGATACTTATTCCTCATAAACTCTTCCCGTTCCCACGTGAACTCCGGTCCACGTTTTGAATTCCACCTAACCTTAACTAACGGTATCTTACTTCTTTTCAATGTTTTAACTTCACGGTCCATAATTTCTACCGGCTCCTCAATAAAACGAAGACTCGCATCTATACTAATATCGTCCACCGACACTTGCAAGTCAGTTCTTGCCAAGCATTTCCTCAAGTTTGATACATGAAACACATCATGTACACTACTCAACTCTTCCGGTAACCTCAATCTATACGCCACTAGCCCAATCCTTTCAAGGATTTCAAATGGACCCACAAATCTAGGCGCTAACTTCCCTTTCTTCCCAAACCACATCACCCCTTTCCATGGTGAAACCTTTAGCATAACCTTGTCCCCAACCTCAAATTCCAACGGCTTACGCGTCTTGTCCGCGTAGCTCTTCTGTCGATCCCTAGCCGTCTTTAATTTTTGCTTAAGCACGGTTATCGCATCCGTAGTCTCCTGTACCATCTCCGGTCCAGTTATTTGACTACTTCCCACTTCAGCCCATAACAACGGTGATCTACACTTCCTACCATAAAGTGCTTCAAACGGTGCACACTCTATACTAGCATGTAACTATTATTGTACGAAAATTCTGCCAACGCCAGGTGATTCTCCCAACTTCCTCCAAAGTCTATCACACACGCCCTCAACATATCCTCTAGTGTTTGTATAGTCCTCTCACTCTGACCATCCGTCTGCGGATGATAAGCTGTACTCATATCCAGCCTTGTACCCAAGGCTTTCTGCAATAGTCCCCAAAACCTAGACGTAAACCTGCTATCCCTATCCGATATGATCGACACCGGCACCCCATGTTTTGCCACCACATGTTCCAAGTATTTCTTGGCAAACCTTTCCATCTTATCATCCTCCTTTATTGCCACAAAATGTGCAGACTTAGTCAGTCTGTCCACTATTACCCAAATCATGTCATTACCACTGTTAGACCTTGGCAGTTTTGTAATGAAGTCCATGGCAATATTCTCCCACTTCCACTTAGGAACCTCTGGTTGTTGCAGTAATCCTGATGGTCTTTGATGTTCAGCCTTCACCTTGGCGCAAGTCAAACACTCACTAACGTACAAAGCTACATCTTTCTTCATTCCTGGCAACCAATACATATCCCTCATGTCCCGATACATCTTATCAGCTCCTGGGTGTATCGAATATCTCGATGTATGAGCTTCATCCAATATAACCTTCCTTGTATCGCCAAACAACGGAACCCAGATTCTATCCAAGTAATACTTGCAACCATCTCCTCTTTCTTCCATGTACTGATCCATAGTATGAAGATTTTCTTCAACCAGCCTCTCCTCCTTAATGGCCTCTACTTGTGCTGCTCAAATTCTATCTTTAAGAGTTGTCTGAATAGTTATGCTCATTGCCCTTACTCTTTTAGGTTTTAGCCTCTCCTTTCTACTTAGAGCATCCGCCACCACATTGGCCTTTCCAGGGTGATACTTGATCTCACAATTATAATCACTAAATAACTCCAACCATCGCCTCTGCCTCATGTTCAAATCTTTCTGATCAAAGATGTGCTGCAAGCTTTTGTGATCCGTATAGATCACACTTTTCGTCCCATTCAAGTAATGTCTCCATATCTTGAGAGCAAAGACTACAGCCCCTAGTTCCAAGTCGTGTGTGGTGTAATTCTTCTCATGGTTTTTCAATTGTCGTGATGCATAAGCTATCAATTTATCTTGCTGCATAAGAACACATCCTAACCCCTGATTGGACGCATCACAATAAACCACAAAATCTTCCACCCCTTTTGGTAAGGACAAGATCGGTGCATCACACAACCTATCCTTTAGTGTCTGAAACGCCTGCTCTTGCTCTACGCCCCATTCATACTTCTGATTCTTTTGGGTCAACAATGTCAAAGGCTTTGATATTCTAGAGAAATTCTCTATAAATCTTCTGTAATATCCTGCCAAACCTAAGAATGACCTTATTTCTGACGGTGTAGTAGGTGCCTTCCAATCCTTCACGGCTTCAATCTTCTTTGGGTCTACATGCCCTAGAAATTGTACTTCTTGCAGCCAAAATTCACACTTGGAGAACTTCCCATAAAGTTTCTCCTTCCTGAGCAGTTCCAACACCGACCTTAAATGCTTGTTGTGTTCCTCCTCCGTCTTAGAGTAGATAAGTATGTCATCAATGAAGACTATGACAAACTTATCCAGATATGGCTTGCACACTCCGTTCATTAGATCCATGAACACTGCTGGCGCGTTTGTCAACCCAAATGGCATAACGGTGAATTCAAAGTGTCTATACCTCGTTCTGAACACGGTCTTTTGTATGTCCTCCTCACAGACCCTTAGTTGGTGATAACTGGACCTAAGGTCAATTTTTGAGAAGTATCTTGCTCCTTGCAGCTGATCAAATAAATCATCAATCCTTGGGAGAGGATAACGGTTCTTAATGGTCAACTTGTTTAGTTCCCGATAATCGATACACATCCGGAATGATCCATCCTTCTTCTTAACGAATAGCACCGGTGCTCCCCATGGAGAAGAACTAGGCCGAATAAAGCCCTTATCCTGCAACTCCTTAAGTTGCTCAGCTAATTCCTGCATTTCCGAGGGTGCTAAACGATATGGTGACCTAGCCACGGGGGTTGCCCCGGGTATTAAGTCAATCTTAAACTCCACCTGTCTCAGCGATGGTAATCCCATCAAATCATCCGGGAATACATCGATGAAATATCTTACTACCCGAATCTTATTGATTTGAGGCTCATCATCCTTGGCATTCATAAGGGATCTGGTCATCTTCTCCCTTCTTTCTCCATACACATATAATACCTTATTATCACCTATGGGGATCTTAACAATCTTTTCATGACACATTAGCTCAGCCCTATGCTTCGATAAGCAATACATCCCAATAATCACATCGAAACTCCCATGTCCTAGAGGGATTAAATCTATGGTGAACTTAAATTCTCCCAACTCTAATTTGCAGTTTAAAAATATCTCATCTACCTCTTCTTGCTTACCACTAGCTATCTCAATAACATACCCCGGTTTCGCTACACTAGGGTTCATATTTAACAAAGGTACGAATTGAGAAGACACAAAACTAAAATCTGCCCCAGAGTTAAAAAGGATAGTAGCAAAGTGATTGTTAACAAAAAACGTACGCGTCACCACATTCAGGTCCTGGACGACCTCTACTGCATCCGCAAGGTAAACCCTGCCTCCATTCCTATTTCCTCTGTTCCCGTCATTTCGATTCCAGTTTCGATTCCCATTGTTTCTATTGTTGCGGTTGGCATTGTTCTGATTACCACCGCCTAGATTCCCTCGACTCCCTTCCAATGCTAGCTGACCCCTTCCTTGATTAGTTGCCCCGACCAACCTTGGGCACTCTCTCTTATAGTGTCCGGGCTGTCCACACTCAAAGCAGTTTCCCCTAGTGACATTCATCCTCACAGACTGGATTGGCGTTGCGTTCCTGTTAGGTGCTCCATAATCCTTAGCAAAGTGTCCCGGTTTCTGACAATTGAAACATACCTGGCATGGTGTACCTCTTGTATGGAACCTAGAGCAGGTTTGGCAAGCTGCATTGTTGTTGTTCGAATTTCCAGAACTTTGAGGTACTCTCATGGCAAAATTTCTTCCATCTTTTGCCTTCTTAACATTTTTCTAGTTGGTGTCAGGCAATTTCGCGGCTTCTGGCTCCTTTCTTTTATCCCCCGCCTTTCCCAAAGTTCCACTAGATACCGCCTCCTCAGTAAGTATTCCTGCTGTAAGTATAGCTTGTTGTATCGTGTTAGGTTGAGTAGCCTTGATCATTCCCCTAATCTGAGTAGGCAATCCAGCAATGTACCGCTTGATTTTGTTTACCTCTGGGGTAGCCAAATGGGGAACCAACTTTGCCAACTCATGGAAGCGATCCGTGTAATCTGCATGAGCCGCTCCAACCATAGCATGTCCCCAAAACTCATTTTCCAGCTTCTCCATCTCATTGCTTGGACAAAACTCCGTAGTCATAAGAGCCTTAAAGTCGTTCCAAGCCATAACATTTGCATCAACTCTCCCTCTTGCTTGAACTTGAGTATTCCACCAAGTTAAAGCCTTTCCCACTAACGATCCGGTTACATACATGACCCTCTGATTGGGTAAACAACCTCCCATCTGAATCACATTCTCCATCTTCTCAATCCATTGGGTAAGTACTACCTCTCCACCTTTTCCATCATACTCTTTTGCACCACAAGACGTGAATGCCTTATAGCTACA
This sequence comes from Glebionis coronaria, assembly GCA_025667525.1. NCBI lineage: Eukaryota > Viridiplantae > Streptophyta > Magnoliopsida > Asterales > Asteraceae > Glebionis > Glebionis coronaria. The sequence continues at coordinate 39,753,644 of CM046879.1, forward strand.
ACCATTGTTTCCACCTCCTCCTTGACCATTGTTGTTGTTGTTGTTGTTGTTGTTCAGGTTATTAGTCACCTGCTGAACAATGGTTGGTATTATGTTGGCCATTTGAGCAGCAATCAAAGCAGCCAAATCAGGATTCCCGTCACCACCACTTCCTCCGGAACCATTTCGCGTATTCACCATGCTATAGTAAAAACACGACACCCGTTAATAACTACCAAAATACTCCATATAGTATACTTACCACCATACACACGCCTATCATAACCATACGTACTACTAACATATAATATACAGGCATGTATCAATCCTATTTCATGTAATCATACTTAGGAATCCATTGAAGTTGTGGTACTTGTATAACCATGTTGGCCACCATGCTTATACACTTACCCTTTCTCCAATGCACTCCCTCCTATGATGACACTTATAAGAATTTATACAACACATAACACATAAATCCATCAACTCACAAGCACATAACCACACAAAATAAGATCCAAAACTCCATTTATTAAAATAACATAGTCAAATACTTGAAACATCCCAAATCCATAGTCTAGCTAAACTAGCATAGACATAATCCAAACAAAAACATAAATAATTCTAAGGCATGCCGCCCATAAGAGTCGGAAAAGATTAAACCTTTTTTTAAAACAAATAACTATTAGATGTAGTGGATTCTGTATCGGATTCTCCTCCTCCATTATTGTTACTATTTGGACAAACTGGTTTAGTCTTGACATTCCTCAATAGTACTTCCTTATTCCCTTCCTTAGCCGTTATCGTTAGGACAGTCTTATAGACCTACATATTGTTCACTTTCACCTTAGACATGCGTTCTATCGCCTCACATGGATACCACTCATATGGAATTTTCCTCCTATAGTTTGTACGTATGTTGCATCCTATCCTTGTAATTCCAGTGGCTTGCACCACTACTTGTCTCTTAGGGGGCATGACTTAAACATCAGAAGAAAATATTACTCATCAGATACATAGAATAACATAACGAAAGGCAGATGCTATCATGTACCAAATTATGTACTATAATTTACATTTCTAAGCAAAGTACAACAATGACTAGCGTGGACGATGGTAGTTAAACCCGCACTAGTCAAAGCCCGAAAAGGAAAATATTATGTGGCTAAGTATGAACTACTATGGTTCAACCCATACTAGTCAAAACTTAACAAACATCGCAAGTAAAAACCAATAACATCCAGAAAACTTTAATTAATATAAAATGCACACATACTCCTATGACTTGAGGTTGACACTATATGACCTAAAACGAGTACTAAATATGAGGTATAATATTATAAGGTCAAAATGACAAGTTTGGTATGTGGAGGGATAGTCGGTCGTAGCAAAGGGAGAAAAAAGAGAAACCATAGCCCAATTTAACTCTAATTATAACTGGTAATTATTTATAGCATATAAGGAGAATTAATATCAAATCAAATCACTTTTCTCTCTCGCTCTCTCTCTCTCTCTATGCCGATCATCGTACCAAACACAAGAGGGGAAACCAAAATCTTTTTGGGTTTGCTAAGGTATGCTCATTAATCATGTTTTTCATTAATTAATTATGTAAGGACATTGATTGATTGTTAATCTAATTGAAGTTTTCATTAATTAGATTTAATAAACTGTATCTAAAAATTAGAGTTTCATAAAATCTTGTATTAACATTAATGATGGTCATTAGTGAGGATTGATTAGGTTTATTCAATGGTAAAATCAGATTAGGGTTTAGGCAGATTTTGTAGGTCATCTTGTTTTGATCATAACATGATCATACATATAGCTTTTTGTTTGATTCAAAAGCCTAAAATTATGTACAGAGAGTCTAAGTTCTAATAGTGGTAACTAGAGCTTTTATGTCAATCGTTTGATTAACCAAATGCTTGTACAAGAGTCGGAGTCAAAACTATCTTTTAGACAGCAAGTGTCTAAAACTTTGTAATTTCTTCAGGTACTTAAACTATAAAAGCGACATTGGGATTAATACTAGAGCTTATTCATATGTTAGGAGAAGTCAATTAGAATAGCTTAAGGTCATATGATTTCATGAAACTTTTAAAGTATAATTGCAGGCAGAAACTGGACACATAGAGATGAACACTAGTGTAAAGGGTAATTTCTTAGGGTTTTAACCTTAGTGAAAATTATGATATGTCGAAAATACATATAGAATGGTTGGGTAAGAATTCCAGAGATGGATGACATGTTTAAGTATTTTATCTATAAACATTTTGTGTCATTAAAAATGGGACATATTTGGGTAAAGTATGAACTAGTTAAGGTTAGGGTATAAGTAATCTCTGAAACACATAAAGAGTCGAGAATGAGTTAATAACATGATAGATACCTAGATATCCATCATAGAGGTTCTTACATTGAGGTTGAGTTAGTATCCTGAATCAATGCTAACATAGGTTTATTATTTACGTATTATAGATATTGCGTGTTTGTGTGAAGACTTTGGATTGCTTACATAAAGTGAGTTTTACTAAGCCCTTTTTTACTCTTTAATGTTTTGGGATAGAAATGATATTCTTATGTTATATAAAATGCCGTTATGTAGTTTTTGTAAATGATTTGAGGGTATGTGTTTGAGTATGAGTATGAGTGTGTTATGTGATGCACTGCACTCGTGGAATGCGCAAGGTTATAGTAAGACGCGACCATGTGTGAGCGTACAATATTAGACACAACCATAGACATCACATGCGGTGTGATGGTGATTGTCCAGAGGGCGATTCTTGTAAGTGAAGATTTGCAACCTTTGTCAGGATGGATGGATCTAAGTGTCACACCCCAACATGGCGGAATATGGGGCGCGACGCATGGATATCATCACAACATGGCGTATCTATAGAGATAACTAAATGAAATGGAAATGTCATAAAATGGTGACACAAATGTCATGACAATATCTTCACAAAATGCAGGAGTCTAGGCAAGTAGGTAACAGTCCTACCTCTTACCAAGACAAATAATTACCACAAACAAAACATCATAAAGGTGTCCACAAAGTATCACTTATTCAAAACACATAAAAATAAACTAAGAAGGAACGGGGATCTCCTTCTAAATGCATTCCTAATGCCTCCAAAACTAGCCACTTCTATTCTCAAGCTTAACCACATTCTCACTTGAAAGAGACACTAAAACACGTCAACATAAAGTTGGTGAGAGTCATAGGTTTTAGACTCCAACGCTAAAATCAAACCATAAGCTGTGAATAATAACCAAATTTAAGAACTTATGGACAATGTGATACAAACATGCATTAACAAATAATATTCAAGATTTAACAAACCAAACCAAATCCAAGGCTCCAAGCCTTACCAAACACCATGGTCCCATAGGCGCCCATACACCTATGTACCAATCCTAAGGCCCCGCCTTGTCATTATCCATTGGTCCCATAGATGCTTACACATCTGTGTACCTCCCCAAGGCCCCGCCTTGTCAACATCCCCTTGGTACCAAGTCAAAACATAAAACAATCATAAATCAACTAGTAGTTAATCACATAAGTATGCACAAGTCCATCACCAAACACAAAACATTCACAACATAATTTATAAAAACAAGACAGTGTCTCTTCCATCCCATCTGGAAGTCAAAATCATTAGTAGACATGGGACTATGAAACTCACCTGATTGAGCTTCTCCAAAAAATCCGCGCACTAGCAAAAAGCTAACAAACAAAAGCACACAATCAAAACATGAACCAAACACTAAAATGGCTCATCAACCTATGATGGACATCTAGCCTTCTCCCATATATGTTCCTCATTTATATGCTCTAAACACCCCATTACCCTTCCCTAACAAGTCCTTAACTTGGTTAAGTTTGATACCTATCCCATTCATATTTTACACAAAACAGTCCCAACTTTTAGGTCTCCAAACTATAAGTCAAACGCCTACCTAACCATACCCAAGACCTCTGTAAAGGAAACCCTATGCCCTTACATATGTTAACTAACCCCTCCCCTTTTCCCCAACCTTAAAGCTACTATTAAGGCCCCAATATATATATATACTTCTGTGTATCTAGATTTTACTGATTTTGAACATACAAAAAGTTTGTTATGATTAGGGGGTCTTACCCTAACCCATAATCTTAGCCCTAATGCAGATACTTCCTATAATATATAAAACAACTCCCATGTTCGTTTGAAAGTCCCAATATAACCCTAAGTACCCCAAACAATTCAAAACATAAAAAGAAACCAGGCTGACCCGAAAACAGTTTTGACACCCGACTGATGTAACCTGTTTTTGACCCACTTCTCTACCTCCAATTTAGTTCTCGTTTCTTGCATTTGAAAGCCAACTCAATTACCTTTCCAGGGATACTTGGATCGCAAAATAAGATTTTGTAGAACTCTATATATGATCAAAACAATTGACCTAAAATTATGCCCAGTTTTTAAAAACGAATTCAATTAAATTAACCTAATTAATTACCCATAACCCCACTAATTACAAGCCCTAATTCACCTAATCATTATAATATCATTAATATACAGATTTTAATTTAAACCCTAACCTAAATCCATCATAAGATGATTGAGAAAGAATTAAAAACACTTCAATTAAAAAGGGTTTAAAGATTTTACGTTTGATTTATGAAAAACCAAGATTTTTATGAAACCCTAATTCTCTGTGATGTGATCGTCGACCAAAGACTCCAGGAACAAAAAAACTATGCGTTTGATATTATGTGAGGTGTTCTTTATATAGTACAAAAATCCTAGTCCAACTAAAACCCACTTACCATAATTTTTTTTTGTTTAAGTCATGTATAACCGACTATATACCGTTTTTTTATTTTTATTTGTTATAACTAATTTACTAATATTTCCTTAAATTTACTTAATTTATTTCAGCCCCTAAAGTTTCTAAAATCTCAAAACCGATAAACTAGTCAATTTTACGCGTTTACCGTAAAAGACGTAAAATATACAGTTTTAAAAAAAATATTAAATTTTGAAATAAACTTTATAACTAAGTCCTAAATGACTTAAAACCATCCCGAAAAATACTCACATGACTAAACACCTTACCCGAGACCTCTAAATGCTAAACCCCAAATCCTAAAAAAAAATACAATTTACTATAATACTTATACGTATACGTAAACACCAAAATAACTCCATTTCATTTCATAGTCACTAATTGTGAGCTCATGAACATGAAATAACCGTTCCTCGATTTACTTATGAGTACTTTATACCCATATACGATATCCACACCAACCTCGTTCACGCAAAATAAACATGTAAACACGCAAATCATATAGTCAAACATAAATCAACCTAAAAATAGGACCAAGTGAAGAACCTCAAAACCACGGTTATCACATCACTCCCTCCTAATAGAAATCTCGTCCCGAGATTTACTCCTTAGGATCGTCATTATCAAACAGCTGAGGATACTTATTCCTCATAAATTCTTCCCGTTCCCACGTGAACTCCGGTCCACATTTTGAATTCCACCTAACCTTAACTAACGGTATCTTACTTCTTTTCAATGTTTTAACTTCACGGTCCATAATTTCTACCGGCTCCTCAATAAAACGAAGACTCGCATCTATACTAATATCGTCCACCGACACTTGCAAGTCAGTTCTTGCCAAGCATTTCCTCAAGTTTGATACATGAAACACATCATGTACACTACTTAACTCTTCCGGTAACCTCAACCTATACGCCACTAGCCCAATCCTTTCAAGGATTTCAAATGGACCCACAAATCTAGGCGCTAACTTCCCTTTCTTCCCAAACCACATCACCCCTTTCCATGGTGAAACCTTTAGCATAACCTTGTCCCCAACCTCAAATTCCAACGGCTTACGCGTCTTGTCCGCGTAGCTATTCTGTCGATCCCTAGCCGTCTTTAATTTTTGCTTAAGCACGGTTATCGCATCCGTAGTCTCCTGTACCATCTCCGGTCCAGTTATTTGACTACTTCCCACTTCAGCCCATAACAACGGTGATCTACACTTCCTACCATAAAATGCTTCAAAAGGTGCACACTCAATACTAGCATGTAACTATTATTGTACGAAAATTCTGCCAACGCCAGGTGATTCTCCCAACTTCCTCCAAAGTCTATCACACACGCCCTCAACATATCCTCTAGTGTTTGTATAGTCCTTTCACTCTGACCATCCGTCTGCGGATGATAAGCTGTACTCATATCCAGCCTTGTACCCAAGGCTTTCTGCAATAGTCCCCAAAACCTAGACGTAAACCTGCTATCCCTATCCGATATGATCGACACCGGCACCCCATGTTTTGCCACCACATGTTCCAAGTATTTCTTGGCAAACCTTTCCATCTTATCATCCTCCTTTATTGCCACAAAATGTGCAGACTTAGTCAGTCTGTCCACTATTACCCAAATCATGTCATTACCACTGTTAGACCTTGGCAGTTTTGTAATGAAGTCCATGGCAATATTCTCCCACTTCCACTTAGGAACCTCTGGTTGTTGCAGTAATCCTGATGGTCTTTGATGTTCAGCCTTCACCTTGGCGCAAGTCAAACACTCACTAACGTACAAAGCTACATCTTTCTTCATTCCTGGCCACCAATACATATCCCTCATGTCCCGATACATCTTATCAGCTCCTGGGTGTATCGAATACCTCGACGTATGAGCTTCATCCAATATAACCTTCCTTGTATCGCCAAACAACGGAACACAGATTCTATCCAAGTAATACTTGCAACCATCTCCTCTTTCTTCCATGTACTGATCCATAGTATGTAAATTTTATTCAACCAGCCTCTCCTCCTTAATGGCCTCTACTTGTGCTACTCAAATTCTATCTTTAAGAGTTGTCTGAATAGTTATGCTCATTGCCCTTACTCTTTTAGGTTTTAGCCTCTCCTTCCTACTTAGAGCATCCGCCACCACATTGGCCTTTCCAGGGTGATACTTGATCTCACAATTATAATCACTAAATAACTCCAACCATCGCCTCTGCCTCATGTTCAAATCTTTCTGATCAAAGATGTGCTGCAAGCTTTTGTGATCCTTATAGATCACACTTTTCGTCCCATACAAGTAATGTCTCCATATCTTGAGAGCAAAGACTACAGCCCCTAGTTCCAAGTCGTGTGTGGTGTAATTCTTCTCATGGTTTTTCAATTGTCGTGATGCATAAGCTATCACTTTATCTCGCTGCATAAGAACACATCCTAACCCCTGATTGGACGCATCACAATAAACCACAAAATCTTCCACCCCTTTTGGTAAGGACAAGATCGGTGCATTACACAACCTATCCTTTAGTGTCTGAAACGCCTGCTCTTGCTCTACGCCCCATTCATACTTCTGATTCTTTTGGGTCAACAATGTCAAAGGCTTTGATATTCTATAGAAATTCTCTATAAATCTTCTGTAATATCCTGCCAAACCTAAGAATGACCTTATTTCTGACGGTGTAGTAGGTGCCTTCCAATCCTTCACGGCTTCAATCTTCTTTGGGTCTACATGCCCTAGAAATTGTACTTCTTGCAGCCAAAATTCACACTTGGAGAACTTCCCATAAAGTTTCTCCTTCCTGAGCAGTTCCAACACCGACCTTAAATGCTTGTTGTGTTCCTCCTCCGTCTTAGAGTAGATAAGTATGTCATCAATGAAGACTATGACAAACTTATCCAGATATGGCTTGCACACTCCGTTCATTAGATCCATGAACACTGCTGGCGCGTTTGTCAACCCAAATGGCATACGGTGAATTCAAATTGTCCATACCTCGTTCTGAACGCGGTCTTTTGTATGTCCTCCTCACAGACCCTTAGTTGGTGATAACTGGACCTAAGGTCAATTTTTGAGAAGTATCTTGCTCCTTGCAGCTGATCAAATAAATCATCAATCCTTGGGAGAGGATAACGGTTCTTAATGGTCAACTTGTTCAGCTCCCGATAATCGATACACATCCGGAATGATCCATCCTTCTTCTTAACGAATAGCACCGGTGCTCCCCATGGAGAAGAACTAGGCCGAATAAAGCCCTTATCCTGCAACTCCTTAAGTTGCTCAGCTAATTCCTGCATTTCAGAGGGTGCTAAAAGATATGGCGACCTAGCCACGGGGGTTGCCCCGGGTATTAAGTCAATCTTAAACTCCACCTGTCTCATCGATGGTATTCCCATCAAATCATCCGGGAATACATCGATGAAATATCTTACTACCCGAATCTTATTGATTTGAGGCTCATCATCCTTGGCATTCATAAGGGATCTGGTCATCTTCTCCCTTCTTTCTCCATACACACATAATACCTTATTATCACCTATTGGGATCTTAACAATCTTTTCATGACACATTAGCTCAGCCCTATGCTTCGATAACCAATACATCCCAATAATCACATCGAAACTCCCATGTCCTAGAGGGATTAAATCTATGGTGAACTTAAATTCTCCCAACTCTAATTGCAGTTTAAAAATATCTCATCTACCTCTTCTTGCTTACCACTAGCTATCTCAATCACATACCCCGGTTTCGCTACACTAGGGTTCATATTTAACAAAGGCACGAATTGAGAAGACAAAAAACTAAAATCTGCCCCAGAGTTAAAAAGGATAGTAGCAAAGTGATTGTTAACAAAAAACGTACCCGTCACCACATTCGGGTCCTGGACAGCCTCTACTGCATCCGCAAGGTAAACCCTGCCTCCATTCCTATTTCCTCTGTTCCCGTCATTTCGATTCCAGTTTCGATTCCCATTGTTTCTATTGTTGCGGTTGGCATTGTTCTGATTACCACCGCCTAGATTCCCTCGACTCCCTTCCAATGCTAGCTGACCCCTTCTTTGATTAGTTGCCCCGACCAACCTTGGGCACTCTCTCTTATAGTGTCCGGGCTGTCCACACTCAAAGCAGTTTCCCCTAGTGACATTCATCCTCACAGACTGGATTGGTGTTGCGTTCCTGTTAGGTGCTCCACAATCCTTAGCAAAGTGTCCCGGTTTCTGACAATTGAAACATACCTGGCATGGTGTACCTCTTGGATGGAACCTAGAGCAGGTTCGGCAAGCTGCATTGTTGTTGTTCGAATTTCCAGAACTTTGAGGTACTCTCATGGCAAAATTTCTTCCATCTTTTGCCTTCTTAACATTTTTCTAGTTGGTGTCAGGCAATTTCGCGGCTTCTGGCTCCTTTCTTTTATCCCCCGCCTTTCCCAAAGTTCCACTAAATACCGCCTCCTCAGTAAGTATTCCTGCTGTAAGTATAGCTTGTTGTATCGTGTTAGGTTGAGTAGCCTTGATCATTCCCCTAATCTGAGTAGGCAATCCAGCAATGTACCGCTTGATTTTGTTTACCTCTGGGGTAGCCAAATGGGGAACCAACTTTGCCAACTCATGGAAGCGATCCGTGTAATCTGCATGAGCCGCTCCAACCATAGCATGTCCCCAAAACTCATTTTCCAGCTTCTCCATCTCATTGCTTGGACAAAACTCCGTAGTCATAAGAGCCTTAAAGTCGTTCCAAGCCATAACATTTGCATCAACTCTCCCTCTTGCTTGAACTTGAGTATTCCACCAAGTTAAAGCCTTTCCCACTAACGATCCGGTTACATACATGACCCTCTGATTGGGTAAACAACCTCTCATCTGAATCACATTCTCCATCTTCTCAATCCATTGGGTAAGTACTACCGCTACACCTTTTCCATCATACTCTTTTGCACCACAAGACGTGAATGCCTTATAGCTACAACCATTGTTTCCACCTCCTCCTTGACCATTGTTGTTGTTGTTGTTCAGGTTATTAGTCACCTGCTGAACAATGGTTGGTATTATGTTGGCCATTTGAGCAGCAATCAAAGCAGCCAAATCAGGATTCCCGTCACCACCACTTCCTCCGGAACCATTTCGCGTATTCACCATGCTATAGTAAAAACACGACACCCGTTAATAACTACCAAAATACTCCATATAGTATACCTACCACCATACACACGCCTATCATAACCATACGTACTACTAACATATAATATACAGGCATGTATCAATCCTATTTCATGTAATCATACTTAGGAATTCATTGAAGTTGTGGTACTTGTATAACCATGTTGGCCACCATGCTTATACACTTACCCTTTCTCCAATGCACTCCCTCCTATGATGACACTTATAAGAATTTATACAACACATAACACATAAATCCATCAATTCACAAGCACATAACCACACAAAATAAGATCCAAAACTCTATTTATTAAAATAACATAGTCAAATACTTGAAACATCCCAAATCCATAGTCTAGCTAAACTAGCATAGACATAATCCAAACGAAAACATAAATAATTCTAAGGCATGCCGCCCATAAGAGTCGGAAAAGATTAAACCTTTTTTTAAAACAAACAACTATTAGATGCAGTGGATTCTGTATCGGATTCTCCTCCTCCATTATTGTTACTATCTGGACAAACTGGTTTAGTCTTGATATTCCTCAATAGTACTTCCTTATTCCCTTCCTTAGCCGTTATCGTTAGGACAGTCTTATAGACCTACATATTGTTCACTTTCACCTTAGACGTGCGTTCTATCGCCTCACATGGATACCACTCATATGGAATTTTCCTCCTATAGTTTGTACGTATGTTGCATCCTATCCTTGTAATTCTAGTGGCTTGCACCACTACTTGTCTCTTAGGGGGCATGACTTAAACATCAGAAGAAAATATTACTCATCAGATACATAGAATAACATAACGAAAGGCAGATGCTATCATGTACCAAATTATGTACTATAATTTACATTTCTAAGCAAATTACAACAATGACTAGCATGGACGATGGTAGTTAAACCCGCACTAGTCAAAGCCTGAAAAGGAAAATAATATGTGGCTAAGTATGAACTACTATGGTTCAACCCATACTAGTCAAAACTTAACAAACATCGCAAGTAAAAACCAATAACATCCAGAAAACTTTAATTAATATAAAATGCACACATACTCCTATGACGCCTATATGCAGGGACCCTTAAGCTATAGACTAGGTAACTAGACTAGGCAACCTAATTCTCTATAACCATTGTCTCTGATACCATTGTGTCACACCCCAACATGGCGGAATATGGGGCGCGACGCATGGATATCATCACAACATGGCGTGTCTATAGAGATAACTAAATGAAATGGAAACGTCATAAAATGGTGACACAAATGTCATGACAATATCTCCACAAAATACAGGAGTCTAGGCAAGTAGGTAACAGTCCTACCTCTTACGAAAGACAAACAATTACCACAAACAAAACATCATAAAGGTGTCCACAAAGTATCACTTATTCAAAACACATAAAAATAAACTAAGAAGGAACGGGGATCTCCTTCTAAATGCATTCCTAATGCCTCCAAAACTAGCCACTTCTATTCTCAAGCTTAACCACATTCTCACTTAAAGAGACACTAAAACACGTCAACATAAAGTTGGTGAGAGTCATAGGTTTTAGACTCCAACGCCAAAATCAAACCATAAGCTGTGAATAATAACCAAATTTAAGAACTTATGGACAATGTGATACAAACATGCATTAACAACTAATATTCAAGATTTAACAAACCAAACCAAATCCAAGGCTCATGGCCTTACCAAACACCATGGTCCCATCGGCGCCCATACACCTATGTACCAATCTCAAGGCCTCGTCTTGTCATTATCAATTGGTCCCATAGATGCTCACACATCTATGTGCCTCCCCAAGGCCCCGCCTTGTCAACATCCCCTTGGTACCAAGTCAAAACATAAAACAATCATAAATCAACTAGCAGTTAATCACATAAGTATGCACAAGTCCATCACCAAACACAAAACATTCACATCATAATTTATAAAAACAAGACAGTGTCTCTTCCATCCCATCTGGAAGTCAAAATCATTAGTAGACATGGGACTATGAAACTCACCTGATTGAGCTTCTCCAAAAATCCGCGCACTAGCAAAAAGCTAACAAACAAAAGCACACAATCAAAACATGAACCAAACACTAAAATAGATCATCAACCTATGATGGAAATCTAGTCTTCTCCCATATATGTTCCTCATTCATATGCTTTAAACACCCCATTACCCTTCCCTAACAAGTCCTTAACTTGGTTAAGTTTGATACTTATCCCGTTCATATTTTACACAAAACAGTCCCAACTTTTAGGTCTCCAAACTATAAGTCAAACACCCACCTAACCATACCCATGACCTCTGTAAAGGAAACCCTATGCCCTTACATATGTTAAATAACCCCTCCCCTTTGCCCCAACCTTAAAGCTGCTGTTAAGGCCCCGATATATATATATATATATATATATATATATATATATATATATACTTTTGTCTATCCGGATTTTACTGATTTTGAACATACAAAAAGTTTGTTATGATTAGGGGGTCTTACCCTAACCCATAATCTTAGTCCCAATGCAGATACTTCCTATACTATATAAACCAACTCCCATGTTCGTTTGAAAGTCCCAATATAACCCTAAGTACCCCAAACAATTCAAAACATAAAAAGAAAACAGGCTGACCCGAAAACAGTTTTGACACCCAACTGATGTAACCTGTTTTTGACCCACTTCCCTACCTCCAATTTAGTTCTCGTTTCTTGCATTTGAAAGCTAACTCAATTACCTTTCCAGGGATACTTGGACCGCAAAATAAGAGTTTGTAGAACTCTATATATGATCAAAACAATTGACCTAAAATTCTGCCTAGTTTTTAAAAACGAATTCAATTAAATCAACCTAATTAATTACCCATAACCCCACTAATTACAAGCCCTAATTAACCTAATTATTATAATATCATTAATATACATATTTTAATTTAAACCCTAACCTAAATCCATCATAAGATGATTGAGAAAGAATTAAAAACACTTCAATTAAAAAGGGTTTAAAGATTTTACCTTTGATTTATGAAAAACCAAGATTTTTATGAAACCCTAATTCTCTGTGATGTGACCGTCGACCAAAGACTCCAGGAACAAAAAAAATATGCTTTTGATATTATGTGAGGTGTTCTTTATATAGTACAAAAATCCTAGTCCAACTAAAAGCCCACTTACCATAAATTTTTTTTATTTTTTTGTTTAAGTCGTGTATAACCGACTATATACCCTTTTTTTATTTTTTTTATTTTATTTATTATAACTAATTTACTAATATTTCCTTAAATTTACTTAATTTATTTCAGCCCCTAAAGTTTCTAAAATTTCAAAACCGAGAAACTAGTCAATTTTACGCGTTTACCGTAAAAGACGTAAAATATACAGTTTTAAAAAAAATCTTAAATTTTGAAATAAATTTATAACTAAGTCCTAAATGACTTAAAACCATCCCGAAAAATACTCACATGACTAAACACCTTACCCGAGACCTCTAAATGCTAAACCCCAAATCCCAAAAAAAAATACAATTTACTATAATACTTCTACGTATACGTAAACACCAAAATAACTCCATTTCATTTCATAGTCACTAATTGTGAGCTCATGAACATGAAATAACCGTTCCTTGATTTACTTATGAGTACTTTATACCCATATACGATATCCACACCAACCTCGTTCACGCAAAATAAACATGTAAACACGCAAATCATATAGTCACACATAAATCAACCTAAAAATAGGACCAAGTGACGAACCTCAAAACCACGGTTGTCACACTAAGTGCATTTCCTTTTTATTATAGTTAGAGATAATTATGACTTTGATATATGATAGTAATATGAGATAACCATGTGTTGGTTATATGATATAATGATTTTATGTTTGTTTATATGTTTATGATAATGTATGTATACGGTAAATGTTAGTATGTTTTTAAACTAATAACTCTCACAAACTTTTGTGTTGATAGTCTGGTATCATTTCCAGGTAATGGTGCTATGTGATTATGGAGTTTCTTTGGATTAACTGTACCTTAGGAATTGCATGCGGATTCAAGTTGCTTTAAGTTCAGGATTTGCTTTTGTTGAACTTATGTTATGACTCTCATTATGTGAGCGTTATATGTTGCATTTTGAATAGATGTTATCATGACACATTTGTGTTGTTTCTTTATTGTGACGCCATTGTGTCGTGATAATATCTCTTTGTTCACGACTTACGATTTCCGCCTTGGCGGGGTGTGACAAAAAGTACGTGGCTATTTTTTTATCTTTTACACAAAATAAATTTTGCAACCTCACATAGAAAGATAACTAGTTATAACTCCCGTGCATGCACGGGGTTACAAATAAATCAAATTTAGTTTAATATTTTTGTTTAATATAGAGATATATAAAAAAAGTTGTGTTTAATATTTTGTAGTTGTGACATTATTAGGTTATAAAGTGTAAGGGGTGTATTTTAAACTTATTGAAAAAAATATGAAAATTTATAATTTTCACTTAACGCTATCTAATTTATTTAAAATTTAACCACTAAAGTTTTATTTATTACTTTCTCCTTTTAAAGTTTTTTCCACAAATTTGACACATATAATTTTATATCTTTTTTTTCTCCATCAAATTTCACCATCAATTTTTTAAAATTTATTTGTCCAATATATTTTTTGTAATATTTTGTAAAGAAAAACAAAAATAAAAACGAATAAATCAAAAGAATATTTCTTATTAAAGAAATATTTTTTATGAAAAAGTCTTAACTTTAAGTTTTGACTTACAAAGAAAAAGATTATATATGTAGATAAACTTATACGTATCATAACAAAGTTTGATTAGTTGGTTAACACATGGGTTCGATCATCACTCCTTGCAAGGCAGGAGGTCTGATCCTTTTCTATTTTTAATAGAATCTAACGAGTCTCTCTATCTTTGATAGAGGTATGACTGTTTACGTCTCAATCTTCTCCACACACTGTTCTAAACGATATTGAAATTCACACACCGTGAAAGACGACATGTTACTTACTTTTATTTTTTATTTTATAAAATTTTACTTATACTCATTAAAAAACATGATCTATATAATTAGCTTTTTGCTATGTAATTATTCTATCTTGAGCTAAAACACTATAAATATTGATATAATTTATTTTTTTATATGTGTTTCTTTTAAACCCATCATGAAAACGTGAAGACCCTCGTAGTCGTATCTATCAGGAAAGAGGTGTGAAATTTAGGGAACAAACGCGTTGGACTTGCGGTGAAGTAAAAACTACCCCAAGATCGAGGGACACGAAACAAAGTACTCCATCTCCATTGCTGTTTTATTTTCAACTTTCAAATGTTAACCCTTCACGTTATATTCATTACAAAATACTTGTGATCCAGATGAAACCACGTATTAAACATGTGGCTCATGTTAATTATTCTGGACCTAGCAAACTTATACATTATATGAAACGAAATTGCCAGGAAAGATAAGCGAATGTACCAGGAAAAAGAACATAAATTGGATGCCAAGTTTGAAGATAAAAACTGTTGAAGCAAATTTCCGGAAAAACTTCTTTAGCCCTGATCTTTCGGGTATCTTAAGGCTACTCCTTCTAATGAAGCCTTGGCTTGCTCCCTTAGAGTATCTTGTGGCTACTCCTTCCTTGCGAAGCCTCAACTTCCTTCTTCAGAGTTCCTTAGTCTAGCCCTTAGTCTCTTAGGCTGAAATAAGAAAGAACACCGTTAGCTCGCCTCGGGGTTTGAATCCGAGACCAACTCCGGCGTGAGAGTAAGTATGTAGTTCTAGTGAGAGATAATTTTAGAGAGAGAGAGAGAGTAAGTAGTTAAGTGTGTGTGTAAAACTTAACCTTTGTTCCTGGAGGAACCTCTCCTTTTATACTACTTGGAGGTGGCTCAAGACACATGATTTGTGGAGTCAATGTTGTCTTGTAGGAGCAGCGCCTAAATAGCTGATGAGCACCAGGATTGTCCTTCGTAGACAGAGTTGTCCTCACGCTCCTCTAGTACTCGTCGTGGTCCAGGCGTCTGGACCATTCATACATTATCGTACTATCTAGGCTAGGTGCAATCGTCCTTCCTCCGATGGAGCCTATGCTCCATGTGCATAGGACTAGCCTTGCCTGGGTCTAGCCCTGTCTGGGCTAGCATTGTATGGGGCTAGCATTGTCTGGAGCTAGCATTGTCTGGGGCTAGCATTGTCTGGGGCTATCATTGTCTGGGGCTAGCATTGTCTGGAGCTAGCTCTTGCTATTGTCTCTGGACCTAGAGTGATCTTCATCACCCTAGCTGCTCCAGGGAGCTGTTCTAGCTTAAGATAGTTTTGCTCATGGAGCATTAGGGATTAGCTGTATCTGTCTCACCTTAAGCATGAGGTGAGACTATACCTCATCATGTCCCCCTAGTCTAGTATCAACTTTAGTTTATGCTAGACTCCAAGTAAAACATATATTCTTCCCCCTCTTTTTCTTTATATATATATATATATATATATATATATATATATATATATATATATATATATATATATATATATATATATATATATATATATATATATATATATATATATATATATATATATATATATATATATATATATATATATATATATATATATATATATATATATATATATAATTTTTTTTGCTTCGTCTTTTTCCTCCATTTGGAGAACTGTCACCCTCAGCCAAATGTTTTGTGGGCCTCCAAAGCCCATTTTAACCATCTCCAATTTAAACTCTTATAAATACCAACCTTTACCCTAAATTTTTTTACACATACATCTTCCCTTACCAAACCTAGCCGCCACCCCCTCTTTTCTTTCTGGATCTCGTCCGGTGGTTTGCGCTCTGCTCCTCCGGTGGGTTTGCTCGCTGCTCCTCCAGTGGGTTTGCTCGCTGCTCCTCCGGTGGGCTGTTCTACTGCTCGTCCGGTATAGGATCTGCTCCGGAGTAAGGAGACTCCTCCGGCTAGGATCTGCTGGTCCGGTATAGGATCTGCTCCGGAGTAAGGAGACTCCTCCGGCTAGGATCTGCTGGTCCGATATAGGAAAGCTCCTCGGGTTAAGGGCTTCGTCCGGTTTGTGGGTTCCATCCGATTTGTTTACGGGTTTCATTCGGTTTGAGCTTCGTCCGGTTTGACGCTTCGTCCGGTGTAACAGCTTAATCCGGTTTGAGGTTTCCTTCAGTTTGTGGGCTCCATCCGCTTGGTTTACGAGTTTCGTCCGGTTTGAGCTTCGTCTGGTTTGAGGTTTCGTCCGGTGTAACAGCTTCATCCAGTTTGAGTTTTCGTCCGGTTTAAGGTTTCGTCCGGTATAAGAGCTTTGTCTGGTTTGAGCTTTCGTCCGGTTTAAGGTTTCGTCCGGTATAAGGGCTTCGTCCGGTTTGAGCTTCATCCGGTTTGTGGTTTCGTGAAGAAGTTTGGTTTGCTCTTTCAGTGGAGAGGTTTTGTTTGATCTTTCGGTGAAGAAATTTTTGTTTGCTCCTTCGGTGAAGAAATCTTGTTTGCTCTTTCGGTGAAGAAATCTGGTCTGGTGTTTGGGGTATAGCCCTTTGCTCGCCCAACTTTTACTTCGTCTTGCCATTTCGACAAGAGGATTTCTCTTAGGTATTATAATTATCCCTTTTTCTCTTTATTTATGGCTAAGAAGGATATGCACCTTCACACCTCCGAGTTAGGGAAAAAAGAGCTTAAAACTTAGTTATTAAGTATAAGATTCCTTCAAGCCTACACCCTCGCTTGCCTGATTCTAACTTTCGGATGATAAATCTTCCTGCTGGGGATACTAGTATTGGCATTTATCATAAGATTTTTGATTTATCGGGCGTTAGGATCCCTTTCTCTGCCTTCCTTTTAGATGTTATTAGACATTATAAGGTTCATATATCCCAGCTGGTTTCCTTGGGCTTATGCAAGGTCACCACTTTTGAGGTTCTTTGTCGTAGCCTAGATATAGAGCCTACAGTTACTTTGTTTCGGGTATTTTTAACGCTTTCCAAGCAAGGGGATTGGTTTTCGTTTTCCAAGCGTAGGGGTGACTTATCGGTTATGGAAGATCCTAAGACTTCCCTTAAGGAGTGGAAGAAAAAGTTTTTCTTGATAGACCGTAGGGCTATCCCATTCTATATGCCTTGGAGGCACCCAGATTCTCGTATTACGGACAAGGTTCCTACGTGGTTTAATCAGGACCATGTGAACCGATTGAGTTCTCATATTATTAGACTCCGTGATATTCCTGAGGGGGTGTTGGTCCGTTCTGGTATTAGCAGAGTGTGGGGTGACTCCTCGTGTGATCCGGTTATTAGACATCGCGATGGCACCGGTACGAGGGGCTTCTTTTACTTTACATTATTCTGATACATTCTTGTTTAGACCTCTTTTCTACTCTATTTTTTTATATGTCTATCTAACCCTTGCCTCTTTTGTGCAGTTATGAGTATCTTTGATTTTCTTCGTTTGCCCGTTCTGAAGGAAGCTGAGGTTGTAGCTGAACCACATGGGCAGGATACGTCTATCTTGCAACGAGTTACTGCTCATACCACGACCCCTGCGCCTGTCGATGCTAGCATTCCTTCTGCTACTGACGAGGAGATTGCTGCTACTTGCCCTGATCCTCAGGTTCTCCATAAGGCTAAGGTTGCTGCGAAGCGCAAAGCCTCTACTTCAGCAGACGTCCTTACTGAAGGAGCTAAGAAGACTAGGGCAAGTAATGAGCGGGCTGGTGTAGGGTCTAGTGGTTAGGTAGCTGAGGGTGAGTACGAGCTAGCTATGGATGATGATGACGATGTCGATCATGATGTTGCGGTTGATGATCTTGATGATGCTATCGAGCCGTCTGGTTGTGTTTCCTATGGTGAGTTTTTAACTGTCATACCCCTTCGATCTTTTGACTCGAGGATTGGACTAGACGTGTCTTATCCTCCTATAGGTACTGCTGATGACACACATTTTTCTGCTGAGGGAGATGCTCAAGTGCCTTCTACTGGCCTAGCTGATCCCAATGTTCATGTTGCTTTGGATGAGCATGTTGATATTGATGGGGATGATCATCAGGATGATATTGGCCACCCTGACGATTTGGTTCATGGTGAAGATGATGCTGAGGATGACACTGCTCCTCATGATGACATAGCTCATAGTGGAGCTACTGCTGCGGGTGGATTTCACAGGGGAGGTTGCTCATCGTAGGCTGGAGCCTGTCGTTTGGACTACCCTTACGATGAGGATTCTGTTCCTATTCCACCATGTACCCGAAAGGAGTGGGAGAGAAGGCATGTTGTAGATATTGGTGTTTGTTCAGATGAGTTGTTCCAGAATCCTCGAGTTTGTAGGAGTCTGCGTGATCATTTTCCCACTGCAATCGAGGAGTATCGTACATCCCAGCTCTCCTCACGTCAGCTGATGGAGCAGATGAGTGTTCTTTAGTGTCAGATGATGTCTTATGGGAACGAATTGTCGAACCGATACGCTATTCTTAGGAGAGATCACAGTAAGCTTATCACTCAGCATAAGTATTTGCAGAGCGTTCTTTTCTGAGAAAGCTGCTGAGCTTAGGCGTCAGACTCAGCTTACCAGCCGTGCTGAGGATTCGTTTAAAGATGCGAGTCAGGGTCTTGCTGATATGAAGAAGAAATCTAATAGGTACAGGTCTGAGAGAGATACTCTTAGGGCTGAGAAGAAAGAACTTGAGGCTGAGCTTGTGGCTATCAAGTCCCGACATGCTGCTGAGGTGAAAGATTGGGAGCATCGGCTAACTCTTAGTAGTAATGATATACTTTCGAAGAATGACACCATTGCTGATATGGACGTGCAGTTCCAAGCTATTCAAGGAAGGTCACTTCCTTTTTTCAGTCTAGTTTCGAGCCATTGGTTAGAGGTTTTCTTGGTAGTTTGGAGTTCAACCAAGAGTTTGCCCGAGTGTTGGACCTGGCTGTTAGTACTGGTCTCGAGCGGGGTTTGCGTATGAGAAGGATTGAGGAGGAGTTTCAGGATATTTCTCGGGAGGTTGGTAACTTTGTCCCTGACGCTCAGGCGCAGCTTGTTGCTGCTTCAGAGGCCTTCTCCAGCTGTCGCTTCCCATTCTTTAGCAAGGTGAGCCGAAGTGCTGATGCTACTTTTTCGGAGATTGCTCAGATTAGGCCTGATCCGGTGGATCCTCCTAGCCAGGCTCCTGCTGTTTCGTCTCCTCCGACTTTTGGCCATACTGTTTCCTACCGTCAGAAGAAGAAGTCATCAGGACCAAGATCTTCCTCAGCTGTTTGATGTAGTTCATGTTTTTGTACTTTCTTTGCTTTTATTTGTATTGTTAGCCCCCATGTTTTGGGCTTTTGAGTACTTTATATTTCTCTGTATGCTACCATGACTTTGTTGTCAATTTTCCATCGTATGTATGATGGCCCCTTGTGTGCATGTGCGCTTCATTATCTTATTTAAAGTGATTCATGCTTTACTTTGTTGTAGTTTATTTAGATAGTGTCTAAATTTTAATGCCTCTAACATATTTTGTTAGTCGTTGTCCTTTATGCTTGGCCGACGACGCGCTAGCCTTATTGAGCTAGGGTTGAGGTGTATCACGTGTGACTTATATTCATTGCCTAGTATCTTCACAAGTACCTGTGAGGATATTTCAGCTTTCCTTAGCCAGTTTAGCGTGCTACTTCCCATTTACTCCCTATTTGGTGAAACTCAATTATTTGTTCTTGTTATGTATGTGTAACATTTGCCTTGTAGGCTCATGCTACTCCTCCTTCCAGGTGTAGCTACTCACCGGAGGGTAATTTTTATGTGAGGAGAGTAGGAAGGCTTGTTCCTATTCTTCTACAGGGTCAATTTGCAAAGGTTGCTCAGCCTAACCACCATGGTATCAGTTTCACCATGGGGAACTAATTGTCAGGCGTTACCCTCTGCAGCTGGAGGTAGCGAACCATCCATTGCCGTGTGCTTTGTTTTATAGCTCAGTTTTTTAAGTGTATAGTCTTAACAGAAAATATGAAGAAAATTTTGTTTCATTCATATCACTTAGAGAAGAAACAATACATTAGTTCTGGCTATAGTACTCTCCGGAGCGAGGCTACATTTTGAAAATTGCTCCTCCGGAGGAAATACATAATAACTTGCTAACATAGTTTTGTGCTCTACATGTAGCACTTCCTTAGGTTGCTGGCATGCCAGGTCCTAGGTATCTCTTTTTCTTCCATGGTGCTTAGCTTGTAGGCTCCGCTTTGGAAAGCTTTGATGACTTTGTAAGGTCCTTCCCAGTTGGGCCCGAGCTTGCCTGTGTTCTCTACCCTTGAGGCCTCGTTCTTTCTAAGGACAAACTCTCCTACTTTGAATTGCACATGTCGCACCCTTTTGTTGTAGTATTTCTCCACCTGTTGCTTGTACCTGGCTTCTCTGATAGCTGCTATCTCTCTTCGCTCTTCTAGCAGATCTAGGTTCAGGCGGAGTTCTCTGTCATTGGTTGCTTCGTCTATGTTGGAGACTCTGTGTGCTGGCATGCCAATCTCTGCTGGGATGACTGCTTCCGTGCCATAAGTTAGGCTAAAAGGTGTTTCCCCATTACTAGTCTTTTTCATTGTTCGGTGAGCCCATAGCAAATTAGGAACTTGTTCAACCCATGCTGACTTTCCTTTTTCAAGTCGTTTCTTGATTCCTTCTAGCAAGCTTTGATTCACTCTTTCCACTGCTCCATTCCCTTGTGGATGGTACACTGAGGTGGAGACTAGCTTTATTTTCAGTTTCTCAGCCCACTTTTTGAGAGGGTCATTTATGAATTGAGTTCTATTGTCTGTGACTATAGTGGTTGGGATCCCAAAGCTGCACACGATGTTGTCCCACACGAAATTTAGTACTTGCTTCCCAGTGATGGTTGCTACTAGTTTTGCTTCCATCCATTTTGTGAAGTAGTCGATTGCTACTATCAGAAACTTCACTTTCCCAGGTCCCAATGGAAGGGGTCCGACTATGTCCATTCCCCACTTCATGAATGGCCATGCTGATGTTACTGAGATCATGTCTGCCTTGGGTAGCTTGGGTACAGAGGCGTGTGCCTGACAGTTTTCGCATGCCCAGGTGAGCTTCCTAGCATCCCTATGCATAGAGGGCCAGTAGTACCCTAAATTCATTGCTTTAGCTACCACTTGCTTAGTTACGTCGTGCATACCACACGAACCCATGTGTACTTCTCTAATGACATAATCAGCTTGTAGAGGCCCGACACACCTCATTAGCGGGACTAGATAGGACTTCTTGTATAAGACATCATCTTCAATGGTGTAGTTTCCAATCTTTTCCATTAGTGTCCTAACTTCCATCGGGTCTTCTGGCAGCTTTCCCGTCTCCAAGTAATCTCTGATTGGAGTCATCCATGTTGGACCTTCCTCTTCAACCACCATATTTACTTCTTTCGTTTCGACTGAGCGCTCATTTAGCACTTATAATAGCACTTCTTTGGACAAGTGATCGAATTGTACCGTGGCTAGCTTGCTAAGAGCGTCTGCCTTCTTGTTCTCGGCTCTTGGGATGTGAGATATCCGGAATCTGTTGAATGAGCCAGCCAACTCTGGGACTTTCTCTAAGTACTTTATCATTTTCTCCCCTCTAGCTTCGTATGAGCCCTCTACTTGACTAGCTACCAACTTAGAGTCTACAAAGGCATGTATGTCCTTTACTCGCATCTCTATTGCTATTCGCAGCCCTGCTAGCAATGCTTCGTACTCTGCCTCGTTGTTTGAGTTGGGGAAGTTTAATCTGAGCGCATAGGAGTACTCTACATCGTCTGGGGCGATTAGGATGAGTCCTGCTCTTGATCCTCCATTGTTTGATGCTCCATCGGTATACAACCTCCATGCTCTCGGGCCTGGAGTTAGGTCTTCCTTGGAGTTGGAGGACTCTGGGATGTCTTCCACCATGGGTGTTGGAGCCGCTGCTGAGACCACCGCTCTCTCCACTGGTGATTCTTCTAGGAAGCCTGCTAGTACCTGCCCCTTTACGGCTACCCTTGGTATGTAAGTTATGTCGTATGTCCCTAGCTCGACATACCATTTTGCGAGTCTCCCTGATGCTTCAGATTTTCTCAACACTTGTTTGATTGGGCTATCGGTTATAACTCTTATTGAGTGAGCCTGAAAATATCTCCTCAGCCGCCTGGCAGCGTGGACCAAGGCTAGGGTGAGTTTCTCAATTGGAGCATAATTTGTTTCTGCTCCTTGCAAGGATCTGTTGACATAGTGGATAGGCATCTGCTTTCCCTGTCTTTCTGTGAGAAGGACTGCACTGACGGCTTCCTCAGCGGCTAATAGGTACATCATCAAGGTTTCTCCCTTCCTCGGGGTGGTGAGCGTAGGTAGCTGTGACACTAGCTCTTTCATTTCTTGGAATGCTGATTCTGCAGCCTCCGTCCACTGGAAATCCTTCTTGTTGGTGCACTTTAGGGTGTCAAGGAAGGGCAAGGATCGTTCGGCCGACTTGGACAAGAAACGATTCAATGCTGCCAGCTTCTCGTTGAGGGATTGCATTTGCTTCAGGGTCTTCGGTGAAGACATGTCCATGACTGCTTTCGTCTTCTCAGGGTTAGCCCGTATTCCTTCCGAGGTAACTATGTAGCCCAAGAACTTTCCTTCCTCTACTCCAAAAGATCACTTTTTGGGATTGAGCTGCATGTTTATCCGCCTTAGGGTGGCAAAGGTTTGTTCCACGTCTCTAATAATGTCTTGCTCAGTCTGGCTTTTGATTACCATGTCGTCTACATATGCTTCCAGGTTCACGCCGATCTGCTCCTTGAAGGCAGAGTCGACTAACCTTTGGTATGTAGCCCCCGCATTCTTAAGACCAAACGACATCTTGGTGTAGCAAAAGACTCCTTCTTCTGTGTGAAAGGCAGTCTTTTCTTCGTCTTTCTTACTCATATGGATCTGATGATATCCCTTGTAGGCATCCAGGAAGCTCTTGTATTTGTATCCTAACAAAGACTCAATCTTCCTGTCAATCTCTGGTAGAGGGTACAAATCTTTAGGGCAGGCCTTGTTAAGATCCTTATAATCGATGCACATTCTCCAAATTCCATCAACTTTCTTTACGAGGACTGGGTTAGCGACCCATGAGGGGTATCGCACTCGTTTCACGATTCCAGCCTTGAGCCACTCATTGACCTCGTCTGTGACTACCTTCCTTCTATCCGGTGCCAGACTTCGCTTTTTCTGTACCTTAGGTTCAATGTGAGGATAGGTGTCTAGGCGATGCTCTGTGATTGCTCGGGGTATACCCGTCATGTCGGTTGGTGTCCATGCGAAAACGTCCGCATTATTCCTGAGGGTCCTTATGAGTGCTATTCGACATTCTAGGGAGAGGTTTCCTCCTATGGTGACTAGCTGGTCAGGGTAGTCATCATTGACCACTATCTTTTCATCAGGCTTTAACTTGGGTGCTGACCCTGGCCTAGATGGCTTCATCCTCTTAGTGGGTTGTGGTTCTTCCTCCTCCTCTTGCTCCATGGGCTCCTTCCCTGGCCTTCTGGGATAGGTTCCATCTAGTGGTGGTGGAGGAGGAGAACCATGGGCTAGCCTTCCTGGTGCACCTCTCTGGGCTAGCTCTTCTGTGCGAGCTCTCAGAACTCGCGATTGCGCCTCTTCCATGAGTCTACATTCTTTCAAGGTCTCTCTGCTTGTGATCAAAGTCGATATCCCACTTGACGTTGGGAATTTAACCATTGAGTGTATGGTGGAGGCTACAGCTCCTAAGCTTCTCAATCCTGTTCTCCCTAGCAAAGCATTGTACTGCGAGGGACTCTTGACTATAGCGAATTCCATCATCACCGTTCTGGTTCTCCCGTACTCTCCCATCGTGACCTCTAGGTCAATGACGCCTAGAGGGTAATGGACTTCACCTGAGAAGCCTACCAGAGGTATCCTAGATTCTCTTAGCCTTGACCTTGTTTGGTAGCTTAGGTTTCTGAAGCAATGCTCGTACATTATTTCTGACGAGGATCCTCCGTCAACATACACTCTTCTCACCACGTATCCTTCGATCATGGCATCCACTATCACTGGGCAATCCCTCAGCTGATAACGCGGTACTGACGGGAATGTTATGGCATTGTCCATCCAATTTTCCACTCTCTCATAAGGTCTCTTCCGGTATCCTTGTGATCTCATCATGTTTATGATCTTTTCTTTCCCCTTGGCTGGTCCCTTGTCTTTCTGGACTCCTTGCCTGATATCTTTTACCAAATGTGCTAGTCTCCTTGAGGCTACTGCTTCTTCAATTAGCTTTTTGAGGTTAAAGCAATTGTTTGTGTCGTGACCCCGATCTTGGTGAAAGTTACAGAACTTGTTCATGTTTCTCTTCTCGGGGGTTCCTACCATGGGGGGGGGGGGGAATTCATGTTTTCTGTGGTCTGAATTTCCTTTGGAGTCTTGGTCAGTAGTGTGAGCACTTCCTTCCTAGCGTAGGGAGGACATATCCCCATGTCTCTTCCTTGGCTCCTCCTTTGGTTTCTGTTCCTAGATCCACCTGGGTTTCCTGTCCAGCCAGCTTTGTTATTTCCCCTATCCCATTGTAGAGCCTTGATAATGGCTGTGGTGTCAGCAGCTGTCTCTCCCCTGATGAAGGCTCTGACTCTTTCCCACATTTCATCCACTGCTTTTGGGATCTTATCGTTGAGTTTCTTATCTAGTTCTGGGTGTCCATGCCCATGCATGAATGCCGAAATCCTTAGCACCGGGGGCACACCCTTAATGTGTGAACTTTCAGCTTTGAAGCGATCCATAAATGCCTGGAGGCTCTAATTGGGCTTCCGTTTGATCCCGTGTATCTCGGTGGGATCTTTATCATATCGTTTCTGCTGTGAGAACTCCTCTAAAAACTTACTGCTCAGTTCTTCAAACCCATCCACACTCTTTGGGTCTAAGCTATCGAACTAGTTCCTTGCTGAGCCACCCAAAGTCTGACGAAACATCTTGCACCACACTGGCATGGGCCACTCTTCTTGCTCAACAGCAGCAGAGAAGATGCTGAGGTGGTCTTCTGGGTCTTTGCTTCCTTCGTAGACACAGATATTAGCAGGGAGCTTGGCTCGCCTATGATATCTGAAACGCATGATCCGAGAGGTGAAAGGCATGGGCTTAGGACGCCTGTATGGCATGCTCAGATCCTCCGAGTCACTATCCGATCTTGAGTCATATCCGGACTCTGAGCTCTCCTTCCTATGGGAAGACCTAGCCGATCGTGACTTGGTCTTAGCGCTCTTAGCTTTGCTCATCCTATTCGAGCGGTACGACTTAGTGATAGATTTCCTGCGTGAAGGACTTCTATGGCGTCTTCGAGCGGACCTTGACCGACCTCGGTTTCCAGACCTGGATGAGCTGTCTGAGGAGTATCCTCTTCCTTCCCTCACCGAGGGGCTTCCACGAGAGCTTCCTGACCCTGTCCCTTCAACCTCCTTGTTAAAAAGCTTTCGGGGAGTCATCTTCTCATGATTTTGCTCATCAATTTCCTTCATCATAGTTTTTAGTGTTTCAATGTGTTGTTTGACATACGCTGGGGTGAGGCGTCCCTGATCAGGTCTGGGAAGAGGAGGGGTTACCCCCGGAGGAGCCCTCTCGTCCCCAGGTGTCCCCGTGTTCAGGCTTAGGCCTAGCCCCAGTGTAGGACCTTGGTCACCGTCTTCAATCACTTAGTTTTTGGTAGACTGGTATTCCGGGTCCTACGGATGGCGCCAGATGTTGAAGCAAATTTCTAGAGAAGCTTCTTTAGCCCTGATCCTTCGTGTATCTTAAGGCTACTCCTTCTAATGAAGCCTTGGCTTGCTCCCTCAGAGTATCTTGTGGCTACTCTTTCCTTGCGAAGCCTCAACTTCCTTCTTCAGAGTTCCTTAGTCTAGCCCTTAGTCTCTTAGGCTGAAATAAGAAAGAACACCGTTAGCTCGCCTCGGGGTTTGAATCCGAGACCAACTCCGGCGTGAGAGTAAGTATGTGGTTCTAGTGAGAGATAATTCTAGAGAGAGAGAGAGTAAGTAGTGAAGTGTGTGTGTAAAACTTAACATTTGTTCCCGGAGGAACCTCTCCTTTTATACTACTTGAAGGTGGCTCCAAGACACATGATTTGTGGAGTCAATGTTGTCTTGTAGGAGCAGCGCCTAAATAGCTGATGAGCACCAGGTCTGTCCTTCGTGGACAGAGTTTTCCTCATGCTCCTCTAGTACTCGTCGTGGTCCAGGCGTCTGGACCATTCGTACATTATCGTACTATGTAGGCTAGGTGCAATCGTCCTTCCTCCGATGGATCCTATGCTCCATGTGCATAGGACTAGCCTTGCCTGGATCTTGCCCTGTCTGGGCTAGCATTGTCTGGGGCTAGAATTGTCTGGAGCTAGCATTGTTTGGGGCTAGAATTGTCTGGGGCTAGCATTGTCTGGAGCTAGCTCTTGCTATTGTTTCTTGACCTAGAGTGATCTTCATCACCCTAGCTGCTCCAGGAAGCTGTTCTGGCTTAAGATAGTTTTGCTCATGGAGCATTAGGGATTAGCTGTATCTGTCTCACCTTAAGCATGGAGTGAGATTATACATTATATGCAACGAAATTGCCAGGAAAGATAAACGAATGTACCAGGAAAAAGAACATAAATTGGATGCCAAATTTGAAGATAAAAACGATTCCATGTGGTTTGATTTCCATTCATAAATTTGATCAAGTTCTTTTTATAAACTCATTTCCAAAACAAAAACCTATAAATATCGAAGCTATACGTGAGCATAATTTCACATATTATATTTACTATAGAAAATATTTCTTATAAAAATA
The DNA here is from genome assembly GCA_025667525.1 of Glebionis coronaria. Taxonomy (NCBI): domain Eukaryota; kingdom Viridiplantae; phylum Streptophyta; class Magnoliopsida; order Asterales; family Asteraceae; genus Glebionis; species Glebionis coronaria. The sequence goes on from CM046879.1 coordinate 39,781,386, forward strand.
ATTTCACTGATTTTAATTTTATGAAATCTAGTTTCTTGCAGATATTTTCAACTAAATTCACAATTGATCTATAACTTCAGTTCATATTGCATATATATCTTTTCGTACGCATTATCACATGCGCGTTAACTTAATCTTGCTCTAAAATGCTTTCGGTATGGTTTCATTAGAATCATTATCATGCATGTGGTAACTTTAATATCTTAGTATTGCCATTTCAAACCACACAAAAACAGTGAGGGATATAAACAAACTTCGGTATCTAGCTTTCGCTATTGCAGTTTTAAGGTTGGTAGCTAGTTTTTCTATATTATGTGTGGGATTTTGTAATCAGTAGTTAGGTTTGGGTTTATAATTCTTTTTCTTTATTTGGTTCATTAGTAAGTTATTTTGAATTTCAAATTGTGTGTGGTTCTTACGTATGACAAACGATTGACATTACTAAAATGCGTGCTTAAACTTATGCATAACATGTCATTTGTTTATTGATGATAAACAAAGGCCCCATTGTTTCATAAATCAATAAACTAGTGATATGCATATTATGCATAAATTTAGGCATATATTTTAGTGATGTCAATCATTTCTCGTTACTTATTCGTCCGAATTCACAATAGATCTTTTTGGCGGTACATAAATCTTCAGTCAACCGTACGTTTGATCTTGATCTTTAGCAATTCAGATCACTACAAGAAAGTTGAGATCAGGTGACCGAGGTTTCTCCGGCGACTAAATATCGCCAGGGATAACCCCTTTTTCCTGGCGACTTTGTTGACATGGCAAAAAAGCAGATAGACTTTTTGGTCAAAGTTTTACCACGGTATCCCTAGCGACATGTCGTCGGAGAATCATCGTCCAAAATCAGATGCCAAAAGAAAAAGCGGGAAATTTTCCCTCCCACTTATCCATGGCTTCGACCAACGTAATTAACCTTAATCTTTTTTTGATAATAACCTCACAATCTTATCCCTGGCGACATGTCGCTAGGATATCCTGTCAGGTTTAATTAACTTCGAACTTTAACCGAAAATCTATGGCGGGCTTTTACCCGTCAAATCACAAAAGTTTCCCCGGCGACAAGTCGCCAGGGAAACTCCCTGTCAAATATATTATTAATTTTTGCTTATTATGAAAAATTATAAAACTATTATTTGTTTTTTACTTATTTAAGATATAATTATTATTTACTAAAAAACTATATAATTATTTATTCCATATAATTATTATTTTAACTATCGATTCGATGTTATTTTATTTTCGCGACGTTTATATAATAAAAATGAGATATCTGTAAAAAATGACAAAGTTTCCCCGTCGACATGTTGACAAGGAAAACTGTGGCTCATTTGATCTTTTTGAAAAGTCAGCAGAGTTTCTGTGGCGACATATCGCCGGGGAAACTTTGGTACAACTTTGACTTGTCAAAGCAAGCCTTTGACTTGTCAGTGTAACTGAAAGTTTCCTTGGCGACATGTCGCCAGGGAAAAGTTGAGATTAATTATCATATTTACTTAACTGTGCTAATCACCCTTTTCCCCGGCGACATATGTCGCCAGGGAAACTTTCCCTTACAAAATCCAGCGTGGCAACAATTTTATGACCAAAATGTAGTGGGGTCCACTTAGTCGCCAGGAAAAATTTAAATCGTCGTCTGGAAAACTTTCACTTACGAGGTTTCCCTGACGACAGTCGCCTGGGATTAGGTTTCCCTAGCGACATATCGCCAGGGAAAGGCTCGAAATTTCGCCAGGGAAGAGCTGGAATTTTGTAGTGGCATGTTGATCCTATGGGATTATATTAGACACATTCAACAAAAATTACTAATTTTAACTTCACGGATTAAATGTGTGATAATTGCCAGATTGGATTTCAAAATCAGAACATGTATTCATCCTCCTCCTCACCCTCTTCACTACTTAAGAGGAAAAGAGATCCATATTCTTTTGATGAACCTGAACCCGATTCTAAACGACCCAAAAATGACGTATTCATGAATTATTCTGAAGACATCGGTAACCAATTCATGAGCAACCTTAAGGGAGCACTCGGCCGCAGAGGTTTTACAGTATCTGACCGCAACATGCTCACTGTCGGTCAAGATATGCATCTACATCTGTTGAAAGCTATTGAGGAATCCGAGATCTATGTTGTTGTATTCTCTAAGAAATATGCTTCTTCTCTAAGGTCACTCGATGAGTTGGTCGTCATTATGGAATGCCTTGGCAAATTTGATCAAAGAAAAGTTCTTCCTGTATTTTATCAAGCCGAACCATCCGATATTAGAAGCCAAGGAGGTTCTATTAAGGAAGCTTTCCAAGATCACCAGGCCAATGAGGACATCGTTCAGAGAGAGTTCAAAAATGGAAGCAAGCACTAAAAGATGCAGGTCAACTGTCTGGTCTAACCTTCCAAAATGGGTAACTTATAGCTCTCATCTTTGTTCTTCTGTTATAGACAATTCATATACATTTCGTTTGAAAATAAGAAGTTACAAGATATATTATATATATGTGTGATGTATTGAATTATTTTCTTATTTCAATATGGCAGGGACGAAGAAAAGTTTGTCTGGGAAATTATTGAACAAGTTGAAAAGTTGCAAAGTCCACGAGAGCTGCATGTTGCAGACCACCCTGTTGTGATAGGATCTCGGGCTGAAGAACTAGTTTCAACACTAAGGTTAGATCACGATGATGTTTTGGTTGTTGCAGTTTTTGGAATTAGTGGAATAGGTAAAATCACTATTGTCAAAGCAATGTACAATGAAATTGCTCCAAAATTCAATGTTAGTTGTTTTCTTGAGGATATCGATCGACGCTATAATGGGAGAGGAGATTGGAAGCTTAAATTGCAAAAGGATCTAATTTCCCAGATAACAAAGGGTGGCAAGGTTATTACATTGTGACGGGGTTGAAAAGATAAAGATGTTGTTAAGATGTAGAAAGACATTGTTGGTTCTTGACGACGTTGATCACTTCAAGCGATTGGAAGGATTGGGTATTAATAATTCATGGTTCTATAAAGGAAGTAGAATAATTGTGACGACAAGAGATGTAGATTCCCTTGGTGGCATACCACACACATCCTACCACACAAGGTTGTTGAATGAACAGGAATCTCGAAAGCTCTTTATTCGGCTTATGTTTGCAAGAGATGAACGCGTCCACACCAAGTTTGTAGAAGAGGTAGTGGCTCGTGCTGGAGGGCTTCCCTTGGTTCTTAAGGTTTGGAGTCGTCATTTTACACAATATAAGGAGCACTTGCCTGCAGCACTGAAGACACTAAAACAAATTCCTCATAGTGATGTTCAAAACCAGCTTCAAATGAGCTACGATTCCCTTAGTCCAAAGGCAAAGAATTTATTTTTGGATATTGCATGTTTCTTCAATGGCATGGGAAAGGGCTTAGTCATTGAAGTATTAAATGATGAATACTTCTGCGTAGATTACAAAATTGAAGAGCTAGCTCATAAGTTTCTAGTTGAAAACAAAGGATATGCCGTGTCATTGTCTCATGTAATTAAGGAAATGGGCCAAGAAGTGATCCGCCAAGAAAATCCTGAAGAGCCTGGACAACGTACTAGACTGATGGGTCGCCATGACGTTGTTCGCGTATTCAGAGATTCTTCGGTACAATATCTCTGAGAGCATGGGTGTGGTTTGGTGCTACGAGCTGTTGTTATGGAAAAGTGGGTGTTACGCTAGCATAATAGTTTATAATATCAGAATTTTTATAACAATAGAAAACTGGCTTTTTGGTTAACATTAGATTTTTAGTGTTATATTAGTCCCATCAGTTTATTTATTTATTTATTTACTTAAATATAGAAACTAATTTAATTTAATTAAAATTTCATTAATAAAATAAAAAACATTACAAATAACATAAAAAAACATTACAAATAAAAAAAACATAAAACCTAAACGACCTGTAGCATCAGGAAGTAGTCGAGAAGAGGGTCAACACAATAATAGGTAATATCATCAACAATTTGTTTAAAAACTCGAAAACTCATACGATACCTTCGACGAAAAACTTCTTCCGGATACCTTGGTGGATTATTTTCATCCACAAAATAATATTTCATCAACTTTTCTTCCGCGTCCTCTCGATCACGTGATATAAAACGTCGGGTTCTTTTCACCGAAGTAGCCGAACTTTCACCAAAACTTTCATATTGAGCGTAATATTCTAAGTATTTATTGTAGTCATTCATATCGAATTGATCATAGTAATCGCCGATATGGAGCAATTCATTCAATATATCGTGATTGATTTTGGTGGTTTATTATAGGATAGATGTTTTTTCCTGATGAATGAAAAAATAAGATGAAATAGGGAGGTTTTATAGATAGATTTTAGGGTAAAAAGGTATAATTACACCTCCAACGGTTATTTTTTTGAATTTTTGAAATTTTAACCGTTACTCCTTTAATATAAAATTTTCTTTTAATATAAAAAATACCGTGCGAGGGTATAACGCGACCGACGGTACAGTTCTGGCGTCGTAGGCTCGCGTTATACCCATCATTTTGGGCTTGCAAATACGGCGTCAGACCCTATAACGCCATACACGGTGTGGGTTCTGACGCCATACTCCTCGCGTTATGACTATGGCTTGAGTGGTGGGCTACCATACCGTATGTTCTTACGCTGCTTTTTTATATCTCAATATAATTTTATTATAAATATAGTGAAGGATCCCCGTAAATATCTTAGCCGCTAGTGAACTTGTTTAGGTTTCCCGTAGCTTTCTCAAAACCATGTTGATATCATCATTCTCGCGTGTAAAACCCTCTTACCCATCAAACAGTCCCTCTAAAAGTATACTACGTACAATATAATTTTGACGAATCAATTAAGTTTGTATTGATTCAAAGTTAAAGTCGTAAAAATTGAATCAAAATAAAAGACGGAATATAAAAATAACAAATTTGTCTTTTGGCATAATTTGATATTAAATAAAATTGTGCATATGTGCTATTTTAGTACCTTACTTTATTTTGTTACATTTTTCAGTCCCATCATCTCATCTTTTTCGTTATTGTTATTTGATTGATTATAGCTTATTATACTTGTGTTTTTAGAGTTTAAAAAAGCTGAAGATTCTAAACGTGAATAGTTCAAGCTCATTAATCAAGACCGGAAGTTTCATTGGGCTCGAAAATCTTGAGGAACTTAGCTTGTCTCAATGTAAAAACTTGAAAAAGTTGGATTGTTCTATTGGTTGCCTTAACAAACTAGTTGAATTAAAACTAGATGGTTGCAGACGATTAAAGATGTTGCCATGGAAAACGATAGTTAAGTTAACGTCTCTCAAAGTTCTTAATCTCCAAAATTGTACCGTACTCGAGATGTCAACTGAAGTTGGTAGTCTAAAATCACTAAGATACCCATATATCGCCTGTCAACTCCATCAACTAATCCGTTTACAATTATCTGGTTGCACCAAGATAAGTTCAATACCAGATCTTCCTCCAAAAATGGAATTCCTTTATGCAGAAGGTTGTAGGAATCTAGTGAATCTTCCTTCAAACATTTGTGAGTTAAATAATCTGAAGAAACTTAGGTTGGATAATTGCTTCAAACTCGGATCTGAAGGTTTCACACAAGTTACAGGACTGAGGAACCTACAAAATTTACAGATGAAAAACTGCAACGTTTCGCAACTGTCAAGTGGAATTGGGAATTTGGTGTCATTAAGGGTTCTCGACCTTTCAGCAAACACATTTTCTAGTCTCCCAGAGAGTTTCAACAACCTTTCGCAACTAGAGCGCCTTTTAATAAAGGATTGTTATCAATTGCAATTGCTTCCGCCTCTTCCATCGCAACTGACAGATATAGAAGCAACCAATTGTGGGTCAATAAAAGGGGGAGATATAGGTGCAAGATATTGTTGGACATTAGATGTGATACCATTTGATTCAATGCAAAAGGCTTTTGTTTTTCGTTCCAAAGCTTTCAAGGTAACCAACCTCTTCCCCTTTTCTAATGTATATATATTTTGTAATGAAGAGACGTTTTTCATGTATTGTAAAATAATATTCTTGAATGCTATACAGGAATCACTCACAGGCACAAGCAATGAGGGATTACACATCACTCTCTCGGGGAAGGAGGTACCTGAATGGTGTACTTATCGAAACAACAGTGGAAATGTTTTATCTGTTGTGGCACCCAACCAATTTGATAACAATATATGTGGTCTGATCTTATGTGCTATCACAAGCTATGATTATTACATAAAAGAGTAATCGGTGTATCCAAAAATCTATTATAAAACAAAAGGAACAAGTCACGACATTCGTCATTTTGATAGTTATTTGGTTGAAATGGTGGTCATGTTTTATCCACTCAATGATACAACACTTCTGGTAGAAGCGGGTGACACTGTGGAAGTTATATTTCATAATGCAGATAGTGTTAAGAGTGGCGGGCTGCGTTTGATATATGAGGATGATGTGATAGATTCAGGATTATGTTTCTCTGTGTTTTCCATTATCATCAAAGATCATGACATGAAATAGTATTACTGAGTTAAATGACAAAGACGTAATGCTCCTTCCTATCCAAGATGAAGAATAGACCTATTAGACCTTTTCCCCATGGTATTTTAATTTCAAATGTTCAAGGATCAAAATTATTGTTATTAGGGTTTTGCTAACTGACAACCCTTAGAGTTGTGTTTAAGATAGATATTTTTATTATAACTAGGCGAGTACCCGCGCATAGCGGCGAAAATTATCTAGTGCGGATAATTAACGATTTGATATATTGTGGTAATATATTGAAAAGTGTTGTAACATGTGATAATTCAACTTTAAATAAACTCTCAAATAAGCATGTATGATCTTGTGGTCGAACTACTCGGTGGCTCGATCGGAAAATTTTGGTCTTGCTGTTCAAAGCTGCAGTAAATAGAGCAGTCTCTCCGACTCTATTGGTCATGCCAAGCAACATAGGAGCCCTACGTAGCATCTCAGCTGCAGCCTCGATTGTCTTATTATTACATCCAGTCTCATGAAGCATGGTATGTCCACCACTATTCTGTCAGGTTAGTTTGTGAGAATCAGACATAGGCACCATATCGAGGAGCTCTAATGCCAAGTCATTTTTCTTGAGGTTGGTAACCAAACTAAGAACGGTGTCGTCATGTATTGTAGGTGTATGCAACGGACCCTTAGGAATCCCTGCACATATCTCGATAACTCGAGCCTCCTCCCCATATGTCACTGCTTCATACAGTTCGGAACTCACCCTCAAGTCCTCAGCTTCTGAAAGAGACATTTAGAGAGGGATAGAGAGTCAAGAACTTGAATATCTAGCAAATGTATAGTTAGGAATTTATAGATACTTTTGGGCAATTTAGAAAGCACTTCTATAACTAATGAGTTAGAAACCTTTTGTGCACCCTTCAATTCTTTAGTGTTAATTCTTTTTCATGGAATCTAAATGTCTTTTCTTTTTCAAAGTTGATAATCAGAATAAGTTCCAAACATGGCATCTAATCAGTGTTATCTATTACGAGCAGATTTCCCCATTGCTTACAGGCTGCAATGAAATTACATCTATGATCTAGACTTCTATGGAACACTAACATTTCATACAGATATCTCATACCTGCCACCACGAATAAACATAAACATATTTACCCGAATCAGATTCTATGAACTATATTCAACTTAACTCATTAACATATAACAATAAGAGTACAAAGTATAATAAAAGATGTACTTTATGGGTTATTCACCTAAAATTTCAACTACAAGTACGTACTACATTTTGTCGAACTGAGTTATGAAGTTGGTTCGTATCTGTTTATTTTTCCCCTTAGCCCGATGATCAACTTAACACGTCAAAGTATGACCATCTCCGATCCCTGGTATATATATATTGATCAAAACATCAGATTTAATGATTTAAATGAATAACCTTCTCTAAACCACACCAAAATGTTATGTTTGTGTGGACCATTTCCTAGCTAGTTCACCTTTTTATGACATGAGTATTGGAAAGTATTTATATGGCAAAACCTTTTATTACTGATTGATCATGTTGGGCTGCAAAAGAAGGAATTAGCATAACATGTGATACACGAAATCATATACAGTAAACAGTATTTCAGAGAATAGAATAATACCAGATAAGAAAGAAAAAGAAAAAGTTTTGAGAATCATTATCAACTTCGTTTCACTAATTTGCGAGTTCTGAGTATCCTATTCTTGTCGTAAATGAAATATTTTAGAGCATCAATAAGGTCAATAAACTTAAGGGAAGGTTTACATAACTCATTCATGCTAAAGCCCTTTATTGTATCACAATTCAAGCAAAGTTTGGGCAAGAACTCCTAGTAGTAAAACGAACAGGTTTTGGTCATCGCTGAACATTCAATGTAGCATTTTCTGTTTTTGCCAAAAGAAAAACCACTCTTGATTTTCTATTGTACCTTTGCTAATAATAGTAAGATGATGATGCTTGTACTCGGTGAAAAATGGAAAGGAAGGGCATAAAATTTATGCGCAATTTATATTCGAGTTAGTGAACTGATTAAATTAAACTTACTTATCGCTTTATACCTAGATGTTATGTCCTGTCCTCGGATATCTAGATGATCTATTTCGCTAGGAGGGCCGGGTTGAGTCGATTTTATAAGTGAATGGATGTTTCAGGCTTTAGGCTGTTTCGAATGGGTTAATTTTTCGCCAAAATAAAAGCAGATTCAAGATCGCTATAAAGTCTCAGATGCAGTAAATCTCCTAAATCAACTTATTCAACAAAAGTAGATATAGTGTCGATTCTGTTACGGTATATACATTTTCTCATTAAATTTTGAGAAAAACGACAAAGTGGGATCTGTCGAGCCAACCCATTAACCCACTTTGACCCGTTACCCTCTTTGAATATGAAACATTAGGAATGTCATCATTATCGGCTGTTGTCAACAACCTTGCAGAGACTTATTAAGGTTGTCATATCCATATAAAAATTCTCCCAAACAACTCTACTAACCCGACCAAACACGATTTAGATTCTATCTGAAGTTCAACAGATGTATAATTCAACTCTGTTATGCAGCTGAACGCCTGCTAGCAATAAGAATGGACATCTGCTTGCTTTTACATATATAAGCAGAAGTATTTGGATGCGCTAATCAAGTCACACATTGTCCTACAGGTACTATATGAAAAACAATGTTTAAATGTAATCAACGACCTATTTAAAAAAGTGTGCCTGTTACGACAAAAGTGACCATTTTCTCCCATATATGAACTCCTCTAATAAACCAGACTCATGATAGATAACCTTATAAACATATACGCCAAATTCAACTATCATACCCTTTCAGATTTTGGCCAAATCGAAACTGTATGTTGATCCTCGAGTACTACCGTCAACGTTCAGATTTGGCCGATTCTCTATATGATAGGTCTTTCTTACAAGACTCATTGCACAGCTATCTATTTTGGCTGAGAATCTTAGATATATTCAAATTAAATGTTTTTAAGAAACTTCCAAATCGATCATAATAAGCGGGGAACACAACACAGGGAATCTATTTGATATACGTACAGAAAATTTGAAAATTCAACTAAATTTCAGAATATAAGTAACTACTGATTTACATAAGATCATCGTTTCATTTGATACATCTCAATGATGCATAACTGAAACCGTTCAAATGCAAGTAAACATACAGGCACAAAAGACCAACAGTCAAACCCCACATATACATGAATGAAACTTACATAGGAAGCTTTATAAGGTGAACCGACGACGGTGGTGCTGTTGTGGGGGTGAGGCATTTTAGTGTTAGGGTTTCAGGGTGGTGGTGTTGTTGTGATGATGAGTTGCGATGGTGGTTTACAATGGCGGGGTGCGGTGTCGCAGTGGTGGTTTGAGAGAGATATGGGGAGACAGATGTGTATGTTTTTTGTTTCGTAGATGTAGAAGAGCCCAATTTAGAATAAAAAGAATAGAAACGTATAAGAGAAGCTTTAAAGTAGTAAAGATGTAGGTAGTATAATTTCCAAATTTATACAAGAATGAAACTTACATAGGAAGCTTTATAGGAAATTTTTAAGTTTCAACAATTTGTATTCAGCCTTTAGGCTAGAGGGAGTGGTGCAAAAAAAACTCACCGCCACGTCAGCTCCACCTCAGCTATCTCTTTCCTCTCACTAACCCACTCAAAACTCACCTTTCAAGGTTCTTAAGGATAAAAAACCCACCACCACCTCATCTTTCCACTATCATTTTTTACTTTTTGTTTATACATTTAATTAAAAATGATACACGCGGGTATATATAAACGATACACCGATTATTAAAAAACAAAAACTTTTATTAAAAACTTTTATTAAAACGATACATGGGAAATAAAAACATTACAAGGATACTAAAAACAACACATAAATAAGTAAAAACGATACACGGATAATTTAAACATGAGGAAAAAAAAGTCGAGAAGTTTTCACAACCTCCCAACAATGAAGATACTGAAACCGAACCCCATGCTCAACTTCAAATTCACGGAGGGCGTTATTCATAACCTCCTCATCAGTAGATTCAGGTCCCCGTGCAAGCCTTGCGTTGTTGTAACATTGAATAAACCTACGCAGGGCATACGTGAGGCCTTTCCATTTCCATATTAGCCTATCGTGGGCTCGTTTCCTTGGATCATTTAAATGACCCTCAATCAGTTGCAAAACCGCAGCCCAAAAAGTACGAGTATTTGTCCGGTTTGTCACGGTGTTTTCAGCAACCCAAATCCAAGCGCGACACAAAGCTACTTCTTCCTCGTCTGTCCATATTACAGGCGCCATTTGATTTGAGAAGTGAAAGAAGAAGTTGAATTATGTGTTTGAGAGGAAGAAGATGAATGATGATGAATTGTGAGAAAAAAAGAAGTAAAAAGGGAGATTATATAGGGATAAATGGGATAAGAATTAAATTTTGTGGCTAAATGTAAAGGGTGAGTAACTCACCGTTGGTGGGTTTTTGACTGCATAGGTATCATAACCCACACGTGGGTTTTTGAGGTGAGTTTGTGGGGTTCTTGGCAACCCACACGTGGGTTTTTGCCATGTCAACCCCACGGGTGGGTTTTTTCTACCACTCCCCCCAGCCTTATAATTAGTATAGATTTAATGTAAGAAATGAAATCAACCAATTATAAGCAATTGTTGTGCATCCTGATTTTTAGAGATTACATTCATATTTATCAGCGGAAATGTTTTTAGAGATTAAATTCATTCTCTTAACACTATCCCTAAGTGTTGTCATTAGCAAAACCCATTTATTTATTAAGTTGTTTGGTGTTAATAAGTGAGCCCCTAGATTGAGTTTTAGTCCTTAATTTTAACCATTAACAAATCTTGGTATATGGTATCAAGGAAGAGAAATAACGATCTAATTTTAATTTGATTGGTAATAATTAGTTGGCTTGCAATGTCGAGTCAACATGTATTACCCAAAAAATAATATAGTAAGTGTTTTGAGTCATTGCGCTATAACGGCCAACCGGCCAGGTGTTCCGTAGTATGGTGACGAGGTGTTCGATGGAAGTTTAATATGTTTCCTTATTATTATGTCATTATTATTTAAAGAACGGCAAATAAATTGAAAATGTATGTAACTTGTCAATTTTTGTTATTTTATATACTTAACTTTTTTTGGCTATTAAATGACAAACTTCACAAATTTCGACTTTTTCTTATATTATGTTACATGTTGGTTAGTTAACCGTTTGTACTTTGTGTTTAAAAATGATAAGTACTATACCAGTAAGATATATTACTCCATATAGGATATCATATCACCACTAATTAATTAAATACTCCTCTCTCTCTCTCTCTCTCTCTATATATATATATATATATATATATATATATATATATATAGATTTGTGTTCATGTGCATCACACCTTAAAATAAGTTATAATAGACACCAATCAAGAGCTAACATGTGGCAGTTTGTCCTTACATGTAATTATATACAATTAATGTTAAAACTAAATTAATAATTCTATAAAAAGGGTATTACAGTAATTTGTAACAATCTGATACCCCTAAATCCCACTTATCTTTTCTACGCATTCTCTTCTTCTCTCCCATTTTCCTAAAAAAACTTCTTGTTTTTCTATATAAATCTCGTCGATATAATTCGGATCTATTCTCCCAACATCTTTGGTGAGTCCTAATGACCATGTGCTCTGACAGTTGCTACTACCATGCCCGAATCTGCTGCATCCTCGAGGACATGTCGGCATCATCATCATTCTAATTATTGTTGTCTAATGATTTACCCAATCGAAGCCATAGATAAGCTATAGGTAAAGAGATTCTTTTATATTAGATCGCAACCATACTAGCCACTGGATCAAAACCATAGGTAACTTTCATTTATTAATATTTATTTAACCGATTAAAAATGTCGTCAAAACAAAACTGGATTCAACCTCCGCTTTTGCTAAGGTTTAAATTAATTCTCGTGTTTTGTATGGTGGGTTCAGTTCTGTTGTGTCGTTGATACATGTTCATAAAAGATGCAGGTGACACAAGTTGGTGGTGAATTGGTAATACACATTTGAGATCTGTTGTATTGATACTTTGTTAATTTTTTTAGATGATAAAGTATGATGCGGATGAACTGTTGACTCAAATTTATGTGTGAATAAAAAATTTATTTATGGTTTGTGTATAAAAAGTGATTGTATTAATTTATAAATACGGTCCATTTACTTATTAATGGTGTGTATGGGGTTGTATCATGAGTGCAAACTCTTATGAACATGTAGCACAAAAGTTGCAAGGATATCAAAGATATTCGTTGGTCAACAACCACGAAACAGATCCGGTAGATTCTTTTGTTTATGTTTACTTTTGCCCTGCCATCTTCTCTCGCATTTAACAAATACTAGTATTATATTTTTAGTCAAATGTATTTTTTGTTGTCTAGTATCCTAGAAAAAACGATTGTACCGGTACTGACCCGTATATGTACCGGTTCTCACTTTTTGATGCGGTATCGGTGCGAACGTTCTTACTATTCGGTGCGGTACCGGTACCATAAAATACCAGAATAAAAATAGGCTTCAATGTTTTTTGAACGCATTTATGTGGTGAGTTTGCATGATAACTCATGTGCTATTTATTTTGTAAATATGTTACAATATTTTTTTAGTTAATCGAACAATGGAATGGTATGATTTTTTATAGTTTTTGAGCAAATAGGATGGTAAGGAGATTTACTAGTTGGACTACGTTACATAATAACTGTAAGCTTTTTACTTTCAATGAGGAAACCATTTGTGCTTGGAATATTATACTAAGTTCCTAAGACAAACATTTTCATCATTCTGCAATCTGCAACGGCGTATCCAGTGTAACTATAGACTTTTTTCTTAAACTGTATCAGTTTCGGTATAGTACTGGTTTTCCGAACTCGGTAACGGAATTGGTACCGGTAATGGTATACTCATCAGTTCCGGGATCGGGACAATATATTTTGGTCCAGAAAAAATACGATACCTCGGAAACGGTATCGATACGGTACCAAAACGGCACCGTGCTCATCATGTTGCCACTTCTGTGGATTTAGCAAGTGGATTCAATATTCGATTTCAAAAATATATTAGGTGATATTTTTTTTTATTGGCATAATGTATCAATGCATTCTTGTGGCACATTTTCTGAATTGAATGCCTTCAAGATTTCAACTGAGTTTGAGTTTTTCTTTCAAAGGTATCTCATAGCGGGCCATATATTATTAGTATGGTATACAAAGTCATTGTTTTGTTTTTTTATTCAATGTTAACATTTGCTAATCAGTTGGTGTGTATCTGTTATTGTACAATGTTATTTGTTGTAATTGCGTATCAATAGTTTAGGTGTATTTCGCTTATATATAGTAGTTCAAGCATTAGGTTTTTTTAGAAATACTAATGTATCACTTGTCACTTTTTTCTTTAAAATAGTAAGACATGAAGAAATAAATTAATATGAAAACGGAAAAAATTGATATGTATCATCAATAAGTAAAAAGATAAAATAAAAACAAAGACCGACGTGTATCGAAATTGGAACAAACGGTTTTGGAATAAATGAATAAAATAAAGATGAAAGAAGAATTGGCTAAACTTAAAATGCTATAGAAAATGCCATAATGTTTACCTTATTTACAAAATTGCCATTACTAGATAGTTACTTAATTAAATTTGATTTTGATTTATCAAGTTTGATCCAACGGTTCATAAATGTACCTATTATAACCTATTTTAAGAGTGTTTACCACAATAACGCTTCCCTATATATATATATATATATATATATATATATATAGATTTACGTTCATGTAAGAACCGATCTTAAAGTAAAAACAATAAGAACCAATAATAATATGACATGTGGCATTCTTAATTAAAATAAAACAAAACTAATTTCTATATGTTTAAGGGTATTTTAGGTATACGAATTACCTCTTAGTTATTTACTCATTCTCTTTTCTTAATTTTGAAATTGATTACTTGTATATATCGGATCACATAACATCCATTTTAAATATCATCATCGTCTCATATCTCATAAGAACACCCATCATCATCTTCCCATATTCCCTTTATATCTATGACAGTTTACTCACTGTCATATTAATTCTGACTAAAATGCCACTATATACTTGTTTTCATTCATATTCTCGAACCGGCTATAAAACGATAGTAGCCATTTGCCGTCGATTTTGTTTGGCTCGTGCGTTCGATTTGGTTAGGCGCCAAAAGAGTATCGACACCCTAGTCGCTTGATCTTCTATCTCCAGCAACTTTTCGTATGTCGGCCAACACTTTCGGCGATAAACCTTGTATACGATCACGTAAACTGCTAGCGTCACTGCTATAATCGGTCTCCCCGTCAACGATTCTCATATTCATCGCAAACAGGTTACAATGTTGTTAAATATAGTGGTCAACCGAAGGAAACCACAGATCTTTAACTATGAATTTCGTCGGCATCGGTCGCCATCGGTAGTTGAGTTATGCGTTTCTTTTGTAACGTCAAGATTTGCATGTTTCTCCATTTTCTTATCAACTATATTATGGCTCTATTTTTGTTAGTTTGGCCTTGTATGTACATTAGCATGGTACTTGGTGTCACCATTCACCATATACAAAATGTTTCATGGTAACATCCATGGATAAGAGATTTTGTCTTGTTTCATAGTAACATCCATTCACCATGTAACACTTTCTCCATGTTGTCCATGTTATTGAAAATTGCCAAAATTTACGATGTGAATAGTTTTTGGAGATATATATACAGTGGTACATTTTTTGAAATGTAATAACACATTAGTTTTTTGCGACGTAGTGACATAAATATTAATGACACATTTTTTGTAATATATGATGGCACATTCTTTTTTGAGATGTAGTGACTTATAACTATTGATGACACATTTTTAGTAATATATAATGGCACACTATTTTTTTAAATGTGACTACATATAAATATTGATGATACATTTTTAGTGATAATTTTTACTAATACTGCAACTATATGTAAATCATTATATATGTATCAAAAGATATAAGTCCCTATATATTTAACCATTCCTTTTTTAAATATTAATTTAATCTACTTTAAACTTTTGTTTGGGGAATTTTTAATCGCATTTTTTTTAATTCTCGTATGAGAATGGTGATGGGTGACACTATTATTAGTCTCTTTTTGCATATAATTAAACTTATTTTAATTTGTCCTATTGCACGCTCGTCGAAATAGTTTTATATTATAAGTTATGTTAATATGATAAATAAGGTAACCATTTTTTTATAAACAAAGTGTGACAACTAAGTACAAGTTTCACAAATTAAATTTTAACAAAAGTGCGTTAAAAAATTAACACGTCAAAAGTGCGTTAAAAAATAAACACGTCAATGTAAATGTATCACCACATAAGAAACTAATTTGTCAAACATCTAAGTTTGTCACCAAAAATGTGTCACTAAAATTAGTGTGATAAACATTATTTGTCGCTATAAATATACTAAAATGTACTAGGAGTGTTTCCCAAATAATTAAGGTGTGTTAAAAATTCAATTTTCGCTATAAATATATTTAAATAATAAGTGTGTCAAAAAATATATGAAAGCAGATTTAGTGTGTCACTGTATATGAAACTAAATTATCAAAAGGTTTAATTTGTAACTAAAAATGTTTCAGAAAAATTAACGCAATTTTTCAAATGTATCAAAAAAATGTGTTATGCGTCACTATATGTATCAAAAATATCAATGCAGACAATGTGTCAAAAAAAACTTAAATGTGTAATTTACCTTAAAAAGTATGAAATATAATTTGGCACTTGTTTAAGATTGAATGTGACACTACTAATGCGTCAAAATAAATTTGTGTGTGACGTTATTTAGTAGTTAATAAAAAAGTCATGAAAAATGTCTATGTGTCATAAATTGATTAAAACATTAATGTGTACATTAAAACAAAGAAGAAAAAAACGGTTCATTAAGAAAAACATACGAGGGAACACAGATATTGAATGTACACATGCAAAATGACATATTTTAAAACTAGCCATTTATCTTCAAATATTTACAAAAATGCCATTATTTCATTTTAATCAAATAAAATCATGTTTGATACATCTAACGGTTCAAATTGGTTCTTACTGTTTTTATCTTAAGAGTGGTCACCACAATAACGCTCCTCTATATATATATATATATATATATATATATATATATATATATATATATATATATATATATATATATATATATATATATATATATATATATATATATATATATATATATATATATATATATATATATATATATATTCACCCAAAATACATAACTAACTAAAACCTTAGTTTAATGTTCAGCCAAATTCATTGTCATTTTCACATATTTATTAAAATTGATTGGTGCGAAAGGTTAGTTATACTCTATTCTTTATGTCCTATTTTATTATTTTTAATAATTAACAGTTTATACATATCTTACAATATATATACAAGGATAAATTAATTTCACATCATGCTAGCAATCTTATGTGGCAACTTCAATCCTACTAGGAAAATTTAATCCTACTAGACAATCCACCTAAGCTCCAACAAGCCACATCCGCAGACAATGAAGTTTTTTAAAAAGGCGTCACCCACAAGATTCGAACTCGAGTACCTTACACCACAAAAAATGCACAACCATTGGAGCAACCAAATTTTTGTGGCAAGATTTAAAAACCAATACCAATAACTCATTAAACATATTAACTTTAATCAACCTATTTCAAAAGCTCATTGAAACGTATAATAATTCACTTCCTAAACTACCTCCTTAATTCACTCGACATTCCTAAACTAAAATTTAAAAGAACGCATGATCATTTGAAAATTTAAGCCAATCAAACCTATAAAATGCATCTCGTCACTCAACCAAATCCATAAAAACACAAACGCCTGATCAATCAATTCCATCTTCAATAAACATGTGTTACATAGACCCTAATTTCACTACAACCATGATATCATCACTCAGCAATGAGAATTCATCATCCATAAATTAAGCATCCACAATTTCATATTCAAATTCAAACAAAATCACATTACATATATATTGAGAAATGTATGAGGCTTAGACATGATTACATGCAAAGATCTATAAAGATCTAGCATAAAGAAGCCATAAAACATGATCTATGAGCTTGTAAATTTAGCTTAGTAGCAAAACATGATTTTTGGAATGTTTCTGAAAAATGACCTAGTATTTTATTTTATATTCTTGTAGACCTATGTCTTGTACACATTTGTAGAGGTTAATTATGCATTAACTCCTAAAGATGAATGATTTATGTTTAAAATACAATAACATGTCAATCTTGAGCATTCTTTGTTAATAACTAAACATCATATAGTAGAATGTGAATTCAACCTAAAAGCTAAAACTATGGGAGATAGATTACATTATGTAGCTTCTAAACCAGTTGGATAGTTTACCAATATCTTATGGTTTGAAAATGTTATCAACAATGGTGAACATGAAAATCAGTTAAAATCAAAAGTGACCTACTAGTGTTCAATAGACTATTTGGATTAATTAAATGGGCACTAACTTTAAGAGAGTTATAACACCGTAAAATAGACCCAAATAGCTTTCTACACATATAGAGAACTCAAAAATTAGACTAATAGATATTATATGGCATCACTTTTAACATTGTAAAACTTAGTGAAAACGTTAATCGACGTGACAAACTTTTCAAATAAAACGGCTTTATGATAAATCCCGGTGTGGTAGAACTCACTTCTCAAGAGTTTGGAAAATGTAATATACCGGTCATTTTGACATTTTAGGATATATAAATGAAAACCCACCATTAGGATAGTAATTGGGCTAATATTATACCTATAGGACCTAACTGGGCTATTTGGCCCAAAGACCTAGTTTAACCACTTTGGGCTTGGTGTTGAGCCCAACCCACTTAGGTCATAATTTGAAAATTACCTACTGATCAAAATTGTACTTTTGACCCATATAACATGTATTGGGCCTATTTGGCCCAATTGGCCTTATTTAGACTTTTTGGTAAACATAGACTTTTGCCTAATAAAAGAATAAGTTGATAAATGTATAGAAGTTGAAGTATAACTAAAGGCTATATAAGATCATGTATAAAACATACATAATAATATGCATATATGCATATACAATAATTATAAATGTTTTATACTTATGCTTAATTACCGACTAGAACCTAATACTCGTAAATCTGTTTATAGGTTATTGGTCACCGACAACTCCCGCATGACGAGAGTGCTTTGATTTTGTAATCATCTTTATGTTCATTAACAAGTGATTTTATAGCCTCGCTTTTAATTTATTTACTTGTTTTCTCTAAGACCCAGTTATTACTTGGTGAGTAAACACTAATACTATGGATAGATCTATCGAGACGACACCCAGTCTGACGCGACTAGCTATTGCAAGGTGTATGGAAACACCTAAGATGCATTGGTATAAGAGAAATATTTGCACTAGGGTAGGTGTGTTTGTAGTCTGAAATATAAATATGTTAACGTTCAGTGTCGTGATACTTATGTAATAACGCGATGATTATGTCCGTACAACATAATTTTCTTCCGATAATTTTTTATCCAAATTCTTGTGTTCGGAACTTATCTATATTTAAAAACTCTATAGATTCACTCAACTTTTGTTGACGTTTTAAATTGTTTTATCTCAGGTCCATACAAAAGACACTCAAGAAAGGCAGTTCCGTGAAGCTTGCTTATTTAATGACTTTGTCTCGCTTTTATTAAATATATCCATTCAAAACAATCTTATCTTTTGATTTGTATTGTAAACTTTTAAAACGATCTGGGACCGTGTATGGGCTATTTACCTTTTGAATGAATGAATGGATGTTTTGATCAAAAACGACTCGTCTTTAGCCGTTTTCTATAATTTTGTAAATGTATCATGATAGTAACACCCAAAGACCCTTCCGCTATTGTGACCCTTTTGGGGGGTGTTACAGATTGGTATCAATAGCCCAAGTTATAGGTGGAATTGGCCTATAACTCCCAAGGACCCTTCTAGAGTCTTTGATTTGATTGAGGATTCTAAGTAGAATTGGCCTACTGCTTTGATTAGAGAGTTTTGGGAAATCTATAACTTACCAGTTAATAACCTGAATAGTGATGTTCGGGATAGGCATGTTTAGATTAATAACGAGGGAAATGAGAAAATTTTCAGTGTTAATGAAATTTGGAAGGGAATTAGGAGAAATAGCCCTAAGGTCATTTGTTGTGATCATATTAGGTTCTCTCAATGTATTCATCGCCATGCCTTTATCCTTTGGATGACGGTGAAAGGTAAGTTGAAACCTCATGATAAAATATCTATATGGCTTAATATCTCTGATATGAAATTCCCATTATATAAAATGTGCAAGGATTCCCACAACTACTTATTCTTCGATTGTGCTTTCTCCAAATGACTTTGGGAAAGATTAAAGTCCATAGCTAGGTTAGATAATCTCTCATGTGTTTTAGGTAAAGTAATTTCAGGTATTTTTAATAGGCCTACTGGTATCGGCATTTGGAGTATTGTCCAAAGGTTATGTTTTGGTGTTGTAGTTTATTTTATATGGCAAGAACGTAACTTTCAGCTCTTTCAAAAGGTGGAAAGGACTTTA
This sequence comes from Glebionis coronaria, assembly GCA_025667525.1. Taxonomy (NCBI): domain Eukaryota; kingdom Viridiplantae; phylum Streptophyta; class Magnoliopsida; order Asterales; family Asteraceae; genus Glebionis; species Glebionis coronaria. Next base: position 39,801,600 of record CM046879.1, read on the forward strand.
GATAAGATATTTTCTATGATCACGAAGATTGTGAGATCAAAGATTATGGGCTTAAATAATATTAGAGTTTCTTCCGATGTTAAAAAGGCTGCTAACATTTGAAATTTCCCTATAAAGGATAACGGTAATGAGAATTTGGATTCTCATGTTTCATATCGGTTCTAATGGCGTACACATTGTTCTTTTGTTTCCTGCTCATTATGGTGAGTTTCTCCTGTTATTCTTGGAAAGATTTTGTTAGTTGTGGTATGTGGAAGTGGAACAGAGTTTTCTTAAAGGGGATTTAGATTTCAGGCTTTGTTGGGTACCTATGCACTACAAATGAAAGTCGGTTTCTTGAACACCTCTTCTGTGGTTACATTGTGAAGGGAAGTACCTGTTTTCATAATTCTAGGTGGGTCAATGTTTTCTGGTCTAGTAGTCTGCTCTAGGTATCCTCATAGTTCTTGAACAGATCTAATGGGTTGTCTTGTCCTTTGTTGAAAGCTAGGTCTTTGAACAACTCTTCCAGGGTTATATGTTGATGGGGGTGGCTTATTTTCTTGGTTCTAGTTGTTTCTATACTTCTGGTTACTAGATTAGGGTTGGTCAACCTATTAAGGGTTGTTTTGGAGTTCAAGCAACTTGTGTTCTTGGCTTAGGTTGTTGTGGTTGGGCAAAGGTGTTAATTTTGCTATTCTTTGAGTATGTATATTTTCATGTCTTCTCAGAAATGCTGATGCATGTTTATAAAGCTTATTTTTTTTGAAGATTTGATGTATCTAGTTTAGTTATATGTTCCTGCATTTGGCTCTTTAGTGCATGTGTATTTTATAAGTCCTATTTCTTTGAGTTGTATAATGGTTTGTTACCATTGGTATACTTATGTTCATTTAAGTCTAGCATGAGTTATATAAAGTTTTAGACTTGGATTGAGTCTCTATTTACCTTAGTATATGTTTCAAATTGTATTTCATTTGTATTGCCCCTTATGCCCCTTGATCATGTTCTTGGTTGCCATGGGGGGTGTTAGTTTCTATTTTTTGCAATATATTTACCTTTTTGTAAAAAAAAGAGCCCAAGTTATAGGGAGCAAAAAAGATTTTCTAAAAATAAAAATTTTAAAATGTTTTTACTATAAAAAATGCAAGTGAAACCTCCGTGTTAGTGCAAATATTACGATATTTAATCTATACGTTCTTGTTTGTTTTGTTGATGACAAACATGTAAATTGTAATACATAACGTAAAACGTATAAGTTACTTACAAATTATAGTTTGTCTCAACATACTACTACATGTATTTTTCTAAACTTATACACTTTTGTATAATGTTATAAACACATAGAAATTACTTGTACACTCTCCTAAAATCAGATATTAGAAGTCAACTACAAGGTATTAATGACTATGGGTATAAGCTTGGACAAAGATTGAGTATTTATGGAAAAACAAAAGTCAGACCCCGACGACCCACTGGGAAAAGGGTCCGACGGGTTCCGTGACTATCGGCACTTTTTGAAAGTTTATGGACTTATATTTAATAGTCGTGTGATAGGAACGAACTTGAGATTACGGGATTGCACACAATACGTAAAGAGTTAATTTAATTAATAAATATATTTGTTGTATTTATTAATTTATTTAATAAATATAGATTTATGTATTTACTAAATTAAACCGAGACATAACTTTAACGATTGTTAAATAATTAAGAGTTAAGTATTAACGAGTGTTAAATAAATTTATAATAAGTAAGTAAAATAGAAAGAAGGTTGGAAGATTCCGCAACGCCCCATAAGGGGGTGTTAGCCGTCGGTTATGGAGGCAAAATGGGAAGGGGAAAAACTTTCCTTTTATTTGTTTTGGGTTACAAGAATTAAGCCTATATAAACAAACACCTTACCTCATAATTCATACAACACAAATCTCTCCCTCCCTTTCTCTCTCTCTCTCTCTCTTTGCGATCGCAAGGTAAAACCCACACAAAGGTTTTGGTTGGTTTTCTTGTTTGATCAAATTTACTTATTATCTAGTCCTAGCCCCTCTCTAGGGTTGTTGGGTAGATTTTCTACAAGCGTAGAAGCTCGGTTTACACGTGCTAGAATCACGGTTAGCTCGTTGTATTACGTGTGTACAAGATCGTAATATAGTCTTACTTTAGACTATATCTTGGTGATATACGATATTAACCCGAATTGATGATTCGTTCTTTGTCTTGTGGATTTGCTTTAGCGTAAAGGTATGTAACCCTAATTCGACTAATTATAATTATGTTATTATTATGATCTTGTTAAATCACTTCCGCTATGTGTGCTTTGATCTCGTTTAGGGTTTTATATAATTGTTATGATGTTTATAAACCTTCAGTGGCATCGAGAGCCGTTTTAACATGTTATAATAATCAAAAATCTAAAGTTTTTTAACTAATAATTGTTTTGGGTTAAAACTACATGTTTTTTAGGTTTTCTTAAAATTAGAGTTTTGTTTTTTTTTTAAATTAGGGTTTTTGCCGAATTTTTTTTTATAAAAAAAAATTGTTTTGAAACCCTAAATTACATGTGGGATAATTTTAGATTATATTGCATAATTAATAGTTATGTCATGTATGGTTACGATCCGTAGAAATTTAATTGTTAAGATTTGTGGGAGGATATATAATAACGTGCATGTTTTCACGGATTGTAAAATTATATGTTTATATGATTTTATGTGCTACGTGATTATTTGATTCAATAAATCTTGAATTAGGGAAGACTTTTATATGAATATAAAAACCTAGATTTGATGATTATTGAATAAATCGTATGCATGTGGCTATTTGATTTATTTATTGCACATATAAATTTTATTATGTGTTTATGATTTAGTTTTTTACTTGTTTGTATTTAAGTTGTTGAATTGTTGTAAACAAGGGTTTTTTTTAAAGAAATAATATGGACTAAATCATATTTAAATAAAGATCTGTTAGAGAACTAAATTACATAATATTACGTTGATTGGTGAATTGTAATAATAATCTAACGGCCTACTCCTTTTGACAAACTATAAAGTGGGTTTAACGCACCGCTGATCATGTACCCGGTTAAGGAAGGAGGTGTTAAGCCATTAGTCGCTGACCAAATTCCCGGCTCGCCTGTGCGTCAAAATTAAAATTACCTACGATTATTAATCGAACTATACCTTAAGGGTGATTTACCACAAATTCACATCCGAAACACAATGAATAAGGGTATTGCTTTGTGCGTAGCCGAGTTCTAGCAAAAGTACGTTGTGAATAGTTGTGGGTAAATTCTTTAATTGGTTTAACCAATACCTCAACATAACTTATGTAGAAATTTAGTCTCGTGAAAAGTTTACTAAATGTTTTAATAAACTAATGCTATGGAGTTGTATGCATGCTTCTCCATACATTAATTTTGACATCAAATTTATACCCTTAAAAATTAAGGCGAATGCTCCTAATTGACGAACACTTGAAATTGCTACGTCGTCAAATGAGATTTTTGGATGATGTTGTGATGGAGAGAAAACTTTCATAGAATGAGAATTCGTATGGTGGTTTTACGTTACTCGGATTAGACGAATCAGTTAAGTTACTCAGTGAGATCTGGAAACTTAAGGCATTCAGAAGGGATGAAACATGTTTACAATGCAAAACGTTTTTTTTTTGGCAATGTAAATCCCTTAAATCAACTCGAAATTGAAAATTGTTTGTCAATTGTATTGTTCGACAAGTCGCTATGTTGAGTACATTCATTACTAACAGATCAACTGATGTAATGGGTCTATGTCAATATAGTTCTAGGATTCAAGGAAAATACTATGGTTTATATACAGGGGTAATTTTATTTTATTGAAAGTATTTTATTATTGAGAATACTAATATTTGAAATTATTTCTGTAGAAATGACTCAACCCGACAATAACACTATAAGTTATGCGTTCAAAACGTTTTTTGATCGTCTTGAACTTACTGGCCCAAACATTAATGATTGGTACCGCTCACTAAGAATTGTCTTGAGAGTAGCGGGTATTATTGATATCTTGACTACTCCCTATCCGGAGGATCTTGCTGAAGGAGCTTCTGAAGCGCAAAGGCTTGAACACGCTATTAATGTTAAGAAGCACTCGGAGGTGGCTTGCTTAATGCTAGGAAAAATGGCTCCTCCACTTCAGAAGAAGTATGAGCTATTTTCACCTAAGCGAATGCTTGATGAGCTCAAGGCTATGTTCGAAACCCGCAAGTTGTGGAGATCTACGACTTAGTAGATGCTTTGCATAGCTGCAAGCAAACTCCTGGAAAGTATGTTAGTGCCCATTACTTGGAGATGAGGGGTTATATGGAACAGCTCGTTGCACTAGGACAACCCTATGATTATAATATGGCTATCAACTTGATCAATAGGTCCCTTAACAAGGACTTCAATGACTTTGTTCAAAACTATAATATGCATTGCACGGGGAAGACAGTTAATGATTTGCATGCAATGCTCATTGACTATGAAAAAGGGTTAAAATACAAGGCATCTACTTCTACGCCTTCTGTACTAACCATACAAAAGGGTAGAGTGAGTAAGCCAAAACCGCAAGCGAACAATAAGAAAGGAAAAGGCAAGGGTGATAAGGACAAGCTAGTTGCGACTTATTCGAAACCTAAGCAGAACTTTGTCAAGAAGAATCAATCTCAGAAGGATGAGACTTGTCACCATTGCAAGTCAAGTGGTCACTGGAAGAGGAATTCCCCTCTTTACCTCGAAGAGTTGCGAGAAATAAAGAAGAAGTCTGAGCAGAGCGCTGCAGCTTCAGGTACTTTATTTATGATTGAATTGTTCAATTTACCATACAAGTTAAATTCCCGGGTATATGATACGGGATGCGGTATTAACATTTGTAATACGCTGCAGGGATTTAATCTGGAAAGGAAGCTTTCCTATGGGGAAGAATTTCTACAAGTGGGCAATGGCGCACAAACAGCAGTTGAAGCTATAGGGATATTTAATTTAGTTTTACCTTCGGGTTTAGTACTGATTTTAAATGATTGTCATTATGCACCTACAATTGTTAGGGGTTTTATTTCCTTTTCTTGTTTGTTGAATAATAGATTTGTTCTCACGATTGATAATAATGGAATTTCTGTTTGGAAAAATAGTATTTTCTATTTTAATGCGATTTCTGTGAATGGTGTGTTTGGAATAGACATGCATGATAATGAATCCAAGAATAATAAATTTGTCTTTAGCATGAATAAGAAGAGAAAGTTTGACAAGAACTCTTCTTATCTTTGGCATTGTAGACTTGCCCATATCGGGAAGACTCGTTTACAAAAGCTTCAACGTGAAGGTCTTTTAGAAAATATCAATGATGAGTCATTCGATAAATGTGAGTCTTGTATCTCTAGAAAGATGACCAAGAAACCTTATAATAGCAATATTGAAAGAGCTACTGATCTACTTGGATTAATACATACTGATGTGTGTGGACCACTTAGACATTTGTCAAGGAAAGGTGCTAGCTACTTTTTAACATTAACGGATGATTATAGCCGTTATGGTTATGTTTATTTACTTAAGTATAAACATGAGGTATTTGAAACATTCAAAGTGTGTAAAGCAGAAGTAGAACTGCAACTAGGAAAGAAGATTAAAGCTCTTCGTTCCTATAGAGGTGGTGAATATTTAAGTCAAGAGTTTATAGATTATCTAAGTGAGAATGGAATTGTTCAGCATCTTACTTCTCCCTATACTCCACAACAAAATGATGTATCCGAAAGGAGAAATCATACATTATTAGATATGTTGCGATCTATGTTTAATCTTACAACTTTACCTTTATCCTTTTGGGATTATGCTTTAGAGTCTGTTGTTCGTATTTTAAATATGGTTCCCACGAAGAAGCTGAATAAGACACCATATGAACTATGGCATGTCAAGAATCCATATTTGTCTTATTTAAAGGTCTGGGGTTGCGAGGCGTATGTGAAACGTGACTCGGGCCATAAACTCCAACAACGATCTATAAAATGTATCTTTGTAGGATACCCTAAGGAAACTATGGGTTACTACTTTTATTATCCACCTGAGAACAAAGTAATTGTTGCTAGGTATGGAGACTTCCTTGAATCTGATCTTATAAATCAAGAGTTCAGTGGGAGAAATTATGATCTTGAATAGATTCATATAGATACATTACCTTCTGAAAACACTAGCAATATAATTCATGTAGAACCAAAAAGTCTAGCGGTTCCAACAGAATTAGTTCCTCTGCGTAGATCTGCAAGGATTAAAAATGCAAATCCTAATATATGTCTTAACATAGAGGATGATGATGAGGTAGGGAATCTTGGTGAACCTGCTAATTATAAATCCGCCATACTTGATCCTGAGAAGGTTTAGTGGATGGTTGCTATGGATGAGGAAATGAAATCCATGAAAGTAAATGATGTTTGGATCTTGTAGATCTACCACCAAATGCTAAAGTAGTGAGACATAAGTGGATATACAAGAAGAAAACCGATATGGATGGAAAAGTACAATCCTATAAAAGCTCGTTTAGTAGCTAAAGGTTTTGCTCAAACTTTTGGTGTAGACTACGAGGAGACATTTTCTCCTGTAGCAGACTTAAGAGCTATTAGGATTCTCATAGCTATATCAACATACTATGACTATGAGATATGGCAAATGGATGTTAAAACTGCCTTCTTGAACAGTCGCTTAGATGAAGACATCTATATGCAGCAACCAGAAGGGTATGTTGATCCTGAGAATCCAGGACACGTATGAAAACTTCAAAGATCTATTTATGGTTTGAAGCAAACATCACGTCGCAATAGAATAAATGATTTGATGAAGAAATAAAAAAGTTTGGATTTATTCAAAATCCTGATGAGCCATGTATATATCGCAAAGCTAGTGGGAGTGATGTAGTATTTATAGTCCTATATGTTGATGACATATTAATCATGGGAAGTAACATTCCAAGACTTAAAGTTGTTAAAGATTATCTTGGCAAATGCTTTTCTATGAAGGATTTAGGAGAAGCTGCATACATTCTGGGAATTAAGATCTATCAGGATAAGAAAAGGCGGTTAATTGGTCTAAGTCAAGATGCTTATATAGATAAGATATTGAAGAAGTATTTAATATGCATAATTCCAAGAAAGGTTTTCAACCTATGGAAGTTAAGCATAATCTGAGTCATGAGATGGATGCATCAACTCCTGAAGAGGAGGCATACATGCAGAAGGTGCCTTACGCTTCGGCTGTAGGATCTATTATGTATGTTGTTAGATGCACAAGGCCTGATGTGGCGTTTTCTCAAAACTTGGTCAATAGATACCAACAGAATCCAAGTAAATCATAATAGTTATCATTAGACTTGAGATACGAGGAAACTGATATGAATCTAGTGCATCTCTGTGGAATAATCTAGCTAAACGTAACTGGTAGCTATAAGGATTATTTTCAGAAGTGTTGCAAAATTCATAAGTTTTGCTCGTAGTCAATATGGAATTTATTTCCTCCAAATTTTGTTTTGGAGTTTAATACAGCTGGGCCCCTCGTAGGATTAGTAAGGTGTTTGTGTGGCCACACCCAAATTTGTTTTGATAATCTTGCTGAATCTGTAAACGAGAAACATAATAGTTAATGAAAGGAATGACTAAGATCCATATCCTTATTAATGTTGTATTAGAAATAAAAGAATAATAATAATGATGAATCATTAAAAGGTTTTATCCAGGAGACCTTACTCAAGTTGTACTAGTGACATTGCTAGTGTAACTAGACGCTTGTCAATGTAATCATGATATTCGAAATTTGTCCAAGTGGGAGCTAAAAGTTTATGGACTTATATTTAATAGTCGTGTGATAACGAACTTGAGATTACGGGATTGCACACAATACGTAAAGAGTTAATTTAATTAATAAATATATTTATTGTATTTATTAGTTTATTTAATATATATATATTTATGTATTTATTAAATTAAACCGAGACATAACTTTAACGATCGTTAAATAATTAAGAGTTAAGTATTAACGAGTGTTAAATAAATTTATAGTAAGTAAGTAAAATAGAAAGAAGGTTGGAAGATTCCGGAACACCCCATAAGGGGGTGTTAGCCGTCGGTTATGGAGGCAAAAAAAGAAGGGGAAAACTTTCCTTTTATTTGTTTTGGGTTACAAGAATTAAGCCTATATAAACAACACCTTACCTCATAATTCATACAACACAAATCTCTCCCTCCCTCTCTCTCTTTGCGATCGCAAGGTAAACCCATGCAAGGGTTTTGGTTGGTTTTCTTGTTTGATCAATTTTACTTATTATCTAGTCCTAGCCCTTCTCTAGGATTGTTGGGTAGATTTTCTACATGCGTAGAAGCTCGGTTTACATGTGCTAGAGTCACGGTTAGCTCTTTGTATTACGTGTGTTCAAGATCGTAATATAGTCTTACTTTAGACTATATCTTGGTGATATATGGTATAAACCCGAATTGGATTCGTTATTTGTCTTGTGGATTTGCTTTAGTGTAAAGGTATGTAACCCTAATTCTATTAATTATAATTGTGTTATTATTATGATCTTGTTAAATCGCTTCCGCTATGTGTGCTTTGATCTCGTTCAGGGTTTTATATAATTGTTATGATGTTTATAAACCTTCACTTTTTCCTATAAATGCCAAGTTAAATCCAAGCTTAGAACTCACCCCTTTGGGTCATATTCTCTCTATCCTTTTCTCTATCATATTCTCTATCATATTCTCTATCTCACATATCTTATCTCTAACATGTAGATCTTAAGATCTATCATTGATCATCTCTTTGTCTAGTGTCTTTCTTTGTAGATATGGATATCACTTGGATTGTATGCAATACTTCCAAGATAAAGCTTCATCTCAACACTATGTATTAGATCTATCATCTCAGATATCTCTCTCAAGAAACCACTACAAGCTTTGATCCTTCAAGGCTTCACTTTACGTGAATGTGTAAAGTGTTACCTACACAATCACCATTGTTGTGTCTATACTTCTACTCTTGTGTAAACCACAAAGTACGTAGTGTGAAGGGAGTTGTTGTACCCATGGGAAAGAACATGACATCCTATCTTAGGTGTCAGAAAATATTGTAGGCGGTGTAAAATGGTGTTGGTCCTATCCTTTGTGCAAGGACTCGGTGTGTAGCTTAGTACTAGATAGGTATAAGCAATGTAGAAGGGACTTGAGCCAATGAGTATGTCTTCAAGTAATCTTTGACTTCCTTGACAATGTCTCTGACATGGACTCCTCTGAGGTTGCTCACAGAGACTTGGATCTCTGTGAGTCTTGCGAAACTTGCCTGCCTCCTAGGCACAGGCAAGGGACTATCTAACAGCCTAATTATGTTTAAATCTATGATCAGGGAATCTAACAAGTTTAGATTCCCAACAGTACCCGTATGAAATAACACGGCATCATAGCTTAGGTGTCGGAAACAATTGTGTTGGAAATACATTTCTATAGTTAGAAAGTCTCGGTCACTCCAACAATATAGTTAAGGGCTCGTAGTATAGTTTTAGTTATGTTAAAAAAAGTATAGTTTTAGTAAAATTAAGTAAGCCTGACCCATGAACATGTTCATGGGTCGGAGGCCTAAGTCCACTTATGGACTTGGGTATATAAACCCTTTTCCTTCATGGAAAGGGGTGTTGGTTGTTCACTTTTCTTAATACAATTTACATATTTTATCTCATTTTTCTCTCTCTACTTTCTCTCACTAGAATCATCAACCTCACTTGTGATTATTGATTACCAATAATCGACAATTGGTATCAAGAGTCATGTGATGAAATAGAGATGTGCTTTATTTTGTTCTTGATCTATTATTATTGGTTCGTGAGTTTTGATAGATTTTTACCCAAGTTTCATATTTTTTTCGTGTACTTGTTGTTCCAAGTGATTGAGATATCTCCTACATAGGTGTCGTAGGGATTTGGTCACTTTGGATCGTCCAAAAACACGAAATTTTTGGGACGTTTGGCTCGATTGAAGCGAAAAAGTATGTTTTTCCAGATTTTTGCGAAATTCGTCTCTATTTTTGCGAAATCTTTGCTCCAAACATTTCGTAGTAACTAGGGTTTTCAGTTTTCCGAAATCAGTTGTTTTTGGGATATTGTGAAAACTTTGGTTTGAAGTTATTGAGAAATATCTTGATTTTGGTTATTGTGAAAAGCTTGTGCTCAAATATTGCGAAGATCAAGTGCATTACATTATTGTGAAATCCGCTCCTTCGGGGTTATTGCGAAAAGTATAGTATTCCAGTATTGCGAGATTTGTCTTCTTTTCAATATTGCGAAATCCCTTATTACTCAGCATTGTGAGATCTTTGCAAACTGGTTATTGCAAGATTGTTGGGACTAGAATATTGTGAAATATATAATAGTCAATTATTGCGAAATCACTTCCAATATTTGCACGACTTTAAGGATTTTAGACTTTGCATTTATTTGAAGACTTTCACAACAACTCACAACCAAAGGATAATAACATATTGTTTCAACAACCACAAACACTTTACCTTTATTTCATTGCTCGATCATTTGGTAATTTTTTTTCAAGTGATCACAAAATGAATCCTCACTCATTAATGCCGACAATAACATCGCTTACTGACCTATCTATCATATCGGGTACCGATACCCGTCCACCGTTACTTATCAAAGAGCTATTCGAATCATGGCAGGGTCGCATGAGGTCATATAATATTGGTAGACCCAGTGGGAGGCTTATGATCAAATCCATTGAGCAAGGTCCACTTGATTGGGGAACTATTACTGCAAATGATGTGACTCGACCAAAGGAATTTTCTGAGTTAACGCCTGCCAACCAACTAATTGTCGATGCGGATGAAAAGGCTGTTCAGACTATTCTTCAAGCTCTTCTACCTGAAATTTATCGAATGGTAAGTCAACACAAGATAGCCAAGGAACTATGGGATCGCTTGACGGTTTTGCTACAAGGGACTTCACTCTCTAAGCAGGAGCGAGAATGTCAACTTTATGATTTGTTTGATAGGTTCACATACACTCCAGGGGAAACTCTTCATGACTACTATTGGAGATTCACTACATTTATGAACGATTTGAACACTCAATCTAACGATTGCTCAATTTCAATACCTAGTTTCTGAATACGTTGCCTCTGAGTGGAGCCACTATGTCACAGATGTTTAAATTGGTAAGGGATTTGCACAAGTCAAATCTAGATCAACTTTATGCTTTCTTGCAACAACACAAGAAGTACGTGCTCATGAAACATATGTCTCAGGGATCTTATCCCGAACCATTGGCAGTAATGGCAAATCATTCAATGCTGTCATATAATAACACCTCTCATGCTATGGGATAACACTATTCTCAACAGCCCCTGTATCAAACCCGAAGTTATCCACAGTACTCGATGTTACCACAACCACCCACATCACATCAACAATATCAGCTACCAGCACCATCATCACAAAGAGACTCACATCTATCACCTTATGCTCATCAACTATACTTTTTTTACCAACCACCTACAGCTCCTGCTATCACTTATCAGCAACTTGAAGTTCTTCAACCCAATTACTTACAACATGTCCATACTCCTTCAAGTGTTTATGAAGCTTCACCAGCTCTAGTTCTGTATTATGATGATGAAGTCCCAATTCCCGAATGCAAACAAGGTGATAAACCTACTGAAGTGTTAGTTACCATGTCTGCCTATATCACTCAAACGTTGAACAAACGAGGGTATCGAGGACTTCCTACCACCAACAATCAGTTGAGGACTTCTTCCAACTCTCGTCAACAAGCAACCATTCAAGATGGTAGAGTCATGGTTCAACCTATTCAGGGAGACCAAGTTCATCCAACACCAGTACAAGAACTTACAACACTGCTCCAAGGGGAAATACTACTGGCAAGTTGAAGATGATCACATGTTACAACATCAAGGGGGAGGGACATATGGCTAGGGAGTGTAAGTAACCCAAAAGGAGAAGGGATGCTTCATGGTTTGAGGAGAATGTGATGTTGGTCAATGCTCAAGAAAATGGCCGTGAGTTAGACAAAGAGGAGTTATCATTTCTTGCTTATCCAGGAGTTGCACATAATAAAGGAAAAACAGTAGCGTTCACTCATAATGCAGCTTATCAAGCAGATGATCTCGATGCACACGATTTTGACTGTGATGACTTCAATACCGCCAAAGCAGCTCTCATGGTAAATCTCTCAGTTTATGGGTCCAATCAACTATCTGATGTACCAAATGTTCCTGTTGATAATAGTATTGCACCACATCAAGTTGGACTAGAGTCCCAGTATCCGGAAGAGCCCCTGGTGGTGAGTAATTCAAACGAGGAGACAAACAATGATAGAAATATCAATGCAAGTCCCCAGACATTGAATGAAATACAACCGGGAGCTATTTCGCATATGGATTCCCCTACTCAACAAGATTTGGTAACGGTTCCAGCAAATTTTCTTAGCCAAATGAATACTGCGTTACTTGAAACCCTAGGTGTTAACACGACCCTATCTGTCGAGCTTGCTTTGTACAAGGAAAAGGTTCAAACCTTTGAGTTAACTCCTTCGACCAATAGTCTAACCAATTCCAAATTCGATAACTTTCGAAATATTATAATGGGATATTTACAAGAGACTGAACATTTAAGAGCAAATCTTTCAAAAAAAATAAAGAGAAAGAGTCAGTCGTCACTAACTTTCAAAAACTTAAAATGAATTTCGAAATTCTCGAGTCTAAAAAGGTTGAAACGTAAATTAATGTGTCTATTCAAATTAAAAAGATTGATAATTTGCTTTTGAAACAATACTCTTCCTCACACTTAGTACAGTTATTTGATTCATCTTTTAAGGAATTTAACTTATCGCGTCTACAAGACCTTCCACCTAACCCGGGTTATGCAAAGCAAGCTCTCATCAGCAACCCAAGACTTTATGATGCAACCAAATTAGGAAAGGTATTAGCTCCGATTTTTATTCCGGATGACCCCGATTATATGTCACTAGCTAAAAAGGATCAGTCACAAATACTTTTGAAACATCCTAAGTTTGATTATGATAAACTTAACCAAGAGTATGCAAAAATGGATTTTAGAACTCGTTTTAACATACAAATGGAATTTACCAATACACCAACTCACGTGTCTATTAAAGAGAACCTTAGTACATTTCATACACTTGTCAACACGGATGAATCTAAGGAAATTCGAAAGGTTCTTCCACCCGTAAGTATAGTATTGTTAAGCTTGGAAGAGATTCAACGATACTTTACCAGGTTTGACAAGGTCATTATGAAATGTACGACTCCAACGGCTCAAACCCACGGAGAATGGACTTTCGAACACATGAAAGCGGTGTTTAAGGCGGAGATCGTTCCGTTTGTAGAAAATCTTAAAGCGGGATTTATATCTCTCGGTGACAATCTTAATTTCGAAATGAAAGAAGTTCAAAAAGTTTTCTATGAAATGGATGACGCTTATGAGCAACATTTAATTGAGAAAGAACAGATTTTGTCCATATATGACCAATTCTGGGAACAAGTGGTGTCTCTCGATGTGATGACTGTTGTGACTATTATTTGTGCTAATGAGATTACATATGTTGTTTATAAATATGATGATGTGAATGATCTCTGTGTGAATATTGTTGAGACTGTAAATAATGTAGATAATCATTCTTGTCACGAATCTAACACTGAATTTTTAAAGCTTCAAAATTCTTATATAACACTTTCAAAACGTTTTGACGAGGTTCAACAACATTGTATATCTTTTGAAATCGAACAACAATCTAAAAATAAAACTCTTTTAATAACAAATGATTGTGAAAACAACGTTGAGACAAGTGACAAGATGATTCAGGTGGTTCAGGCATTAGAGGAAGAAATTATGAAACTTAAGAGAGAGTCATCTGTTTCTGGCAGCGAAATTGCACTTGAACACTTCTTTTCTCACATGGTCATACATGCGCTCAAATTCCTCAACATTGACACAAAAGTGATGAGTCATGCGTTTTTCTCCGTCACGTGCTCCCCATTCTAATTCCTATATTAGTCCGAGCTCATGATACACTTTGGTCATTCACTATGTTAATTTTTTATAGGCTTATAGAGTTGCCATATTATATAATATCATTAATTTATAAATTTTTTAAATCATGAACCTATTCTTACTATATATATTATACTTTTTAAAGTTTATAAATTGTTTAGTTTTTGACATGGATTAAATGCATATAAAGTTTTAAACCTTTTCAAAATTTTAGACGTTTTCATGACACCTAGGCATGAAATAGGTCCTCAGCATGACAAAAAGAAAATTAAACCTCTTTATAAAATCTTAGACATATTTTTGAAACACCATAGTGGATAAGAGTAATCCATGACTTAAGCTATGGGTATAACGTTAACTCACGGTGTAAAACACTGCATCGTAAGTGGTGTTATTGTGGTCCCGCGCTGTAGGTGTCAGCCAAGCTCACGACACGAGATATGCGCCGTGAGACACGTTATGACCTTGTGCCTTGTTTTTTTTATTTCTTTAAACAAAAAAGTATAACGGTTAGTTTTTTGAAAATTTGAAAAAAAGCCGTTGAAAGTTTTAATACATCTGATTTTCTAACATTTTACCCTAAAAATAATCTATATAATATAATATTTCATTTCGTTTTTTACTTACAACCAAAAAGCATTCATCCTATAATAAAACATCAAATGTAATTTTAGTTAAAGTCTAACAATTTGTGTAACTAAAAAAACAACTAAGACCACTATAACACCAGAATTTTAGTGTTAACCACAACATCACTTTTATGATGTTATGATAATTTAAATGGTATAGAGTAGTTTGGTGACGTGACACCTACTTTTTTCATAACGTTACACCATAACACCACACCACCCTTTGTCCTCTCACAAACCATTACGACTCAAGTAAAAACTCTTTTGAACAATTGTTTTCTCAAGCTTTTCATGTATTACTTGAAAATATATATCTTAAATATTACATAAAAGAACAAATAGAACACTTTTTACATTTTTAACGATCTCTCTTAGCCATTTTTAGGATATTGTCAAAAAAATAGGCTATTAAATTATGACGAGAGAAATGTTTATTAGTAATGTTTTATAACCTTGGTTAAAAAGAGATTTGTTAATTTATAAATAACAAAAATGTTGGATTGCAAACATAATTCATGCTAATACTCTATAACTATGTCAAGAACTAACACTAAGGCTGGTCATCTCCGAAACTAAATTGAAGCCGATTTTGTGCAAAACATCGAACTGAACTACTCGACCCAAGTCAGGGTCGGTCCGGTTCAGATGGGTCCTTACATAAAGAAAAACATAGTTGTTGGTTTTGTGTAAAATCTAACCAAACCAAAGGAAAGCGAAGCTACAAAATGAGAAAAAAAATGGATCGATGATCGGAGTGAAATATATTCGGTCATGTCTAATTTTTCAGTCTGATTTAATCCGTGGTCTATTTTATTCGGCCATGACTCACACCAATTACTCACATTACAAAATAAAAGGTATTTAGTTACTAAAAGTTTGGATTGCTAGAAAGACAAACAATCATTTAAGCCATATTATAAATAGATATTAACTACTCCTTACGTCGCAAATTGATAGTCATTCGATAAAAACACACAGTTTAAAAAAAATATATAGTTTATAATTTCTAATACCGATAGATGCAATATAGTAAATTTGTTACATTACTTACATCTATTATTGAAAAGTATAATTTTGAGACAACTAAAAATGATAGACGGAGGGAGTATCAATCCTTTAAGTCATATTACTAAAAAATTGATTGCTAATAAGTCAACTTTTCCGGGTTGTCATACGTGATGTTAATATAAAATTATTTATTAAACTTGAAATCATTTGATAGTTAGTTCTTTCCTTACATTAAGGCTGTGCTTGGTGAGGTGCGGTGACAAAGCATTTTGGATCAATGAGCTATAAGAGAGAGTATTTTAATATCTATTATTTGTTTGACAAAAGGAGCGGTAAGTTTTTTAAGTTTTAGCGGTCGTTTGACAACATGAGCAATGGATATTTTAGGGCGGTGCTAATTTTTTTAGGAAGACTATTTTTTCAATGCTTGTTTTAAAAAACAGTGTCACATGAGTGGTAAGCTGTCACAAGTATTACTCACGCTACTGCTCACAAATACTGCTCATCGACAAACACATACAGTCTTTCCAAGTCATATTTTAGGCAACAAAACACTATATAGTGTCAAATATAACTAGTGTATCATTTATTTATAGAATCTAATTATTGCTTAATTAAGCAGATTAACGATATTTAACATGAAATTAATAAGTTAATTGAGCAGATTAACCAAATTTAACATGTAATTTATAGCTTAATTAACCAGATTAACGATATTTAACATGAAATAAATAACTTGATAAACAGAATAAATAATAACTTAATTACTAAATAAGCAAATTGCGCATATTTAACATGTAATTAATAACTTAATTAAGTAGATTATTAGCCATATGTAATGTAAAAGTGTCACATTAAACAATACGTATCAATTTAAAGAAAGAGAATGTTGACTGTACTATATAAAAGTGTCAATTATGATACGATGATACCTTACGTCAGTATGAAAGAGATTCAGTCGTGGCTTTGTTTAAGACAGAGAGAGAAAGCGAATCGTCTTTTGGGGTTTTGTTTTTTTTTTTCTTTGTCGTTTTTAGGTTTTCTGTCTTAATGATTGGTTTATTTGAGTTTAAATAAGGGGCCTATGTTCCCACACCATTTGATATTTCCTTACATTGTTGAACTGTTTGTTCACAGTTAAAAAAAGTTTTGGGGATAGAAAAATAAAGATGTTTAGTCACAATCAATTCTATTTCTTTCTCTCACACACACTCTCATATTTCTCCCACACATTCTTCCATATTTTTCTCTTAAAATCATCATCTTCAGCAAAGATGCCATCAAGATTAAACTAAACCCACCACCGAAACTGCTGCTTTACAATGTCAAACCCACCGCCACGAACAACCATGAATGAAGACTGCAGCAAAAGTATCTCGATCCGTTTTCATTCAGAGATGTCGAGGATATCCTCACCATCCAGAGCCACCCGGTTACCTTTCTCCATCACCGGCCGCCACGGAATGTATTGAATGATGATTTCTATTTTTAAGATAAGTATTTATGGCACGCCAGAATCTGAACGGAGGATGGAAGTCATGCCGAAAAAGACACGTTGGATCTGATTTTTTCTTACAGATCTGATTTATTTAAGGTGTTGTAATCCAAGTTTTTGTTTAACTTACCTAAATATGATGGTCGGATAATTAACCGTGGTCGAAGATGATGGGATTGTGGTGGTTATTTGATGGTGATTAAGAGAGAAATAAAATTAATGTGTGAAAATTGTTACAGTACTCGATATGTGTGTTAAAGTACATATAAAGAGAGAGAGAAGGACTTGATATGTGTGTTAAAGAAGATGAATATGAAAGAGTAAAAATAGGTAAGGATATATATGTCATTTCCATCCGAATTTATGAAAAAGAACTGAAGATAAGTCACTGTCTCAATGATTAACGGTGTGAGAATACAAGATTACTGGTGTGTTAACCCCCCATGCCTTAATGTTGCGATTGTTTCTTAGTCGGCATTAATTAGTTTGGGCCTATGAGTATGTTTTAACATTGGATATTTTTTAATATAAGGCACTATCTAACTCCTTGATAAAAGAGATTAATATCTTTCTCCTATTAATGCAAAAAAATTAAGTAGTACCACTAAATTAATATAATGTACCTCCTTTTAAAGCACAAATTAAAATATTGTTTAAAGAATACAATTTAATAAGCCAAGTGTACAAGTGTCTCACCATACAATAATTACAAAATTTTTAATGAGTAATTAATACTCTTAATAAAATACCCCATTATAAAAATATAGAATATTATATGCACATTTTACAAACAATAAAGAGCATCTATAGTATACTAATGCATTAAATAAAAAATCTAATTGAAAATTGGTTTATTACATTTAGTTTTTTTTTTCCTTTAATCATTTACTTAACTTTACTTGAATTTTCATCTATATATTACATATAATGCTAAAAGTAATAATATCCCTCGATTGAAATAACGTTTTTAAGATACGTTTTTAGATGAAAACTATTGATTCAAAACTTATAACTAAAAAAATACGAATTATAATACCGAAGAATTTAGTCACAGGGTACCCGCCGCCGCATCGCGCGGGTACCCTGCTAGTGTTTATTAAACACAAATTTTTCTTTTTATATCAAATAATATATTCAATTCACATTAAATATACTTAAAATTTACTATAAATATATAACTATTTAAATTATATGTGACAAATTTTGTCCATTTTTCTAAATATATAGCAATTTGTTTACACTTTTCAAAAGAGGATAGGTCATTTTTACCCATTCATTATTATTGATAAGATAAACGGGCACATATATTAGACACTAAATAGGCTTAATGAGCGCATATATAAGACACTTAAATAGGCTAATCGGCGGATATTTAATATTTAATTTTTAACCCCGACATTCAAACAAGTATTATTATTTTTTACTTCTACGTTTTATATGTTTTTTGTCATTTTAGCTTGCACCCGTTCACCCCGCTCGTTTAGCCTGTGCCCATTTAGCCTGTGCCCATTTAGCCTGTGCCCATTTAACCCGTCATCCATTTAACGCGCCCGTTTTGCCACCTCTGATTTAAATTTAATATTCTCAAACTTTACTTTTATATAAACTTAAACATGTGCACTCGGGCACAAGTAAGAAATTCCCTTTAACATTCATATCAATTTAGTTATGTTTATTTGTTCTTTTTTTATATTTAGGATGTGTATCTCAACACGAGTAGTTGTTGTGGGCGCTAGCACTGGGCGGTAGCTGTAGCTGTGACAGCTTACCGCTCATTTGCCACCGCTTCTTAAAACAAGCAATAAAAATATAGCATTCTTAAAAAATAGCACAACCCCAAAATGCTCATCACTCATGTTGTCAAACGACCACTAAAACTTAAAAAGCTCACCGCTTCTTTTGCCAAACATGTAATAAATTTTAAAATGCTCTCTCTCACCGCTCATTGCTCCATTCTATCACCGCTCCTCGCCAAACACAACCTTAATGTAAGGAAACAATTAACTATCAAATGATTTTAAGACCGAAAATGTTTCAAGTTTAATAAATAACTTTATATTCACATTTTCATAAAAAAGGCAAATGTTAGTGGTTAGTGAGTCAAGTCGTGCAATGACATTCAAGCGAAAAAATTTCTTCTTCAAACTCTCGCCTAATTATGTTAGACTCCTTATCCTATTCGCCTGAGTATGACAACCAAAAAAGTTGACTTATCAGCAATCAATTTTTTTAATAATATGACTTAAATGATTGATATATACTCTCTCTCCATTTAGCATTTTCAGCTGTTTTAAAATTATATTTTTTTTTAATTATAAATATAAGTAATGTAACAAGTTTACTATATGTATATTACATTTAGTGGTATTAAAAATTATAAATTATATACAAAGTTTCAGTTAAATACATAAATGTAAGAGTGTCATTTTGTAAAAAATTATGAGAGAAAATACCGTGATAATGATTTTTTTAAAACTGTGTGTTTTTTTGTTAGAGAACAATTAATTTGAGACAAATGGAGTAGTTAATATCAATTTATAATAGGACTTAAATGATTGTTTGTTTTAATCAAAACTTTTAGTAACTAAATGCTTTTTATTTTATAATGCGAGTAATTGGAGTAATTGGTCTAGGTCATGGTCGAAAAAAAAATAGACTTTGGATTGGATTAGACTAAGAAACCAGACATGACTGAATATATTTTACTCCAATCATCGATCCATCTTTTTTCTAATTTTTTATGGCTTCGGTTCGTTTCGGTTCGCTTCATTTTACACAAAACCAACAACTATGCTTTTATTTATGTAAGAACCAATTTGAACCGGACAAACCCTGACATACGTGGATTAATTCAGTCCGATGTTTTGCATAAAATCAGTTTCAATTCAGTCGAGTCTTGGTTCGGTTCGATTTTCAAACGATGACCGACCTTAATGTGAGTTCTTCACATAGTAATAGAGTATTAGCATAAGTTATGTTTGCAATCCAAGAATTTTGTCATTTATAAATTAACAAATCTTGGTTTAACCAAGGTTATAAAACATTAATGAACATTTCTCTCGTCATGAATTAATAGCCTATTTTTTCGACAATATCTCAAAAACGATTTAAAGAAACTGTTTAAAGTGTAAAGTGTGTTCTATTTGTTTTTTATGTCGTACCTAAGATATATGATTTCAAGTAATACATGAAAATCTTGAGAAAACGATTGTTCAAAATACTTTTTACTTCAATCGTAACTAGTTATAATACCCGTGCACGCACGGGTTTTTTTCAAAAAATTTTATTAACGTTTTTTAGCTATTAGTACCAGGTATTTTATGTGGAACACATCTTCGTAATATTTTTGAATTCATATAAATAATGTCGAAAGTTGTTCAATTGTTTTTTTTTTAAACTTGCATGAGAACCCAGTGATCCATATGCAGGTTGTGACATGTTCATTAAAAGAAACTTCATCCACGATCTTTCACTAACCATGATTGAGTGGTTAAGTTAGTTGAACAATTAAGAAACCGGTTTAAAAAGTTGATGCCGATGGCATGAGGTTGCCATTTGGCTAAGCTGGTTACTTTAAACTTAATACAAATAAATAACTAATTGCCATCGTTATATTATGCACAACTTGAAGTTTAAACTCATAGTCTCTAACATGATAATTTAATCAGGTTGATAAGTACACCTTTGGCCAACACATGTTAAACTTGTTGATTAATTGATTTATTTACTTAAAACTCTAAAATTTAAATTTTCTGTATGTTTATTGCAAACCATTTAACAATTAATCAAGCATCCATCAAACAAAAGATAATATACCCAGGAATCGCCTTTACCAAAAATGAAAAATGTTCATTTTGTCTCATGATAAAGTAAATGGCTTCAATCGTATTCGTAAAATTAACTCCGTTCACTTTATATTTACATTCTTAAATAAATGATGATATACTAAATACTCAAATGACCCACTAATTGGTCCTTCAAATATTAACATACACTTATACAAAAAAAAAAAAAATTGAACGGCGAGTTAGTAGTTAATGATTTGAGCTTACGTGACATCCAATTGGGCAAGTGACATCCAATTGGGCAGTATGCAAACATCGAACCTTCTCCTTAGGGGATAAACCCCACTCAATTCAGGCCCTGGAGGTTCTTGGTGAGACTCGAACTCGAGACCTCTCCAAGAATATCTCTCCAAAGTTATCTTTGGTGGCCAACTGAGCTAGCTCAGCTGGTTAACATACACTTTTACAAATTGCATGTTGTAGCAATGTACAGTTGCTAAATGAGCGTCCCATCATTGTTTAATGATGCCCGTGATCAACAATTTAAAGAGAATACGCATCAGACCATTTTGAACACAAAATCCACTAAATTAAAACGATACATAACTAAAAAAATCTAGTTATTAAGTAAAAAAAAATACTAAATTAGTACAATATCCATTTACTTGTTTTCAACCTAATAAGGTACTATTAGACTATTAGGTGGCTAACAAATGTACCTGATCTAAATTTATTTTCGATGGAGAAATAGTACGTAATATTTTCCTTATATACCTGAGACGGATTGCGTTAGATGCCTCATCACCTTCACCAATAGCAGATTTAACAGTGATGTAAGCCTTAACGCCATTGCTTTTCTCCGCTTTTGTGCTGTCAAACTTGCGGAAGGGGGTCTTATTTGCAATACAAAAAATGATCCTTAAATTGATCTTGCTGATGATGATGATGATTCAAGCATTCCAGTGGTAGTGGTGAAGGAAGCAGAAAGTAATATTTTCAAACATATGAATATTAGATAATAAAAAATGGTACCATAAGAAATATAAGCTGTTGCTGAGACTGGTTAGTAAGTTAATGTCGGTGTGTCTTGGAGTTTCGTTTATTGGTAACATCCTACAGTCCTCAAGGGTATTGTTGCAAACCCTACGCAAACTCAGTTTGTCAACTCTTCTCTTTCTGATCTTCCCCATAAGTTCTAGTACCCTGCATATATATGGTGTATATCAGCAATCCTAATCACAATGTAAAATGTATCAGGAAGCTAGTTAGTTGGCTAAGTATGAATGACATAGTAAATGTAACAGTAGTTGCTTATTTGTATTCCTATTTGGTATACACGCAATGCATGGAAATGTCCATGTATGTGAGATATAGTGTATTGTAACATTGATTAAGCAATAATAGAATTATCCTTTACAAAAAAATAATCACAATGAATTCAAATATTCCACGGTTACACTCAACTGAATCATTTAAACGGTTTTATATCCATACCCTCTTAGAAGTTCAACATCAACATTGAGCCAGCAATCATATATCTCTTAATTAGACCAAACTTAACGAATCACATTATTGGTTATACAGACCTGAACGACAGGAAAGACTATTACTTCTTCCATGCCTGGGCTCAAGCGGATAAGTAAGAGCAGCTTATCCCTCCCGCTGATACATAGTGCCATTTCATTATAGTAAAAAGGAACTAATCTCTTCACCATGAAGATCAAGATGTGCATATCAAAAATAAAGCATGAACTGTGCCAAGACCCCATTTGTCATTGTCGTGGCCTGTTGTATGTAGGCACAGGCACATTAAGCACGCACTGCAGAGTAAACACATTCAAGAAGAGGGACACCACATATTATCGACATAGGCGTGGTTGAAAAAGAACGGTGTTTCAGGATCCAGAAGTGCTACGACGAATCTTTTTGGTTTTATAGTTCATGACTGAATGTTAAAATCTTGTTGAGAAAAAGTTTGTTCCATGGGTTTATGATTTGTAATGGATTTGTGATGAGATGGAAGTTGCGGCTGCTGAACAATAAGGCGAGTTGCTGCTGTGTAGTTTAACAGAGTACGGTCTGATCTTGTTGAGGTTTTTGTTGATGGAAAAGGTAGTTTGCTTTAGATTAGCTGTTTTTGTTAGTTTTTACTTATTGCTGAAACCTTTGTTTACCATGGTGGCTTTCACATTCAAGTGAAAACGTTACACCTGCACAAACAATTTGTCACGCGTCAGTAAGGGATCTGTCATTTATGCAATGTTGCATCAAAGCAACCCATGCACAAAAATACAGGAAGCCAAAAAAGAGACGGGAAGATCGGTTCACGGCGGGGTGTGCCATAAATCTTATGATTCGTATATGCTAAAATGTATTCCAAAACAACACTATATAATGTACTCAATGAGTCAACAAAGAAAATTTGCGGGCATAACCAACCATAGCCACATTAAGAATAAATAAATTTTCATTACGTAATTACGATTATCAATATGACATATAGCACTAATCCATTTCTTATTAATATGTAAAGGTAGTTCGGTGTTCCACACTTCCATGTTTATTTGGTATACACACTTTACTAATATACCGAAAAAATCTTTAAGTTCACATTTAGTAGTTTTACAGAGCTCCGAAGTAAAGGATAGTTGAGTAGTTTCTGTTATACTAAAAAACGAATTCTAAACGACATGAAGTACACAAGACGATATTGAGTGCAATAACCATAAACCATTCGCATGGATTTTCGTGACCCTCGATAGGGGTTTAGATTTACAACATGATGTTCACCCTACGAAATTCCAGGGGAATAGGTTTGGTAAAAGATAGAAAACATGTTGAATTGGGTTTCCCTTTTCCTATAACGGGTGAAATGGGTTTTTTCTTATAGCCAAAATGGAAACGGGTCATATGAGTCAAAATTCAACCAAATCGTATTGAGAATGATTAGAGAATTTAAATACATGAAACATAAAATGATTATAAAAAGTATGAAAGTGTTACTATATATAGTTCTGCAATCATTGTTGACACCATGACACATTTTTATTGAAGGCATGAAACATAAAATATCTACAGGTCGCCGCCCTTCCAAACTTGCACTAACAGTTACTTGTTATGACCTGTTACCAACCTACAAAACCCACCCAGTTTTCCCCTTATACATAGACACAGCCTTCAGCAAAACCTTCAGTTTTTTCAAGATTTAGTGAATAGATATACCTGCGGTAGTGGATGTATCAATCAGAAGTGAAAATCGCGCATGCGAAGCCAGGTACTTCCATATGTTCAAAGCTGTCAATCCAATTGTAGCAGCACTTCCCCTAACAAAGCTAATTGCTAAACACCTAGATATTCATACATCATAAGGAAACTCGGTTTTTCAAAACATTCGAGATAGTCTAAAGAAATTTAATTTAAATAGTCTTAAGTTGAACAAAGTGTAGTATTGTACCCCACAATAAAGCATCGTCGCTCACTCTGTGGCACGCGTGCATAGTAGGAGCGAATGTGACATCAATAGCTGGTTGATAGACAAAGTGAGGAAAAAAAGGGAAAAAATGTGTTGCTAATGCAACAGTTAAGGAAAACAATATTAGCAACAGAAGCTATTACCTTTAACAGCATAACATGTAGTCGTCTAAGATCGTGTATTCCTAATTTTTGTACCCACGATAGTTTTATACCCCTTGCGGACGGACCCTCTGTAAGTACATTTTTTTTTGTCAGATCGTGGTCCTTAGTGGTGGGCAATGGGTTACATAATGCTTGTGGTCAATTTGCAAATTACATCCCCATTTCACCTATTATAACGAAGATACCATTTCAGGGTGCATTCATACACATTTACTCAATATAGACCTTCGTTACACCAATAAAAAACACAAAGACTAACAGCTCACAAAAGTTAAATAGAATCAGACCTAAGGAAAGTGTGGCCAAGATGTTCATGTGGTGGCCTGCTCTCAGCCAAGCGATGTTCATCAGGAAGCTCAATATGGTTTGGTTTAGAACCTATAAAGTAAGATTAAAAAACCGATAAACAAAATATTTACAAAAAACATAAGCAAATAATGCTACACAAATGTTTCTCTGCACTAAAAAACTCTTAAAAAACAACTTATTTCACAATGCTTATTATAACACCCAACTAAATTCACAAAAATCTATTTTTGTGCCTTATTTCAGCATGAGCTTAGACGCGCACCAATAAAAAACTTATAACTCCACTTCTATTAACTCAAACATTTCCTCAAACGCATATGTATTTCAAAATCCTAATCACCACAAAAAGGCAATGACATACAAAAACAACCTTGTTCTTGAATCAAGGTTCCTTAGTAGATATCTTCGTACAACCCCTTTAAATAAGATGAATATCATCAAGTTTTAAAGACAAACATAAGCACATATAAATCAATGACCCACATCTTTATCAACATTGATTCCCAGGCTTACATCCAAATAAAGCAGAGCCATACCATAGTTCTAAAAGCATTAAAACTAAATCTATTATATATGAATCGATTGGATTGTTTCTGATAATAGGACTCAATCATCATTAACCTTTAAACTTTCGATTCGGTATACTTGTGAGGTTGTAATTGGTGTTTGATCTTGTGGTCGTTTCTTCACTTTCTTTGTTTTTGGGATAAAAGAATTAAAAAGGTGATTTACAGCCCCTAAAGTTTTATATCTGATCGTTTTTACCTTAAAATTTTAAACATTTCAACCCGTTTTTAATGTAAGTTTTTTTCTTTACATTTTTAACACGTATACTTTTAATCCGAAATTTAACTTTCAGTAAAAATAAGTACGAAAATTAGACAATTATTACTAAATTAAGAAACATAAACACTTTTTAAAAGAATAAATAAAACAATTATTTCTTATAAAGGAAAGAATCTTTAAAAAAAGTCCCTACTTTAGATTTTGCTTTACAAAGAAAAAGATGATTTGTGAGGGGCAAGGGTGATTTGGGGTTATGGTGTATCGTTATGAGAAAAGTAGGTGTTATATCAACAAACTACTCTATAATATTTAAATCATTATCATATTAGAAAAAGCATTGTTGTAGTTAACATCAGAATTTTAGTGTTATAATGCTCTTATAAAAAAAATTACACAAATTGTTAAATTTTAATTAAAATTTTATTTTGGTGTTTTATTATAGGATGACTTTTTTTTGTGAAAAACAAGATGGAAATAGGAGATTATATGGATTATTTTTAAAGTAAAATGTTAAAAGCATCGGATGTATTAAAGCCTTCAACGACTATTTTTTTTTAAAAACTAGTCGTTATACCATATTATTAAAAAAATTAAAAGTAAAAACACGACGTGAAGTCATGACGCGACCCACGGCGCAGGTATCGTGCCATGGGCTCGTGTTATACCCATCATTCTCAGCTGACACTTACAGCGCGAGACACTATAACATTCTCAGCTGACACTTAGGCCACAAAGTATATTGGTGTAGATTGGTCCTAGTTAAGATTAGGGCTCGACTTTTAGCTTAGAGTTAGAAATTGGTTAAGCGATGTGTACGGTTTCTCCACCTTAAGGAGCTTGTTGATTAGTGAACTCTCAAGTAAGGAGTACTTGAGGAGTGGAGTAGGAACAAGGAGTGAGCTTCGTTGCCGAACCACTATAAATCCTTGGTGTTTGGTTTGATTTTTCCTTCCCTTAACTCTTTACATTCTTTATTCATTACTTGCACATACTTGTGATTATTAGTTTAGTTAAACTATCTATTGTTCATATTATGCATAAGAAAATTTCACATATTTTCTCAAGTCTAAGTTTTTGAAAAGGATTTTTGAAAACCCATATTTAACAAGTAAATTTAAGAAATTATTCAACCCCCCCCCCCCCTTCTAGATTCTACACTCTTTAAAAAGTTTAGACCTATGTTTGAACCTCTCATAATGGATGCTCTAAAACTATGAATCTCCTGTTGTTCCTCAGTAGCTCAGTGGTAGAGCGGTCGGCTGTTAACCGATTGGTCGTAGGTTCGAATCCTACTTGGGGAGATTTAAAAATCACCGTCAACACCCTGGTGTAGATCCGGGATACTCCTTTTTTCCATATCCCTGGGGCTATTTACAACTATCTAATTAAGAATTCTCAGATGTACTAGTACTAGCAGTGCATCAAAGATGCAGTCATCATCGATTATCTCGAGAGGCCACAATTGCCTCGAGCAAACATATTAATGGGAGAGTGATGAGACTGCAATTATACATAGTTTCATCGTTCTAATCGGGCTTAAAATAAGTAAAAATATCATAAAAACCATGCGAAGACCCTTTGTATTTGTTCATTGTGTGTTTGTATGTTCGGATATCGTGAAATCAACAAAACATCAAAGAAACAAGCAAAAACGAACACGGGAAGCGAAGCCGCACAAAGAACCGGACCCGGATGCGAATTTCGAAAAATACCCTTAAAGTTTTGAAGATTGTCAAGATGGGTCCCTCAACTTTAAAAGACTTGTCAATTTTAACCTTTGAAAATCTCAAATATTACAAGTTTGGTCCATAAATTTCAAGATATTGCATATTTAGCTCTTGAAGATTAAGAAGAATGACATTTATAGTCCTTATTCAAGATCTATAAGTTACAAGGACTAAAACTGCAAATTGACTAAAGATGAGTTCAAAGGAAACTAAAGAAAAGTTGGAAATATCTTATTTGCTAAAATTTGGATAGTCAGGGGACCAAAGGTGTACAAAACCATAACCAAACCCTATATCAACCCGTCTGAGGCCCATCACAAAACCATAATTCATGGCCAATCAATATTGCTTGGTTGTGGATTGATATCAAATGAAGATACTAAGACATTTACGTGTCTCTTTAATTCATGGCTTACATGTATGTCAGGGCGTGCTCCCAGCGGCATTATCACTGATCAAGACCAAGCTATGAAAAATGAAGTTGAGATTGTTTTTCCAAATGCACGTCACAGGTAATTTCGAACCCCAATTATATAGTTTAAAACTACAAACTTAGATTTACATATTCATAAATCCTAAAAATTCATTGTTTAAAAATTAGTTTTTGTTATTATTAGGTGGTGTTTGTGGCATATCATGAAGAAGCTGCCTGAAAAGTTTGGTAAACATAAGAAATACAAGTCAATCAAGTACAAGCTTAAAAAGGCTGTTTATAATTCTTTGACTCCTAGTGAATTTGAAGAATCCTGGAATATTATGTTAGAAATGTACACACTCGAAAACAATAAATGGTTGAAAGACTTATATGCTGAAAGACATCGATGGGTGCCTTGTTTTGTGAAAGATATTTTTTGGGCAGGGATGTCTACTACACAACGTAGTGAGAGCATTAATTCGTTTTTTGATAAATATTTAAATAAAAAAACTACCTTAAAGCAATTCGTGGAACAATACGAAAATGCGTTGAGGGATAGGGCTGAGAAAGAGAACATGGAAGACTTTAATTCCTACAACTCGTCGTACCCAGCAATTACACGTTATGCCATGGAAGAACAAATGAAGAATGTGCTAACTAATGCTAAGTTTAAAGAGTTCAGGGAAGAGTTGACGGGAAAAATGTATTGTGGGATTGGTTCCGTAAAATCGCAAAATGAAGTCTTAGAATATGAAGTCTTAGAGGATGTAATGGATAATGGAAATATAGTAAAGAAGCAATTTGCGGTTTGGTTCAAAAAGGGTAACTCACTTGAAGAATGTGATATTAAATGTATATGTCGTTTGTTTGAGTTTAGAGGAATGCTGTGTAGGCATGCACTTACAGTACTCATCAATGAGAATATATATATAGTTCCAGATAAATACATTTTACGAAGGTGGAGAAAAGATGTTAAGAGAAGACATACTAAGGTTAAAGTAAGTTATAGTAATTGGGCTGTCTCAGATGTTGGCCGTCGTTATGATAAAATGTGTAATGCATTCTCTGAAGTTGCAGACTTGGCATCTGAGCTGGACGAAAAATGTACTCTTGTTCTCGATCGAGTCAATGAATTAAAGAGTGAAGTTTTGGGTGGAAAAACTAGCACTAACAGCCACATGCGTGAAGTTTTAGGTGGAAAAACTAGCACTAACAGCCACATGTGTACACCAGATTTGAGTGCTTCTGCCAAAAATAAAGGTGAAATTTTAGGTGGAAAAACTAGCACTAACAGCCACATGTGTACACTAGATTTGAGTGCTTCTGCAAAAAATAAAGGTAAAATGCGTGATCTTGTAAAAGTCACTGGAAAAGGTCGTCCCGCCGGTAGAATCAAGTCGACGTCCGAGAAAATCATTACCAAAAATCAGAACAAGAAGAAGGTATGCCCATTGAATAACTCATTCTAGTCAAAAACTTAATGAATATGTTTGAATTTTTCATTTTATGATCATTTTCACTACAGAAATTGCAAGATTCTGATTCTAATGGTCGTGGAGCCAAGGATAACGAAACGAACAAACGTTCTAAGAAGGAGAAAGACAACTTTGTTCCAAGTGAAATAAATCAAACCGAGTATGCTAATTTTCCACTACATTATGCATATGGGGGATTCATTCCAAGTTATGGCATGCAACTTCCACCGCTGCCACACTTAGGCGTTCAAATGCAACAATCATCACATCTTAACTCTTTGAATGCAGTTTTTAACTCCCCGAATATAACGTTTAGCCATCCAACTACGACACTTGATCATGCATAGATGGTGTTTGGTATTTTTGTTAATCGCATTTTCAATTTATCTCAAGAATATGATTCTGTGTAGAACCTTAAACACATGAAGTGTTGGACATACTTGTATGCCATACATTATTTTTGTTTCATTATGAGATGAATGCAATGTTAATTATGTTACCTAGTGTACTTACGCTTAGTTTTACAACTTTTTTTATGCTGATTTTTTGACACTTTTGTATACTGTGTATATGCTGATTTTTAACAGGTTTGCATACTGTGTATATGCTGAATTTTAACAGGACTATAAGTTGTTTTCAGCAGGTTGTAAGATGTTTTTTTAGCAGCTTTGTAAGCTGTGTATATGCTGATTTTTAACATGTTTGTATATGTGTATATGCTGAATTTTAGCAGCTTTGTAAGCTGTTTTTAAGCAGTTTTGTAAGTTGTTTTAGCAGCTTTGTAAGCTGTTTGGCAACTACTGCAACTAGTCACTAAAATGTAGTAATTGAATTCTTTCCAAATGATCTTATACTCTACTGCAATGTACTCTACTGTATTATATAAGAGGAATTCTACACTCACAAAAAATTTACAAAATTTTATCCACAAAATGATTTGGCAACAAGTAGTGGGGAGTGAATAAGAAGAAAGAGAAAACAAGATACAACATGATTGAACCACTACACATGTCATGTCATTTTGTGGGAATAATTTTGTAAATCTTTTGTGGATATAGAATTTCTCAATTAAAAATATGTCAGATTGGAAGAGTAGGTAGCAGACTATGTTTTCTTTGTGTGTCGGTGTGGTGTGTCAGATTGACAGCCAAGTGTTGGCACCCTTCTTATTTTTCTCAGTATTAAAACATTCTTTCCAATTGATAATTCAATACATTCTTTCCAATTGATAAGTTTTGTTTTTAGCTATAAAACTTCTATAGACTGTTATTTGCTTTTTTTTATGAGCATTTAAATTGTTATTCTCAAATACAGACTTTTCTAGACATACTTTTTTTTAGCTTTTAAATATTTAATGCATTAAATTTCTGAACTTCTAAAAATTTACATGAATTTATGTAACATTACCTTAATAGGATATAACAAAATGAAAAGAACATTAAATGTCTAACTAGTTTTATATAACTTTGGTATATAAATTAGTATAATCTGGACTCAAACTTGATCACAATCAAATAAAACATCACACCACTCTAAACTCTAAAATGTTCCAGATTCATCAAGTTTATAGCAAAATTAGGTAGAAGGCGTTTTTTTTAAATACTTGCAAGATATTACAAGATATATCAAGTTGGACAAAATAACATATTGATAGTTGGATTTGCACTTAACAGGTAACATGTAAACGTACTTTATAATAAATTGTTACTTTAAATATTGTGTTAATTATAATTATTTATTTTAGAATAAAAAATTTATCATTATTAGTATGTAAAAGCTAACATAGAAAAATATAGAAAATATTATATTCTTTCTGATACATAGAAACTTCATGATTATTATGTAAATGCTAAAGCCAGAAAATAAGATTATCTTCTTTCATTTAGATATATTAGCATTTCTAACAAACAATTAGAAAAAACAAATCTTTTACAAAACAGAAGATGAAATCTTAGTGACAAACTGATAGCACCTTCCAACCAATGCATCGATCTCCACCACAATAAACTTTTAGATCCGAACCTTAACCATCATTAACTTCTAGATACGGTAATGAACAATGCCAAAAAGACGTAAGCTGCTAGGAAAAATGGATCAAACAATGTTTCTCATAAAGTATTAAATGCTATAATTTACTATGTATTTTTGAACAATGATGATTACATTTTCTTCACTTTTTCTATCATGCATTGTGAAATTAATTTACCTCTAAAGCAGCCTATATTTGAACATTTAAAGAACCAAAAATTAAAAAAAATTGTTTTACATAACTAAAAATTACTTACGAAATATTCCAAAGTTGGCGCCCATAGAACATATAATGGATTTGGTGCCCAAAACTATTTCACCACAAAACTAAAATTTGGGCCCAATTTTTCGTTATACTTTTTCACCACAAAATATTTTTTCTCTCCAAAAGCTTTTCCCTCCAAAATATTTTCCCTCTATAAATTTGGAGCCCAATATTTCCCTCCATAAATTTAACCCACTGGCACATAGACAAAGTAAAAGAGGGCATGTGTATGTCTTATGTCCTTCACTCCTTTCAACATATTATCTCCCTGAAACATAACGTATCTTTCAAGTTGTTCATTCTTTCGATTAAGTTCAGCTGCGTTCCTCATCATCATAAGGCACCTTTAAAGTTTAAACCAGATAAAATGGGTGATGGGTTGGAACATGGAGAAGTGGGTAATGGGGTAATGGGGAAATAATGGTGAGGCGGAGGTGGTGGTGGTTACGCAAACATGGACAGAAGCCGAAACTGTATTAAGCCCGCCACTAAACCCCAAAAGATCCGCTCGTTGCTGCTGATGATCATAGTTTCTTAACACCTCAGGTTGCTGCTGATTTTGACATAGTGACAGTCTATATCATCTAAATGGTACGTATATCTTTGCAACTTGCATATCTTTCCCTCCATGAAATGTCTTTATCTCACTTTATAGTCTCTAATGATTGATTCTTTATATCACTCAGTAAACTTACAGTAAACTTATAGTGATGGTGTGAGGATACTATGTTGATGGTGTGAGAACCCACAACCCCATTATATATCCTCACACTTTCTTATCTGGATAAATCTTTTAGCTACTAAACTTGCTTTCTGAGATGATGTTAAGTTCCAGAACGCATATGATTATTTGTGGATCTAGCTTGTGTGCATTTTTTTTACACTGCTTACAACCACTCTCTCCAAACTATAATATGCGTGTTAACAGCTAGTTAAATTAGTATTAATTGCGATACTTGAATTCACGAGCTTTTTATATTTTAATTATCTGTGTTAAGCTGTAAACAAAGACTATTTGTTATTTCGAAGAAAAAAAAACTTGATTCTCTTTGCTGGTTTTGATACTTTTTTTTATAAAGGAAAAAAGCACTTTAAAAAGAATCCCATGGTACTCTTTTGATACCAAAATCTTACAATGTTTATGATGCTATAGGAGTTGTGTTCTACTTGCTCAGTGGCGATAAGGAGAACATGATTATGGAAAATTGGAGAGGCACTTGGACCGTAAGATTACTGAGGTACATGTCTCTTTTAATACTTGCTCATTGGCTATTAATTTTTAGATTATAATGACACTACTCATAGTTAAAAATAACATTCTGAACTTTATAATCATAATATCATACATATCTCTCTCTCTCGTGTGCAGGTGCCCTCATGGGAAAGCCGTAAAGATTTTGAGCTTGCTTTTATTGAAGCTGGAATTCGTTCTCGTCTCATGAATAGCTCCCTTATAAAGGAACCAACATTGATTTATAGCCCGCGGATGCCATATAGACGTAGGCGAGAAATAACTCATAACCCGCGGGTACCCGCACGTGAATGGGTGGGTAATCCCGTTGATTTTTACCCACGAGTAGGTCGATCGTGGGTATACCCATCATGATTCTTGGTTAGAAATCATATTAATATATGACTGGTATCTACCATTACTACTGGTTCTGGTTTTGAAAACAGCATGCGTTGAGCTTAAGTTGCAACTTTTGTTTAAGAAGTTTGTTCCGTACTAATTTTACTGATGTTTTCAGTAGTATGGCCCAAAAGTAATTTTGGTGAAATCTTAGGTTCGTGTGCACATATAAAAAGAGGTGGAAAAAAAAGTGGCTTTTATCTCTTAAAGCGTGAGTTTGAATCACTAATTATTAAATTGCTGATAAAAATATATGATAATATGCCTAGGCTAATTTAAGGAACTCAAGTTGCATCTGTATTTTTGGTTCTTGGACTTAGTAATACAAATTCATGGTAAGAGCAAAGGGTGTGGTGGAGCAGCCGAGCTCGCCTGGGTGGCATGCTCGCTGGCTTACGCCGGTGCTCGCCGCTACATGCTCCTTTGTTTTCTCCGTGGTCTCGTTGGTTCACTGGCGAAGAAGTAAAGAGGAGAGAGATAATTTTTTTTTCTTTCTTGAAATGAATTTTGGGTAACTAGTGTGTGTTTGTGTGGTGTTGAAAAGGATATGGGAGTGTGTTGAAGAAGATAAAGTTTTATTCATTTTTTAATTATAACTTTAACCCTTATTATTTGGTGTTTATCAATTTTTGGATTTAATTTTTTAAGTTTCTAATTTTGTTAAACGTTTTTTAGTTTAGGATTGTATTTCTATTTTCGTATTTTATTTTAAATTATGTATTTGTATTTTTATTCAAGTATTCGTAATTTTTATTTAGATGAAAAGAATTTAAATTCGTGTAAAAACAGAAAAATAAAAAAAATAAAGATAAGTTTGTTTACTATCAAATAGGCCCCGGGATCTTTTTTGTTTTATTATTACACTTTATCATATAAAAATAACATTCTATCGCATATTATTACACTATTGCATATTATTACAATACGGTACAAATAATACTGTAAAAGATTGAGCTCATAAGATAAGTTTTGTTTACCAAGCAATAAACCTTTGTAAGCTCAAAACCATAGAAAAAAGGTTTGTGGAGCTTATAACGTGTTTATAGATAGAATAGATCGATCGCCGCCAACCCATCAAACAATGGGGGCAACGGGAAAAGAATGGTGGCTTATAAATTGTTAGTGTGTAATTTTTAGTCACTGTCTACATACCGAAAAGAAGTAAGTGAGATGAAGATGGAACTGTGTGTTTTCTTGTTTAGAGATGTACGTGTGTGTAGATACTATATGTGTTTTGTATGTATGACACGCTAAGTTGCACAGAGACGGAAACAGGGACGGGGATGGGGACGGGGAAGGGTATCGGAAAACGACAACATCTTAAAATTCAAGAAACGGGTACGGCGGGAAACGTCTATGTGTTTATAATATTTTACTATATGACAAATTGTCATCCAAAAAAATATTATAAAACATTCAAAAATCCAAATAAATATTACTCACAATCATTAATTAAAAACTCGTAAACATCAAATTGTCTTCCCAAAAACATTGAAGTAAAATAAACATCAATTAGAAGCTTATACAACAATTACGTAATGGTGTAAAATTGTAAATGCATTCAACTTTATACAACTTCTTGTATGCATTCATTATAACTTTAGCCAGGAACCAAGGTTATACTAATATAATTGGTTTGCTTATGATATAGTGATAATATATTGATATGCACAAGTCTTGCATCTCTTTTTAAAGGAAAACAGAAAATATCAAGCCCTATTATATTCATCATTGATAATTCTAGAAAAATATTGAACATCAAACATATGGCAATACAATAGACAATAAAGAATTGATGATTGTTAGACAATGAAGAATTGATGATCCTATGTCGATTGTCGACTACAGAATGTGATTACAAGTTCTCGAGAGTTTAACAAGATGAAAAGCCCCGACTTTTAAGTTCTGGAGGGTTTTAATTACGCATGTTTATTAAATAAAAGAACTTAGTTATTGGGCAGGAAACGTGAGTTTTTTGGCAGGAAACGTTTCCCCAAACATTTCCCATATAGGGAACCGCGTACCACAATTTTAGAAACGTTTTCCTTTTTCTTGGGGACGTTTCCCCGGCGTTTCCCCGTTTCCCCGCTTTTGGGAAACGTCATACGCCATCTCGGCGGAGTTTCCGTGCTTCCTAGATTACACGTGTCTGTTTAGGTGTAAACATGGTAGCTTAGGTGTAAACCGGATAGCATACTATTGTTTGGCGTGCGTTGGCTTCTCGCCAAGTTGAGAACAAATATTAAAAAAAGTTAGAAAATAGTATTTTATTAACTTTACTGTAGCTAAGCTTTTAATAAACTAATATAAGTTATAATTACCTAAATATTTTTTAAAATACTAGATGGCTATCCGCGCAATTCGGCGGCGGGTAGCCGACGACTAATTTCGTAGATTTGGCTAAACCACGAAACTACCGTTACAAAAACGAACATCTTTCTAGAGACAACGACCAGATTTTTTCTGGCACCTCAACGTTGGCGACAGGTGGTGGTGGTTGAGAGAGAGAGAGAGAGCGGTGTTTTTTTTGCATATTTTACATCTATGTTTTAGATTTTTTACTTTATATACTGAAAATTTAATTGATTCCATAAAATTGTTAGAAAATGAGCTTTAAAAATGTTTTTATAGACTAAGTTACAACATTATTGAGATATTTAATTTTTTGTTGTAACTTCTAATTGTACTTAAAACACTTAAATTTTCTGTTACAAAATTGTATTGAGTTCCAATTATTTCTAAATTTTTAATATGCATTAATTTCTTAGGAAAAAATAAATCTTTCTATTATAAGAATTAAGAAATAGTTGAGGCTTAATTTTTAAAACTTCTAATTATGAAAAAAAGGGTTAATTGTTATATATATTAGTATAGATACTTCTTCCGTTTAACTTTTATTGTTCTTTTTAATATTTTAGTTTGTCCTAAAATATTATTCAGTTTTTTAAATAAAAAAATCTAAATTAATTAATTTTCTAGTTTTATCCATGTCATTAGTTTCTTATAAGGAAACTATCAATATAGTCAAAGGACAAGTTTGTCTTTTTAAACATAAAATGTCTACATTTATTATTTTATTTTAAATTATAAAAAATATGTTGAGGGACTAGTAAAATGGGACGGAGTAAGTAACAAATTATTTTGTGATAACTGTTGTAAATATTTGTGAATTCAACTTGATGCATTTTTATACACATTTACAATTAATAAACTTTTGTTTTAACAAAGATTTAAGTTCATTTGTATACCCAACTTTTTTGGATGCGTAGGGACTAATCTTCATTCTTTATCTTTATATTAATCTAATGGATAAAATTAATCTGGAAACTCATTTTTTCCCTGTTTTTTCAAAAATTAATATCTTTTAAACCGTTAATCGTTATGCGAGAAAAATATACCATTACGACGGACATTTAATTATCTTTCTACAAATATGCTATATGATATACTTTCGACCAAAAAAATCGTTTTTTTCACGTTCTTTTTTTTGTCGAAAACTATCATATATAATACTCCCTCCTTCCCTAAATAAGTATCTATTTTGACTTTTCGGTCTTTTTTATTCAACTTTGACCGTAAATGTTTATATTTGTGTCATATAATACTTGGTGAAAATTATACCAACGAAATTTTATTTAAAACTAAATTCATTCATATAATTTGTATCAAGTATTATATAACACAAATATAAATGTTTACAGTCAAAGCCGAACAAAGAAGGTGTTCGAAATATAGTTCAATTGTACGTTCAGTTCATACTGGTGAATGGGTAAGGAGGTACGAGTGTACACCCATAAGTCCCTGAACACCTTGTCTCTTATTGTGGGTAATATGTTGTTCAGCATCGCTGATGATCTTCAGGGAGTTTAACTCTGGACTGAAGGTATTCACCAGGGAGTAACTCCACTGAATACTTGTCTTCAGTCTTTACTCATCAACAACTCTTCTTCAGTACTGAAGGCTTCAGCAGGAACACCCTTCAGGGTTTACTGATGCTTTAGTGGGACTGAAGAATGGACTAATGCTGGAGCTGAACAAGTATCCTTGTAACGGTCTTTGACCAATTCAAATGCATTAAAGACCACGTTTAATTGGTCTTGTAACCACTAGGTCCTGGTATTATGGAGCTTATTAAGAGGATATTAATTGGCCGCAATTCCTCTTAATGCCATTGACTAGGGTTGAGTACTCCACCTATAAAAAGGTGATCATAACTTGCATGAAGAGATACAGAAACAAAAACACATAACAGCGAAAGGGCTAGAGATTTGTGCCTAAATCACTAACTGCATTTGGTCTTATCCCAAGTAGGTATTCGTGATACCCAAGCATTAGGGTCGAATAATTTACTTTGAAAAGTGATTACAAGATTCCAAGTGATATCCGGTGACCATTGTTTTGGTACGTAGCTAGGTTTTGATTATCTTACCTGGTTGGGAAGAATAAACTCCAACAATCAAAGTAAATTAATTTGTGATAATCAATGGCGGCTCTAACACCCCCAATTTACCATGCGCAACGGAATATCACAATTGGGTGTTAGTCAAAGAATCATCCCACACAAGCCATATTGAACAACTCAAAAGAGACGTTTAAAGTATAAGTAAATTTAAAGACTTGTTAAATTACAACAACAACAACATCAATGTCTAAATGTTTCCAACCCCAAAATATAACCAGAGTAGCGTTAGGTCCCCACAAATCTCAACCCATTTAAAATCAACCCAAATTGTTTACAAGACATTCAAGAAATATAAATTGTCTTTGATAAAAGGGAGGAAAACAAGTTAGACCGCCCACAAGCCACAACAACATCCATTGCATGCTCCGTCACAATCATCCTCGATTACATGAAACACATGCTTAAAAGCGTCAACAAATAATGTTGAGTGAGATATATAGGTTTACAAAATCACAGTTGAACATAAGTATAAAAATCATTCACGATTATTCAATAGTATGTAGATCATTACAAACTATTATTGGGTATTACTCATCATAGAAAAGGCTATTTAATTATGTTTAAGCTCATGACACCGACCCCATAAACTAATCACCCACGCAAAATGCCGACGTGATTTAAGTGAAACCATGCCCCTCTTAGGTATTCGTTGCCACTCATACCTTTTTCTCGACACAAGTTATCCATACGCAGAGGGTACTCAACGTACTAGCTCTCGTCTAGGATAGGGTTGTCAACCCAATAGTACTATCAATTGTTCAAGCGGCTATTTCCAATCCACACTAGGATCAAACAATAGTCAACGGTTCATGAATTTAGGGTCTTTGGCAACCAGCTACTCAACATAATTCAAGACATCATTCGGGTCCAATAATCATTCACGACTTATGTTCCTTTTCATTTAAATAGCATGTATCCCCCTCGCGGGTAAAAATAATTTAAAAATACAGTAGAAAGCGAGGCTATAGACTCACCTTAAGTAGTAGTGGTTGTATTAACGAAGACGTAGACGAAAAACAATCACCGACGTTGAGGACGCCCCGGGAAATCAATTACAACACCTAACAAACAAATCGCGTAATGAATCAAAACCTTCAAGTACCTTCAAGTACTGTATGCACTAAGTTAATAACACTCAAAGTTCATATAAACTCACGCCAAAATCCCAAACAAGTGATATTTACTAGACACGTTCGTTGTTATACGTTATTAAAACTATTACTCGATTTACAATTTTGACGGTACATACCTAATGTACGGACTGAATTCCCATACTTAAACATCACGAATTTTTACGAAACTCGTTGTAGACTTCACTTACAGCATGTAAAAAGCTCACAAAAATTTTCATAAAAAGATATTACATTTAAGTCATGCTGCCCAACACATTTCCAACTTTGAAAATCCGGGCAGATTTACACCCTTGCGTCATCAAACCATTTTGACTCCTCTAACCAATTCCATTTGTAAAACCAATTCCTAAGTTTGAAAATAGACTCAAAACTCCAGGTTTTGAGCTAAAGAACAGCCCTCAATCATTTTTAAAACTCTACTTATAGTCCCCGAGATTTGACCTAAAATCGAACACAAATTCGGATTATGTCGACTTTCATCTCCCGGTACACGAAACTTCAAACTAACATAACTTTTGACTCGTTTGGAGTTAAAAGCTCTATCTTATACCAAAACGAAAGTAAAAAGAATCTATACAATTAAATTCTATAATAAAAATCTGGGCATAAACTTAAAACCATGAAAATAGCCTTGAATAATCTGATTAAAAACGGCACTCTAAAAAAAATCACATTTCTACTTGTTTTCAATCCATTCCGTCAACTCCTATAGCCCTAATATCACCATTAAACTATCCTAAAACATCAACATCATCCTAAATCACTTGTATGGATCATCTGCATAAAAACCCATTTCATAAACTCAACATGCATTCAAATCAAAACAACTAAAAATGATGTAAACATGTTCATAAACATAAACCCATACTCAAAATAAATAAAAAATCAAAGACAACAAACATCCCCTTTGCCGTGGGTTTTGAGTTCCAAAAACACCAAGAAAAATTATTTTCCCACTTGTTTTATTCATGATTTATCACTACAAACACCAGATTAAAACATGCATTAAGATTAATTAGATCAAAACCCTCCTTTTTAAAAATCATACTTTTTATGAAAAATTAAATGGATGCATGTATGAATTTATTGGTTTAAAAGACTTACAAAGGTTAAAGAAATAGTGGTCCTTGATTAGATTTATCAAAACCCTAAAAAAATGGTGGTGGAGTGGTGGTGGTGGTGATTACCGGCGGTAAAGAGAGAAAAGAGAGAGGGTGAGAATTTTTTTTGGAGTGAAATGTGTTTGTGTGTTTTTACTTACCCCTTTTTGTAAAGTTAGGAGGGACAAATGTTGTACTTTTAACTATCTTTTGGCCTAAATGGCAAAAAACTATTTAAAGAGCGGGAATTTAACCATTAGTTGGTTTTGAATTTTTGCGGGAGTCGGGGTTCATCCCGGCTACTCCAAAATACTTCTAAATGGTTCACACGCACACAAAATGGTATAAAAACGGTTCCAACTCGACTTAACACGCAATAA
This sequence comes from Glebionis coronaria, assembly GCA_025667525.1. NCBI lineage: Eukaryota > Viridiplantae > Streptophyta > Magnoliopsida > Asterales > Asteraceae > Glebionis > Glebionis coronaria. The sequence goes on from CM046879.1 coordinate 39,841,931, forward strand.
AAATAAGAACTTCGAAAAATCCAAATATCGAGCAATCGATAATAAAAGATAAATTTTGGGCATCCGTCGGTATCGTAATCGCCATCGGTTCCTCTTAAATCGTAAAACTAAAGATTAAGACCTCCAACATTGGTTTCAACTTAAACCGTCACACTCATTACCAACAAAAATTCTAAAAATTTCAAAAATATACGTAAAATTGGATTAAATAATGACGTCGGTTTCTGGGGTGTTACATCGGCTGCAATGAAGCATATGGTGTCTAACTTTTCCAAGTTGGATAAGTTTGAAGGGGTGGATTTCAGGAGATGGCAAAAGAAGATGCACTTTTTTCTTTCTACCATGAGTGTGGTGTATGTTCTGACTACTCTCATTCCTGATGGTGGTGATGATGCTACCTTGGAGGACCTGAGGAAAAGGAGCAAATGGGAGAATGACGATTATGTGTGTCATGGTATTATTCTCAATGGTATGCCTGATTTCTTATTTGATATTTACCAAAATTTTGAATCTGGTAAAGAACTATGGGATTCCTTGGAAGCCAAATATATGGTTGAGGATGCATCAAGTAAGAAGTTTCTTGTGAGTGATTTTACAAATCACAAAATGACTGATTCAAGACCAGTCATGGAACAATACAATGAACTTCTTGGAATACTTGGTAGATTTACACAACATAAAATGAACATGGATGATACCATTCAGGTCTCTTGTGTCATTGACAAATTACCTCCTTCTAGGAAAGATTTCAAGCATACCTTGAAACATAAGAAGGAGGAATTAACTCTTGTTGAGTTGGGCAGTCATTTGCGCATTGAGGAATCCCTCAGGGTGCATGAAAGTGATAAGCCAAAGAGGAACAATGTTGTTGGTTCATCAGTTGTCAATATGGTGGAGCATAACAACTCCTTTAGGTACAATGACAACAAGGGCAAATGTAAGCATCCGGATAACACCAAAACTAATCCTAACAAGAAGTCATCATCAGTGACTTGTTGTAAGTATGGGAAACCTGTACACTTGAAAAGGGATTGCAAAGGTGTTGGTACTGGAAACAAAGCTAGTGGATCAGGCACAAATGGTTCAGTGATTGGTTCTAACAACACACTGAAAGGTCAGAATATGTTTAATGAATCTCTCTAGATTTATTATGTTACATATGTATCTGAAGCTTATTTTGTGCAAGATGATGATGTGGCATGGTGGGTTGACTCTGGAGCAACAATACATGTGTGTAAAGATAGATGCTGGTTCAAGACTTATGAGTCACTGAATGACGGATCTATTCTTCACATGGGAAATGATTCAACAACCCTAGTGCATGGACGTGGTTGTGTAGATCTTAAGTTTAGTTCTGGAAAGATTGTTTCTTTGTTTAATGTTTTGCGTGTTCCTAATATTAGGAAGAACTTGGTCTCTAGTAGTGTTTTGAATAATTGTGGTTATAAACAAGTGATTGAATCTAATAAATTTGTTTTATCTAAACATGGTGGGTTTATTGGTTTTGGCTATTTGTGTAATCAAATGTTCAGACTTAATATTGATTCTAATGTGAATGTTGATTTTGTCCTGATGACTACCACTAAACTGACTGATTCATCACTATGGCATGCTAGGCTAGGCCATGTCCACTATAAAAGGATGCAAGATATGTCTAAGGATGGGTTAATCCCTGGTCTTAACATGGATACTGAAAAGTGTCAGACTTGCATGCTGAATAAAATTACTAAGAAACCATTTCAAAATGTAAAACGTGAAACTTAAGTCTTGGAGCTAATCCATAGTGACCTATGTGATTTGCATGCTACTCCCTCATTAGGGAATAAGAAATATTTGGTAACATTTATTGATGATGCTTCAAGGTTTTGTTATGTTTATTTGTTGCATACTAAGGATGAAGCATTAGATAAATTTAAAGTATTTAAGACTGAAGTTGAATTACAACAAGGAGTCCAAATCAAAAGATTTAGGACTGATAGGGGAGGTGAGTCCATGGATACTCAGTATTTTCCGTCTGTTGGAATAATCCATGAAACGAATACCCCTTATACCCCACAACAAAATGGTATATCTGAAAGGAAAAATAAAGTACTGAAGGAGATGGTTAACTCCATGTTGTCCTATTCTGGACTGAGTCAAGGGTTTTGGGGTGAAGTTATGTTAACAGCTTGCTATTTATTAAATAGGGTTCCCAACAAAAGGAATAGGATTACCCCTTATGAACTTTGGACTAAAAGGAAACCAAACTTGAACTATCTCAAGGTTTGGGGTTGTAGGGATATTGTAAGACTCCCTAATCCAAAAGTGAAAACTTTAGGTAAAAGAGGCATTGAATGCATATTTGTTGGATATGCTGAGCATTCTAAGGCTTATAGGTTCTATGTTATTGAACCTAATGATTCAGTTTCTATAAACTCAATCATCGAATCAAGGGATGCTAACTTTGATGAGACTAGGTTCTCATCAGTCCCTAAACCAAGCCTTAGGACTTCTACTGGAGCTGAGGACATTGGTGCTTCAGTAGAACCTGAAAGGGTCACTAATGAGGTTGTGGTGCAGCAACCTGAGCCTGAGCTTAGACGAAGCACAAGGCATAGGAATCCAAAGAACTTTGGGCCTGAGTTTCAATTATACTTTATTGAAGGTACAAGGGATGTGGTCTCTGACCAATAATCCTATTGCTCTAATGTTGAGGATGATCCTAGAAATTTTGATGAAGCAATGAAGTCCCAAGATGTTGCTTTCTGGAAAGAAGCAATAAATGATGAGATGGATTCCATCATGGGCAACAACACTTGGGTGTTGGTTGATCTACCTCCAGGTTGCAATCTACTTGGTATCAAATGGATTTTTAAAAGGAAAATGAACGTAGATGGAACTGTTGAAAAGTTCAAGGCAAGGTTAGTCATTCAGGGCTCTAAACAAAAGTCAAGGATAGACTACTTTGATACTTATGCTCTAGTAGCATGTATCAGTACCATAAGAATGTTGATTGCCTTGGCATCAATTCACAATCTGATAATTCATCAGATGGATGTGAAGACAGCATTCTTGAATGGTGACTTGTATGAGGAGGTTTATATGAACCAACCTCAGGGCTTCATCATGCCTGGTAATGAGCACGAGGTGTGTAAACTGATTAAGTCCTTGTATGGACTGAAGCAGGCACCTAAGCAATGGCACCAAAAGTTTGATGAAGTGATTTTTTATAATGGTTATTCACTTAACCAAGATGACAAATGTGTATATAGCAAATTTGATGAATCTGGTAAAGGAGTCATCATTTGCCTATATGGTGAGGATATGCTAATCTTTGGTACTGATCAAGTTCAGGTTGACTTGACAAAAGATTTTTTATCATCTAAGTTCTCCATGAAAGACATGGGGGAGGCTGATGTTATCCTTGGCATAAGGATTAAACATGAAAATGATGGTATTGTGATTTCTCAGTCTCATTATATTGAGAAGGTCCTGAAGAAATTAAATCACTTTGATTGTAATCTAGTGAGTACACCAATAGATACAATTGAGAAACTGATGCCTAACAATGGTCAGGCTGTCTCCCAGCTTGAGTATTCTAGGGTGATTGGTTGCTTGATGTATGCCATGACTAGTACTAGTCCTGACATTGCTTTTGCTATTGGAAAACTGAGTAGGTACACTAGTAATCCTAGTACTTAGCATTGGTAAGCAATTCAGAGGGTACTGAAGTATTTGAAAGGAACAATGGATTATTGTTTGTCATATACTGGATATCCTTCAGTGTTGAAAGGTTACACTAATGCAAGTTGGATCAGCAATACTGAGGATAAGTCGTCCACCAGTAGCTGGGTATTCCTACTTGGTGGTGGTGCAATTTCTTGGGCATCCAAGAAACAAACTTGCATTACTGGTTCAACAATGGAGTCTAAGTTTGTGGCTTTAGTAGCTGCTGGCAAAGAAGCTGAACGGTTGAGAAACTTGCTTCTTGAGATTCCATTGTGGGTCAAACCTATGGCACCCATTTCTATCTGTTGTGATAGTGCAGCTACATTGGCTAAGGCATATAGTCAGATGTACAATGGTAAGTTTAGACACTTAGGTGTTAGACATAACATGATTCGTGAACTAATCATGAATTGGGTGATTTCAATAGAGTTTCTGAGGTCCCTCAACAAAATTTAGCTGATCACTTGACGAAGGGATTGGCTAGAGACTTGGTTATAAAGTCTGCTAAAGGGATGGGTTTAAAACTCCACTCTAGTCATTGAATGCTAGGACACCCAACTCCCTCCTGATGAAACTTGGGAGCCGAGTTCAACGTGTAAAGCTGAACATTCAGGGGATTGAAGCACATGTATATCATCCCAAGGATGTGCTTGTACCTGCTGAAGTAGGATGAAGTTATAAAATTCTCAATGGTTAAAGTCTTTGAAAAAGTGTTGAAGTAGGAGCATGATCTAAATAGGAACCACCTATGTAAATATTGAGGTTTTTCCGCCTCATGGAGCATGGACTTGGCTCTTACAACATTTATGAATTTGGATATGGACACATGGCTAGTAGTGTCAGGAGTTGTTATGTATTTGAAAACTTGTGTGTATTCTATCTTCAGGTATTTAAAGTGGTTGAAGGGTTCCATTCTTAGAACACCCTGATTCTCGAATGTTTGAAGAATTGTACTAAGATGAAAATTCAATCCTTAGGATATTTTCATTTATGCACTGGTTTTGTTAATGTTAATTTTCATGCAAAAGGAATTGTACTATATTGGGGAGGATTGTTGGAAGTATAGTTCAATTGTAGGTTCAGTTTATACTGGTGAATGGGTAAGGAGGTACGGAGTGTGTAAAACCTCTGATTTTACCTTATTGACTTTGTCAACTGTTGTATTCTTTATTTTTGGAATCTATATAATTCCACTTTTATATGACTTATTATTAATCATATACCTTTGTCATACTATCTTTATTATTTATTTATACAAAATATATGAACCCTTAGTCATTATTGACTACTCTGGCAATTGCCTGGCCACCTGAATGAACAAGGACTCATCACCTCACTACACATTTTGAGATAAACTATAACTTTACTTAATTAATTTATTAAGTACTTGGACTTATTTTTATATGTATATATTTACATATATTTCATACTATAAATAAACACCTAACACTTTAAAACAATGTACATTATTTTACATTGTAATTTATTTACTTTATTCAAGTAAAATATTCATAATGATGTATTCATTATATACTTTCACTAAATTACCTAAAGGTTTAACTAAAATACCTATAAACTTAACAAATGCATACAATATCATACAAGGACCATTATTTTCATCCAACACTTGATAAAAATTATCACAACTCTCCCACCATGCATGTTGGTGCCGTGTATAGGCATGCATACATCAAAGAAAAACATTTACTTAACTTGTAACTAGGAAAATAATCATGAGGACTTTAAGTCAAACCCCAACATGTATCCCATACACCAATCACTATTGAGGTCATAACTTGTCCCCCTTGCCTTACTTACACACGGCACACAACGAGAAAGAAAAGGGGCACATGTGTTTTGCTATATGAGGATACAAACCATGCATATCTTACAATATCCAAAATAGATACTTCCTAAGATCCCTAGTACACATGTTGGATACACCATATCTTTCAAATCTTTGTTATAGCCGAATCCCTCAACACTTGCAACATAAACAATCTCCAAAGTCTTCACTCTCTCTCTCTAAACTCACGGTTTGCTTCCATCTTCACCAAGATCCATAAAGCTTCTATTGGTACTATTTCCTACTATCTTAAAAACATGTCTCATACTACATAAGAACAAATCAACACTCCTTGCTACTCCTACTTACACTACACGGCAAGAAAAGGAGCCCTGGCTACACCATTGAAGGCCACGACTACATTTTTGGTTACAAGGATCACCATTGTTGAAACCAAGCTCTCATCCCTACTCATTCTCTTGTCCATTCCTTGATCCATCTAAACAAGTAAGTAACCTAAAACCTATCTTTCAATATATTTATTTTTCATACACATAAACATACACATGATTATCAATAGTAAAAACTTAATCTTAAAACAAAACCATGAAAACCCTAGACCTAAATGGGTTACGGCTAAAATAAGTTTATGTGTTAATGTGATATAAAATCTTGATAACTATGATGAATATAACCTTATGAACTTGTTAAACTATAAAAACTATGAAAAACCTAAGCATGCATATATTGGACGTGGGGTTTTATCCCTATGGTTTAATATTGGTTAACCTCGTAATGTCTAAACAAGCCTAGAAACACTAGATCTATATTATTAGTTGCCTTAGATTAATAAGCTCACTATTTGCCTTATAGGAGTTAAGCTTTTAAGCCCACTATAATAAGCTTGCCTAAATAAACTTCATTTTTGTTAAATAATGTTTTTATAAAACTTTTGGTGTCAAAATCATAACTTTATAAAGTTTCGGGTTCAAAACATAGATCCATGAATATTTTGGACTAAAATGATAGATCTATGAATTTTTGGGTTAAAATGGTAAATCCATTAAGTTTCAGATTAAAAAGAATAAACATAATACTTTCGGGTTAATTTTGTAATTTTATTAAGTTTAGGGATCTAAATGGACATGTATAGAAACTCATTATATCAAAAGATAAACATAAGGGTTGATTTTGTAAATTAGCCGAGAGTTGAGGGTGGTGTCTTGACACTATCCGAAACTTCAAATATAACACAAGGACTTAAATGAGATTATTACAATGTTAGGGTGACTTGCGTAACTTAGTAAGAACCTAGGGACCCCTTTTGCCTTTGTCGAAACTTAATAGTAACCCTAGGGACCTCTTTTGCCAACATTGTAAACTTAAATAAACCCTAGACAACCCTAGGGGCTGTTTTGGCATAAGCCAAAAGTTAAGTGGAGCCCTAGGGGGCATTTATGAAACTTGTTTTAAACCTAAAATAAGCCGAATATTAGGAGGACTAAAAGTGACAACTTATGAAACTTTTATAAACCCTAGTTACACGTGTAACTAGTGAGGGACTTGTTTTACCATTTATTTGAAAGTTAAACGAACCCTCCTAATATTATATAATATTGCCGCGGGTATTTTTATTTAATAGAGGGACTAAAATGTAATTTTCCTAATCTTAAGTTAAACCCTAATTATATGTATAACTTTATATTAAAAAGGTAAAACTTAACTAATTGTAAAAGTCCAACGTTCGTTATTTTTCACAACTTATAATGTAATAATTATACAAATATCGGGAATACTAAATTTAACTAAAATGTTATACGTTTTATAAACCCTATTTATATATAAGACATAAATTAAATATGATTAACTTATAAAAATAAATATATTAAAAATATTTTCTTTCACTTTAAATATATATAAAACTTTCTTTTATAAATATTTAAATTGGTTTATAAATAATACAAGTACAAGAATATTAATTAAACAGATTAATTAATTTAACAATATTATTTATTTTATACTTAAAATAAATACTACTACTACAACTTGCACAACGATGAACAAAAATACAGATATCATAATAAAATGCTTAAAAACCAGTATAAGCATGCACAGACTTGTTCTGAAACTTTTATGCATTATGATATGCATTTACTGAGACCTTATAATTATTTCGATCGTTGACTGTATCGTGAGCATCATATCATATTTACTTGTGACTATTTGCTGTACTATTGAGGTGAGTTCATGGCCCCACTTTATATATTGACAAACTTTTAAACCTTTTTAAAGGAGAAGAAAACATGCAACATATTTTATTTAATGGACATAAACTGAACTATGAAACCTTTGATTACATTTTCCTATTGTAGATGAACTCGCATGATCCGTGCATCTGAAACTGTTAGAATTATTGAATTACCTGAATGCTATAAATAGATCTATTTGGGATTGACCATCCCTATCTGGGTGAGTCATGCTCATTGTGCCTAGGCCAGGACAACAGATGTTTCACATGTTAGCACTTATTATTTTTGGGTGCCTTTTTATAAGGCGAAGAGTCCTTATTTGTTAAGGGCTTAACTGTCAAGTCTCAGTTTCGGGCAATATGGGAATGTAATTACTTTTTAGTGTTGATGCTTTGTGCATTACTACTTCAGTGAATGTTTATTGTCCAAACTTATTTTATTAAACCTCTGAATTCACCAACTTTATGTTGACTCTCTAAGCATGTTTTCTCAGGAAACTGAAGCAGGTATTGGTGAGCATAGAGTCAAGCATCATATCATGATAGGCTGCAATTATAGAGCTCATCTGGGGTTTTATAAACTGGGGAATAATTCAAACTGTTGAACAATGTTTAAGACAATTTTAATATTATTTTCACTTTTATCCATGTAATGAATGTAATGATAATCTTTTATCTGCTGCTTTATACGCTATCTGCTCGTGATCCACCTACGTGACACACAAATAATATTTTCGCTGCATTTGACTCAATTTGGCGGTGTCACAGAATGGTATCAGAGCGATAGTTATAGAGAACCAGAACAAAATTTAAATAAATATAAAAATAAATTTTTTTATATAAACTCGACTATAACTGCTTTAAAAATCTTTTGGGATTTTCGGGATTAGAATAGTTAAGCATATAGAGTGTAGAGCATACATCCTTACGTGGCTATCTGTGCATTGATTATTAACATCCGGTTAATTAATCTCATAAGTATTAACGTAACCTTTAGCATCGTCATGTTGAATGGCACTATTATATAATTTAATGGGATAATGACTTAAAAATGCATCTAACTTGACACTTTTTTGCGTTCTGTGTACCCATCTTTTTTCTTTCCCATTATGGTTATCAAACTTTTAAAAGTCGGTCATTATGTGTATTTTGTCACTATTTTACCATGTAAAATGACCATTTTACCCATAAAAATTTCAAAAAAATAAGGGTAAAATGGTCACAAAATACACATAATGATCGACTTTTGAAAGTTTGATGATCATAATGGGAATGAAAAAAGATGGCTACACAAAACGCAAAAAAGTGTCAAGTTAGATGCATTTTTAAGTCATTTGTCCTAATTTAATCATTATTTCCCAAAAACTTTTAACTTGAGTAAGTTTATACTTATGTCAATTAAAACGATATTATTTTCAGATTTACTATGACATCACCTACTGATACTCCTGCTGACTTATCACCGACATATGTCTTGCATGGATGGATATCTGCCAGCGACACAGACGACAGTCACGCTTCTGGTGACACCGCTCTCGTTGCTGCACTCATCGCTACTCCACCTGTTTCACCTATTTCCCCCGCTGGGGAAGAGGTTCAGCCGACTGCTGCCCTACCATTCTTACTACCAGTTTCCTCACAATGGGACTTGATGAGACTGCAATTATACGTAGCCTCATCGTCCAAATCGGGCTTAAAACGCTTAAAATATCATCAAAATACCCAAATATATGCTTGTGTTTGTTCATTGCTGCCTATACTAGCCGATTCAATGAGTTGGTTTTTATGTGTCCAGATGTTTTTGTTACTGAGAAGAAAAAGATGGATCAATACATTAAAGGGCTGCTTGGGTACATAAAAGGTGAGACAACTTCATCTCGACCCAAGAACTTTGTTGAAACTGTGAGAATGGCTCATACACTCATGGGGAAGAAAGTTCAAGATAGGGCCGAGAAAGCTGCTAAGAGTAGTAAAAGGAAATGGGAGAATTCGTAGAGTGGTAACCAAGGTAATAACTAGGGTAACAATAATCGTGGGAATTACCAGGGTAATAACCGCCATAAGCAGTACAATCAGAGGAGAAATGATGGGGCTAGAGCTGCAACTAACAAGAATGATAATGCTGACCATGGGGGACCAGCCCAGAGATGTAGGAGCTGCGGTGTTTGTCACTTTGGTAATTATCCACCAAGGTGCACTAAATGTGAAATAGTTGGGCATGTTGTGGAGAAATGCAAGACAAGGGTCCCTGCCACTGGAGCAAATGCTATTCCGATCAGGACTTGTTTTGAATGTAGAGAACATGATCATATTCTCCCTAAATGTCCAAAGTGGAAGAACATGAAAGCAGGTGAAGTTGCTGGGGTAGTTTATGCTGTTAAGGATGTTGATCAGGCACAAGGTCCAAATGTGGTGACGTGTACGTTCTTACTCAGCCATCTTTATGCTAGTGCGTTGTTTGACTCAGGATCTGATAGGAGCTTTATAAGTACTTCCTTTAGTCGTTTAATAGATATTGAGCCAACAAACCTAAATGCTAGTTACAAGGTCGAGTTAGCTGATGGACAATTAGTTAGTACTACCACTATATATAAGAAGTGTCCTTTGAAATTAGCAAATCATTTGTTTGAAATTGATTTGATGTCAATAGAGTTGGGTTCATTTGATGTGATTGTTGGTATGGATTGGTTGGTTTCACATGATGCGGTGATTGTATGTGGGGAGAAAGTTGTTCACATACCAGTTAAGGACAAGGTGTTAGTAGTTCAAGGTGATGTAGGTAGATCTCGTCTGACGGTGATATCTTGTATCAAGGCGAGGAAATATGTGGAAAGAGGTTGTCACCTGTTCTTGGCTCAAGTAGTGGAGAAAGAACTACCGGTAAGGCGTGTAGAAGATGTTCTGGTTATTCGTGATTTTCCTAAAGTATTTCCGGATGACTTGACAGGGCTTCCGCCTCAGCGAGAAGTCGAGTTCAAGATTGATCTAGTGTCGGGAGCTGCACCGGTGGCGCGTGCACCTTATCGTTTAGCACCGTCTGAGATGAAGGAGTTGGCATATCTGTTGAATGAGTTAATGGAGAAGGGGTTCATTAGACCAAGTTCGTCACCTTGGGGAGCTCCAATATTATTCGTGAAGAAGAAGGATGGATCGTTCAGAATGTGCATAGACTACCGAGAGTTGAACAAGTTAACTATTAAGAATCGTTATCCACTTCCTAGGATCGATGATTTGTTTGATCAACTTCAAGGTTCGTGTGTGTACTCGAAGATCGACTTGAGGTCGGGTTATCATCAACTTCGTGTTAAAGAAGAGGACATACATATTACAGCTTTTCGAACGCGTTATGGACACTTTGAATTCCAAGTGATGCTGTTTGGGTTAACTAATGCACCTGAGGTATTCATGGACTTAATGAACCGTGTGTGTAAACCATACCTCGAAAAGTTTGTGATTGTGTTTATCGATGATATCCTGATTCATTCTAAGAGTCGGGAAGAGCATGAAGGTCAATTCAAGATTATCTTGGAATTGTTGAAAAAAGAGAAGTTGTATGAAAAATTTTCGAAGTGTGATTTTTGGTTGGATTCTGTCCAATTCCTTGGGCACGTGATCGATAGTAGCGGTGTTCATGTTTATCCTTCCAAAATTGAAGCTATTAGAGATTGGGCTACGCCTACAACCCCGACTGAAGTTAGACAATTCTTGGGATTAGCTGGGTACTACCGGCTATTCATAGAAGGATTCTCTTTAATTTCTAAACCTCTTACTAAACTTACATAGAAAAACAAGAAGTATGAGTAGGGTTCAGAAGAAGAAGAAGCATTCCAAACTTTGAAACAGAAGCTATGTTCTGCACCAATTTTGGCTTTGCCCGATGGAGCTGAAGAGTTTGTGGTATATTGTGATGCATCACGTAAGGGTTTTGGTGCTGTGTTGATGCAAAGGGATAAAGTGATCGTATATGCATCTCGTCAATTGAGGAAGTATGAGTAGAATTATACTACACATGACTTGGAATTAGGAGCTGTTGTCTTTGCTCTTAGACTTTGGAGACACTATCTCTACGTTACAAGGAGTGTGGTATATACCGATCATAAAAGTCTGCAACATATTTTAGATCAGAAGGAGCTCAATATGAGGTAGAGAAGATGGGTAGAATTGTTGAGTGATTATGACATTTAAATTTTCTATCATCCCGGCAAGGCGAATGTAGTTGCCGATGCTCTTAGTAGGAAGGATAGAGAAATAACCAAAAGGGTTAGAGCTTTATCCATGTCAACTTATTCAGATTTATCTAATCGAATACTTAAAGCTCAAACAAAGGCGATAAAAGAGGAGAATGTGAGAAATGAAGACTTGGGTAGAAGGATGACACCTATATTCGAAATTCGTGATGAAGGAATTCGGTATTTTGGGAATCGTGTATGATTACCTGTGTATGGAGGACTAAGAGATTTAATTATGCACGAATCTCATAAGTCTATATATTCGATTCACCCAGGATGGGATAAAATGTACCAAGACTTGAAGAAATGCTACTGGTGGCCGAATATGAAGGCTAACATTGCTACTTATGTTAGTAAATGACGTGTGCTAAGGTGAAGTTTGAGCACAAGAGACCTTCAGGTTTAATGCAAAAACCTGAAATTACAGAATGGAAATGGGAGAAGATCACTATGGATTTAATTCGGTACTTCCGAGAACTTCTAGTGGTTATGATACGATTTGGGTGATTGTTGATCGGTTGACTAAGTCGGCTCATTTCTTGCTGATAAAGAAAACTGATGACATAGACAAACTTACTCAGTTGTATTTGAAGGCAGTTGTTTGTAGACATGGAGTTCCTTTGTCAATTATTTCTGATCGAGATAGTCGGTTCACATATGAGTTTTGGAAATCGCTTCTGCAAGCTTTCGGGACTCAACTGGACATGAGCACTGCGTATCATCCGAAAACGGACGGACAAAGTGAAAGGACTATTTAGACCTTGGAGGACATGTTACGAGCGTGTGTAATAGACTTTGTAGGTAGTTGGGATCGACACTTACCTTTGGTGGAGTTCTCATACAACAACAATTATCACGCAAGTATCAAGGATGCGCCTTTTGAAGCACTTTACGGGCGAAAGTGTAGATCACCAGTTGGTTGGTGTGAGGTTGGAGAAAGTCAATTGACGGGTCCCAAATTGATTAGAGAAATGCCTGAGAAGATCGTGCAAATCAAGAATCGTTTATTGACAGCCCGTAGCAGGCTGAAGAGCTATGCGGATAAGAGGAGAAAACCATTGGAGTTTGATATTCGTGATATGGTTATGTTGAAAGTATCACCTTGGAAAGGAGTAATTCGATTTGGCAAGCGAGGAAAGATTAGTCCACGCTATATTGGTCCATTCAAGATCATTGATCGAGTTGGTCCTGTGGCGTATAAGTTGGAATTGCCAGACAAGTTAAGTGCTATTCACAATACTTTTCACGTTTCCAATCTTAAGAGATGTTTGGCAGATGAGAATTTGATAATTCCACTTGAGGAGATTCAACTGGATGACAAGTTGCATTTCATTGAAGAACCGGTGGAGATTATGGATCGAGAGGTGAAACGGCTTAAAAAAAGTCGGATCCCGATACTAAAAGTGCGATGGAATTCCCGACGTGGACCCGAATACACTTGGGAACGAGAGGACTACTTCAAGAGTAAGTATCAGCATTTGTTCGTAGACGGACCTAAGGAGAAGTAAGCCCCGGGACGATGCTCTCCTAAGGTGGTGAGGATGTAAAACCCGCAAAAATAAGGTCATTATTTAATTCTATCTTTCAAGTGTTTTGAAATATTTTAACGTTAAATACTATATTGATTAACGGTTTAAGTTGAAACCTATATTGAATATATTTTTTTTAATATTTTGACGAGTAACGAGGATTACTAGTGATCGCTATACTGACGGATGCCCAAAATTTATATTTTATTATCGATCGTTTCGATATTTCATATTTTCGACGATATCGTTTTAATTGCGTATTAAGTCGTTATATTATTATTTTTCGTGTAAACTTTTGAAAAATATTTTTTTTTACGAAACCCAAGTCCCGTAAATATTTTCAAAGTTTACTCTTAGGTGCCGTTTGGTTCGGGGATATTCAAGGATATTGAGGGATATTCAAAATTTTTACATTTTAATATCCCCCAAATATTGTGTTTGGTATAACCAAAGAAGGAATTTAAAATTCCTTGAATTCTCAAAATGAGGGATATTAGAATTCCTCCAAAAAGTGAGGAATTTTAATTTACTTGAAAATTATTTTTCATAAACTTTTTTTCTTGTCGTTATTATTTCGGTTTTTATGTTTAAATAAAAAATTATAAAATTTTAAGAATTTATATAATATTAATAAAATTTATATAAATTTAAGTAAATATTTATATAGATTTTTTTTATGAAATATATATATATAATTTTTATAAAATTTATTAAAATTTCTTAAAAAATTTAAATACTTTTTTTATAAAATTAATGATTTTTTTAAAAATTTTAATGAATTTTTTATAAAACTTATATAAAATTTATATAAATTTTTTATAAGATTTTTATAAAATTTATATAAATTTTTTTTAAAATTTTATTAAATTTTTATAAAACTTAATGAATTCTTTTATAATATTTATATAATTTTTTTTATAAAATTTATGATTTTTTTATAATATATAAACTTTTTATAAGGTTTATATATATATTTCTATAAAATTTATATAAACTTTTTATAAATTTTGTATAAGAATTTAAAAAATTTATATAATGCTTTTATAAAATTTATATAAATTCTTATAATATTTATATATATATTTTTATAAATCTTAAATAAAATTATTATATATTTTTTATAAAATTTATATAATTTTTTTAAAATTTATATAAAATGTGAAAATACGAATTTTAATCTTTAAAATAGAAAATATATATAAAAAAATATTTATTCATTAATTGGTTCAACCTAAAATCAAGATTTCAAAAAATTATAAATTCTGCCAACCAAACAGGCTTAGGCATTTTAAATTCTAGAATTTTAAATTCTGAGGAATTTTAATATACTAGAATTTAGAATTCCAGTATTTTAATATCTTGAACCAAACGGCCCCTTAGTCATTTCCCGATACTTAAGTTGATATTTACATTTTAGACCAAAAGAATGCAATTTGACAAAAACTACCCAAACCTTACACTATATATAGATTTTCCACTATCTATTTTCATTTAAAAATTCACTAAACCAAAAATCAACCCACTCTGTCTCTCTTTTCTTTTTTTGGCCGTGTACCCCCTTCAACATAAACATCAAAAATTTTGATTTTGTTGTTTGAATCTTCAAAATCTAATCAAAGACCCATCTTGGAAATCTCAAGATCTACATTTTGGTATGAAAATCTCCTACATGCATTAACTTTCAAGATTTTATGATTTTTCATGGTTGATTTATGTTTAAATCATCATGCATGTGATGATCTAGGTAGGATCATCATGTTTTCATGTTAAAAAGTTGTGTTTTGATCTTTGTTAAAATTTTACATGCATTACATTTCTTTTGATTTTGTGAATTTTGATCAATTTCTATCAATTAAAAACATACAAAAACCACTACCAAATTAATTTTTTTTTCTTCTCTCTTTTCTTTTCTTTTTTTGTCGTGACACCATCAAGCCAAAACACCCTTGGATTCTAATTTTTAGCTTGAATCCTTGAAAACCAAAGTAAGTCCCATGTTTGTAATATGATTTGAATCATTTTGGTATAAAAATTTACAACATGCATGAATTTTTCTCAAAATTATTTTTCTTGAAAGATCATCTTGTTTTGATCTATTTTATAGTTGTAAGTAAGTGTTATTATTATTATATTAGAAGTGGGAATGTTTGCATGCAAGATTTTTTATATGGATCTTGTAATATTTGGACATGCAAGTGGTCTAGGGTTATTAGTGTTTGATTTGGATGATTATTAGT
This sequence comes from Glebionis coronaria, assembly GCA_025667525.1. Lineage (NCBI taxonomy): Eukaryota > Viridiplantae > Streptophyta > Magnoliopsida > Asterales > Asteraceae > Glebionis > Glebionis coronaria. Next base: position 39,857,668 of record CM046879.1, read on the forward strand.
TGTTATTAGGAGTAAGGAAATGGGTAAATTGTGTTGAAAAATTGATTTTTGCATGGTTTTCAAATAATTAATTTTGAGCCGTTAGTTTAAGGCCACTTTCGGAGGTCTTAAGTCTGAATATAGGTTGATATGATGGGATCATGTTGTAGAGAATTTCGAGAGTTTCGATTTGATATACAGTAGGCCTCCCAACTCCAAACGAGGTGGAAGATACGCTAGTTTGATTTCTGTGTACCGAGAGACGAGTGTTGACACAACCCGAAAATTGTTGACAATATTTGGATCGAATCTCGGGGACTATAAAATGAGTTTCAAAAGGAGTTAAGGGCTGTTCTCAGGCTCTATAATTAGTGTTTTGAGTCTATTTTGAATCAAGTGTTGCTTTTATAAATGGAGATGTTTAGAATGGTCAAAATGGTTTCATAAGTCAAGGTCGCTAAACTGTCATAATTTTTGTAAATCAAAGATGTGTCGGGCAGGGATATTTAGAAGTAAAATCTTTTGATGGGCTCTTGGGAGGACTTTCTACATATAGTATGTGAGTTCCTCAGGTAGTATTATGAAATTTTGATGTGTCTAAGTATGGGAAAATAGCTTGGACATTCGGTATGTTCCGACAGATTTTTACTAAAAGCATAGAAAAATAAAATGAATATATAGGAGAGTATAATAGAATCACTTGTATCGTTTTCTCTCGAATTGTCGTGATTTTATACTTGAGTTTGATTTTATTATGTATCATTTATTTCTCGAGTCTATTATTAATGTACGCACCTTAATTGCTAGGTTGCGGTTGTCGTGTTTATCGGACATCATCTATCGTCGGCGATCATCATCAACTACTATAAATACTAAGGTGAGTGTATAGCCTCGTTTGACCTCATTCAAATATTTTAAAAACCCACGAGGGTGAATACATGTTTTTATAAACTTAGAACACAAGATTTTTATGGTATGCTTGTCCCTCTATGAATGGACCCGTGGTTGCCTTTAAATTGCATTAAGCGATTGCCATTATTAAAGCCTCAATTATGGACCGTTAATTAACCTATGATGGGTTAACCGCTAGTACAATTAATAGATCTATGGCCCCGATTCAGTTTTTGTGGACTTGTCACAGAAGCTTAGGCCCGACCTCCACACTATTTGAACATATTGTATTGAGAAGTCAGGTATACGGCAATGTACCAATAATCTGGAGGTAACGACAATTACTAAATCTCCTGTCTTATTAGACCTACAAGGGAGTATCTAAGGGCTCGGTTCCATGACCTTATTGCAATTTATGCTATATACAATTATTATTGTTGATGCAAATTATTATTCGATGCTTGTTGCCTTCAAGTATGCCACAAACTTATAATCTTTGCTTGTGTTCAAAATGATTATATAAACCTATAGATTTCACTCGGCATTTTTGCTGACGATTTTCTCACATGTATTTCAGGTAATCAAGAAGTGTGAAGCTTGGAAGTCACGAGAATGAAGTTGTGCACTGCTTTTGCAATATAAACTCTTTGAATATTTATCGTTCCTTTGTTTAAAACAATTTAAATCTTTTGTTTTAATTGTACTTTGGTTACGATGTCTTGGGACTATGCTACTCTGATAAATGTTTTAGGAACGATAAATTTAAAACATCTCTTTTTGAGTCGTTCTTTATAAATTATGTGTTATTGTATCATTGTTTAGCACCCAAAGATATATTCCGCTGCGTGTAAATTTGGGGGTGTTAAATCAACAGGTTTTAAGCAGAGGTTGTTCAATACAATGATGTTTGAAAGAGGGCATGTTCATCATAACTTTTTTGATCAAGATAATGGCACGTTTTTATCATTAAAGTAATAATGTAAATACATGTACCAGTGTATTGTTATTGTTTGTGTGTAAACATTGGTTTACAAAAAAAGGTATCCAATCATATGAATCCAACCCAATCAAATCAGTTTAATTTTGTTTCAAAGTTTTTGAAAGATATGTTTTTTAGATGAAAGTTCAAATGTATGTATATTAAAGCCCCAATTACATATATATGAAAGTCCAGTAAAAAAGCCAATAATGTCAAGCTCTACTTAATTTATGTAGCAGTTTAATAATGGAAAGCCCAATATTAGTCATTATGATTTTAGCAATAGACTTAGCCAATATATGTATACGGGTGCAACTTTGATAATTCCATGCATCTAGACACAAATTAGGTAATTAATCCAACATACATTACAATGCTAACACATTATGACACAATTAGATAATTCCATACATTAAAACCAAAATTATGGAATTAATCACAAGCATCCACATCATAAGTATTCAAAGATACCAAAAGCACCATGCTAGCAATAAACATAACAACCAAAGTTGTGACCCAAACCTAAAAACAGACATTTAAACAAAGTCTAATCACAAGCATCACAGATAAGGTTCATGAACAAGTAATCCGTAAATATGTTCAACAGCAAAAGACATAAAATGTGATCAGCAATCACAAGAGTCATTTAACATACTTGGAATAAGGGAACCTGCATGTTTACACCTTCCACCGCCTCTTGAACAACATCCATGTACTTCATCCTCATCATTTTTGGTGTCTTAAACCGCAAGTTTCTCCAAATACCCTCCACTTCCCAGCCATTTTGACGGGGCATAATCTTCCTAGACGAAGGCGGTCCGGAATCATTCTCAGTTTCATAAGGAACCTCACATCATCATGAACAAGAAGTGCTCTGGTGTATGTATGCATCATATGTGTTGTGCAAAAATCAGCCGACAATGCCTGATTAAGACATATATTAAATATACAGTCTCAGTTAACACTACTGCCTACAATGTTAAAAAAACTCTACTGCCCACATTCAATTTACTAAAGTTGAACTTTGGTGATCACCAATTGTGTTGGAAATACGTTTTACGTATTAAGAAGGATCGGTCACTCCAACAATAGTCCATGTAATAACTCGTAGTTTAGTTACTTATCTTTATTTAACAAACAAACCAAAGCCTAGCCTACAACATGTGTAGGCCGGCCCAAATGTAAGCCCAAGCCCATGAGAAGGGCTTGGGTATATAAACCCTCTCCTTTGATGGAGAGGGTAGTGTGGTTCTTCATTTTACACATAGTTGAAAAGTGTTTTTCTTTCACTTTCTCTCTCTAAGTGTGTGTGTTCTCACCATCTTTCTATCTCTTTCTCTCTATAAAACATAAGCAAGATTTACATATCCTACAAATTGTATCAAGAGCCATGGGATGATTGTATTGTTTATGTGTTTGTGTTCTTGATTCATACGCCTATTTTGATCCATTTCACACGAACCAAATTTTTTTTGTGTTTTTTTATGGTTTTTTCTTGATACAAATCTTCTACATAGTTGTGGTAGAGATTTGGTATACTTACTTTGGATAAAAACACAAAATGTTTGGGTGTTTTGATCATATTTTGGCTTAAAATCACGAATTGGTTGTGTTTTGTCCGAGAAAAGTGGGATTTATTCCGATCAGGTCATTGGAAAAGGGTTTATAGGACATTCCGATCAGTGTAATCGGAATAGGGTTTAGGGATTCCGATTTGGTGCATTCCTATAAGGACATTCCGATTTGTATTCCGATTTGGTATTCCAATTTTGGTACACTCCGATTTGGTATTCCGATTTTGGTACATTCCGATTAGGTATTCCGATATTGGTACATTCCGATTTGGTATTCCGATTTTGGTACATTCCGATTAGGTATTCCGATTTTGGTACATTCCGATTTGGTATTCCGACAAGAGTATTCCGATAGGACATTTCGATCAAGGGTATTCCAATAGGCTTATTCCAACAGCTTTCCGATCAACATTTTGACAATCCAAAATTATTCCTTAAAAAATTTCGTGTGTAATTTTGACTTGGAATTTTTGGTTTATCGAGAAAATATTTTAGGGGATTTTAACATTGTTTCTCTACTTCAAATCACAACAACAAACACATTTACTTTCTCTCATTGTTCGATCAATATTTGTAAATCTTAACTTATCGAAATGGAGTACACATCTCTTACGGATAAGTCCATCCTCTCGGGTACGGATAATCGTCCACCAATGTTGGAGAAGTCTATGTACGAGGATTGGACTTCCCGAATGGAACTTTACATGTTGAACAAAGAGAATGGACATCTCATTTGGGCATCGGTGCTCAATGGACCATTAGATTATGGTACAGTGACGGAAGGTACAACTACTCGTCCTCGCACAACGGGTGAATTGACTGGAGAAATGAAGATTCAAGACAAATGTGATAAGTATGCTACAAACATCATTCTCTAAGCCCTTCCTCCAGATGTCTACAAACTCGTCAGCAAACATAAAGTTGCCAAAGAGTTATGGGATAGAATTCGTGTTCTCATGCAAGGCACCTCGTTAACTAAACAAGAACGAGAGTGTAAGCTTTATGATACTTTTGATAAGTTTGCCTATGTGCCAGGGGAGACTCTCAATGACTACTATCTGAGATTTACCCTATTGTTGAATGAGCTCAATATCTATGGCATGGCAATTCCTACGTTCCAATTGAACACCAAGTATTTGAACACTCTTCCTTCAGAATGGAAAAAGTACGTGACGGATGTTAAATTGGCTAAGGACTTGCATAACACCAATGTGGATCAACTTTAAGCTTTTCTTCAACAACACGAATGCCATGTGATTGAGGCTCGGTTGTCTACACCTCAAGTTCATGATCCACTTACCATGTATGCTTCTCAACAAAACATGGCTTATACTTATCAACAACCATCATACTTGCAGCAGCCACCACCACACACCTATCAACAACCATCTTATCAACCACCAATTATGCCACAGCAAGCATTTCAACAAAGTGTTCATCAACAATCTTTTCCACAGCAACCAGCATATCAGACATCACCATCACAAGCGAACACTTCTCCAATGGGCTATACCCCTCAGCAAGGATACTTTCCTATTGAAGCACAACCAGCACAAGCCTTCTACTCTAATGAACTTCCACCAATCCAAGCACCGGTCTTTACTCCAAATGATACGCCAGCTGATGTTCTAAACCATCTCACTGCCTACTTGTCAAAACTTGTTGCCACTAGGGGATTTCCACCAACAAACAATCAGCTCCGCACCTCTTCAAATCCTCGACAACAAGCTACTGTTCAAGATGGTCAAGTAACAATGCAACCGATTCAGGGAAGGCAAAATTCATATGGACCTCCTACAAGGACTGTGAATGCTCAAGTTGTGAATTCTCAAGCTAATGGAAATGGAAGCCTCATTGGTCCTCAAAAGGTTGTGACTTGCTACAATTGCCGAGGACAAGGTCATATGGCTAGGCAATGCACTCAACCGAAAAGGAGAAGGGATGATGCATGGTTTCGTGAGAAGATGTATTTGGTTGATGCTCAGTCTAAGGGGAAGATTTTGGATTCAGAGGAGTTAGCATTTCTTGCAGACCCAGGGGCAGCAGATACTGAAGGCATTGCAGTCGTTTCCACTTCTAATGCAGCTTATCAAGCAGATGATCTTGACGCATTTGATTCGGATTGTGATGACATTCACTCTGCCCAAGCTGCTCTCGTTGCTAATATCTCTCACTACAGTTCTGATGTCGTCAGTGAGGTACCAACCACATCTAATAATATTGTTGATAACCAACATCAAGTTGGGCATGAAAATGACAACCTCGAACAACATTCGGGAACTAGTAACTCAAATGATGTGGTATCCAATCCTACACATTTGAGTGAACCTCAACCAAATGCTACGACGGGTTTGGAATCTTATGCTCAACATGATTTGCTCATGGTACCTAAACATATTATTGATCAAATGCATATGGCCCTCAGACAATCCGTAGATACCAGTTCAACCCTAACTGCTGAGCTTGCGTTGCATAAAGAAAAGGTCAAAACTTTTGAAATGGTCCCTCAAGCAGAGAAAATAACATGTTCTGAATTTGACCAATTTCGTTTTGAAAAGATTGGACACTTGAAAGAAATAGAATCATTAAAAGCTAATCTTTCCAATGAATTAAAAGAAAAAGAGTCGGTTGTCAAGGATTTTCAGAAACTTAAAATGGATTTCGAAACTCTCGAGTCTAAAAAGTTTGAATCGGAAATAAATGCTACCAAACTTCTTAAATTCAAAGAACAACAGCTTTTAAAACAATACGCTTCCACAGAAAAGGTTCATCTTTTAACTAAATCATTTAAAGAACTCGAACTTAAGCGTCTTCAAGATTTACCACCTAATCCCGGTTATGCAAAACAAGCTCACGAATATATTTCGTGTCTTTATGATATGACCCTAATTGGCAAATCGAAAGAAGCAACTTTTGTTCGTAGTTCTGAGGAGACACAGTCACTTGCGGATGAAACTCATTCTAAAATGCTTTCAAAATTCCATACAATTGATTATGATTAATATAACAAAGATCAATTTTCGAAAAAGACACGCGTTCGCTTACAAAAGGAATTAGCTGAATTGACAGTTCTTGTGCCCCAAAGTTTGTCAAATGAAAACCCTCCTAGTACGTCTCCTACACTTGTCAAAACGGATTTAACGAAGTTAATTCCACCGGCAAGTAAGGCGTCCGTTAACTTAAATGCGGTTCACCAACACTTAGCCGATTTTGACAAGGTCATTTTGGAACGTACGACGACCACAGCCATAACGGAAGGTGAATGGAACTTTGAGCACACTAGAGCTGCGTTCCGAGACGAAATTGTTCCGTTTGTAAAGAATGTTAAAGCTTGTATTAGTAATCTTGATCAAGATTTGCTTTTGGAAATAGAAGAAGTTAGACGTGTTTTCAATGAAATGGATGATGCTTATGAAAACAGTTTACTTGAAATAGAACGGGTTTCACGCAAAAATGATCAGCTTCTGAAGCAAGTGATGTCTCATGATATAGTTTCCGTCTGTGTGAATAAAAGTGTTGATAATGATTCTCTTGTGCATAATGTTGAATCTGTGGATAATGTGGTAGATAGTACTTGTCACGAATTTGACGCTGAATTTTTAAAGCTTCAAGATTCATATTCTTCGCTTTCAAAACGTTTTGATGAGATTCAAACACATTGTATTTCGCTTGAATGCAAGAAACAATTTATTCAAGAAATCTTTGAAACGTCATTCGAAGGTGTTAATATCGATGATGCAAACTTTGAAAAGAATTTTCGATTGAATTTACAATCAAAACAGCGTCAGCCAAGTGACAAAGTTGCTATATATTTGCCGATAGAAATAGAGAAATCTAAGGAGCTTAACTGTGTGAACGTACTTGAGGCTGCTGAGAATTTTAACCTTGATCTAGATAATCGAGTTTCCAAGATTTTGTCCAAAGTTGATAACTTAAAACAGAAAGATACACGACTCTTCGATTCAGTAAAGTCCGCATGTGCTAATACCACTGCACAGAATCAATCCTTGATTGAACAATTGAATCGAAAGTCGGTGGAAATATCTTATTTGAGGGAACAAATTTGTGATAAAAATCTGGTCTTGGCTGAGTTAAAGGAAATACTTCGTACTCTAAAAGGTAAGAATGTTGTGGATAATGCAGCCACTATCTCAACATCGTCCTCTAGTGCAATCAAAAGGAACCTTATAGCCGTCACACCATTTAATAAGGGGCGTAGGACTAAACCATCTCAAACTTTGGTCACTAAAGATAAGGCGGAATCAAAACCAGCTTCTAATATTCCCGTGTTGCCTTTTACAGGAGTAAGCACCACTACTAAGGCTCAAAGATCTAAGCTTAAAAGAAACAAGAAGAATGATAGGATCTTGCCCCCATATAGTAGTCAAGTGAAGAAGAAAGTAGAAGCCCATCCTAGGAATGCTATTTCTGTTTTGAATAAAAAGAATCATGTAGCTAAACCTAAAGGCTCTGCGGTTGTGCAGCGTTCTAAGCCTAGTGTGAATTCTAATTTGAAATGTTGGAATTGCAATGAATGTATGTTTTCTAGTCGTCATGATTCTTGCCTTATTGACCATGTGAATGAGATGTATGCCCAGAAAAATGGATTAGAATGAAAACCGACTGGGAAAGTGTTAACCCAAGTTGGTTGGTTGTGGCGCCCACTAGTAGAACTTTCACTATAGTAGGAAATGCATGCCCTTTAACTAGGATCACTCCCACTACAGCGAAGAAAGCGTGCCCTTTAACTAGGAGTACCAAGGCTACCAAAACACAAGCGTGTCCTTTAACTAGGAACACCGACACTACTGTAGGAACCAAGTGCCCTTTAAATAGGTCTACTCCCACTGTAGTGCCCGCGAATAATCCAAAACCTAAGAAAGTTGGAACAGTAAAACCTGTTAGTGCTAAAACTCACATTAGAAAACGCAGGAAATCTAAGGGTCACAAACCTGTTAGCAATTCTGATAATATTTTATCTGTATCTGCTAACACTCCGGAACCAATAGTTTCCAATGCATTGTCTACTGTTGTTGTTGAAAACAGGTGGTCCAAATTGTTCTCTGGTATTTAGACTCTGGTTGCTCCAAGCATATGACCGGAGATCGCTCTCAGCTCAGAAATTTTGTCAGCAAGTCTCTTGGTACGGTTAGATTTGGAAATGATCATATTGCAAAGATAATGGGATACGGTGAATATCATAGTGGGAATGTTATTATTTCAAGAGTGTATTATGTGGAAGGTCTCGGTCACAACTTATTTTCTGTGGGACAATTTTGTGATGCAAACTTAGAAGTTGCTTTTCGAGAGCATACCTGCTTCATTCGTAATTTGGAAGAGGTTGATTTATTGAAAGGTACTCGAGGGAATAATTTGTATACTTTGTCTCTACAAGACATGATGGCCGCTTCTCCCGTATGCCTTGTCTCCAAAGCATCAAAGACTAAGTCATGGTTATGGCATCGACGGTTATCTCATCTTAACTTTGACGCCATTAATCATTTGGCGAAAAACGAACTTGTTCGTGGTCTTCCTAAACTTTCATTTCACAAGGATCATTTGTGTTCCGCGTGTACAATGGGGAAAGCACTAAGAAATCATACAAACCCAAGACAGAAGACACCAACCAAGAGAAACTTTATTTGTTGCATATGGATCTTTGTGGGCCAATGCGTGTTGAAAGTCTTAGTGGCAAAAAGTACATCCTCGTAATTGTCGATGATTACTCTTGGTTTACATGGGTGAAATTTCTTACAACAAAAAATGAGGCACCTAAATTCATCATCGGATTTCTCAAGATGATTCAAGTGCGTCTCAACACTACTGTCCGACGCATTCATACAGATAATGGAACCGAATTTGTGAATCAAATCTTGCGTGATTATTATGAAGAAGTTGGCATATCTCATGAAACATCCGTTGCACGCACTCCACAACAAAATGGTGTCGTTGAAAGGCGAAATCGCACACTTATGGAAGCTGCTCGAACGATGTTAATTTACGCAAAGGATCCATTGTTTTTATGGGCAGAAGCAGTATCTACATTAGTGTACACCCAAAACCGGTCACTAATTCGTAAACGCCATGGTAAAACACCTTATGAGCTTCTCCATGGAAAAGTACCAGATTTATCATATCTTAATGTATTTGGTTCTCTTTGCTATCCAAATAATGATGGTGACAATTTGGGAAAACTTCAACCAAAGGCTGATATTGGTATTTTCATTGGTTACGCACCCGCAAAGAAGGCATACCAAATCTACAACCGTAACTCTCGCAAGATCCTCGAAACTATGAATGTTGATTTTGATGAGCTGACAACAATGGCTTCTGAGCAAAGCAGCTCTGAACCCGCACTTCATGAAATGGGACCCAGTAATATTAGTTCTGGTCTTGTCCCAGACAACCCTACTTCATCATCATTTACACCACCTTCTAGTAATGAATGGGATACATTGTTTCAACCGTTCTTTGATGAATTATTTACTCCTCCAAGTATTGTTGCTCCAGAACCTGAGGTAATAGCTCTGGTAACCGAAGTTGTCGCTCCAGCAACCGAAGCACAATCAGATACGTCTGCACCTACAATTGGTCTAGATATACCTTCCACGAGTAATTCTCAACCAACACATGTTTCAACTACTCATGTCATGTCTATTGACGATGAAGAGGATGATGATGATCACGATTTGAAATTCGCTCAAATGCGTGAACTTCCATTCTTTGGTATACCAATTCCCGACCTTAATCAAGCCGGGTCGTCCACCTCAGAGGAAGCTCCTTCTACAGTCTACTCCAATCCACGGATTCGTGAACATGACAGCAAGTGGACAAAGGATCATCCTATAGATTCTATTATTGGTGACCCTAATCGTCCGGTATCCACACGCAGTCAGCTACAAGAAAATGCAATGTTTTGTCATTTTGATGCTTTTCTCACTGAAGTTGAACCTAAGACATGGCAACAAGCTTTTACTCAATCCTGTTGGATAGAAGCTATGCAAGAAGAACTTAACGAATTCATACGTCTTGAAGTTTGGGAACTTGTCCCATGCCCGGATCAAGTGCAGTTACTCACTTTGAAATGGGTTTATAAGGTGAAACTCGACGAGTTAGGCGGAATATTGAAGAACAAAGCTAGACTAGTAGCTCGTGGATACAAGCAATTATTGGGCATCGACTTTATGGAATCCTTTGCACCTGTTGCCCGTTTGGAAGCTATTAGACTATTCCTCGCTTATGCAGCCCACATGAATATGATCGTCTATCAGATGGATGTGAAGACGGCATTTCTGAATGGTGAAATCAAGGAAGAGGTCTATGTTCAACAGCCGGATGGTTTTGTGAATCCTAAATATCCTAATCATGTGTACAAGCTTAAGAAGGCTCTCTATGGGTTGAAGCAAGCTCCACGTGCATGGTATGATCTATTATCACAATTCCTCATTACGCAAGGCTTCGCTAAAGGCAAGGTGGATCCCACGCTGTTCATTCAGAAACGAGGTAAAGATATGATTATGGTACAAATATATGTTGATGATATTATATTTGCAGCCTCGACCCAAACCTTATCCGACGAATTTGGGAAACTCATGTCTTCCAAGTTTAAGATGTCAACGATGGGCAAGGTATCATTCTTCTTAGGTCCTCAGATATGTCAGAGTCCCAGAGGCATCTTTATCAATCAATCCAAGTATGCCCTTGAATCGCTTAAGAAATATAAGATGGAATCTCGCGACCCCGTGGATACTCCAATGGTGGACGAACTAAGCTTGATGCAGATCCACATGGAGTTGCCGTTGATCCGACACTTTATCATGGAATGATCGGTACCCTTCTGTATATCACAGCTAGTCGACCTGATCTTCAGTTTGCCATATGTATGTGTGCTCGGTATCAAACTCGACCTACTGAGTTACACTTGGCTACTGTGAAACGGATCTTTCGATATCTTAAAGGAACCATTAATCGGGGACTTTGGTATTCGAATGACTTTTCGATTGCACTTATGGCATATGCAGATGCGGATCACGCGGGTTGTCAAGATACAAGGCGTAGCACGAGTGGAACTTTGCAACTACTAGGAGATCGACTAATCAGTTGGGCATCGAAAAGGCAGAAAAGCGCTGCAATTTCAAGTACGAAAGCAGAATACATAGCTATGTCCGGTTGCTGTGCTCAAATTCTTTGGATGAGATCGCAATTAACCGACTATGGTCTAGGTTTCAACAAAATTCCGATGTACTGCGACAACAAGAGTGCAATTGCCTTATGCTGCAACAACGTTCAATTCTCCCGGTCGAAGCACATTGACATTTGCAACCACTTCATCAAGGAGCAAGTGGAAAATGGAGTAATAGAGCTTTACTTTGTCCGATCTGAGTATCAATTGGCGGATATTTTCATGAAGGCTTTAGATCGCGCTCGAATTGAATTTTTGGCCGACAAGCTAGGAATGAGAACCTTCTCGCCTGAGACTCTTAAGGAACTGGCAGATGAAGCGAAAGAATAGTGATGGTAAACTATTCTCTGTATCCTTGGTGATCATTGTATATATTGTTTATATTTTTATCCAAAAAAGCAAAATACAAAAATATAAAACCATATAAAATCCATAAAAATTGAAAAATTCATAAAAATCCAAAAATATTTACGGCCTTAGAAATGTTGATTAATATTGACACGGCGCCATAAATAGAGTTCGTACAAAAGTTGTAAATATTTCATAAAACATGCCTAAATGGCTTGTAGTTATTTCTGACTGCAACCCGGTTTTCATATTAAAGTCAAGTATTTCTTATGAAAGCTTTGGCTCACAACGAGAATTAATTTTCTCGGGCAAGGTTTACTTTAAAACCTTGTAAGGGATCAAGTTTACTTTATAACTTGGTCTAACACAAATCTATGTACGTTTCAGTGCATTTATTTGTTAAAACAAGAGAAGTCTTGTTTTTATGAAGCTATCATCTCTACAACCATAGCAATCTATAGTTGGTATCTACATAATCGACGATGCGACTACTCAACCGGCGACTACAGCTCTTTCAATAGAACACGGGTCAACAATTGAGGGGGAGCAATTGTCAAGCATTCAGAATCTTCGATGCCGAACGTGCCAAGTTCACAAATTGGTGTCAAGATAACAATACCAATCGTACACGTGGTGTCGAGAGATGACTTCAGACGTGACGAGGCGACCAACATATGCTGCCAAGAACCATTTGATCTTATCATATGATGTTCTCATCAATCAGGTCCAACCTTGTCAATTTTTCCTAATATGGTGAATATGTGATCATGTTACAAATCGGTATCATATCTCATACATTTGATACCATGAAGATAAAATGGACTTGCATTTTTCTTCCCAAAACCTTTGTTAAAACTTTACTAAATCAGTTGATATTAAAAACATCGATTGGGTTAATATTTTTAATATGGGGGAGAAAATGTGATTTAATATGGGAAATTATCAAAAATGGTTTGACTTAACGTGATGGCTCATCCCGACATATGCGAAATGTTTTCGAATATCGTGGCATATGTTAAGGGGGAGCAAAACAGATTTGCATATCAAAATGGATTTTCATGGTGACATATACTTACCCAAAACCCATTTCACGACGATGAAGATTGTGGTGACATAAGGATGGTAGGATAGGTTAAGTCCTATGATTCTTCCAGAACCGGAGGAATCTTCCCAAGGATATTCCATAGCTAGAAATAGTAGTCCTTAGGAAAGATGGAGAAAGATTGTGAATGTAGCTGAATGCCGACCAAGTACTTAAGTTAGCACTGGAACAATCACAACAAGGTGCTAGTTATGACGTATTGGTAAGCATTGAAGGGGTTGAAGAATGAAAAAGAATTGTAAAGATAAAGGGTGTAAAGAAAGAATCCCTCCTTACAACCTTAGGCAGAAACCGGGTCAATACATATACTATTGAGATCATTTTAAATGATGCTCGATATTGAAGATAAGACATCATGGACCCACTGATGCAATGCACAACCCATCCCAGCTAACTCAGATATCTCTCAAAAGGTATCTGTTTTAATCACACGGAGACAACACGTTATCTATCGATTTATTCACTCAGAATAAATTGGTATTGAAATGGTGGCACTCCTCTCCAGCCTCCGATCACTAAAATCCAAAATTCACGATCGAGTCTAGAGCCATTTGAGATCATCAAATATCTATTAGGACACACTTTCATAATTCCTTGCTTCTTCATACACTGTGAAAAGTAAGAAAGATCTTAAGAGTCCTACACAAAATCTTCATGATCTTGCCTGAACATACGAGTAATACGAAAGTATTTACAATGAAGATGGAAATCCTTCTTGAGCGAATATCAAAAAGCTCATGGTAGGTGACTTGTGCGATTCTTTATGAATCAAACTTGTGATAACTGGAAAGCAACAGTGGTTTAATTCTTAACTGAATTTAAACACGTTCCAGGCCTCTACGCAATATCTTAGTGATCTTTCCAGAACACTCAGAGTGATACCTCAGTGTTCATAGTGATGAGTGGAAATCCTTCTAGTGTTAACCTCAAACAGCACTTGGTAGGTAACTTGCAAGATTTAGTATGAATCAAGCTCGTGACAACTGGATAGCAACGATGGTGCGATTCTTTAATGAATCAAACTTGTTCCAGGAATCAGAATTGACGGCTTCAATCATGCGGATAATTTTATCCAAATGATTCACTCTTTACATTCGCAGTCAGCTTTGGACGGTCGAGTAAAGAGAACGGGTTTACCCGCGAAATCTTGTCAAGGAGATTTTTAACTAAATCTACCTGCCACAAGTACGATATTTTATATCGTCCAACGGTCTTCACCGACCGGAGGTAAAATGCTACCGAATTAGAATGAAATGTTCAAAGCCATTTTGTTCGTGTCTACTTATGTTGCGGCATTTGAAGACGGTGGCGTTGCGGAATCCGAGGAGAAGTCGTCCCCGCATGCTTATACTTTTCACACTTAATACTTCAACAAATTCAAGAAAGCCTAAAAGTTAAGTCTTCCGCTGTATCGAACTCTGAAGCTTTCAAGAATTACTAAGGTATAAGTATGTGGGACGTGAGGTTACGAAGAGGCGAATATCACAAGTGATGGATGCACGAGATCAAGGCAAGAGATTAATTCTCAAGATTGATATCAAAGATCACAATCAGCATGTTCACCTGAAAAGAAAAAGAAAAGAAAGACGAAGAATACGAGCTCAAGACAAGCATAGTATGCTAGGTTTATCTTATTATTGTAACTTAGGTAATACCCATGTTTGGAGTGACCTCCCTTAGGGGGAGATTGTTGGAAATACGTTTTACGTATTAAGAAGGATCGGTCACTCCAACAATAGTCCATGTAATAGCTCGTAGTTTAGTTACTTATCTTTATTTAACAAACAAACCAAAGCCTAGCCTACAACATGTGTAGGCCGGCCCAATTGTAAGCCCAAGCCCATGACAAGGGCTTGGGTATATAAACCCTCTCCTTTGATGGAGAGGGTAGTGTGGTTCTTCATTTTACACATAGTTGAAAAGTGTTTTTCTTTCACTTTCTCTCTCTAAGTGTGTGTGTTCTCACCATCTTTCTATCTCTAAAACATAAACAAGATTTACATATCCTACAAATTGAGAAAGGTCATACACATGAGCATTGAGCTTAATGTTGACAATGTTCACTTCATTGTTGTGAGTAGTATGTCCTTCCCATCCATAGAAATGACTTGCTCTTTTGTCTGTCATGATATGTACATGTAGCAATTACCACAAGTAGACAACTATATTTCTAAAAACTTTAGTACAAATACAATGTAAATACCTTTAGAAGCATAAAGTGGTATCTCACGAGCAGGAAGCCTCAACACTGTTGGGTAGATATGAGCATTAAACTTTGCTATCCCATTGTGCTTAAAGACAAACAGATGTAGCCTATAGTTACCCATGTTTATAAAAACCAAATTATGTCCTTCCTGGATTTTTAGGTCAACAGCGAGCCTATCCCACATGGTCCCGAATAGGGAGTTTGATCGTAAAACACTATTTGGGTCTGTTTGAATCCTCTCATGGTTTAGTTTGTACCTTGTGTGGTTGACGTACACCTTGAATCTGGTCTTCCAAATGTCTTGAAAAAAATCTCCCGGAAGGATCTGTAAAAAAAACATTTCTTTGATTCTTTCCATGAAAGGTTTTCGGTTCAACCATCATTAAACAATATCTGCATATTATATATTGTGTACCTGCCCTCCGCGCTTAAATTGTACAAGACATCTGACAACTCGGTTCCCTACAGCATGCTGATCATAACCTTTGTTTTCACATCCGCCATTTACATATCCTGTTGCGTAAAACATGTCATCCCCTTCTTTAACAAAGTGAAGCATACGCACATTATCATCCAAATTATCTTTTGCAAATTCTTCCCATTCGTCCCCATAAAAATGCAGCTTTGTTCCATCTTTTCTTATTAAGCATATGTAACGATACCTGTTGGGCCCGTTAACAAAAATGTATGGCTGGCCATTGAAGAACCTGACTTTGAATACTTTTGGTAATACCTAAAACATATATGTCTCATGTTAATCCTATGTAAAACAATTTGTTGTTAGTAAATAACTAACACGTGTTTAATGAAAACGTAACAATACGCACCAAAAAGCTTTTGTATTCTTCAGTGCACATTGGGAAAATAAATTCATCATCCATGATAGTCTGAAACAAATTAAATAGCAGAACATATGATTAAATTTTTTTATAAGGCATGTACTATAACCGCGTTAAACACTTTTCCTCACTGAATCATATGTAATACTTTTAGTTAGTTTTATTTACTTTCTAAATGGAAACTGGCTAATAATGGTGATAGACTCAATCGAATCTTTCTGATTCATACAGATAATGTACACTATGTAAAACTATATATTCTGATTTACCAAACTTTAAAGGACATACCATATGACATGATATGGTATTTTCTACGCATCATTATCTTTATTATCAGTTCACTTTTTTACGGTTTAAAACACAATGGCAAATATTTAGACAGACAAGCTATGATCTATGTTGCAATCAATAAAATAGATTAATCCATTCAAAAAGTTTTTCAGGTTTGTAACCTGAATATCAGCTACTATGATTAATATAACTTTCAGTTCAGCATTATCCACTTTAAATTGGACTTACTGTACGGATCAAAAACACATGCAGATCATGAAAAAATGGAAAACTAATTAGAAAACTTGATAATAAAACTATTAACATCTTGATTTAAAGTGACATAAACAATAGTCCAACCAATGATCCGTTCGAATAACTGCTGCATTACTATGTAGATGAATCATATTATCTGCTAATGTTAATCAAAAAGGGATGACCTATATCTTGGGGGTACTGTTAACTTATAATAGTACAATTTTTATCACTAATAACAGATCATACAATAAATAACATTAAATCTCTTTACAAGCCTCTAAGAACATAAAAATTAAATTTATTGCACTGGTTAGTTATATTAGATGATGCATGCGTTTAAAGATGATCAATTGATAATGAAAATTAATTGAAAATAGTAATGACTTTACCTTGAGTTGTAGATAAATCTCACCAACAATCGTTCACCACTGATCTTTAATGTTTCTGATATGCGTTTTGGGTTTCTAACTTTTTTGATAATTTTGATATGGATGGAGTGTTTTGGTAAGTATCATAATTATTATGGGTATACGTTTCCTACCTATAGCCTATATTTTTTTTATTTAATCAAATTAGATAATTAATAAAATACATCATTTATTTGGTAAATATTATTAATGTTCAATGACAAGTTTAAACAAGATACATATGTTTGTTGCATGCATTACGTAATTCATATGTTTTGTATAGTTTTTTTGCATGCATTATGGAATGTGTATGTTTTTTTTTCTCATAATCATGAATTATTTTGTTGATTTTGTTGTCATCTAAAAGCATTGTTTGTACAAAAAATGCTTATTACATTCAACTACAGAATTATTTTTATTAAAAATACATTTATTTTGAAGATAAATTACATTTTTAATAAAATTTTCCCATTCCTGTAAGACCTAATGGTTTTCACTTTAAAAAATACAGCCAAATAGTGGTACTTTCATTTCGATAATCCGCTAGTCTTCCTAACAAAAGAAGTAAAAGATGTTTTAGTTACTGCAACAGACTTCATTACAAGAGTTTCCGCCCTAAAAAACTATTTCTTACAATCAAAAGCCTTATACCACATCATTTAAGGTATTAATGTGTCTGTGATAAGTCCTTATTATATTTTTCATATAATTTTTATCTATCATTATTTTTATATTATGTTAGTTTAATTGTTTTTATTGTAGGATTTTATACTCTGAATATGAAGGATTCGGGAGAAAACAAGTCGTCAAGCACCGACAATAAAGTTGTTATTGATCTACCCGATGATGATGATGATGATGATGATGTTAGTTTTACAATCTAATTATCATAGCATTTAGATTAAATAATTATACATATTATATACCTTAATACATAGCAACTTTTTAACTATATATATTTTTTTCAGCCCTTCAAGGATATCAGTGATGATGTTTGTGTTAAGATCATCTATGACATATGATTTAAGCAAAATCTTTATACATATGTTTAAACTTAGATGTCTAATTTATTATTTGTTGAGAATACAATTTTGTAGCCCTACAAAGATATGAGTGAAAATGCCGTTGGTCAAACTGGTGAGATGATGAAGTTATTCAACTTGTTGATTCTGACGATGAAGATGTTGTTGTTCCACTACATAAAGAGAACAAAAACGTTGATAACGAAAAAAATGAACAAAAAGTAACAACTCATTGCTTTCGTTGATTATGTATATATAAATAATATTTTTTTTCAATATTTTTTTCATGTTGCATTTTTAGGATAATAATGAGGACGAATGTCTTTCATTTACCCGTTCAACAAAAAAGCAAGGAGTTTACCGTCTACATCGGAACCTTTACATCTTATTGACGAAACCACGGATGAGGAAATTCCTAACAGCGACACCGTTATTAACATGACACAATCGGAACCTATTAATCTTATTGACGAAACCACGGATGAGGAAATTCCTAACAATGACACTGTTATTAACATGACACAAGGTGTTGTTAACGATGCCCTTAATGAAGCAACTGATGACGAAAATGGCACTGATTTAGAAGTTTCAGATGATTTTACTGAAGAGTCTCCAGAGAAAACTACGGATGATGTAGATTTTATTGATGACGAATGTGCAACAAAGGATGATACTGATGAAGAATATGATCCAAATAACGATGTTTCGGATGATGAAGATTAAAAAATTGCGGGTAACGATGCAAGTGATGATAAGTATGATCCCAATAATGATAGTACGGACGATGAAGATGACGGTAATTGAAATATGGCAAAAACAGGTTTAGTACGGTTTTTCGTTTAGTAAGTATATGTTTTATTTTTATGTTTCGTTTTACCATAATTTTTTTCCGTTTATGTTCTTTTAAGCTATTAAGCTATAAATAAACATTGTTTTATCGTTTTTGTTAATCATTTAATTATATGTTGTTTAACAGTTTTTAGCTTAAAGAGTGATTAGAATTGTGTCATTCATGACATTTGTATTTTTTTGTATGACTAAAAGTGTAAATAAGGGGCCTAAACACTATTATATATACAACATTTGTTAATCCCATAAAACACACACAAAAAATGTATTCGTCCATGAAACCCTAAACCTCATTCAATATTCATTCAGTAATTTCATAAACCTCAAAATCATAACACATAATAATCATTGCTAATTTGAAACCTGAAATCGTTCAAGATTCGTCCAAACCAAAAACTGACGAACCAAATGAAGAACAACAACAGAAATAGAAGGATGAGCAAGGAGATGTCAATGGCAGTACAAGCATTGGTGTGGCTCAACAACACGCACAAAAAATTAATCAAAAGGTTGATGATGCGATTTCGTTCATTTTTTCTGTCTTAGAAAAAGTAGAATCCACCAAAATTGGTATAGTTACAATTCTAAACAGTTTCATTATAGTTTTGTATAACCAGTTTGTATGTTCATCACAAATGTTTTTTTGTTACAACTGATTTGGACACCTCTGTTATGGTTGACTGGCTAAAACTTAATGTTGGGGATCATAATGATTACAAAGAGGTTATAAACTGCGTGCGTGCGAGGTTTCTTATGGTCAATGCCATGATTTAGGAATTTCGTGCAATTGGACTTGAGTTAGATGATGACTTCTATATTGACATCAACTGCTTTCGTGATGATTAAACATACATGGTGGAACTATGGTTATCAAAAAATGTTTGTCTTTATTTTTTTTAGTAATAAATTTTATGTTTTAATAATTGTTAATAAAATCTTTCATCAATTGTATTTGATTTGAATTAAAATTAGTGTTGATCTGTTATTAATTGTGCCATTTCAGTTACACTATTTTTAGTAATGACCATAAATGTGACTTCTACAAATAAATCATCTGATTTATGAGTAATAACTAAGAATCCCTAAAATCATGCATATTAAAATGTAACATTTATAAATATTGTTTGTTTTGTGTTGTATGCAACAACACACATTCAGGAACACAAAAAAGTTCTCCACGTCTGTACTAATCCATTAAGATGGATGATAACAAACAAATCGAATCAAGAAAGCGTAAATAAAAGTTGTTGTGAATCAAAACACGTAGCATTCAAATGAAAACTCTTATTTCAATGTCAACATGAGCCGTCAACATTCAAATCAAACAGTTCTTACAACAAAAAAAAGTACATCGGCTCCAAAAAGAAGAGTATCACTTGTTGAGATACTAATTGCATGTTGGTTGTTAACATTAAATAATTGATTCGTTTTTTGCATGTTAATCAATATATTGATTTGTTTGTTCTTATTTTATTAGATGATACACTTGATAGAGGTGTTCCAAAATACAACACTGCTCTCACAAGACAAATCAATATTACAGGTTTATGAAACTGTCCTTTAAAATACTTTATGCTAAGTAGTTATCATTATAGTTAGAATGATCTACAGATGTATGAAAAATATGCATTCTAATTATTTGGTTTGAACAGTAATAGGTTCTTCTACGCAAACTGAGAAACAAACAAGGCTTCCTTTATCAGACGTTAGTAACTGTAAGTTAACCTGTCGTTGTGTAAAGTATTTAACTTTATGTTATGTTAATACACGACTGGCGTTGGTTTAACAAAATAATGACATACAAACCTCTTGCAATGAAATGAAGTAAAAGGTTTTTGGAATAAATAAGAACACATTTGTAACTCAATTATCACCATCATTGTGCAATGTTCCTCCTTTTAGGAAAACAGGGTTGACAATATCTGAATCACATACAGGTTACGTGCATACAGCTCTTAGTCGTATATTTGTCTTTGTGTTTCCTTACATGAGCATTGGTTAGACTAAACTTATTATATGTTTATGAATAGGTTCTTCAACACAACATACAATCTCCCAACAAGCAAGCAATAATCGGCAACTACTTTCTGGCTTTGGTAATTATAACCTCCGTATCCTTAAAAAGGCATCTTTAGTTGTATTACCACAATGGTATTTTTTAAAGTAAGCATAACACATCTGTTTATTTATCATGTGACAGATTTCTCACAAAATATAACCTCCATGCCAAGTCTATCACCATTATTTCATAATGACCCTGTACGATTTAGACAAACATTACTTCAAACTAATCAATCACAATCAGGTGTGTTATTTACTTACCTTAGTATCAAGTTTTGTTGGTTAACATGACTATGTATTATGTTTTACATTTGATCTATTATAAATTATGTTATATTATGTTAGGTTTAAATCAGCAATCTGTTACAAATAATGGCAAAAATAGTGCTAATGCAAATGTTAAGACACCAAAAAGTGCATTGCGTCTGTGCAAGATAAAAAAACAAACATTGTGACACCAGTGGTTGGTAGAGGTAGACCTAGGAAAACACCAAAGGTTACTACGCCTCCTTTGTCGCATGATATTATTACTAATCCAGCAGCTGGAAACTTAACCGGTAATGTTACATATAGTTCCATACACTATTGATATGTTTGTAAAATGTATACAATATATTTGGAAAGTTAATCTATTTCTTTTTGCAGTGTCCCAAAGTCCAATACTTACCAGCACCAACATCAATAGTAATCGTTTAATAAGCCCTACAAATAGTCCGGTGTCACGCGGTATACAAGTTTTAACATGTTCATCAACACGTGTCCCACAATCTCAGTTGAGTGATGTTACGAATGGTAAGAACTTTATGCATTTCATGTATAAATTAGTTAAACATCGTTTACAGAAAAATACATTTATAAAGATATTTAATAATTGTTTCAGTAACGATGAAACAACCCAAATTGGTCGAGGTAGACTAAGAAAGACAGTGAATACTACTACGACTCCTGCTGCGTATGGTATTACCAAGGATTCATCAGGTGCAGGTTCATCAACACGTGTCCGACAATCCCCCTTGAGTGATGTAACAAACGGTAACAACTTTGTACATTTCAATGTTAGCATAGGTTTATTACATTATTTACATTTGTCTGTTTGTAAATACATGTACCAGTGACTACAACTTTATACATTTCAATGTTTGTGTATAAAGAGGACAATCACTTTCTAAAGCCGGCCTCTACTTACCACGTCCAGCTTTTACTCATGGTAAACTATATGTAGCTGTGTTTCGATTGTAAAAAGCAAGAAAGGGTTGAAGGTTGTTGCATGTGACACAGACGAGAATGCATGTAAAACAACTACAGATGTTGTATACAAGGAAGTGTTACATGGTCTTTGACGAAGTTTATAATGGTATTGTAATCTATTTTTTTTACATAAATTTTAAGTCTTACTTAAAGTTCGCGTATCCATTTGTAATCATTTTAATTTTAAACTTTCAGGTGTTAACGACATGGTCAGTTTCTTTTCAATCAATTAGGACTCACATATGTCATATGTTAAGACCATAGCGGATCAAAGGCTTTTTTTTAATTGTAACAAACTTTAATATAGCCACGAATGCTACATGTTCTTTCTTTTATTGTCCTCATCTATTACAAGAACCCGTTTCATATTTATAAATATAAACATCCGTTAATTATCTTTTACGAAAATCACTCTTTAAATTAGTCCCGGCATTAGACGGGTCTTTAAGCTAGTATCTAATAAAAAAATATTTTTAAATGACATGACTTCCTTTTCTAATGTCATAAAGTTGACCTCATATATGCACCTCCTTAACGGCATCCGTATTTTTCTATATCATATTCTTAACTGCTATCATACTATCATACCAATTAATATGGATTCTATCTGTTTATCCATATTATTCCATCAAACAAAATGATTGAAATTACTTGTAATATGTTTAATATCATACAAATATCTAATTAGTCATACAAAATGATGCTAGTTTAATAAATCTTTCTATCTGTTTATACATATACTACCTTAATTCAAATTACCAATAATTGAAATTACTTGTACCAACAACAACAGACATTCTTCCATCGGGCAATTCATTTTTTATACATGATTTGGGGCTTTATCATGATGATTCATGTAAGGGGTTTCTATGATGATTCACTTTATAGGTTTTGTTTATTTATAACTTCATTTTTAATTTGTATGATTTTGTGATTTTAATTTTTTTTTGTTTTGTCACGATACTTCATATTAGGGTGTATGTTATAGTGATTCATTTTAGGTGTTTTTACAATTTTAATCTTAATATTAAGGTTTGGTTAATTTGTGTGATTACGGGGTTTTTTATCATGATGATTTTATTAGGGATTGTGTTATTATGATTCATTTGAAAGGTTTTGTTAATTTAAATCTTTATATTAGAGTTGTGTTAATAGGTGAACATAAAGTCTAGGTATGTATATATTAAGGCCATATAATCGTTCCCGTGCAGTTAAGGTACCTAAGATTGTTGTGTTTGATCCGAAGTGGGATTGTTGTGTTTGATCCCAAGTAATACTCGGCCTGCAGCTACAGTTAAAGATGTATAAGAGATTATTTTTCATTTGATTAATTAGCGCTTGAGCTTATGTTTATTCTGTTTAAGGTCATGTATCCTGTGCTTTTTAGGATACTCGGTGATGAAGCAAAATGTTGGTTAGATACTACTTACTTGTCGGAACCTGGTAACAATCTGGACATGAATTTGTAAGTAGAAATTGTTGCTTTAAAAAGGTGTTATAGTCAAAGATGCCAAGGACTGCATTCGCTGTAGTAACGTAAGCTTACAGATTTTTGTCGTCCTGATCCATATGTGTTAACCAGTTTTAATCCCGTGTCGCCATCTGATAATAAAAGGAAATATCAAATGCAAATAAGCTGTCAATTCCTCTTAGCTATAAGACTATAAGCTAATGTAAAAACTAATATGTGGTTTCTTAACCATGCTCAAGCAAGAGCAAAGGATTGTGATGACAAATAGCTTTAGTCATGTCCTGATTTAAGAATGAGTTCTATACTTTGTTACCATATTGGAATACACTACTATGAAAATTCGTGATACGTTTTAGCCGATATCATTAAAAGTAAACATTATGATCGGTGTATACTATCATGTACTGACATGTGGGTTCTGCATGGATATTCAAGACATAGATTAAACATACCTTATAAGCCAAAAGTTAATTTTAATATCATTATTATTTGGTCATGTTACTATTTGATACATGAAATCATCATGATGCTCCACTAAGGGGTTAGCAATTTTTATGAATTGAAAGGCTTTGGGATGCCTTTAACATCGCTTATCTATCTGAAAATCGTAAGTTAGTTTTGGCTATGTAGTATTGATTATGTTATGCGCCTAACGTTAATGTATATGCTTTTTCCTTATGATATATGATGTTTGCATGCTTATTTTTATGCTACTTTAAGTACATCTATTACTAATTTTACTTTTCTTACAACAACTCAGTTTACATCATACTAATAAGGAGTATACATGCCTACACCTTCAAACTAAACTAGGAATACAGAGACAACAACATTTTGTGTGTTTAGAGTTTAGACACATGATTTCTCAATTGATTACTATTTTTGTTAGTTTTTAAGAAAGGTTTTAAAATGTTGTTCAACTTCTTTGTTATAAAATTTATGTAGGAGTGATATGATGCCTAGCATACTAATTTGGTATTAATGGCACCATGGTCTCCAAATGCTTATTGATTGTTATAAACTTAAGACAGTAAAACTGCCATATACCTGGAGTGGCGGCATGGATGTGAAGTGATTTTCTTGTAATGATATATTGAAAGTTATGGGCTAGATGTCTGCTTATGGCTGGTTAGCTGTCTTAGAGAAATGTAAAAATCAAAGTTGCTATCTTCTGAGTTGTCACATGTGGCTCCAAACTAACTCTCACCGCATGATATAACTGTGATTGTGGTTCTTGCAATGAGAGTTAGTGATAGGCAAGCCCTGGAACACCTAATTAGTGCACCAGACTCGCACCCACCAGAATCGAGCCAAAATACAATCCCAGTGACTCGGGTCAGAATCAACAGAAATGGATAAGCTTGGTTCAGTTAACTTGATGGCACTAGTTATTTTCCCCACGTTTTTATTTCACAACTATTTTACTTCTGATTTATTTATGTTTATTTCTTTTAGTTAAGCAGTAAGTTTTTTAATTCCAAAAGTGTAGGAGAATGTGGGGTAGCAGTTTCTTTTATTTCCTCTTTGTTATAAACTGCAAACACATGAATGGAAAGGCAGTTGAAAATTTCCTAATTTTATTCTCTGCGTGTGAGAGTATTTCTTCCATTGCTATCCTAGTTTTGGCAACATTAGGAGGTTATCTTGGAAACTAATTTAAATTAGGGTGGTGTGTCTGTAGCGTAAGTTCAAGTTAGATTGCTCAACGGGATATTCGAGTGGTGTGACTGTAACTCGAAAGGACCGTTGTTTTTAGAATAAGTTTTATGACGAGTTCAAAGATCCAAATCCAGAAGATTCTGGCTATCATTTGGTATCAGGAGCCATGGATACCCGAAGTGCTAGTGATTTGAAGAAAACTATTGAGAAACTTGAGGCTGAGAAGAAGACCATGGCCGAACAGTTAAAGGCTCTACAAGAACAAATTCTTGAACTCTCAGTTAACAGCCGAGATGAAGATGAAACTGAAACCGGTGGATCAGGAGTCAACCAAAAGGGATCTGGAACATGGCATCCCAATGACACTAAGGTTGAAATTCCAGAGTCTGATGGAAAGCTTGACCCAGACGAGTTTGTAGAATGGTTGAGGAGGGTGGAGTGTGCCTTCGACTACAAATAAACGACTGATGAACACAAAGTAAAAATTGTGGCCATGAAGTTGAGGAAGTATGCGTCAACTTGGTAGGCCAACACGTGTACTAAACGTGAACGTCTAGGAAAGAAGAAGGTAAAGGATAGGCAAAAAAATGAAGCGTTTAATGAAGCAAAAGTTCCTGCCCTCATATTACATTCACGCAAATTTTTCTCAATTACATCATCTCAAGCAGAATCAACGTCCCGCAGAAGAATATTCTCGAGAATTCGAGTATTTACTTATGAAGTATGATCTGCCCGAGGATGATCCACAGACTTTGGTTCGGTATTTGGGTGGATTAGATACTCGTGTTGCTAATATTGTGGAGTTGTACCCTTACTCATCCCTAGATGACTTAACCCTGTTGGCTCACAAGGTAGATACCCAACAACGAATCAAATGAAAGTTTGAAGCAGGACTAACTTTTACTAAACCCACAACCCAAACCAAAACATTACCCACCAACGAAACTCACACTATACCTGAAAATTATTCGACCCAAACCCGTTCCCCGCGAAGGTGTTTTCGATGCCAAGGGTTAGGGCATATTGCTTCCGAGTGTCCAAACAAAAGGATGATCACTTTGGCTGAGTACGAAGGGGTAGATAATTCTTTTACAATTGACACGACAGTGGATTCGGTTGTGGATGTTGAATCCGTTATCGAGGAAGTTGTTGGACCTAATGAGGGGGCATGTCTTGTTGTCCGACGAGCTCTCAGCAACACTCTTGATCACGGTGGGAGCCTGCAACGTGAGGCCATTTTTCACACGAGGTGTACCATTGCGCAAAAGGTTTGTTATGTGATAATTGACGGAGGTAGTTGTACCAATGTCGCCTCCAAAACAATGGTTTCTAATCTGAATATACCTACTGAATCCCACCCATCACCCTACGTCATTCATTGGTTGAACCAAGGAAAAGGTATACTCGTATCCCACCGAGTTTTACTATCCTTCAGTATTGGTAGAACGTATTCAGATAAAATTTGGTGTGATGTCAACCCTATGGATGCTTGTCATGTATTGCTTGGGCGTCCTTGGCAATTTGATCGACGAGTGATAAACGATGGCTACTCGCACACCTATTCTTTCATTCATAATAATTGAAAGATAGTCCTCACTCCAATTTCTCTAACCAAATCACCCTCAACACCCACATCGTCTTTGAGCATACATTTAAAATCTGAACAACATGAGTTCCACCCTGCTAGAGAGTTTATTTTGTTGGGGCTTGATGAAGAGGCGAGACCACCCCAACCAGCCACACACCCACTTGACCTTGTTGTTCTTGATACAAGCTCCAAATTTGGCAAAGACGCAAGTGACTTAGCAGCAGAATTTAAAACCATCCATCAGAAAGGTCATGAGAGAATCACCAAGAATAACGATCTTATTAAGTATCGTCGGGGCAAGGGGCGTAAACATATACTCTTCAAGCCAGGTGACTTGGTATGGTTGCACATGGGAAAGGAAAGATTCCCTGCTAAGCGGCAATCTAAATTGAGCTCTAGATCGGATGGTCCGTTCAAGATTTTGGAAAAGGTGAATGATAACGTCTACAAGATCACCTAGCGGATCTTCAACCATATTTTGATCCAGTAGAACCCCTTCCAAGTTTGAGGACAAACTCTTCCGATGAAGGGGAGGATGATAGGCAAGCCCTGGAACACCTAATTAGTACACCAGACTCGAACCCACCAGAATCAAGCCAAAATACAATCCCAGTGACTCGGGTCAGAATCAACAGAAATGGATCAACTTGGTTTTGTTGACTTGATGGCGCTGGTTATTTTCCCTATGTTTTTATTTCACATCTATTTTAGTTCTGATTTATTTATGTTTATTTCTTTTAGTTAAGCAGTAAGTTTTTTTAATTCCAAAAGTGTAGGAGAATGTGGGGAAGCAGTTTCTTTTATTTCCTCTTTGTTATAAACTGCAAACACATGAATGGAAAGGCAGTTGAAAATTTCCTAATTTTATTCTCTGTGTGTGAGAGTATTTCTTCCATTGCTATCCTAGTTTTGGCAACATTAGGAGGTGATCTTAGAAACTAATTTGAATCAGCATGGTGTGTCTGTAGTGTAAGTTCAAGTTAGATTGCCCAACGAGATATTCGAGTGGTGTGACTGTAACTCGAAAGGACCGTTGTTTTTAGTATAAGTTTTGTGACGGGTTCAAAGATCCAAATCCAGAAGATTCTGGCTATGAGTTGGTTTGGAGCCACAGGTGACAGCCAAAAGATAGCAGCTTTGGCTCAACACAGGGCACTGAAAAAGGACACACCTTTCTCAGCATCAGCTCAAGAAGCTGAATTTCGTTACTATGGTGGGAAGCTTGATGATATTCCTTTTGTTGTAGCCCATTCATAGTAATCAAATATGTAAGCTTCTTTATTCGTCTCTCCTCTCACAAACACACACACACAGATGCTATGCACACATCATATATAGTTTGATAACATGAACTTTATGTTCCTACAAGACCTACCTGATTCTAAAATCTCATACATTTGTAGTAGATAATATGTATTGGAATTTTGAATAGTAGTTAACCATTAACTATGAGTACGCAGCGGAATAGATCTAGTATAACATACATGATTAAGCACATAAGAAAAACAATTTAAAACCAAACTTAAATTAATTGAATAAATCATTTAACACGTCTTGATCTTGATCTTGAACTTTAATGATTAAATTACCGTCTCCATCGTTTGCTCACACGACACGTCAAACGAACATCACTACGATTCTAGTAGTAACTTCACTCTTCAAACAACAAGTGTATACATCTTGTAACTAGAAACCCTAGATCCAAAACCCTAATTAAGGATTACGTAAGGATCGGTTTATAGAACGTTACAAGATTGATTACCCAAAATCACATAAACCCTAATTAGGGTTTATATCTAGTCGAACCACAAGGGAGAACTAAAACCTAGATTTAGAGATCTAAGGTTTAGTTATAAATCTTAAGACTTTATAAGAAAATCACCAAAAAATGATTGATCTTATAAATGTTAAACCTTTAATGTGATTTTAGGTTAAAGGAAAAGTTTGTATGGTTTTGGTGTGTGTGGTGGGTCGATCGGACGCAACAAGGAGGCAAGGGAGAGACAAAAATTATGAGGAGTATGGGATTGTATTTATACTAATCTCCACCTCCTCAAATTACTTGTTCCCCACTCCAAGAAAACCAGTTAAGGAAAAGATTTCCTTAATCAAATATTCTTGAATATTAACATACCAAAAACCAATAACCAAAATCTTCTAGAACCCCCTATACATAAAAATCGGCCGATTGGCCTTAGGGGTTTCTAGAAGTCGTTTTCCTTCCGAATTTAAATAACGCACTCGTATTAAATTAATTAAATCCCGTTAATTAATTTAACCACCGTTAATTAAATAATAAGTGAAGTTTTTATTAAACGTTTAATTATAAATAATAAAACGTATAATAAAAGTGTGTTCTCCGCATTGAGTGTGTGCCCCCGATAGGCTCACGTATTTCCGATGGCTAAACGATCGCATATCCCAACAGCTCTCACTTGTGAGAGTTTAGACATACAACGTCCATAATAAAATATCTAGCAATACTTTATTATAATCGGAAATGACTGAGGTATAGTTTCAAGAATAATATCTCAAAAGTATTAATGGTATACGATTATGTGACTTGCTAATAATCATCCCTTTGTTACTAGTACCATTTAAACCATGGATATGGATCCTAACTCATTCCATGAAGTTTAAATTTTAGTTTCTTGTTATAGAATTTAATTCAGACATACCAAATGTAAATAAGTATCATCTTGATTTACTCTTTTGGTACGGCCACACAATTATCTGATTAATTATGGAGAGGGCCCAGTGGTACTAATCTGCACTATATCAAGTGGAGGAACAAATTCTATATTGACTGCAAGTGTCTGTGGATGCTGCTTCACAACACGTCCAATTAAAGTCTTTATAACTAGGTATGGCGAACTAGCGTTGGACATAGAATCAAGAAATGATATTCACACATGCACAAACTTGTTTGCATCTCAAGTCTAAGGATGATGAATTAATCACCATTTTCGAAATCTTACTCATGACAAAGATCCAAAACTAACGATTCGAAAGTTCGGGGTGTCCAATATGCATCCCTTAAGAATAACACATGAGTTTGGCGGGAACCGTCCACATATTCAACGAATATAACCAACACTCACATTTGCCTTAATGTAGACAATATTTCTATATTGCTAACCGACAATGGACATATTTAGAATAATCAAATATTCAAGGATTTAAACATACAAATATAGGACAACAATAATTATATGAATGAATAACAAATACCAACTATCTTTATTCATCAGAAAGTAATAATTGTCTTACCATCCCAATTATCCAAATACTAAAATAGATATGCATGAAACTAATTTAGCAAGTTGAAGTCAAATGTTTCCAACATTCTCAACTATTCTTTAAAAAGAAAGCTAAATAGTTATCTAAGTAAAGTTTCCGAATACTTGTTTCAAATTTCTTAATTGTGAAAGATTTGGAAAACAAGATGAGTGTCTTTTCTTACATGCTCATACTATTGCAGGTTTCATAGTAGAGGATATCGTCAATCCTTGTATAAGGTATTTAACATCAATGATATACTGACAGTCATCTTTACAGTTTCTTAAAATGTAAATTATTCTTATTCCTTAATGTGTAATGCAACAATGCTCATTGTGAGCACATCTAGTTTAGCGGATTTATCATAAATGATAACATCTCACTTTACTAGATTGATTATCCTCTAGCATCAGTGTACACATACATCACTATGCTTTATAATTCGTAAACATTTGTTTTAACAACAATCTAAATACTCTCAATTAGATGTTGTTTTTGTCATCTCACTTTGCTCTTGTACAGAAATGACAACAAGTCATATACACAATATAATATTTATACATAATGAATCCTTAGTTAAAAACATAAGATTTCTATTCATGTACAACATTATGTCTAGTGAAATATATCATTCAAGACTTGCTTCAATGATGTATTGCCTTGTGTTGGACTCAATTACCGCATATGTTTATATCAAATAACATTTATTCCAAAGTCATTTGTTTTATTCCATAAATTCTCAAATGAAGTTTCATTCCAATCTTAAGGATTATCATCTAGCTTAAATGGAATGATATCTTCACTATGTTATACAACATATGAATTTAAAAAAAACATTGTGCTCCCACTCAATGTCAAGTGTAATCCAAACTATCTAAATTTAAACAAAATCATATTCAATTAAATTCTAGATTTAGTTTCTAGATGCATGATTTAATCCATACTTGGATTATTTATCTTGTATACTTAATAAAGATTTTATAGACTCATTAATCCTTTTGATTATACACCATCCTCGCTAAAAGGTAATCATAAAGGGAAACTATAAAGTTTAATTAACATATTCCATTTACATAGAAACATATATGACAATCAATTATCTTTATTTAATCAATACGTGCATAGAAGAATGATTTAATCATAGTCAATTGCTTGAGTATAATTAAAAGCTTCCTATTCTTAGCCATGCATTAATTATGTATACCATTTTGTCCTTGTGAGTCTTTCTTCAAAAGAAACTCCTTCTAACCTTATAGGTTTATAATTAGAAGAAACATCAATCAAATTTAAGAGATTGATTTTCCCAAGGACTACATCTTATCATTCATCGTTCTAAGACATTTATCAGATTCAAGATATGATAATATTCATTAGCAGTTAGTAGGTTACAAAGATCTCCTAACTTATATTCCTCAGCAATGATATTAAAATATCAATCAAGTGATGAGGTATCTTTGTAGATTTATGAATGAGAGTAACATTTACTTTGGTTTGACATTTTCATGCTCAACCAAAATATGACATCAACAAGTGGATTTTGAAGGTGATGTATTTTGCTCTTGAATATCTTCAAGATTTGTTATAACTCCCACTTACTTTTGTAAGTAGATATCATTCTCTAAATACTAAGTATTTAAGCAACAATAAATTGTTCTTAATAGAGAGACTATAAAACACATTTTAAATTCTTATCTCAAGTTTGTTAATACTATACTTCAAAAGATATTAACAAATTAAAGAACTTTAAATCAAGACGTACTGGGATTTCTCCCAAGAACCCTAATTAGGGTTTGTAGTATAAACTCTAATTCTTGCATCACTTTTAAACAATAACCTTCGAAAAGGTTTGTGTTACGTCAAGCTAGGAGGAACACCAAAACTACAACCGTCAAGCACGGAGGTGTAGGAAATCGAAAAACCCCAAGAGATTTTAAGATTAGATTGGTTTGAGTGGAACAACCGAAAGTCCCTAATAAATTAGGGGTTTTCAATTTGTGGGTTGTCTTGAATACCTTCTAGGTTTGAACTATATTGAGTGTATCAATGACACACGCAATTTTCTAACCTTGATAGATCATGGAGGTAGAGTAATTAAAGTTATCATGAATCAAACTATACGAATATCGTTCGTTTCAACTCTTTAGACATACCATAATATTTTGGTATTTTATGAGTATTTGAATTGTGAGGCTACATCAGAATTCCATAGATAACTCAATACTCTTTGGATTAAATACTTGTCAATTGGATCATGTACCAAATTACAATATCAGTATTTTAAATCCAGGTGCATGTTATAATGTATATTCCTTGAACAATGCGAAAACCATGTGTTTACAAGAAGAAATAACAGTTCAAGAATTATATGTTCATGCGTTTATAAGAAAACAGAACATATCAAGTATACATTATAAGTCTTTGAATAATTCAAAGATCTTATGTTTATGTGTTAACAAGAAGACACAACTATTTACTACATACTTTATGTTATAAGTCGGTGAGTAATTCAAGGACTTAATAATTATGTGTTATCAAGAAAACATAACTATACTAACTAAAGTAATCATGAACGCAAACTCTTGAGTTCAATACTAATTTCAAGTTAATCTTTTATACTTCAAAATTATGATTATTATATCTTAACCATAGTTGTATTTACTAAACATGTAGAAAAAATGTTGAAGTAGCTTTTCATTATATCATGACATTTGAATGTAGTAGGAAAACAAACATCTTGTGTGTTTAAGTCCTAGTAGAATTATTAGCTTCCTTACCTTTTGGGCAAATGAAACTGATCATATGTTGTTCCTTGCACACACTTTACGATTTCTCCCACTTGTGTAAGGTACAACATCATATTATGAAGACAAGCAATACATCATGTGGTTGATTGTGTAAATAATATGATAATGTCATTGATATTATAAGTAGATTTAGAACCATAACTTTCGACAATGAATTGCGGATTATTATTCTATAGATAACGTTTCAGAAGGCGACACGAAAAGGCAATGTGTTATCATATAAAATAAATTGCAATTTTCCTTTAAGAAATGGTCGTTCATATTTGGAAGTGATAAATTATTTTAAAGCAAGTTCGAAATAATTTGGATGACTAAGCAAGAAAATAAATCTTGTAGCTCCCACTGAAATTGACATATTACATGGATATTATTTCAGTAATAAACTGCAACGCTCCCACTGGATTTGTCAACATAAGAGATGTTACATCACCAGTAAAGGTGAATAGCAATTTATTGACTTCCTTATCTCTGAAAAATGCCTACAAGTATACATGTACTTAGGTATTGAGAAAAGTATATGAAATTCTACTTGTGTAGATAAGGGACTAGCCGTTCATGCTTTCAATTAACTTGACTAATTAGCATGCAATTCCTCCTTTATCATCTACATAGCCACAAGGGTATTTAGCACTTTAAGAAATAACAAGAGTCCAAGAAAGATACCTAGCGAAGTGCTAGTAAATTCTTTACTCTTTGCGGTTTAAACTCATACATCGTGTCAAGTGCAAGATGTCATTTATTTTGGTAGCTATAGACTTTAGATACACAAAATACGTTATCTTTCAAAGATTTCAGAACCGGATTAGGATAATGAAATATTAAAAGTGAGTTTAAATGCAATCACTAATGATTCGATTATACTCCTATCTTTATTCTTGTCAACTAATGAGAAGATATAGGAGCAAGTCTCGCTTTTCATACCAGGAAAAGAGACTATGTTTGTATCCTATAAGAAAACATCTCGTGTTTACGAATTATGTTGCAATAACATAATTAACCGGAACATAGAAAGTTCAATTTAGTATTTTCGATAATTAAGTTCTTAAATAGAATTAACTAACCAATTAATTATTAATAAGACTGAGATCCTTACTTGCACTCCCACTTAATATTAGAGGTCCGACTGTCTAATATCAAGTAGGGCAAGAGGTAAGCGTCGAGCGTTAATTGCATTACAAGTGAAACTCTTAGAATTATGAGACGATTCATGAATTTTATTGTTGTAGAGTGTTTGAATGGGATGTTCTCACAACTCTTTCGAGTACCAATGAGCATCTCAAAACAAACTTGTTCTACACGTAATAAAGTCATGAGTATGTTTCATCTCATCTTATGCCCCGGGTTCCGAATCTGACCGGGAACTCGATTTAAGTCGTACCAATTTAAAGCATGCAATTATTGGCAAAGGTCTGACCAATGACAAAGATCGCCTTGTGTGACAATCCGTCAATTTATGGTCGATATTTTATTCTCAATATTTATTTGAAAATATTATTTTATGAACTCACTTATTCTTGGGAAGAAATTTGGATTTACATCGACTACGTCTAAACCGGAGGATTCAACGTTACGTGCTTACGTTTACATACACCGTTTTGGTGACAGTCCGACATTTCACAAAATAAATTTATCCGTGAATATTATTTTGGAGTTTTAAATTTGTGTTGGTTCATAGACTCACAAATTTACGAGAAGAGATTAGGACTTACGATTTTATTTTAACGTCCTTTACGACTAAACCGGAAACCCTAGGATTACGTATTTACGTTTTTGAACTCCGTTTTTGATGAGACAATTTTTATGGGATTCGTTTTGTGACGTTGATTCATAATTTATAAAAACGTTTTTCGTAAAACGACCCGAGGGCACGCAAATCAAGGAAACTAGAATCGAGGAGTACCCGTAAATAAATGGGGATGAGACAAGTGGGACACTTGTCCCACCCCCAAAACCGGCCAACACTTAGCTACAACACATCACATGATGTGTCAAAGTGTTAGCTTAACACTTACATGTGTAAGCTAAGCTTACAAAGTAAGCTTCCACTACATCAAAACTAGCTAACCAAAACCATTCACACATTTTCCTCACATGCAAAACCACTTCTCTCTTTCTCTTGACTCCATTTTGGCCGTCCCATATCTCACAAACAACACCCTCATTTGATCAAAATCAACCACAAAATCTCATGTTATTCATATACATGTTGATGCCCTTTTGAAGCCCTATTGATTGGTGCAAGTTATAACATCCAAGGAGGAGTATTCATGGTGTCTTGGGGCTGATTTTCCACAAGGTGATCATAAATATTGATGGTCTTGAAGATGGTTGTTGATCCCAAACTTAGATCGATTAAGCTTTGTGTATACGAGATTAG
The DNA here is from genome assembly GCA_025667525.1 of Glebionis coronaria. NCBI lineage: Eukaryota > Viridiplantae > Streptophyta > Magnoliopsida > Asterales > Asteraceae > Glebionis > Glebionis coronaria. The sequence continues at coordinate 39,893,061 of CM046879.1, forward strand.
ATCAAGTACTACACGTAGAGAAACCTTTGCTTATGAATAAAGTAACAAAGTGTTATGCGGAATTAACACTTGATCTAAAACACAATGATGTCAAACAAACTTTCACTTGTATTAGAATGATTCTTGTTGATTACAATGAAAGGGTTTAACAATCGAAAACTTATGAAAACTGATATATAACTTTAACCTAAAAGATCTTCTTTTATAGAACAAGAAGTCTTGTACAATAAGCTACGAATCAACTATTCTAGGTAAAGATCAAAACCTGTTTGCTCCTTCAAAGTAGTAAGAGCTTCAGCAACATCCAATGATTGTCCATCTTGACTGCTCTTATCACTCAGATTTCTTTGATCTTCCTCCCCTTTGGAAGACTCCTCCATACCTCCCCTTGAATGAGCACTCTCCAAAACAACAATCCTCTCCCTCAATTCTTTGAGTTCAAGACCTTGGTTACTGACAATTTGTACTAAGTCTGCATTTTGCTTTTGCAAGCTAATGCAGACAGCCGTCAATTCTAAAAGCGTCATTGGTTCCAGTCTGCCCTCATCCAAAATGGGGATTTGACCTCCCAAGTCAGGTTCATTGGGCATGGATGAGGACTTAATTATGGTGGGACTGCCTTGGCCAGCTTCTAAGCCAGAACCAATAGTCCCAGCCTCATCCAGGTCACCAGCCACACTTGTGGTGGTGGTTCTCTCTGCTACATGGCTAGGACCACCAGAGGAGAACACTCCAGCAGTCCTTTGGCGTTTAATCAACCTATATTCAGGTGGTGTGGAAGATGGTGTAGAAGAAGGTGTAGATGTGGGTTGGTTAAGGGGTGTTTGGGATTGTGATGGTTGGGTGTCAGCGGTGGAAATAGGCATATCAACGCCCACATTAGATGTGTCAGCGTCAAAGGGATTTTGGTCTATTTGCATTTGGTCAGGTGAGGGTAAAGGTTCAGGGATAGGTTCAAGTTGTGGGTGAGGGTCAATATGAGGTTGGGGGTCTGGTTGGGGTTGTGCTGCTGCAATAACAGCAAGCATGGCTGGGGTTAATGGTAGGTCTCTATGAGGTGGTGAGTTCATCTTGGTAAAAATAGCCTTCTTTTGTTCAGGGATCTTATAAAAATCATTGTGATCCCTTGAACAATATCTTTGAGCATCAAAAATCATTTGCAGAAAACGGGGATAAGCTAAAGTCATTTTTGTCCCCTTGTTTTTACACATTCCTTCAAAAATCATTTTAGACCAATTATATTTTTGCCCTATTGCAATACACACAATAGCAGTTGCAATGGATCTATTGATCTCATTGTGTGCAGTACATTTGGGACTCAAACATTGAAGGAGAATGTGAATTAGGTACTTCCAGGCTGGGGGAAATTCCTGCTTATGGTACTTATTAAGAGTACCTTCATCAGGAATAGGGTATCCCAAAGCCCTAAGCCCTTGTTCTATTTCAGATATGGGAAGAATGGTTATACCATCAGCATCATTAAGATGCAAGGCCTGGCGTACCAAGGCCTCAGTAACCACCCAAGGTCTCCCATGTACAATAGAAGTCAATGTGGTCACTCCATTAACTGTTGAGGAACTGATAGTGTTCCAAAACTGTTTAATGTGTGTGACTGGAATGAGTGGTGCATGAGAAAGAGCATACCTTAATGGGGATGCATTCAAATACTCCACCATCTGTGTGTATTGAGGGAACAAAGTATTATCAGCAACAAGATAAGCAATCATGTTGTGTTGAGACTTGAACCCCAAATCCAATTCTGCTGAGTTAAATCTTGGTGCCATTGATGAAAGCTGTTAATTTGAAGTATAAAAGATGAAGGTTGATAAGAGAAAAGTGTTAGACAAGAATTATAGATACCCTGTTTAAAATAGGAGCCAAATTTATAGGAGTGGATGAATGCACGTGATTGGCCCAAAAATAGGCAAAGATTTTCAAAAATCAATCATGAAAATATTGAAAAAGTTTATAAGTTATCTCATGCATTTAATGAAAGTAACAACTCCTAAAATTACGGCTTGAAAATATGTCAAAAAGTAACAACTGGGTAGGTCCAATTGTTTGTCAACGGTCAAATATAACCCATCAACGCCCAACGGCTATAATCTTGTCAACGTTCGCCTAAAGCCATGTCAGCGTCCATTTTGGTCACAACAACGCTTGGAAAAATCTTGTCAGCGTCCAAAAATAAAATTGTTTTAAAAAGTGAAAAATGACCTTAACAAGTAATTTATCCTAGAGAAGATAACCAAAAGCTGATAATTATCATAGGGCGGCAAGCACTGTCCAGTTATGCACACTTGCATAAACAAGATAGACATAACAGTCCTCTAGTGTCCATTGCTAACCAAAATTCTTAACAACCAAGTTACCTCATAAAATCCTTGTTACTCCCAGGTAAAACCCATATCAAAAGGATTCCCAAATCTCCCAACAGACCACAACCAATTCTAGGCCAAAAATGTCTTGGCAGCATGCAAAGTTGATATACTATGCATGCTACAGTGCCTCATGGTTTAGTAAAACTAACCCATACTCACCTGTGGACACAATCTAGAATTGTGATGAGAGTATTCTAAGAATACCCAAGAGTCCTAAAGGTTCCTTAAACCTCCCCTGAAACTATGATACATGAGTTCTCAAAATATATATATGAACATTAAAAATTTATGTCAAGATAGGAATATAAATATTCCAACCATCATCCATAAACAAAACATGTCCAAATAGCTCTTCAAAGATCCATAAGCAACTCTGTATCCAATGGTATAAAGCTACCACCTACCTGCACATTTAGATAAAAACCACAAAACTAACATTTGTTGCTGACAGCGTCCCGACAACACTTAACAGCGTTGAAGGAACTCTTGTCAGCGTTAGACAATAATATCTCTAACAACGGCAAAATAACACTTATCAGCGTTACATTTACCTTTGTCAGTGTTAGTAAAATAAAGTGGAAAATCTAAATCATCATAAAGACCAATAACAATGCATTATCCTGTACATACTTTTACAAAAAGGTTCCAAAACACATATTAAGTGAGATTAACCATTCCAATATTTGTTACCAAATATTGAAATCTTCCAGCATCAAAAGGTTTAGTTAATAAATCAACCACATTGTCCTCTGTGTCTACCCTATCTGGTTGTATTAAACCTTTCTCAAAGCAATCTCTTATAAAATGATGTCTAATTTCTATGTGTTTGGTTTTAGAATGATGTACAGGATTTTTAATAATGCATAAAGTACTGTTATTGTCTACAAAAATCTTGGTATGCATAAAATTATACCCATAATCCAACAGCTGGTTCTGAATCCATAAGACTTGTCCACAACAAGCAGCTGCAGCCACATATTCTGCTTCAGTTGTAGAGTTTGCCACCACTGTTTGTTTCTTGCATTGCCAAGATATTAATCTGCTCCCAAGAAATTGGCATCCACCAGTTGTGGATTTCCTATCAAACTTGTCACCACCATAGTCACTGTCTGAATATGCAATAAGGTCCAATGGAGAATCTTTTGGGTACCATAATCCCAAATCTGGATAACACCTTAGGTACCTAAAAATTCTCTTCACAGCAAAAAGGTGACATTCTTTGGGAGTCACTTGATGGCGTGCACATGCACACACAGCAAACATGATGTCAGGTCTTGAGGCTGTAAGATACATCAATGATCCAATCATTGATCTATAATGCCTAACATCCACATCCTTTCCAGCTCCAATTTTTCCCCAAGGGTTTTGCCTATCCATAGGAGTGGAAGCCTCCTTTTCATGTGGAGAAAAACCATATTTCTTCAAGATTTCAGCTACATACTTGTCTTGGGAGATGAAGATACCATCTTCTTTCTGATGAACTTGTAAACCTAGAAAGAAGTTCATCTCACCCATTGCACTCATCTTGAATTTATCTGTCATGAGCTTGGAAAATTCCTCACTCATTTTTGGATCAGTAGACCCAAAAATGATGTCATCAACATAGACCTGCACAAGCAACACATGTTTTCCTTTCTTCTTTGTAAACAATGTCTGATCTATGGTGCCCCTCTTGAAACCATTTTCCACCAAGTAGGTGGACAATGTACCATACCATGCTCTAGGGGCCTGATGAAGTCCATACATTGCTTTCTTCACTCTATAGACCTTGTCTGGATTTTCAGGATCTTCAAAACCAGGAGGTTGCATAACATATACTTCCTCAACAATTGTCCCATAGAGGAAAGCACTCTTCACATCCATTTGGTAAACAGTAAAATTCATACAAGAGGCATAAGCTAGAAAAATTCTTATAGCTTCAATTCTTGCAACTGGTGCAAAAACTTCTTCATAATCAATTCCTTCCTCTTGTGTATATCCCTGAGCTACCAAACGTGCCTTGTTTCTGACCACAATGCCTCTTTCATCTTTCTTGTTCCTTAGAACCCATCTTGTCCCAATTGGTCTCACATATCTAGGACAATCAACCAGCTCCCAAACATCTTGTATAGCAAATTGGTGAAGCTCATCCTGCATTGCTTCCACCCAACTTGGTTCCTTGAGAGCATCAAAAATTTTCTTGGGTTCTTATGGTGACAGAAAACAGGCAAACAAACATGCTTGTACAAGAGGGGTATCAACCTTCTTGTGTATATTGGCAATAAATCCACCAAGACCTTGATGGGATCTTCTTGTCTGAACTGGAGCCATAACATCACCAATGATCTGAGATGTGGGGTGATCCTTTGCTGTGGAAGTGAGAACTCCTCCTTCAAAAAGTCTGGTGTCCTCAATTTCACGCTCCATGTTGCCAATATCTTCTTCAGATTCTTCTTGATCAACAGAAATCTCTTCATGGACATTAGAAGGTCCACCCTGTTCAAAATGGGAAGAGAAAAGATGTGCAAAGGTGTCATCAAACTCTGAACCTTGCTTGTCAGCGTTTGGGCTAACAGTGCTTGAACTATTGTTGTCAGTGTCTGATCCATCAGCGTCTGAATTGCTCTTGTCAGCGCTTGATTTCCCTTTGTCAGCGCCTGAAGAAGTATGCATGTTTGTATTTGGTGGTATCTGAAAACCACCATTATCATTTCTAGCAGCAGCAGCAGCAGCATAATACTCATCTGTCCATATAGGAAGTGTAACATATTCTTGTGTGGGAGATGATGCAACTGCTGGTGGTCCAACCTCCTTAGCAACCTGTATACCTGAAACATTACCAATTCTCTTTTCCAAAACACTTGAAGTTACCTTCACAATGTCTGGATCAGTAACAGGCATATAATTTAAAGCTCTAGATAAAGGTTCTAAGTCAAACAACCAATTTGGACCACTTTCAGGATCACTAGGTTTACTCTCTAAAAACCTAACATGTACTTTTTCAAGTATACGTTTTTCCTTTTTAATGTAAACCCTATATCCTTTACTCTGCACTGAATAACCCATGAAGTAGCCTTCATCACCTTTAGAATCAAATTTACCTAGGGCCTCACTAGTTTCTAGAACAACTACATGACAACCAAAAGGCTTCAGAAAACCAATATTTGGCTTCCTTCCCCAAAGTAATTCATAAGGTGTCTTATTATGTATCTTGTTGACCAATGCCCTATTCTGAACATAACAAGCTGTGTTAACAGCTTCAGCCCAAAAGGCTATAGGAAAGTGGGCATCAGCCAACATGGTTCTGGCTGCTTCAATAAGGGTCCTATTCTTCCTTTCAGCAACCCCATTTTGCTGTGGGGTTCTAGCTATGCTAAACTGCCTAGTAATCCCTTTCTTGGCACAAAAATCATCTAACAACTGATTTCTAAACTCACCCCCATTGTCACTTCTAATAATTTTGACCTCATTACCATTCTTCTTTTCAATTTGGGTAATGAAATTAATCAGACTTTGGGCAGTTTCACTTTTCTTGGCTAAAAAGAAAGTCCATGTAAACCTGGAATAATCATCAGTGATAACAAAACAATATGATTTACCCTTCAGACTTTCTATATTAGTTGGACCAAAGAGGTCCATATGCAATAAGTGAAGTGGTTTAGAACTAGAGTGCACCTGTTTAGACCTAAATGAGACCTTGTGCTGCTTGCCCTTAAGACATGCAACACAAGAGTGGTCATTGTGGAAAGCCTTTTCAGGCAAACCATCAACTAAACCAAGCCTCACAAGTCTATTGATATTCTTAAAGTTTATGTGCCCTAATCTCCTGTGCCAAAGATTACTTTCATCTACTGAGGCTTTAGCATACAGACATGACATTTTATTATTTACCTTAATTCCATTAAGATTCACATTATATATGTCTTTATGCCTTGGTGTTCTAAAATCTATGTATTTCTCCTCAGGGAGCTTATAATCTTTGCTTAACACCAAGCACTCAGTATCTGTGAAAAGAACCTTATTTTTGTTATCACACACTTGTGATACACTAAACAAATTATAATCCAGTTCTTTTACCAAGAAGACGTTCTCAAACCGTAGATTGTTGGTGACAAGGGTTCCTTTTCCAGTGATGGTGCCGTAGCCCCCTCCAAAGTATACCTTATCACCATCTTGAATAGGAGAGAAATTGGTCAGATAGTCTTCCTTTCCTGTCATGTGCCTTGAACATCCACTATCCCAGTATCCATAATCATTGATCTTCATCTGAATGCCCTGCACATAAAGAAAACACATTAGTTTTCTTTGGGAACCCAAGCCTTGGAAGACTTGGATTCATTTGGTTGTTCAACAAGAACAGACTTGGTTCTCATAACAACCCCATTTTCATCCCTGTTTGAATGAAATTCCCAGTTAACCCCAATTGGTGTTGACAATGCCTTTGAAATATAATGAAACCTGTTGCATGTCATAGAAACACCAGTAAAATTAGGGTTTTGGTCTTGTTTTGGTCTCCATGTTAAGCTAGTAGAAGCTTTAGACCTATTTCCCTGTGGTTGCAAATACCTAGGTTTAGCAGTGTGTCTGTCAGCGCTGAAATTTCTCTTGTCAGCGCCCCGATTGCTCTTATCAGCGTTGAACCTAGGGTTTGCTACAGGAACCCATTGCCTATTTGACCAAGTGTTTGACTTTTGAAAAGGTCTTAGGCCTTGTGTGTTAGACCCTCTAGAAAAGAATGGGGCTGGTCTAACAACTTGTGAACTTTTGTTCACAAAGGTATTGGGTCTGACAGTGTTTGACCTATGTTGACTTTTGTCAGCGCTGAAATGGTTCCTATCAGCGTTGACATTGGAAGCGTTGACACATTTGTATGCCAAATGTGAGAAGCTACCACATGTGTAACAAGCTTTTCTAGACATAGTCTTAGGTCTAGAAGCAAAGAAGCCTGTTCCATGGTTACTAACTTGGCTTTTTGGTGACCTAGTATTTCTATACATCTCAGCATACTTAACACTAGGTTTTCTAACAGTTTGTGGGCCAAGTTCAACAGCTTTGCCAGTGGTAGGGTGTGTGATCTTAATAGGTTTACGATCAATGGACTCATCAATTGGTATCATGTTTGGTGTGGGCTCATTTGGACTTTCACACAACAACCCTCCCTTAACAAACAAGGTGTGGTTAGCTTTCTTCCACTCATCTAGGTCAGTCAGTTTTTGCTTGTATTCCTCAACTGGGGAAGTCACTCTAGGTGGAGGAATGAATTCCTCCTCTTGGCATTCTGGCAAGCCAGTCCAAGATAAGTCCTTTGATTGGACACCATAGAAATCCCCAGCTGGTGGTGGAACACCAGTATAATTATTCATCCCAATCCCACTCATATCCTTAGAGTCTCTTTGTTTACTAACACACTCTCCTAGGGATTGTGTGGCCTTATCAAATCTCTGGATTTTAAGACTCACATTATCTTTGTTTTTGTTAGCCTCCTCTAACTGAGCTATCAAATCAAGATTAACCCTATTTACTATATCTTGAACATCCTTACTCTGATGTAACTCATGTTTTAAGATATTTATTTGATCCTTTAAATCAAACTCCATTTTCTTATACTCAGCTACTGTCTTTTCTGTTTGGGTAAGAGCAATTTGATAATTAGATACTTTGCATCTTTCAGTACTTGCCTCATCTAATAATTTAACTATCTCTTGTTTTAATTTTTCAGTATTTAAACGACAACCCTTAGAACAGAAAGCATCATCATATACCTCATTATCTGATGAAGAGGAGGAGTGTGCCATGAGAGCATATTCAACATGCTCTTCTTTAACTTCAGCAACCAAAGCTCTGTCCTCTTCCTTATTCTTAGCCATCCAGCTCCAATCCCATTCTCCAACACCATCAATTTGTTGAACAGCAACCATGGCCTTGGGATCTGGGTTCTTAATCATTTGGCTTGAAGGCTTCCCAGCATCAGATCTTCTTGGAGATCTACATTCCCTCATAAAGTGCCCCATCCTATGACAGTTGTAGCACTCAACCTTGGATTTGTCAAATCCAGCAACATCCTTAGCATTAAAGGTCATCTTCTTCTTGAACCTTTTATTGAACCTGTTTGCTCTTAAACTTACAAGAGCCATAGTCCACTTGATGTCCATCTCTTCCAATTGTTCATCACTTATCTGCTCAAGATCTTCATATGTAATCCTTGAATCACTGGGCAAAGAAGCAATGAATGCACACACAGTATCTAGATCAAAACCAGCAGGTTTAATTCTATCAGCGCCATGATTGTGTGTGTCAGCGCTTGAGTACAAAGCGTTGACAGGATATGATCCAGCGCTGACAGACTGACATCCAGCGCTGACACCTTGAGACCCAGGGGCTGAATGTCCATAGAAGTTCATGGAATCAAATTGGCCTTCACTTTGTGAAAAGAAGGCCATGTTGCTGCTGGAAGATTTGTTATCACTCTCCAATTGCCATTCATTCTCCAACAGTCTTAATTTGTTGAAGATGTCATCAAACCTGGAAGTCTTGTGGGTATTATTGACAAGAATGGATCTTGTCTCAATCTTCCATACATCACCAAGGCTTTTGAGAAAAGTGGCATTCAATTCAGGGTCATCAATCTGTTTTCCCATGAAGGAAAGTTGACTTGTGATGTCAAGAAGTCTACTTCTCACACTGCTGAGATTCTCATTAGGTTGAGCTTTAAAGACAGCATACTCATGCAGGAGTTGCTTCTTCTTTTCTTCTTTTGTGTCATCATTTCCACCATGTGCTACTTCAAGAGCTTCCCAAAGCTCTTTTGCAGACTCAAAGCGTTTGTACTTGTGCTGATTCTCATGACCTAGGGCATGTTTCAAGATGTTCAAGATTTTCATGTCCACCCTCTTCTTGGCTATATCTTCAACAGCTACAGCTCTCCCATCTCCAGGCTTTTCTACCTTATCAGCTTCAGGACAATTAGGAACAGCTGTCCTTGTGGCAATAGCAGCAGTAATCTTTGCTGCTTTATCGAATGTGTTCCCATATTCGATAATCTCCCAAAGAGTGTAGTCATGAATAGCTATGTATTGCTCAAAATTGGACTTCCAAAGCTCAAAGTTCCTGGCATCAAACATGGGAATTTTGATACTAGGGTTTGAGAAGTTGTTTTGAAGCAAAGAAGCAGATTGATCTGTGCCAGACATGATGTTTTTAGGGTTTTGAGAATTTAGGGTTTTTAGGGTTTGGTGTTTTAGGGTTCTTGCGTTACTTAAAGATCAAAATTTTCTCAACAGGCTCTGATACCACTTGTTGATCCCAAACTTAGATCGATTAAGCTTTGTGTATACGAGATTAGATCAAGTACTACACGTAGAGAAACCTTTGCTTATGAATAAAGTAACAAAGTGTTATGCGGAATTAACACTTGATCTAAAACACAATGATGTCAAACAAACTTTCACTTGTATTAGAATGATTCTTGTTGATTACAATGAAAGGGTTTAACAATCGAAAACTTATGAAAACTGATATATAACTTTAACCTAAAAGATCTTCTTTTATAGAACAAGAAGTCTTGTACAATAAGCTACGAATCAACTATTCTAGGTAAAGATAAACATAGAAAATACATTGTCGTCTCTATCCTTACTAGAAGTATTCTAGAATATAATAAACGTGTAGCTCACATCTTTCATCAGTGCTTGTCTTCAATCTGTCAACGCTTGACTTTAACTTGTCAACGCTTATGCTGTCAGCGCTCACTTTGCTCTTGTCAACGCTTGAGTTGTTCTTGTCAGCGTTCAAGTGTTCTGGCCTAAATTTATTCCCAACAATGGTGTTGGCTAAGCACAAGTTTCTCCATCAAAAACCATGTCCAAATCATAACCTACATCAACTTGGTGGTATAAAGATTGTCCTCCTCATCTTCTTGTTATTTTGATTATGTAAACATGTATTTTATTTCCTATTGTATATGTATATGATGATTATATGATGATAAAAATGTTATGTGGGGATTTGGTGTTGATAAACATGATTAAAAAGGTGAAAAACCATAAGAAACAAGGTTAAAATCTTGGTTAAATTTGTTGGCTGTATAAAACAGTAAAGAAACAGGTCACGGACTGATAAAATGCTGAAGTAGAATCCATTTACAGTAAGCTATATGTCTTATACACATGTGAGAGTTGGCCATGCAATGGAATCAAAGTAATGAGTGAGATATGATCAAAACAAGTTTAAGGTATAAATCTGAGTTCACTGTTTTGGACGATTTTTAGAAACTATTTAGAAGATGATTCAACAGTAGCTATAGAAGAGTTAAATGTAGCACATATCATGTAGTTTATGTGATAAAAATTTGAGCTTCTATCTCCATATAGAACTCAAGATATGGCAGTTTTGGTGAAAGTGAAGATAAAAATCAGATTTTTGGAAATTAAAGAATAATACTATTATATAAGCACTCAAAATTTAATAGTATAAAATATAAATTAAAACCCACTAACTCATGAATTTTATTTATATAAATATGTATAATGATAAATAAGTGAACATTTTATAAAATGGTAACTTGTTATGTTTTATAAGATATAAAACTATAAACATGATTTTTACGACTTTTTCGGCTATTGCCGTAAAATTTACGTTTTTGTTAAATAAAACTTAGATGGTTGGACCCGTCTAATGAAAACTTTATAAAACTTATATACTGATATATAGACATGTATAACAAGTAAAAACCAATAAAACCCGAACTATAGGGCATACGGACATTAACGAGCTAAGTAAACATATTGGACTAATACTTGGGCTTAACCCATTTGGACCCAACTTGAAAGTTTAAATACTGATAATATAAGTATAAAATGGATTAATACAAGTTAATAAACTTATAATAGGCTTATTGGACCTAAAACACGTAAAAAGGTAAAACGAGAAAACTAGTATAAAAGTTATCGACATATAACACTAAAATGAGTAAACGAGAATATGTAAACCCACTTGATCATCATATGGATACATAATTGTTATTATTATAAAGTCATTAGACAAACGTCTAAGACCGAGTACTATTTGTCTAGGTTTCCATGATTGAAGCACGTACCGTACGTCCGAATTGCCGATAACCCGCCTTCCCACATCAACGTGAGTTCATAGCCTCACACTCTTTTAAATGTTTTTATAAATGTTATATAAACCCGCGAGGGAGATAACATGTTAGTTTTATAAAATAGGACACCATTTGTCCCGATTGTTTGTTTATTGATTTTGGACCCGAATGATTGAATGACCCGATTGTATGACTCGATAAATGATTAATGGACCTGATAGATGAAATAAAATGGATTATTAAAGTTAGGTTATGTCACTAAAAGTCCCATTAGCATGAATTGTGAACTACCGGGATTTGGTAGACGCTTATGCATTTAATAGTACTATTTGGGGACGATCACCCCAGTTCGCGCCTTGACGGTTGATCCCCGTCGTGCCACATTGATTGGTAAGCGAATTTATGTATGAGAAGATTTCCATAGCGTGACCTTTGTGACGACACGCTACTTTAGATGGGCAAAATTGGTATCGGGTTAGCTACCCGTTGTTTGTTTAGTAAGGTAACAATGTCATGCGGCTTATAATAATCCAAATTAACAAAATACTACTAGACGCTCCGAATTACGATGTATTGCCTGACTAGCAATACAGGGTCATACTATTGATATTATGTTTGTGTTTTGGTTCTCATAACCATACTCATATAACGGTTTTTATTTTCATACAACGTCGTAAGACGTATTGTATGACGTTTTTACGACATTGGCTCGTATAATGATTTTTAAGTCTTTTTATAACCATATTCATATATAGGTTTTATTTAATCTATACAACGTTGCAAAACGTATTGTATGGTGTTTTTAACGACAATGATTCGTATAAAGATTTTTAAGGCAAATGCCTATATTACGATTTTCGATAAAGATTGGTATAAAATGACTTTGGCTATTTTATGGCCTATTAAAATGATTTGTACAAGATGATTTTCAGTAATAATTTTATACTGATATTATATTGATGGAATTTATTAAACTCTATGAATTCACTCGGCGTTATCGCTGACCTTTTCTTTTAACATGTTTTATCTCAGGTACTTGAAGGTAATTCTCGGGAAGACGACAAGAATTCATGGCCCGCACTTAAACAATATTTTCCATTCAAATACTTTGTAAAACTTTGTATGAATTAATATGACTTGGGACCGATGTAACTTTGATAGTTATGAATGGAAATGATTTATTATTAAACGACGCGATTTTTATGCGTTGTCTATGATGTGAGTAATGTGCTATCCCGTAACACCAACTAGTCTTCCGCTGTACTGAGTTGTATAAATTTGGGGGTGTTACAGTTTGGTACCAGAGCTCTCGTTATAGAGAACGAAAGATTTTTAAAACCAAGGTTTTGAATAAAACATTTCAAAATCTTTGAACTATAAACATTTTTCTAAAAATGTCTAAAAATCTTTTGACTATAACGGTGCCGAAGAATTCCCGAGTTACCGACAAGGCCAGACTAAGAAGTGTTATTTTATATATATATATATATATATATATATATATATATATATAACTTGAATTATATATATATTTGATGTAATTTTATTACATGATTGTTTGATGATTATTTTGATATTTATACGAGGTATTTATACGACGTAGATTGTCACAAGAAACCCTAACTCCCCTAGTAAATTAATCGAAGCTATTCTCGTAGGAATTCTAGCTATCCTAGATCTAAACCAAGTTGTGGATATTTATGATCCCAACAAATGGTTGATATTTGTAGAAATGTAGATAATAGTTGATTGTGATATTGAAAAAGAATTGGCGAGATTAAATCTGATATCGATGTCATGACGATCTTTCCTTATAGAGTGAAGTTTGACAAAACGTTATCACCTGGAAAGATGTCATCTGATTCGTTGTCATCCAATTCTTAAATTGAAATCTAAAGGGTGAATGTTGCACTTGAGGCTGTCATTGGAACCATTACCCAAAAGCCTCATGGCACTAGTACCTTTCCGAGAATTCTAGTTGAATGATCAAGTCATTTCATACTAGTGACTCATTTGATAATTGTTGTTGTAAGAGATATAGGATCGGAAATTAAGTGTTGTTCATATTGAACTTTTATTGCCCTTTTAAGGCCTAAGCATAAAGATGAAACTATTGGAAAATGAGGTAGGATATCGAATTGAGTATAAAATTGGTTGAAACTTGAATAAAGTAAAATTTAACCCGTATGGAATATGAGATTGTTAAGAGGAAGTCGTTAAGTTCTATGATTGAATTATAAGGTTTTAAATGATTGTTAGTTTGTGTTAAGGGTTGTTCCTAAGCCATTGTCCACTGACGAGGATGCCCAGTGTCCAAGAAATAAATTGAAGAAATCTTCTTCTGAATTGGGACCGATGGATCTTCCGGGACAGGCAGGACACCTAATGACTCTTGTAGATTAGTATTCATTGTGGTATCTTTTAAAAATCCCTAACTTAACTGAGATATCAGTTGGTAGGATGAGTTTTGAGAATTGTATGACATAGTGACATGTAATGTGTTACGGTACAATTTTGACTTGTTTGTGATTAATGAAAAGACTACCTTTGATTGCTAAATTCTACATGTATCGATGTTATCTATCTTTTATTGCTTCATCCTAATGTTCGCATTAGTGATGCAACCATTGAGAAAGTACTCATCTTGATTTGACTTACGTTGTGAATTATTCTTCGTAAATTCCATCAAGGTCATGAACCTCATGATTATTTGGCTAAGCTCATTTCCTATCATATTGTAGTTAGTTCTTGGTGAACAAGCTTTCATCACTCTTCTGCAGATCACTCATTGTTTTTATAAAGCTAAAACGGTATCCTTTGAGAAAATTTAATTTTCATCACAATAAGGATTATTCAAAGTGAGATTTATAAGTGATTGATATCAAAATGAAGTTGTTTATGAAACACCTTGGAAAACTTAATTGTTTTCATAACAAGGAAAATCTTGTAAATTTATTTTTGATTCTTATTTAAAGAATTAAGCATGAAAATGTTTTTATTATAAACATGATGATAAAATTTTGACGAACTGAGTATTGCATCGTTAATCTTGAAATTGTATATAGTTGCGCGCCTACATACAATTTGGAATGGACCATGCAAGACTGATTAGTAGTCACCATAAAACTAATGAATAAACACTACATTTTCTTTGAAGATTGTGAAAGATTAAATTTTATGAGATCTGCAAGAAGTGAAAAATAGGGACATAGTGTTAGGGACACCTACATATGTGCCTGTAGAATCTATTCTTCTGAGTTGAATTTACTCATCTGTGGAAATTGTCTTGTTTGACAATTGACAATTCTTTCTTGTCCAATTCTCCCATAGTGAGATTCTTAGGAAAACTATCTTATTACCGAGTGTTGATACCCGACTGGATGTATCGACGTTCCTATCATTTCTTTTGATTTGATTTCATTTGAATGACCTGGGTAACGATCCGAGGAGCTTTCGAATGCGTACTCAAATTATGAAAACATGGAATATATTCATATTCGTTAAATGTTTTCGTCTGTATCTGATTTGAAATTCTTTCGCATAGATTATGCGTTGACCTTACTCTTTTAATAGTAGTTGTGTATCCTAATATCCCTGAATTTGTGAAGGATTATGAATTATTATTAGTCTTTTGAGAAGTTCACATCTTATCGACGGCAATGCAACTGGAAAGTTGATAGTGCCAGTAGAATGGATTGATTGATTATGACATGACGACATTGTCTTAATCGATGGGAACTCGAATAGAAATCCCCTAAATGATAAGATGTTGATTATCAAAAGTGATCTAAATAATTCTTGGTGGATGACGATATCCTGTATTTAGACTTAAAATTTATACCGTGAATGGTTGTGAATTAGTTATAGATATTATAATCTAGAAAGAACTTAAACTAAAATTATTAAAAGATGTTTCCGTATGTGAAACTTTAGGAGGTATTTGTTGGTAAATTACCTAGACTTTCGCCATTAAGGCTAGTTGAAATTGGTATTGATTATATTTCCGGTGCTGCACCTGTGGCTTGTGGACTGTACGTCAGCACCATCTGAATTAAAGGAATTGCCGTACAACTGAGAGAGTTGTCGGAGAAAGATTTTATTCTACCAAGCCTGTCATCATGAAGAGCTATGGTGTTATGATTCCTTATATTTGTAGATTACTGTCAACTGAGTAAATTGACAATCGAAAACGATATCCATAACTCGAAATGGAAGATTTGTTCGATCATTTACAAGGTTCTAGTGTATGTTTTAAAGATTTGATCCACGGCATGGTTATCATCAACTTCGCATCTGCGGAAAAGATTATCTATTCCAATCACCACATCCAGAACTTGTAATGGACATTATGAGTTTCACGTGATGTCGTTTGGATTGACCAATGCACATGTAGCATTCATAAATTTGGTGAATCACGTGTGTAGGCTGTAATTTGATAAATTCATGCTCGTGATCATTAAGGACCATTTATTTGTTTATAAGAATAAGAATGAAGTTAATAATTAATTATAGATTGCCCTGAACTGGCCAAACAATGAAAACCTGAACCTTGAATAATTGATATATGATTAAAAACTTAAACCTTTACATTATTTGACTATATGATTAATAGATAATGGAAAATATATTGACTCTTTAAAAATTAAGAGCCCTTTTAAGACTTTGGGTTTTACCAAAAAGAAAAGTGCAAGTGTGTTTTGACAAATGTTTTAACAAAGGATTTCAAAGGGATTATTCCCTTATACACAAACCATTTAACTAAACCTCTGTTTAGGGGTAAATGTTTGTGTATACCTCAAGAT
The DNA here is from genome assembly GCA_025667525.1 of Glebionis coronaria. Lineage (NCBI taxonomy): Eukaryota > Viridiplantae > Streptophyta > Magnoliopsida > Asterales > Asteraceae > Glebionis > Glebionis coronaria. The sequence continues at coordinate 39,909,323 of CM046879.1, forward strand.
AACCTAAGAGGGATTGAGGAAACCATTTATACCATAACCTGAAAACTTAAAAAGACAATTTTTACTTTTCAACTAAGAAAACTTTGAACAAAATATAAACAAAGGTTTTTCGAACATTTACGAATCTTATTAAATATTTTCGATAAATCAACAAAAATCTTGTTAATGAAATTCAAATTATTTTTGAATATTTTATATAATTGGTCGAACTAAGAAATTTAAACTTTTAACGTTTGCATTTCATGAAAATTAAATAATTTTTGTTAATTTACATATAATAATTATCGACGCTTTAAACGCCAGATTGAGAAAAACTGATAAAACTGATAGATGAGACGAAACTGAAACTTAGAAAATATGAAGAAAGGTGAACGTACTTACTGACGCATAATATAGAAAGAATACCTGAGTGAATTATGGACATGATAATGATATCATCATGAGAAGTGAATATAGATACTGACACATTATGTAGAAAATATAAAGAACCAATTAGGACATGTTCCTTAGTAATGAAGGTGCAAAATAAATTGCCGAACGATATAAAAATAAACGATGTTTGTAAAAAGGATAATATAGATAATAAAAGGAGTTCGCGTCTAATGTGAACCATTAGAATTGAGAAGCCGATAGCGTTGAATGTTTTAAAGACCATTTGTGATTGTCTAAATATGGAGGATTTTGAGATATAGCATGTTGGAATTTGTAAGTATAAGTATTCTATTTATGTCATTTATGACTAAAAGTATCTGTGTCTGAAGAAGTTGTACTAATGGTAAATTATGAAGGCAGAGATCGCCTCATACATTAGTTAAACATCTAACTATTGCAAGGGTCATCATCTGAATTTGATTCGATTAGGGTCATCGTCGACAGACTGACCAAATCTGCTAAATATCATTCCCGTTAATGATAAATGCAAAAGAGTTATGTAAACATAGTGTGCCTGTATCGAACATCTTTATCAAGATCCTCGCTTCGCATCAAATTTCTAGAGATTTACTCAGAAATCATTGAGAACGAATCTTGATGAGAGTACTATGTACCACCCCAAATCGAAGGGACGAGGTAAAGTAACGATACAAAATACTATAAGTGTTGTTTTATGACTGAATGATTAACCTTTGGTAATAAACCGCATAATCGTTTCCTTTGGAGATATTATCGTTGATAATCATCATATTAGGATTAAGATCGAATCTTGTTAGGATCTAAATATTAGAGCATCTGTAAGCAGGAGTTGAGATAAAGACACCCGACATACACCCATTGTGAGTTGGACATGTCTTTTAGGTTTAAGGTTTCCTATGATGGCAAACCTAACCTTACAAAATACCCGACCCGCGAAATCTGAAATGATTATTGAAATTAGGATTTGATTATTGACTGCCGGTAGTGGGCAAGAGGTTATGTGAATGTGAAATGTAGATCTTGAAGTGCCGAATGGGTAGCGAAGTTATGCCACAATTTTAAACTTGGAAAAATGAATTCATGATCTGACAAATCATGGGATATAAGTCCCCGTTGTATGGGACCAATGAGATGATGTAAAAGATTGGTTTAAAAGGCATATAAGCTGGATCTACCCTAGGGCTTCAAAGACTGCGTGAATTATGTTTCGTAAATCGAACTTGATAAATATCTATCAAGTTAAAAATCTGATTGTTCTTAGTAAAGCTTAGATCGGCGAAAAGTTGCATTCATCAGAAACCCGTGAACATCATGGATAGAGAAAGTAAGTCAACGTTTAGCCTGATCTTATTCCCGTAGTTATGTTTGATGAAACTCGCGTATTATAATGGATTACACTTGTGAGAAAAGACCGAATGTGGAGGAAATATCCACATAGCTTTAACTCTATAAGAAGCGAGTAGTAAGGTAAGATGATCTTTGAGGACAAAGATCCTGTTTAGGGGTAAATGTTGTGACAATCCGTCAATTTATGGTCGATATTTTATTCTCAATATTTATTTGAAAATATTATTTTATGAACTCACTTATTCTTGGGAAGAAATTTGGATTTACATCGACTACGTCTAAACCGGAGGATTCAACGTTACGTGCTTACATATACATACACCGTTTTGGTGACAGTCCGACATTTCAGAAAATAAATTTATCCGTGAATATTATTTTGGAGTTTTAAATTTGTGTTGGTTCATAAACTCACAAATTTACGAGAAGAGATTAGGACTTACGATTTTATTTTAACGTCCTTTACGACTAAACCGGAAACCCTAGGATTACGTATTTACGTTTTTGAACTCCGTTTTTGATGAGACAATTTTTATTGGATTTGTTTTGTGACGTTGATTCATAATTTATAAAAACGTTTTTCGTAAAACGACCCGAGGGCACGCAAATCAAGGAAACTAGAATCGAGGAGTACCCGTAAATAAATGGGGATGAGACAAGTGGGACACTTGTCCCACCCCCAAAACCGGCCAACACTTAGCTACAACACATCACATGATGTGTCAAAGTGTTAGCTTAACACTTACATGTGTAAGCTAAGCTTACAAAGTAAGCTTCCACTACATCAAAACTAGCTAACCAAAACCATTCACACATTTCCCTCACATGCAAAACCACTTCTCTCTTTCTCTTGACTCCATTTTGGCCGTCCCATATCTCACAAACAACACCCTCATTTGATTAAAATCAACCACAAAATCTCATGTTATTCATATACATGTTGATGCCCTTTTGAAGCCCTATTGATTGGTGCAAGTTATAACATCCAAGGAGGAGTATTCATGGTGTCTTGGGGCTGATTTTCCACAAGGTGATCATAAAGATTGATGGTCTTGAAGATGGTGTTGGCTAAGCACAAGTTTCTCCATCAAAAACCATGTCCAAATCATAACCTACATCAACTTGGTGGTATAAAGATTGTCCTCCTCATCTTCTTGTTATTTTGATTATGTAAACATGTATTTTATTTCCTATTGTATATGTATATGATGATTATATGATGATAAAAATGTTATGTGGGGATTTGGTGTTGATAAACATGATTAAAAAGGTGAAAAACCATAAGAAACAAGGTTAAAATCTTGGTTAAATTTGTTGGCTGTATAAAACAGTAAAGAAACAGGTCACGGACTGATAAAATGCTGAAGTAGAATCCATTTACAGTAAGCTATATGTCTTATACACATGTGAGAGTTGGCCATGTAATGGAATCAAAGTAATGAGTGAGATATGATCAAAACAAGTTTAAGGTATAAATCTGAGTTCACTGTTTTGGACGATTTTTAGAAAATATTTAGAAGATGATTCAACAGTAGCTATAGAAGAGTTAAATGTAGCACATATCATGTAGTTTATGTGATAAAAATTTGAGCTTCTATCTCCATATAGAACTCAAGATATGGCAGTTTTGGTGAAAGTGAAGATAAAAATCAGATTTTTGGAAATTAAAGAATAATACTATTATATAAGCACTCAAAATTTAATAGTATAAAATATAAATTAAAACCCACTAACTCATGAATTTTATTTATATAAATATGTACAATGATAAATAAGTGAACATTTTATAAAATGGTAACTTGTTATGTTTTATAAGATATAAAACTATAAACATGATTTTTACGACTTTTTCGGCTATTGCCGTAAAATTTACGTTTTTGTTAAATAAAACTTAGATGGTTGGACCCGTCTAATGAAAACTTTATAAAACTTATATACTGATATATAGACATGTATAACAAGTAAAAACCAATAAAACCCGAACTGTAGGGCATACGGACATTAACGAGCTAAGTAAACATATTGGACTAATACTTGGGCTTAACCCATTTGGACCCAACTTGAAAGTTTAAATACTGATAATATAAGTATAAAATGGATTAATACAAGTTAATAAACTTATAATAGGCTTATTAGACCTAAAACACGTAAAAAGGTAAAACGAGAAAACTAGTATAAAAGTTATCGACATATAACACTAAAATGAGTAAACGAGAATATGTAAACCCACTTGATCATCATATGTATACATAATTGTTATTTTTATAAAGTCATTGGACAAACGTCTAAGACCGAGTACTATTTGTCTAGGTTTCCATGATTGAAGCACGTACCGTACGTCCGAATTGCCGATAACCCGCCTTCCCACATCAACGTGAGTTCATAGCCTCACACTCTTTTAAATGTTTTTATAAATGTTATATAAACCCGCGAGAGAGATAACATGTTAGTTTTATAAAATAGGACACCATTTGTCCCGATTGTTTGTTTATTGATTTTGGACCCGAATGATTGAATGACCCAATTGTATGACCTGATAAATGATTAATGGACCTGATAGATGAAATAAAATGGATTATTAAAGTTAGGTTATGTCACTAAAAGTCCCATTAGCATGAATTGTGAACTACCGGGATTTGGTAGACGCTTATGCATTTAATAGTACTATTTGGGGACGATCACCCCAGTTCGCGCCTTGACGGTTGATCCCCGTCGTGCCACATTGATTGGTAAGCGAATTTATGTATGAGAAGATTTCCATAGCGTGACCTTTGTGACGACACGCTACTTTAGATGGGCAAAATTGGTATCGGGTTAGCTACCCGTTGTTTGTTTAGTAAGGTAACAATGTCATGCGGCTTATAATAATCCAAATTAACAAAATACTACTAGACGCTCCGAATTACGATGTATTGCCTGACTAGCAATACAGGGTCATACTATTGATATTATGTTTGTGTTTTGGTTCTCATAACCATACTCATATAACGGTTTTTATTTTCATACAACGTCGTAAGACGTATTGTATGACGTTTTTACGACATTGGCTCGTATAATGATTTTTAAGTCTTTTTATAACCATATTCATATATAGGTTTTATTTAATCTATACAACGTTGCAAAACGTATTGTATGGTGTTTTTAACGACAATGATTCGTATAAAGATTTTTAAGGCAAATGCCTATATTACGATTTTCGATAAAGATTGGTATAAAATGACTTTGGCTATTTTATGGCCTATTAAAATGATTTGTACAAGATGATTTTCAGTAATAATTTTATACTGATATTATATTGATGGAATTTATTAAACTCTATGAATTCACTCGGCGTTATCGCTGACCTTTTCTTTTAACATGTTTTATCTCAGGTACTTGAAGGTAATTCTCGGGAAGACGACAAGAATTCATGGCCCGCACTTAAACAATATTTTCCATTCAAATACTTTGTAAAACTTTGTATGAATTAATATGACTTGGGACCGATGTAACTTTGATAGTTATGAATGGAAATGATTTATTATTAAACGACGCGATTTTTATGCGTTGTCTATGATGTGAGTAATGTGCTATCCCGTAACACCAACTAGTCTTCCGCTGTACTGAGTTGTATAAATTTGGGGGTGTTACACCTTGGGTGCATGATTCGCCCTAGGTCTGACCAGATGGCGAAAAAGGGCTACAAGTGATATTAAATTGGATGGCATAGACTTAAAAATTCAAATAGGTATCACATAAGTTTTGAAAACAAATGTCAAAAGTGTGTAAAAATATGCATGCAATCATCTTTTTAGCACATGTTAAGAAAGCGTTTTGTTAACTTTGATTTAGGCATGTTTACCGCGGGAAAAGATTAAATAAGGATCAAACCCTATATCCTACTCTTCATGCGTCCGAGGGCGCAAGTGCTTGGGATAATTATCATATAGATGCCGAAACATGTACATGACACGGGAAAAGATTAGAGATCGTTCAAACCCTAGATAGCTTGACTAGAGCACATAGTGCAATAGCAAGTCCACCATTAGTAAATCACAAAAAAACGTGATGTTTTTAAGTATTATAAACCAATTAATTTTGCAAATCACGTCGTTGAGAAGATAGTTTATAAGCCATCATTACGGTATGTAAGCCCAACTCGAGTGACAATATGATTTCGTAAAACAATTAGATTATAATAAAAACAAGTTTCATAGAGCTTATGTCCATATTAATATTTGTTCCAAAAAACGAATTTTAACAAATAACACATAGCCGATTCACAAGGAAAATATGTTGTATTAATATGACTTACTTAAAAGCTAGTTTCGATATAAGTAGAGATCCGTTTTTATGATTCCTAGAATCTTGAATTATTACGTTTTGCAATTCATAATGGAAAACAAATAAGCACATAAAAACAGATTAGAAGGGGGTAGAAGCAGAAGAAAGACTCTATATGAAAGCGTTAAATCATATAAGATCCAAGTCTCGAATGAGTCTTCCCTAAATTAAGGACCAAAGACCCTCATCAAGTTTTCGAGCAAGGTACTTGATGACGTGCAAAGTATCACAAAAGTGAGATGCAAAGGTCTTTGATGGATAATAAAAACAATCGTAATTATTAACCGGTTCAATTTAACCTACCCAATTTTAACCATTATCTAGATTAAGATTAAAACTTTGTGACAAGTATGCATGTAATTGTCATAGAAAATAAATAAGGAGAGTTTTCAAGCGGATCTAGCGTGTTCATTCTATGTGTAACCCATGATGCCATACGATTTGACTCGTGATGCCACTGTTAGAATTTTGAATACTAGTTAACCATTAACTACGAGTACGCATCGGAATGGATCTAGTATAACATACATGATTAAGCACATAAGAAAAACAATTTAAAACCAACCTTAAATTAATTGAATAAATCAATTAATACGCCTTGATCTTGAACTTTAAAGGTTAAATTATCGTCTCCATCGTTTGCTCACACGACACGTCAAACGAACATCACTACGATGCTATTAGTAACTTCACTCTTCAAACAACAAGTGTATACATCTTGTAACTAGAAACCCTAGATCCAAAACCCTAATTAGGGATTACGTAAGGATCGGTTTATAGGACGTTACAAGATTGATTACCCAAAATCACATAAACCCTAATTAGGGTTTATATCTAGTCGAACCACAAGGGAGAACTAAAACCTAGATTTAGAGATCTAGGGTTTAGTTATAAAGCTTAAGACTTTATAAGAAAATCACCAAAAAAGGATTGATCTTATAAAGGTTCAACCTTTAATGTGATTTTAGGTTAAAGGAAAAGTTTGTATGGTTTTGGTGTGTGTGGTGGGTCGATCGGACGCAACAAGGAGGCAAGGGAGAGACAAAAATTATGAGGGGTATGGGATTGTATTTATACTAATCTCCACCTCCTCAAATTACTTGTTCCCCACTCCAAGAAAACCAGTTAAGGAAAAGGTAATCAGATATTCTTTGAATATTAACATACCCAAAACCAATAACCAAAATCTTCTAGAACCCCCTATACATAAAAATCGGCCGATTGGCCTTAGGGGTTTCTAGAAGTCGTTTTCCTTCCAAATTTAAATAACGCACTCGTATTAAATTAATTAAATCCCGTTAATTAATTTAACCACGGTTATTTAAATAATAAGTGAAGTTTTTATTAAACGTTTAATTATAAATAATAAAACGTATAATAAAAGTGTGTTCTCCGCATTGAGTGTGTGCCCCCGATAGACTCACGTATTTTCGATGGATAAACGATCGCATATCCCAACAATATGTTCTTCACTACATATATTTAGATTTTTTAACCGGGCCTTTTTCTAGGTGGTGTTTGATGTCTGATTATCTTATTATTGAGAGTCGATGATACAATAATGAGTTTTTGATGTTTGAACATATTCGGCTTCTAACTATATGATTGTCCAAGAGTCGAAATCAGTTTTAGATAATCTGTTTCATACACTAGAAAATCACTATTAAAGGGTAATGTTAAGTTACATATATACCGCTTATTTTAACATCATTTGCCAAGAACTACTTCATTGTAAATTACTAGCTACCACAACTCACTTTGTTAAGGCTGTAATTATTTAACTCAACATAATCCCTTTACTAACTTATCTAAAAGCACATCCATGTCAAACTCACATACGAGCCTCCAATTATAATACACATGTTATTTTCTCTTATAAGTTGTGGATGTGCTTCGAATGCTCCATATACTCAATGATGTGCAGTAAGTCTATTCAACATGATCATCAGAAAGCTCATACAAGATAATTCCATTGAAACAGTTAATCAGTGTAAAAATGTTTTCTAGTGCTACATGCCTTTTAATCCTTTTGTGATAGAAGTATGTATTGGATAGAAGTTGTATGTTGTTATCATGTCTTGTAGATATCGGGATAGTGAAAGTTGTACATATTTAGTGTACCATCTTTTGTATGTGAATGCATCTTGTGTGTTCTTGAAGAAGCGACCAACCCAAATGGGAGTCTTTTTATTTGACTCTCTTGCTTCCGGACTTTATCACCCTAGCAGCTAGATTATGCTAGATTCTTTAACCTATATCCTTTTTGTTTAACTACTACATATCTTAGTTCAAAAAAATCTTCTACATATCATTTCTAATTGCAACCCACGAAACCCGCGGGTCTATTTTGTTTGAGCCTCTTCAGTGTGTTCTGAGTCTCTTCGGCGTTTTGTATGTTGACATGATAACAACGAGTCACGTCATCTCCTGTAGTTTATACTTTATACAGTATTTATAAAACCAATAGTTGTATTTTTACATGACATGGTATATTTTTTCGTCTTTCTTGAAATATGATTTCCCTGTAGTAAAAAAGCTTGTGATAAACTCATAATAGTGTTCAATTGTGTTTTGGTTTTTTTTGGCATAAATTGATTGGGCGGTTTTCATGTTATTCTTGGCTGCAAGTTATGTGAATTTGTGACAGACACCTTCACCAAAATACATTATAGAAGGTATAAACTTCTTTCTTGCTTGATATTATTCATATTATTTATGTTTCTTGGATTAAGATATATACATAGTTCATCTTTTTACTCTTTCGAATTATTCCTAACTGTATGTTTCACGAGTCATGACTAATTTCCTATCTGTTTGATAAAAGGTATCAGTTATACTCCGTATAAGTTAAGATTTATACTTATTTATTAGTTAAATTGTTAGTGCCATTTTCAAATATAACACTTAGTTGCAATAGGATGATGATAAAAGGAGTAGTTTTCAAGACTGAGAGTAGTAGTCATATTTATGACTCATTATTTAGTCATAGTATTTTTTTAATGCACCACTTTAGTAAGTTTAAAATGTAATTTTTGAATGTGTAGACTGTAGACATTTGATGTGTGGCTGGTAAAGAATGAATTAAATTAAATGAATGGAAAAAAGATAGAGATATAAACCTATCTATAGAACAAGTTGGTTATCTGTGTAGTCCCTCATTATGTTAGCTGAGGTTGTGAGGTGTCAAATTTGTCCCTATTGAAACTCATGTATGAGATTCATTATTAGTATATGTTACATCATTTGAGGGCCGTGTTATGCAAATAAACGCTTTTTTAGGAGCGAACTTCCTAATTTTAATTATTAAATTTGACAGAGCAAATAACGATGCAGGTATTTTTAGTTACTGTTGCTTCAGGAGATGTGATAGTAGCACTGTACCAGTCAGATGGATTGTTTGATAATCTGTACAATAATGATGCAACTGTGATTGTGGTTCATTCGGTAAAAGATGGTTTGGAGCCATAGGTGGCAGCTCAAAATTTAGCAACTTCGGCTCGGTAAAAGGACACTACAATCAAACACCTTACTCAGCTGCAAGTTTGCAACTCAAGAAACTAGATTGCATTACTATGGTGTGAAGCTTGATGATATTACTATTGTGGGAAGCTAGATTTCGCTATCATGGTTGGGTGTTGTTATAAAAGTCTTGCCGACATTGGGATAGTCAAAGTTGTACATAACATGACTGATTAATGTGTCATATTTTTGTATGTGAATGCATAGTTTTTGTTATTTAGCACTCTGCTTACGCATTCTATCATTACAGACACTATAATTTTCAATATATCCTTTTTGTTTAACTACTTTAATAAATCATTTCTATATGCAACCCGCGGGTCTATAGTCTAGTACAAGTATAATAATTTAGGAAGTGGACAAAGTTTTTTGCAAAATGATGTGGATTACTCTTTGACCCAGGACTTCCCCAAACCATTTGGCGCCAAATTTCAAAAATCCCTAAAAATTGAAAAAACACACATATCATTTACAAAAATAAAATTAAAAAATGCTTCAAATGCTCAACCATGCCGGTATCTTAATTTAATCCAATTAACGGAATTTTGGTAATCATATAACAAATGATTTCACTTTTTTATACTTTTTTATATTTTTCTTTGACTTTTTTGGTTCAGGTGAAGCAAAGGAAGAAAAACATCAACAAATGGACTTGCGTCGTCTGCAACGACAACCAATCCGTTCGCAAAGTCTTTTCTCATGCCTTTATGGCCAAAGATGTTCGTAAAATTCGTTCAGTCTTTTAATATGTCTCGCCGGTTTGTCAAACACCAGCAGGAGATGCTAAGTGATGAAAATGAAAATCAAAGGCTAGGGGATGATGAGATGGAGGCTGGGCGGAGTGTGAAGCGGACTGGTTGGACTGAGTATATTGATCCTGATGTTTATAATGATAATCAAGGTTAATTGTACACTTTAATTAGGTTATAAATCCCATTAGTTATTTGTTCGGATTTAATCACTACAACAACTCACTTGATTTTACACGATTATATTCATATTTCTCCACGGTAAAAAGTGTGTGCAAAAATAAAGTCCACACTTCCCTTTGCGTGGAGTATATGTGCGTCAAGAAAAAGACACCACACTATACACCGTGAAGAAACTATCAGAAATTTCACTCTAAAAAGCGTGGAGAAATGATATAAAAGTACATGCTTTGTTACGTGAATAAACTATGTATTCAAACTACACTCTAAAAAGCGTGGACAAATTGGCAAACTCATGAAAATTTAAACTACACACTAAAAAGCGTGGAGAAATTGGCAACTAATCATAAAAAAAATACAAATTTGTTTTAAACAATCTGCAACTAACCATTAAACAAATTAAAAAAAATACAAATTTGTTAAAGCCACATGCTTAAATCTCCCAACTAGTTATAAAAGATAAAAATTTGTTAAAATCTGCAACTAATACAAATTTGTTAAAATCTGCAACTAATACAAATTTGTTAAAATCTGCAACTAATACAAATTTGTTAATATCTTCTTTCGATTGTTTGAAACAAGCTCGAATCTTGTATCGAAAGAAGTGGCTGCTAAATATTGGATTAAAATGACAGGACTTTTATCATCAACTAATCAACAAGCTTCAATCTTTTGCCTTCATCGAGCTTCAACCATTTGTCTTCATCAAGCTCCTAAACAACAAAAATTAAAACCAAAAATAACTTTGTATCGAAAGATATATGTGTATACAACTCAACACATAACAGTAGAAATAGCCATGTCAAACAATTTCTATTAGATACTTTCGCAAAACCCATATTATCAATCTGATATATATGTTTTTAGCTACTATCGAATCCAATGAATAAACTAAAGGAAATAATCTTTTTCTTATTTGTCAGATTATGTAGACAAAAAGAAATAAGACACAAATTAGAACATTACTATACTCTGTTTTCGTAATACGCTTCTTACTCTTTTTAAAGCTAATCCACTCAGCAACTCAGAGAACTATTGTCAAGAGACCCGAGTCTAGGAAAAACGCACGTGTGTAATACCAAACTAACACAATCGATAAAAATTCAATAAAACATTGTTTAGTTGTCATATGCTCCTAACTCATTACAGCTTCACGACATACGCATACCTAACTATAACAACATGCCAAAAGATAACCAAAGTATAGCCTCGCCTAGCCAACTTTCTACTCAATTGCAACTTGACTGAGATTAATAAGCTGATGTAATTACTAATTCAGGCTGTGAGAGCCATTATTGCCTAATTGGGATCCTAAATGGGACGTCTAGCGCACACTACCTATTAGCAATTACTAATTCAGGCTGTGAGAGCCGTTATTGTCATTTACGTAATCGTGTTCATATCCCATTTCAAACACACTTGTTGATAGATGTGGAACAAACTGCTCTTTTTAATCATAATATCATACATGTATCTTTCAGAAAGTAAATGATGGGTCGTCCATGGCTGATGAGTAACGATGCTCTTCCATGACAGGTGAGTAATGATCCTCATCCATAACAGGTGAGTAATGATCCTCACCCATGAAGGGTGATGGGCTAGAACATGGCTGAAAAGAAAGATACCAGTCTTTTAACCAAGTCTTTTAACCAAGTCTTTTAACCAAGGGACTAAAAAAGATATTTTCATATATAAATAATAAAACCCACCTGATTTGCATATGTACCAGTAGTGACAGTAGTAGCAGAAGTAGAAGCTACACCCACCTGATTTGGAAATGCAGGATAACCTTTGAGCATTCCAAAAACCTCATTTAGCTTTTGTTCCATATTCTTGAGTTGCAAACCTTGAGTATCTAGTTGCTTACTGTAGGACTCAACTTTTTTTATTCTGAGACACTAACTGCTTTTTACAGGTCTCTAATTCCTTGTTGCACGTCTCAAATTGTTTTTTATGAGTTTGAATTTCCTTAGCTTGATTCTCTACCTTCTCCAATAATAAGCGGTTTTCATCAGCTACAACTACACCCCTCATCCTTCTTAGATCGCAACAAAACTTTGATACTTGGGATTTTGTTACACCGGCCCCATAACAATGTGGTTTTTCATTTCCAAAAAGTTTGTTAAGCACCTCCCTAGCAATGTTTTCCACGTCAGCAGTTCCAACACGTTCATGACCTCCTAGCTCTTTTATCTTGCTAGATAAATGTCGATTTGCTTTAACCTAAAACAAACAGTGCGCTTTTAATTTCATAAATCAGAGCATGCCATATAAAAATTTAAAAATAAAATTATTCCACTATGTTCATACCATCATATCTCTTGTGGCTTCTTGAATATATGTGTCGTCCTTCGTTTTATAACAGATGTGAAATGACTCAACATCATTCGCTTCTCTTTTATTTTCCACTAACTGTAGATTAGATACAAAACATCAAATATTGCATAACAATGCAAGTAATAATAGTTTTGAGATTAATTATTACTCACAAATATATCCTTTTTCCGCGCGAAACTAACAACACCAGTGGTATGTGTATGGACGTGTTCCTTTCTTGCTTTCTTTCCACATATTGAGAGTTTCTGCATTTCATTTAATTGCAGCAGGATCTCATAAGATAAAGTTGTTCATTAAAATAGGCGTAAAATATCATCACTGATTTAGCGACTTGGATTAAAACATGCTAAGCCGATCTAGTCTGTAACTATATTTTCACATGAAACATAACTGTAAGTGGACATCAATATGCAACTAGTTCTACTGTCTCATGGAATTGCACAAGAAATTGAAATGAAAAGTTGATACCTTTGCTTTCGGATCTCTAACATTACTTTTATACACTCGCGATTGGTGTTCAGTGAAGTTTTCCGGTGTTTCGAGCAAATCCAATGCTGCCAAAAGCTCATCATCTGTATAAACTTTCTCTTGAGCATCAAGCCCATTGATGCCATTAGCTTCATTTAGCTTATTCGCAGCTTGTTGACACAAGCTCGATTTCAACCTATGCTTTACGTTCCTACGCCTCTCACTAAACATTTTAGCAAGAACCCTGTCTATAGTTTCCCCTTGAGGTATGCTGAATCTTCGCTGCCAAGTTGATAATAAATTACATTAAATGGATAATAATAGTAAGTAATTGTACTATGAACAAAATATTCCTTTTTTAGCTGAATGTATTACCCGGAGTTCTGCCATAAGCATAGAAGCACAACTCTTTTTACAAGCCTTCCAATCCTTGACATCCGGGGGACATAGACTTGGTTGACTGAGAATTAAGGTCATGAACCTTGAGCATAAGCCTGCGGAATTTTTGATTAGCTGATAATGTTTATTGACGTGAGCCAACACCTTTTCATCCCCTTTTAGCTTGTACACATCTTTTGCGGTCATCTTTTGTATCCTGATAATGTTTCCATTCCCGTCTGTAAGATTATCATATGTGTTAGAATATAATATACAAACACAGGGCTAACTTGTATTGAAAAATGATTCTAGTTACCTATGATCTCAACCTCTGATAATAGATTCTGTTCATATTGATCAGCTAGACTGACCTCAACCTCTGACAATATATCTTACTCATGACTCATAAGCGAATTTGATGATGAAGATTGGTGTAATATTTGGTAATTAATTATTTGCTCATTTGTAGTATTACCCGATAACCCGAATCACCCGATTCGACGAAACCCGACAACCCGACTCCTTATCGGGTCGGGTTTCGGGTTAGTTTTTCGAAATCAAAACCCGAATCAACTCTACCCGACATGACCTGATAACACCCCTAGTTTGATACTACTATACACTATGAGGAACTTGTAGTTCCCTTTGTACATTGTCATAAACAAGTATGCATATTAATAAATTCACTATAATAACAACATGAAATTCATCAAAAATCTTTTAAAATACCCATTGAAGCTCAAGTCACCATATAATTATGCTATACATAAGAGATAAGAGTAACAAAAAATTAAGCGATAACTGGACTTTGACATATTAGTACATATAATAACCGATTACAGTTTCAAGCTGATGATATGCTAGCAATATTAATGTGATTTGGATGTTAATTAAACTAGCAATATTAACATCCAAATCACATTATTCCTACATCCAAATCACCAGCTCAAAATATTATTTTCTTTCAACCTACCTGCTCTAAGTCATGAACCTGTCTAATCACGAGACATAACATCATGAACTTGTCTAAACACTCTAAGTAGCTAATATTATACAAATCAAAATTTAGCCAAATTTTCTAACACATACACAAACGTAACCGCAGCCATAAAATGCTACTGGTCATAACAAGCAGTAACTACATCAGTTTAAACAATAATCTCAAGTTTAATACTACATCAGTTTAAACTAGGGCTGAGCACGACAGACCCAAAACCGACCCGGACCGGAAGACCGAACCGGACCGGACCGAACAATTTCGGTCCGGTCCTCGGTCCGGGGTTTTGGAAGAATTCGGTCCTCGGTCCGGTCGGTCCGGTTCGGTCTTTCCAAAATTTCGACAATTATGCTTAATAGGACCGGACCGGACCGAGGACCGAACCGGACCGGACCAACCCGGACCGGACCGGTCCGTTTCGGTCCGGTCTCGGTCCGGGGTTTCGGACCATTTCGGTCCTCGGTCCGGTCCGGTCTTGGACCGATGCTCAGCCCTAGTTTAAACGCAAGGTAGTCGTAAAACATAACAAGTTTGATACATTTAATGCGCAGCTGTTGCAATAACGAAACCTCAGCTCAATCAATAACGAAACCCCAAAAATCGAAATCCTAGCTCAATCAATAACGAAACCCCAGCTCAATCAATAACGAAACCCCAAAAATCGAAATCCCAGCTCAATCAATAACGAAACCCCAAAAATCGAAATCCTAGCTCAATCAATTAAGCGAAACCCCAGCTACATCAACCGGAGATGATTCAATTAAACAAAACCCTAGCTGATCCTCATGAATCGAGTGTGATTTGTGATTGTTGATTTGTGATTTGTGATAACGGTTAATTTGTTTTAATTAGGGATAACAACGGTTATTTGTGTTGTGAATTTGTGTGATGTGATGATTTACGGTTTTGGTTAAATTTGGGGATAAGAGGTGTGGTGATAAATTGGGGATAAGAAGTTGTTGTCAGTTGAGAAAAAAATGGGATGTTACGTAACAATAAAAAGTCTACGGTCTAATATGTTGACTACTTTTTTAATTTTTTTAATTTTTCTCTACGCTGTTAAACGTCTTTCATTTTATTTGTATACGGATGTGATCGTAAGTTTTTTGTTAAAATTAGCCACGGGTATAAGCGTGTAGCAAATAAAATAAAACCCCACGTTTTTAAAACTGTGAAGAAATAAGCGTGAGCATTCTAACTTTTTTTTGTAGTGAATGATACATTATCATATTTTGTATGCTCACTGACTTCCTATATAGCTCATCTGGTCGGCTAATGAACTTATTGAACTTCTGAAAAGTTCATAACCCCAACTTTTTGGGCATATCAACTTGAGCTTATGAACTTTATTAAGCTATAAGCTTAAGGTGATAAGCTTATAAGCCCAAAAGTTGATATAGCTACTAACATACGGTATATTTTTTTTATTGCAGATACGGTATATCTTAGTAACAGTGAAAAGCTAATCTTGCAAATAAGAAATTTCTTTTTTATATATGCCATGCTAAAATACATCAAAAGCTTTTTGCAATTAAAACTTGTACTTTTCATTAATTATTTGTGACTTAAAGCTTTTATTAAAAACCTTTCTAATGGCAATAGTTTTTTACAATAGTTATTTTTTTTAAATTATACCAAAAATAAACTAATATGGTGAAGCATTAATTGCAAAGCTGTTCTTCAACAGCTTGTATTACTACAAGCTTTTAGATTTGATAGTTTTTCGAGAGCCGATAGCTTTTAGATCTGATAACTTTTAGATTTTTTTGGCAAAAGATCATTTAAAGCTTTTTGAGAGCTGATAGTTTCTTTTTAAAAAATAGTTTCTTTTTAAATAACTAGCTCTGTTTGGCACAACAACTTTTTGTAGTTGTTAGCTTTGTATTTTAAACAAGCAGCTCTTAAATAAAAATCCGATTCATACAAGTTTTCAAAAAACCAGCTCTTTAAAAATTGTAAATAACTAATATACCCTCCAAACATATTATAATTTATCTATATATATATATCATTTTAAGTCATTTTGCATATTAATTTTATATTTAACAAATAATTTACCAAAAATTTTATTAAAAATAATATAACTTATAACTAATATTAACAAATTTAAATTTAACAGCTTACAGCTTACAGTTAACAGTTTACCAAACATAACATAATTCATTTAGAAAGTCATCTATCGTAATACTACAAAGTTATTAAAAAAACTTTTTAAAATGTAGAAAGTCTTTCAAAAAAACGCTTCATTATGTTTGCTTTAGTTTTTGGTACGATAATGATAATGTTGATGAACTTTTTGTCGTATACCATTCTAAATATGGCAAGGCGCTCATAAAACCAAAACGAAAAAAGCCAATGTTGCAAACATGGTAAGGCACCCGTTATAAAAACCAATGTTTTGAAATCGGGGTTTCAAATCGACCCAGTCGAATCATCGGGTCCGGGTCAACCCAGGTCGACCTGGTTCAACCCTGTTTAATCTGATTTTCTAAAAAAAAATTATATATTTTTAATAATTAACAAAAATTATATATAAAAATAATAAAAATTCTCGTATATTGAAGTTATAAATCGTATATCAATCAATATAATATGTAAAATTAAAATTCGGTCATAAATACGTAAAAATCATATTTTTTTTCAAAAAAACCCGAAAAATTCAATAGCTGATCGGGTCTCGAGAACTAGGTTGACCCGGGTCACCCCAAACCCGGTGGATCGAGCCGGATTTTGAAAATATGAAACCCAGGTTAATATGACCTGTTTATTCGTCCGGAACCAGGTCAACCGGTTGACCTGGCCGGATTGATCCGAATTTCAAAACATTGATAAAAACTTAAGATGATTGAGTTTTGATTTAATGGTCTCAATCTCTTTTTTATTATTATTTTTTTATTATATCCTTACTATATGCATGTATGTACATATAGATATCGATACATTATACAATTATCTAACTAGATCGTGCATGCAGTTGTACAAATATGGGTAATCTTATATGTTTAGTGCCTTTCATTTTAGCCCATATTTTTTAATTTTTATTTTCGTTTTTATTCTTTACCCGCTCGGTTCTCGGGTCCGGTTCGGGTATTTCGGGTCTTATCCGATTGGAACCGCAAAATTTTAAAAACACCCAAACATTTAATATTTTTTATTTGTTTACGCATATTTACTTTTAAACCAAAAAATGTAGCAACTATATTATAAGAAGATAAAAAAGTAATAGTTTTAATATAAAACTACTTCAAAAAATTCAATTCTAATTCAAATCGTATGTATATAACGACTTTTTTTGTTGTTTATAGATTACAAAATATTATATAATTTATTATGTATAAATATAAACATCATGTTGCTATAACGATGAACTTATATATTAGGATTTTCGATATGTGAAATATTCCGTAAAAAACGAAAAATTCCTATATACTTGAAATTTGAACGGTTCTTCGGGTCCGGAACCGAGAACCGCGGAACCGAACCGAACAGAACCGAGAACCGCAATTCTATAAATTTTGGAACCGAGAACCGAACCGCGGTTCTAAAATGCGGTTCGGTTTAGGTCGGTTTCGGTTCGGTTCTCGGTTCTGGTTCGGTTCTCGGTCCATATGCTCACCCCAATATCCAACCACTCATTTTCATAACCTTATCTTTTACAAATTCTTTCTCAAACTAGCAGTTTGTAATCCCATTTCCAAAATCATGCCTTCATCATCATCAACTAGCAGATCTAATCAAAGGGACATCTATTTCTACATCAATGCTACCCATTGTGATTGCATACCACCATTACTAGTTTAAAAGCAAGTTGCTTGTACCCCTACTAATCCAGGTCAAAAATTCAAGGCATGTCCCATCTATGTAAGTTCATTAGCCTATTTTATATTCAATTGATTTGTCTAACAAACTATGTTCTTGATTGATTAACTTTTTTTGTGTTAGGATAAAAAGAAAAAGTGTAAATTTTATGGATTTACTGAGCTAGAACTACCAAGCAAATATTACAAAGATTTGTTATACAACACCCATGAAGAAAACAAGAGATTGAGGAACTTGGCAAACCATTCCACATCTGATGAATCTTACACTGTTACCGCCCCTGTTCCCAGTGTTGAAGTGCTGAAAATGATGGATGAGTTGGCTTTTATAAAGTCAAAAGTCAAGGTTTATGATAAAATCTTGTTTGTAATATGTTTCATTGTTGTGGCAGTTGTTGTTGCAATTGTAATGCTTCCAGCTTAAGTAGCCAACCATAATGTATTTTGATGTCAGTTGTAATGTATTTTGATGTCAGTTGTCACTTATTATGGATTCTTAAATGTTTAATGACATGGCAGTTTTTCCTTGTTTTATACCTGGTTCTTGCACACAACTTATGATCAAACTTGATTCAATTCTTATACAAATTGAAACCACACATATGTTTGTTGCACTTGCAAAATATGATCTATACGTGCTGAACTTTCACAAATAAATTGCCACAATTATATAACAGTTTACCAAACATTTTTAGTAAAAGGATTTCATCATTAGATACTAATTGTGCCTAACAGTTTGAAAATTGGCATAATAATGAGAGAGTACAAAGATCCTCTACTTAAATTCACGTCCATGGAGTCTTACATAACATAGTCAACCAACATAAAATTAAGAGCACAACATATACATACAAAAGAAGTGCCCAGTTCATAATACATAATAAGAAATTTAATCCAAATCTAGTGCAGTTGAGCTTGTAGATCCAATGCTAGTAACTTCTTTTGCCAACTTTCGCTTCAAAATCCTTTCACTCATTTGCCTTGGCTTGATAAAGCTCATTACTCCTCTTGCTCTAGATTCAGGTAGTGCCTCTTGTTCTGCATGTCCTCTAACCTGTTCTTGTGGTGTCGGGCTAGCTTGAGAAGATGTGAATGCAGATTTGGAGAAGTTACGGCTTGTTTGAGTTGCATGTTGTCCAGATTCTGACTTGTCAATGGGACCACTTTCATCATCACTTTGTCCTAACCCAAACCATCTACCTAACTTACCAAAACTTGCAGTTGATACAGAACTTCTCTCATAGCCTCTTGTATTAGGTTTTTTGACCCTTTTACCTCTTCCCAGCTGCTCGTGGCTAGAACCACCAATACCGGGTTCATTTCTTGGCTGCTCATCAATACTTGGCTGGTTTGAACCACCAAGACCATCTGCATTTCTTCGTTGCTCAACAGTTGGCTGGTTTGAACCAACAATACCCTCTGCCTGAGTAGAAACCCTAACACCACATCCCTGAGTTGATCCTCCAACACCCCTGCCCTGACTTGAACCCTCACCACCAAGGTTTATTTGATAGTCACTTATATAGGCCTCTGTCTCTTGTTCATCGACAACTTGGTGTGGTTCCAGTCTAATATCCTCATCAACAAGTGAAGTGCCTACTAGAGGATTCTTTCTAGGCCTACCTTTCTTAGCTGGGGGTTTGGGTGGTAATACAACTGTGGGATTAGTACAACCCTTCTTATTGTGTCCCTTTTGTTGAAAATTACTACAAGTCATAGTAACACCCGCCTTAGAAACCTTGTTTGTGTTCTTGTTTTCATGGGGAGCCCTAATCCTCTTCTTTCGTGGCCTACCGGGCATTATTTTCACCTTAGGAGGCAACACTCTAGACATATCATTACAATCAGGCCAAAAAGACATTCCACCAACTGGTGCTAGGTATTGGTGATATGCATCATGAAAGGTTTGTTTCCTAAAACAAGCTGAAACATATTCCTCTACCATTCTGCCTAACTTGAAAATAACAGCTATAGCATGACAACATGACAAACCTGATAGTTGCCACATTCTGCAACTACATGTTCTTCGCTGCTCATCAACCCCATATTCTTGTGACCCATTTCTGACTTCAAATAGTCCACCACCAGTTGATATAACATGCCAATACATGTATAATCATAACAATTTAGTACCAACTTTTAATATAACATGACAATGTAATAACATAGAAATATCTGTGCTGGTCTTTAGTAGCTTCTAGTCTTTTCTGAATGTTTGGACATATATCCCCGTTCCATTTTTCACACAGATTCCTCATAATATGCATTCTTTCCAAGACAATGACCCTCATTGCTTCAAACATAGTTATAAGGGGCTTATTCCTAACACTTAATATGACCGAGTTAAAGCATTCACTAAACCCGTTTTCAATAGCTTCACAATTGGGACCTATGTGGAAATATGCCCTTGACCATGTTTTCGGATCTTTTTTCAAAAGGTAGTCATAAGCATTTGGGTTGGCCTTTTTAATCTTCTCCATGATTTTGTTGAACATTCCGGGAAAGGAAGCCTTTGAAGCAGCCCAAAACAGTAATCTAAACTCTAGCCCGCTGTATTGCTTTCTAAAATTTTCGTATTATGTGACGAGCACATTGTCGATGTTCTACGTGTGGCATAACTTCCTTAACAGCTTCAATCAACCCCTAACAGAAAAAACATAAACCGTGTTATGACGAACATATTAAGCTATAAAGTTAATGTAGTACGACATCAATATTAAAACAAAATACTTACTTTGTGTTGATCTGACATCAGTGTTAATCCATTACCAGTGGGCATATCTATGTCATCACCAAGTAAATCTAGGAACCACCTCCAGTTGTCTTTGTTCTCAACATTTACCACAACCCACGCAACCGGATAAATGTGATTGTTTGCGTATCGGCCAATGGTTGTTAGTATTTCACTCTAACTTGGTTTCTTAAGAAAACAACCATCCAACGCAATTATCTTTCTACATCCTAGTTTCCATCCCTCTTTTAAGCCTTTGAAACAGACGTAAAACCTATCAAAATAAGTTTTATCATCTTCGTTTACTGTAACTCCTACCTTACATGTGGAACCTGGATTTGAATCCAATATTGCCTTAGCATATGACCGAATATACCCATAATGGTCTTCCATATTTGTTTCCCCCTCGTTAAGAGCCCACCTTTTTGCATTTCTACATTGATTTGGGGTAACAATACACTTATACTTTTTAATACTAAATCGGCAATTTCATGAAGCTTAATATCTGGATTCAACCTTATCTTTTGGCCAAAGTGCCTACCAATCCATTTATAGCTAACTAAAGTCCCATACTTAAACTGCCTAACACACGTATGTTCATCAACCATTGATATTACCTGAAAATAGTTCTCATTTGTCATCTTCCTACCGTAACACCTCCACTTACATTTGGATCTATCAGCTTCACTTGGATATCTTTTAAACTTGCTTCGTTTTCCTAACTCAGGGTTCGTAAGTGTTTAACCACATTTAGCTATTACCTTGGTACTTTCACTTCTTTAGAACCATAGAGAGAAGCCGTTTGCAAGAGCATAATAAGTCAAACATTCTTTCAACTGTTCAGCGTCTACAAACATTTCACTTACCTACACAAACAATAGAATGTTAAGGACTGCAAGATATTAATGAGTTATAAGTAATAACAAATTCAGTTGTAACATATTACCTTAGGTTTTCGCATCCTCCAGTGAGTATCCACATCGTGAATCAGATACTTTTCAACCTTGGTCTCAACAATATGGAATGGATCAATCAGACCATCATCTTGCTTCAACTTTCTCATCAAATCATCCATGAAACCCTCATGCTGAAGTACCGTTTCATTATCACCTACAATCGGGTTCCGCTTCTGGCTTACACCACTAGAAGTGCCTTCGTTTGCAGGTGCACTTTGTTGACTGTGAACCTTAGGTTTCTTCTTAGCTTCACTTTTTCGCTTCCTAAGTTCTATCAACTCTTCTTCACCTTCCGATAGATAGTCTACAGACTTGTCTGAATAGACACTATCATTATATGTATCGCTATATATGTAAAGCCACCACCATCACTTTCACTGGCACTATCACTTTCACTTTCTTGTCTTCTAACATTCTCCTGAATTACAATACCCTTGTTCCTAGAAACAGGCCTCGTAACACGTACCTTTTTTTGTTCCATTACTCTTTTACCCTTTTCCTTTTCCATACTTTTTTCTTTTTTCCACAGCTTTCTTAACTGTATCAGACCCTTCAGACAATGAATTAGCTCCTTCATAAAATGAATCAGCTCCTTCAAAAACTAAGTCACATCCCTTATTACTATCTTGACCAACACTTGTACCCTTTTCCACGGCTTTCTTAACTGTATCAGACCCTTTATGCAATGAATCATCTCCCTTGTTACTCTCTTCATTCACCAGGGCCTTGCCCTTATTAACAACATAACTGGTTGGGATACTCATTTGACTAGACAAGTTACGCTTAGTAATAGGGCTCTTTCTTCCCAACAGCTTACGCTTAACAACAGGGCTTTCAACTAAATTAACAACAGGGATGTCCATATCATCAGAACCTACTTTCTTTCTAGGGGTTCTAGTGGCAGCGTCTTCTTCAGCCCAAGAAACAAGCTCATCTAGAGACATGTTAGAGGCATCTTTTGACATTATTTCATGAATCCTGATCCTAGAAGTAGCCTCATCCCTAGATTCTTCCATGCTAAGGTTTTTAAAATAAAAAGGTGCTAAGTTTTGATGCCTATGAGTCAAAAACATATCTATCTTACCATATGACTGGGCAAACTCATACATAGCAACTACATCAATATCCCTTTCTATGACTTTTAACCCTACTTCTAAGCTGCATTATGGTAAGCAGAAATAAAATGCATTAATACCAGCATGGTCTGTTTCTTCCTCAAGAAATCCACACATAGTCTTATAATCCAATTTCTTATTCTTATACAACTTCCAATGATAAACTACCCCGTCTTCATACCTAAGTGGTTTAAACTTGAAGACGCCATCATGATGAACATAAAAAAACAACGCATCAGAACCACCAGATGGTGCCATCCTAACAAAAAAAAATATA
This sequence comes from Glebionis coronaria, assembly GCA_025667525.1. Taxonomy (NCBI): domain Eukaryota; kingdom Viridiplantae; phylum Streptophyta; class Magnoliopsida; order Asterales; family Asteraceae; genus Glebionis; species Glebionis coronaria. The sequence continues at coordinate 39,932,926 of CM046879.1, forward strand.
TGAAACCTTAAATTGATAACATGTTAATTAACATAAAATTAATGCAATTAAATAAGGGATAATCAATAATTAACTGTTACTAACCTTGTGCACCAATCAATTTCAGGTTAATTTGGTTATCGACAACGATTATTGGGATTTTGTAAATTAGGGTTTGATTTGGGGATAAATGAGAGAGATTGAAAATTAAAGTTGTGTTCACTGTGTGTGTGGCAAGTGTATAAATGATCGTTAGTGGAAAATCTACGTGGATGGTATTGTGTCAAATAAATACACATGTGGCAACAATATTTAAAAAAAAGTTGGCAACCGGCTAACTTCTAAGCAGGTAACCCAGTACACGAAATGGGCGTAATGAAGGACTTCCATGATAATATGGGGAAAAAAGGCTACACAGAACGGTAAAAAGTGTCAAGTTAGATACATTTTTTTGTCATTAGCCCTTTTATGTTGGGAAATAAGTGTAAAGAGATGAGTCACCTCACATTTTAGGCTAAATTGGGCTACTATTATAAAAAAATGATCCGTACAGGTCTTTTTAGAAAGTAAAAACAAATAAATTTTTAAGTTTTGTGGTTCAAAGCAAGGTTTTTAAGATCGGGATCTTACTTATGATCGTTTTCGTCTTTGCAAGATCGAGATCGTAAAGTAGGATCGGGATCGTAAGATCCTACTATAATGTAATTTTCTTAGTAGGCTTTTCAATATTTTACAAATTTACAAATTAATATACATCGTAAACATAAAATTATACGAATCTTTCATAAAAATGTGGTCATAAATTATGATTATGAAATATATAAGAAGATTTACATGTTGGTTTTTAGATTATACAAAATAGAACCAATAAATTTGTAGTTTTTTAGTTTGTCGTTCGAGAAAAAGTAAGACCGGACCGTAGTAGATCCTAAGATCCTATGATCAAGATCGGGATCCTATAAGATCTTAAGCATGCAAAGATCCTACGTAAGATCCGGATCATTTTTGCTTTGTAATATCGTAAAATCGTAAGATCCTAAGATTAAGATCGATATCTTGACAACCTTGGTTCAAAGTAACAAAAAAAAAACAAAGTCTTCATCATCTTCTTTAGAGAAAAGCTGCACTAGAACATAAAAATCCTTCATTAAACTAGTTTTTTTCTTCGCTTTCTTCAACCATCTTCTGGGTTGGGGTGAGGGCATTCTCAGTTTTTTGGTGAGGGCACAACGATAAAAGTTTGAAAATTAACCCTAAAAATTATGAATAGTGAAGAATCCATGGGGGCAATTGCACCCCCTATTTTGTGCATAGATCTACCCTGTCTCTTTTGCTTTTGTTCAGGTAGTTTAAGGAAGGTGACACGACCTCGCAGCGAAACACGAGTGTGCCTACCTTGTTCATACTAAACATCATCACTTTAAGATTTAAGGCAAATAGTGGTGGCGCCAAATTTCAAAAATCCAAATAGTTTCATTGTACGAGTACTATGCTAATTTAATAAATATAAGTATAATAATCTAGAAAGTGGGCAAAGCTTTTACGGATTACTCTTTGACCCAAGGACTGCCCAAAACCATTTGGCGCCAAATTTCAAAAATCCTCAAAAATTGAAAAAACACACATACTATCATTTACACCAAAAACAAAATTTAAAAAATTTAAAAAATTCAAACGGTATTCATCGCTGTTCAATGCTTCAAATGCTCAACCAATCCGTCCGCAAAGTCTTTTCTCAGGCCTTTATGGCCAAAGATGTTCGTAAATTCGTTCAGTCTTTTAATATGTCTCGCCAGTTTGTCGAACACCAGCAGGAGATGTTAAGTGATGAAAATGAAAATCAAAGGCTAGGGGATGAGGAGATGGAGGCTGGGCGGAGTGTGAAGCGGACTGATTGGACTGAGTATATTGATCCTGATGTTTATAATGATAATCATGATGATCAAGGTTAATTGTACATTTTCATTAGGTTATAGATCTCATTATCATATTTTGTATGCTCACTGACTTCCTATATAGCTCATCTGGTCGGCTTATGAACTTATTGAACTTCTGAAAAGTTCATAACCTCAACTTTTTGGGCTTATCAACTTGAGCTTATGAACTTTATTAAGCTATAAGCTTAAGGTGATAAGCTTATAAGCCCAAAAGTTGAGCTTATAAGCTTTTACAAAAGTTTAGTAGTCATAATGATGATGATCAAGGTTAATTGTTCACTTTCGTTTGCTCACTGAGTTCTAACTGAAATCGATTTATGAATTTGAACATAGATACTAGATATTTGTGTGTTCATTCAGTTTTAGGGATGTTTGTTTCGGCTTGTTTCTCTTGATTGACAATTTAAGATCGTTTCTATGAATACAATATGCCCATTTTCGCTTTTAGAGTCTATAAAAACAGTCACCCGTGTAGTAGAAGATCCCGTGTTTTCATCGTTGAGGGTGAGTTTTTCTTGAACATATTCTACCAGAAGCTCGGCCATCTAAGTAATCGAGTTTGTTATAAGGTGACCTGATAAACCATGTATGGTGTTTTTAACCCGTACTAACTACCAACCCGACCCTATAAGACATTATTGGTAACCCATTGTTGGGTTCAGGTCGATTTTCACTCAGATTATTGTTATGTTTGAAACATAGTTCTAAATTTCGGGTTGAGCTTTAATTACTTGTATGGTTTCTATACTTGTGTAGTGATGTTCTGTTCAAGGAAATTTTATGCATGCTACACAACAAGTCAGTCACACTCACACATATGATTAATGCAATGTTCTTCAGCTATGCGTTGTATGAGATGGATGGGAATAAAGTTTGTCAAAAGTTAGTCGCAGAGGTTGGAAAAACATTTGAGGTCATATTGGAAGAGGCACGTCTTCTCCCTCTTTCTCTTTCGTCAATTTTGTGGCTCTAAGCAACAAATGAAAGTTTCCTTTATTCATTATTGATTACGGTTTTGCTGTTTTATAAATTACGGTTCGTACGATAAGGTCATGTGAAACGGAACTACAACAGCTATCAAGCTGTTGTATGGTCCGCTACAATAAATCGTCAAACCAATTGTGTGGATATAGTGAATGCAGCAGATACATAAGTGGTCGTATCAGTTCAGCTGGTAATTTTTATTTGAATTGGGACTGAAGTAGGGGGTTAATGATCTCTGTATGGTGTTAGTGGGTGTATCCAACCATATTTAGAGGTTACTTTTGCCATTGATGACTGTTCTATGAGCTGTAGTAAGCTTTAGCGCAACCAATCTGCAGATATACATCAATCTAAATAAGGGCAGGCGTGTATAACCAATGTTAATCCATGACAGCCAATAACGGCTAACAGAGCGATCCACTGAACCAATCAAGCTATGGCATCTTCTCCAAATCTTGCCAATAAAATAAGCATAAGACCCGAAAAGTAAATATCAGTCTAAAACCAAATGACTCAAATACTCAAGTGCTACTACCATAGTCATTAGTCAAGAACACAAACAATATTACAATGGAAGTATTAAACTGTCATGAAAAAACTCAATACTCAAGTGCTACTACCATAGTCATTAGTCAAGAATACAAACAGTGTTATAATGGAAGTACTATTCAAGTGGCATGAAAAAACTTAATACTCGATATGTATGGCTAGGCTGAAGTAGTGCAGCGTAAAGACATATCGCCATATATGTGGTAGCTCAATAAAGTCAGACCTTCTCGAAGTTCACTTCCCTCAAAGAATAACGTAAAGTTCTCATTATTTGCTATCATTTGGTGGTGTTCCTCAAGTATGGTTTTTTTTACATTCTGTATGGTTTCAGAAGCTTTGACCCAAATTCTTTCCGTAGCACCATTATCAAAATGGATGAATAATCTCATCAAGGCAAACTCCACAAATATTAAAGATCCATCAATAATGTTGTACTGTGCTAATGTACGGTTTTCGTGTTTTAGTTGCTTCATTTGGAAGTAAATGGTCTGGGAACTAATCGGTATGGATTTCTGCTGCTGAATCACACTCTTAATATCGCCCACAGTGTTACTCCTTTCCATCTCCATATCAATGATTTCCTCAGGCCCATATAAAGTAAGATTTGCATAGATTAAGATAACACCTTCTTTCGCTGACATATCATCTAACCAAATATTTGAATGCTCGTTCATGAAGCAGCTAGCTAAAGTCTTATGCTCATTTTTAACCAACAGTGGCAACCCATTGTACACAAGTACTGGCAACTTGTTTCCATTTACTTTTCCACTAAGTTGAACAGATTCTTTTAGAGTCTTAATATCTACCTCTTTGATGCTAGCCGAGAAATGGAGGACGTCTCGGTCTCTGCTGCCTATTATGATTTTCAAATCTGTGAAGTCAGGAAACGTATGACCCTCCGGGTATGCATAGAACATATCCACATATGATCCATTATTGCATAAACCGCACTCCCATATTGACTTCTTTGAATCATGAACAAGAACACCAAAAACGAATAAGACTTGTGAACGGGGTGGTATATCTGTTTCGACCTCAATCATCTTTTTTAAATCCTCCATTGTGTGGGTCAGTGAAACGAAAACCTGAAAGATTTCATCATCTCTATGATTGCAAATGTTGACCTTTAACAAATCATGTGAACTCCACATGATGACCGACCCTTCCGTCAAATTTGTATCGCTAACCTTGTCAAAGTCATCCAATTTACTACCACTCGACACAAAACTCAATCTGGAAGCATCCTTCCTGATCTCCTCTAAGAACTGCACTCGCAACTTAATTCCAAAAATAGTTTCATCTTTTTGAATATCGGTTTGAACCTTTTTCCCCGTGACACCGTTCATAAAAATCACATTCATTTCTACAAAAACATGCACAAACGATGCATTTAGAGTCATAAACTATAACAAATATTCTGGTTCACAACAGTATGCATACAAAATATTAAGTATCAAAAGACTAGGGCAGTTGTTATTCATCAAAAGAGTATAAACTTCAACCAAAATTGGCAGAATACTGTTTTACTGGCATATAACCATTGAATAAACTGCAGAAATATTGTGCATAATCCCGACTTTGGGGAAATATCATTATTAGCCGACAATCTTTAGTTTTAGCACAATAGGCGTCTAAATCGCTAACGCCCGTTAATAACTTCTCATTAAGTATAAGAGTAGCTGTTTTTTCGCCACGACAGATCCGAAACCCCAATTCGGAACAATGTACCCTTATACTTAACGAAATTAGGGTTAACGAATTGGACTGTTTCCGTATCTAAACTAAAGATTGGGGGACTAATAGCGACATTCCCCGAACGTCGAGACCAATAACAAGATTTCGAATAACAGCAGGGGCTAATTGCCTAATTTCTACTAAATTTAACAATACAACATCCAACAATGTTCCCAATAGATTCGATGACTATATTTTTGGCAATAAAACACTATATAGCAAGTGTCAAAATGTATCATTTATTTATAAAATCTAATTATTGGTAATTAATGACATAATTAAGCCGATTTACAGTATTTAACATGAAATTAATGACATAATTAAGCCGATTTACAATATTAAGCCGATTCCAAAAGGATTAACATGTAATTAATAAGTTGATAAACAGATAAATCATAATTAACATGTAATTAATAAGCCGATTAACCAAATTTAACATGAAATCAATGACTTAATTAAGCCGATTAACATGAAATTAATAAGTTGATAAACAGATTAATCATAATTAATAACTTAATTAAGCAGATTATTAGCCATATTTAATGTAAAAGTGTTGCATTGACTAAATGATGAAAGAGAATGTTGACTGTATAAAAGTGTAAATATTGACTAAATGATGATGATGACGATGATACCTTACGTCACTCAAGTGGGAAAGAGAGAGATTGAGAATCTTCTTTTTTGTTTTTGTCTTTTTTAGGTTGCGTGTCTTAATAATGATTGGTCAGTTTGAGTTTAAATCATGTTTCAAAGGCGCGTGGGAGGATTGTTTGTTAGTTCGGCATTAATTGCTAGTTTGTTACACTAGTGGGGCCCTATGAGCATGTTTTAACATTTCATCAATTTTTAGTTATGTTTACTTTGTTCTTTTTCTAAATATCAGTAGTTGTGATAGCTGATGCTCATTTGCTACTGTTTCTTAAAACAAGCATTGAAAAAATAGTCTTTTTAAAAAATAGCAACATCTTAAAATGCTCGTCGCTCATGTTGCCAAACGACAACTAAAACTTAAAAAGCTCACCGCTCCTTTTGTTAAACAAGTAATAAATTTTAAAATAATTTTCTCTCATCGCTCATTGATCTAAAATACTCTGTCACTGCTCTTCGTCAAACACAGCCTTAATGTAAAAAAAAATAATTAACTATCAAATGATTTTAAGACCGAAAATGTTTTAAGTTTAATAAATAATTTTATAGTAGCATGTGGTATGACGACCCAAAAAAGTTGTCTTATTAGCGATCAATTTTTTTAGTAATATGACTTAAATGATTGATACTTTCCCCGTCTATCATTTTCAGTTGTCTCAAAATTATACTCTCGTTTCAATAATAGATGTAAGTAATGTAACAAGTTTATTATATTACATCTATCGGTATTAGAAATTACAAACTGTATGTTTTCTTAAACTGTGTGTTCTTTTATCGAATGACAACTAATCTGAGACGATAAGAGTAGTCAGTATCAATTTATAATATGACTTAAATGATTGTTTGTCTTTTTAGCAATCAAAACTTTTACATAAATTTTTAATGCGCGTAATTGGTGTTGGGTCATGGCCAACCAAAATAAACCACAGATTGGATCAGACTGAAAAATCAAACATGACCGAGTATATTTCACTCTGATCATCGATCCATCTTTTTTCTCATTTTCTGGCTTCGCTTCGGTTCAATTCATTTTACACAAAACCAACAACTATGTTTTTATTTATGTAAGGACCAATTTGAACCGGACAAACCCTGACGTACGTCGATTAATTCAGTCCGATGTTTTGCACAAAATCAGTTTTAATTCAGTCGTGTCGATTAATTCAGTCGATTAATTCAGTCCGTTGTTATGAGAAAAGTAGGTGTCATATCAGCAAACTACTCTATAATATTTAAATCATCGTCATATTAAAAAATCGTTGTTGTAATTAACATCAAAATTTTAGTGTTATAATGGTCCCATCAAATTTTTTAAAAAAATTACACAAATTGTTAAACTTTAATTAAAATTCATTTTGGTGTTTTTTATAGGATGAATTTTTTTTGGTTGTGAGTGAAAAACAAGATGGAAATAAAAGATTATACAGATTAAGGTAAAATGTTAAAAATATTGGATGTATTAAAGCCTTCAACGACTATCTTTTTTTTTTTATTTCAAAAACTAGGCGTTACACCCTATTATTTAAAAGAAAATTAAAAGTAGTGACGACAATTTTTTAACGGTAAATATCGATTAGCAATCAATAGTATAATTCTAATTTTCTCTTTTGAGCGCAGCTCCTCCGCAAGATGAAATGCATACTAACTCAGTACTGAAAACATGTAAAGATGAAAGCTTAAGCTAATATAGCAAGAAAATCCGCAGTACTGAACATGTAAAGATGGAAAGCTTAAGCTAATATAGCAAGAAAATCCGCATAAAACGTAAAATATCAAATTTGACAATAGATACGTAACATAACTAATAAAAAGTAAAACACGACAAATATATGGATAAAAAAAAAGCTATCCTATAATGTTAGTAAATAAAAATAAAAAGTGTGACAAAAAGTGATAAAAGATATGCATTAAAAAAAGAAGTAAAGATGTGAGAATAACTTTAGTATTGCCACTCATTGGCTGACAACTGTCAGTCCATCTTAAAAAACTATCATCGGGCTATCACAGTCATTTGTTCCTGTATTCTAAGTTTTTTTATGAGTTGATCTTTGAATTTTTATTAGGATCTATGTATGTTTGATTTTGTAATTTGTATGCATCAGGATTGTTTATTCTATTTAGAAAGATGAATGTCGTGAGAGAGATGCGATATACGGTCAAGAGAGAATAAGAAATAAATACCGGTAGATTTTTTAATTCATGATCCATGAACTTGGAAATAAATATACATTAATAAAATGAGTTTAGTGATTAGTCAACATAAATTAACAGTTAATTAAATAAATGTGGGCATATTTAGTGAAAATATTAGGTACATTTAGAATGACCCGTAATGAATCAACATATTAAATCATAAGCACTTTAAACTATCTATAAAAAGAAGTTATAATACTACGTATAGTGTGATACTGTGATATAATCACAAATTTAATACACTCGTTCATGTCACATATTTGCAATATCAATTATCAATATGCTTTACTGTTTTGTAACTTTAGGTGGGCGAGTTTGTACTTTAGTGTATTAATTTCTTTTAACATTATAGAACTACAAGGCTAACGTGGAAGGTTGGGGTAGGTTTTGGCCAACCCACTTCAATACGTAGCTCCGTTCCTGTATAAAAGTAAAAACACGACGTGAAGTCATGACGCGACCTATGGCGCAGGTATCGCGCCATGGGCTCGTGTGATACCCATCATTCTTAGCTGACATTTACGACACGAGACACTATAACATTGTTTACGATGCAATGTTTTGCGGTGCAATGTCCAAGATTTAAGCAATGTTTTAAAACCCGGTTTTTCAATTGACTCGGTCGAGTCACCGGGTTACAGTTCAACCGGGTTAACCGGTAGTTCAACCAGGTTTTTCGGATAAAATTGGCATCCAGTCATTTAATCGAGTCATGGTTTAACCGATTCAACCAATCGAGTTAACCAGGTTTTAAAACACTAGATTTAAGTCGTGGATTACCGTACCAGTAGCTCTCACTAATTTAGTACTCTAATTAGGAAGGGGAGCACGTGATGGAGAAAAGCGCGTGACTCGTCTCCTTTGTGTGAATGTTGAGGAATTTGAACACGTGTATGACCATGTGAGGAAAGAAGTGGTCAGGGGCAATTTCGCTGCCAAAAACAAACTTTTTATAACACATTTACTAATTATATTTATGTATTTATTTCAAGACTAAAACATCTAAGGAGCTAGGTATAAAAAGAGACTAAAAGTACACTCATTATCCTCAAATAAGATTGAGTATATTTTTTTAAGTTCTAAAAATAGACAACTACTCGTATTTTTTATTAACTGATCAACTTATATATAAAGACGGAGTTAGTAGAGGACTAGTAAGTGATAAGCCTCCCCTAATCAATTTATTTTATTAATTTTTTTATGTGTATTACAAGCTGTTTTTCTATTATGTTTTATATCAAGCATCCCCCATCACTATGTCTTGTTGTCTTAACTATAGCATTCCTTAACTAAAAATCCTAACTCTACCCCTGCTCACATAGTTTTTTATCACGTATCTAACTGATCAACCTTTTTATTAATATTTTTTCTCAAAGTTTGACATAAGCTTTCTAACATTTTTTCTTTTTTAGTGATTAACCGACGACGACTCAACCTCTAAGTGATCAACCTACCTTGAAAATTAAAAAGTACCCAAAAAGACAATGTACTTTTGTACTTTTAAACTTTGTAAATTAAAACAAAATTTAATAAAAACAATAATTTCTTAAACAAATCTAAAGTTATCACACACTACACAACTCCATTGATCTTTCCGTCTTAATCTTTTTCAAAAAAAATAAAAATCATTTTTTTGATAATAAAGTTTAACTTTTTTAGATAAAGTTTGTCTCGAAAACAAAATTAAAATTTTTTTTAAAAATAATTTGTTTCGGAATTTTTTTAAAAGTTTACTTTTTCGGAAAAGAATAAAGTTTAATATAAAAAAAATAATTTCTTTTAAACAAGTTAATTGAATAAAAAGTTTACTTTTTTAATTAATTTTTAAAAAAAAGTTAATTTTTCGAAAAAAAAATAAACTTTTTGTTTTCAATTTTTTTTTTAAACAAATTATATTCTAAAAAAAGTTTAATTTTTTTCGAAACAAACTGTTATTTAAAAAATTAAACTTTTTTTTTTTGAAAAATATGTTTTTTACTTTTTTCGAAAAAGATTAAGACAGAAAGATTAATGTAGTTCTAGTGTGTGTAGTGTGTGATAATTTTAGATTTGTTTAAAAAATAATTTTTATTAAATTTACCTTTTTAATAAAAGATTTACAAAAACTAAAAGTATAAAAGTACATTGAATTTCTTTTGTACTTTTTCAATTCCCAAAGTAGGTTGATCACTTAGAGGTTGGGCCACTGTCGGTTGATTACTGAAAAAGAGAAAATGTCATAAAGCCTAGGTCAAACTTTAGGAAAATATATTAATAAAAAAATTGATCAGTTTGACACGGGGTAAAAATTAAGTGAGTTGATCAGTTGACAAAAAGTACTTGTCTCTTTTTGAAACTTAAAAAAAATGTCTTACTTAAAAGACTATGGGTGTACTTTTAGTCTCTTTTTACATAGTCCTTATCTAAGTGGCTAAAAAATGAAAAGTATCTCAACACAACAGTTACACCGATCCCAATAATAAAATTAAGATGTAAGGTTGTGCACATCTGTTCGATCGTTAAATCGAGCGTCACCGATGCAATGACCGAATAAATTTTCCCGTCGTTCATACTTGTACGTCATTTATACTTGATCGAGGGTGAAACCGTGTCTGGAGATTGGAAAAAAAATTGATCGTTCAAAATTTTGTAAAAAAGAACTTAATTTTAAAATTTTATAACATTTTTTTCTTATGAATAGCAATCGTTTATCCATTATTCAAAAAGTATTATTTAACGAAAAATATATGGTTTATTCATTTTTACATACTATCGACGAAATCACAACTATTGTTATAAAACTAAGAGAGAATTGCATAAATCGTCCTTTAAGTTTGATCATTTTGCATGTTTGGTCCTAAATATTTTAAAAGTGCTTATATCGTCCTAAAATCAAACTATTTCGCAAATTTTCATCCTTAATGTTTTGTCATTTTGCAGGTTTCGTCCCGGAAGTTTTGGCTATTTTGCAGGTTTCGTCCTAATAATTTTCCTCATAAGGACGATGCTTGCATTAAAGTTTCCCCACAGGGATGATCTTTGCACTTTTGTAACGTTTAGGACTAAACATGCAATTTGGCTAAACTTTAGGGACGATTTATGCAATTTACTCTAAAACTAATTCACGAACAAGGTGTTTGTCAGAAAGCAATGATTGAGTTAGCCACAAATTTAAAAATATTTCCATAGCTAAATATGATTTCAAGAATGCATATGAGAAATGAAATGGTATTCTAAAAGAGAGCCGTGCTTTAAGAGACACCTTTTTCAAAGAAGAATAAAAAAAATTACGAGATACATAACATATTTTTTCGAAAGACAGCTAAAATCGAACGACAAATGAAAATTAAATTTGTTTGACTTTATGAAAAAACGATTAGATAAAGATTAGAACGATTGTGGTATATCTTTAAATCTCGTATTGTATATTTAAATTATATATTATATTTTTAAATTTCGTATTGTATCTTTAAAAAGTTGTTTCAATTTTCAAATTGACATTTTGTGAGGTTTACGGTACAAATTGACTTGTTAAATGGTAGAGCTTAATGAAAACCAACTACCGGGTATGGCCCATTTAAAGTTACACTCTCACTCACTTTTCAACTTTAGTATCACTCATTTAGACTCACCTAAACTTATCTTTCATATTTATTTTTTTCTAAATAAATACTTTCACTCATAAATTAAAAATATAAATGATGCATAGAAAATTAATCAACGTTACATAGTATATTAAAAAACGATGCATAAATAAATAAAAAATAAAATGACTAATTATACTTTGCTTTGATCTAAGTTCGTTGCCATTTCACAGCTGCTCATGAATCCCCAATCAAATGGTTTCATGGTTCCACATAAAAATTTAGATCTACTTATTGTTGGCGGTTTTTATCTATTGCCAACTCTTCTGCACGTATTTTCATCTCCTTCTTTTTAGCTCCAAAACCTTTAAGTTCTTCTTTCTGAAAGTGATGGAACATTCAACTTGCTCACCCAACTTGGACACCATCAACCTAGCTAATGCCTCGTCGTTCGTACTGGAAGACCTCGTTCCTCTCTGTGCTTTCTTTGTTTTGTCCCTGCCCATGGGTCATGGCATTACTTGCACGTCTTCTCCCTCAAATCCGGATAACATTTTAAAATCTCTTAACAACGACGAAGTCTAAACGAGTACCTGAATTGAGCTTCATAGTTTAAAAATGCCTTACTATACTAATCTTCGTCTCATATTCCACTTTCAGCCACCGTACGCATAACATTATTGTACACTCCACAAAATCGAATCACAGTCGAGCGAATGATCCTTCATTTCTCGTTCATAAGTCGTACGTTCGACGACCTGGTTTCTTTGTTTTGCTCTCAAAATATGCCAAAATTTCACTCCAAAATCCACTATCCATCTTCCGTTTACATGCTCACTTTTTTACGATACGAACACCCAAGCTTTACACAACGTAATTTCTCATTATGTTTTGTAATAACATTTTATATCAATTTCTTTATGCTTATTTGTTCTTTTGTATATCATAAAGATGTAAGAAAATATTAATTAACTATCAGATAATTTTAAGATCGAAAAAATTTTATGTTTAATAAATAGTTTTATATTGACTGGTGATAAGACAACAAGTACTACAAAGTTTATAACATTTGTTAATTAAATAAAATGTGAAAAAGGTAATAAAAAGTCACTAAATATATATTTTTACTAATTTCTATTAAGAAACTATTAAAAGGTAATTTTATCAAAATCTATTAAAAAGAAAAAAAAATGTAATAGAGATATCACTAAAAGTCTATTTTTACCTAATATTTGGTTAGCAAAAGTGAAAAACTTTAACATCTCTTTTCTTTAGTAGGCAAAAGATGCGTATTTATGTTGTCTACATTTATATTTAATGTGTTTTAGTAAGAAAAAAGTATAAAACATATGGATCACTAAAAGTTTATTTTTACCTAATATTTGGTTAGCAAAATTGAAAAAATATAATAACTCTTTTCTTAGTAGACAAAGGATGTGTGTTTTTTGCTAACATTTATATTTAATATGTTTTAGCAAAGAAAAATTATAATGACTTAAATGATTGTTTACTTTATTAGCAAACAAAACATTTATTAAATAAATGTTTTTTATTTTATTATGCGGGTGATTGGTGTAGGTCATGGTTGAATATAATAGACCTCGGGAGCAACCAGACAGTTGCGAATATATTTCGCTTTGTTAATTAGTCTATCACTTTTTCATTTTAAGACTTGGGTCGGTTTCGTCCGGCTCGATCTTACACAAAACCAACAATTACATTTTTTTTCTTTTTTAAGGACCAATTCGAATCGAACTAACCCTGACATGGGTCGATTATTTCAATTCGATGTTTTGGATAAAATCAGTTTCAATTAAGTTTGATGTTGGTCCGGGTTCGGTTTTTGGCCATTGAGGAGCCCTATGTGAGTTCTTCATATAGTTATAGTTAGGGGTGTCGAAAAAGTTGAGCCGACCCGAACCCGAACCCGAATAAGCCTATTTGGGTCGAGTCATTCGGGTTCAAAAACATATTCGGGTCAATTCGGGTTGACCCGAATTGACCCATATTCTAATTAGGCTCGGGTTCGGGTTTTTATTTTTTAGCCTTGACCCGAATTGACCCGACCCGACTTGATCCGAACCCGACCAACCCGACTTGACTCGAGTTTTTATTAACACATTTTACCTTGTAAATATACTTAAATAAGCTAATTTTTAAATTTTTTACTTATACTCGGGTTGACCTGAACCCGAGTTGACCCGGCCTGAGTTGACTCAACCCGAATTGACCCGAATCCCACTGACCCGAGTTCTAATTAGACTCGAGTTCGGGTATGATTTTTTTGAGTTTTGATCCGACTTAATCCGACCCAAATTGACATGAATCCGATTGACCCGACCCGATTCTCATCCTTAATTATAGCGTATTAACATGAATTACGTTCTCAGTCCAAAACTTTTGTTAGCCAAGGTTATAAAACGTTAATAAACATTTCTCTCGTGATAAAATAATTGCCCAATTTTTCGAGTTTGCTTCCAATATTTTTCTATTGGGGCTTCCTTCATTCCTTTTATCGAGCATAATATCCCAAAAATGTTTTAAAAAAACTATTTAAAATGTAAAATGTTTTTTAAAATCATTTTTTTCTTTTCTATCTAAGGCTAATTTCACCAGTCAAACAAAAAAATACTCTCATACTGAACATGTCAGCGTTACATTAGTTTTGTCTCTCTTACTTTACACTCCAATTCCTCTCACACTTCACTCTTAGAGAGCCCGATATAATGCGTCGTGAGAGGCGTTTTCTCCACGGCGCGAGATGACGGCGCCACAAGCTATACCGTGGCCTGCGTTTTGGTAAGTTGCGCCGATGTTGCCAGCCGACAACGTGGCTGACGGTGCGAGGCTACGACGCGAAGACTGCACCGTAGGTCGCGTTTTCAGTTTTGTTTTCATTTTCATTTTTTAATTGTTTTCTTGTTTTGGTTTTTGTATATGATCGGTTATTGTTGACCGTGTTTTCTTTTTGTATATGGTCGGTTATTGTTGACTGTGTTTTCTTTTCTTATTTTTTGGCTTCGTCATGCGCGAAAATGTTTCGTTTAGCAAAAGTCATGCGTGAGTAACTTGTTTTTTTTCTTCACGAAACACCCTCGCGGGCTTGCTAAAATGCAACCTAAGATATGAAAAGCTCGAGAACGAATTGTTCAAAAGAGTTTTTACTTCACTGGTAATGGTTTGTGGCTAATTTAGAAAAATGTTGATATATAGATCTAATAAAAATGCTTAAAAATATATCTAAATTTACCGATTTTTTTATTCATTATGTGCAAAGTTTAAATATTTTTTATATATATATATTTTTATTTCAGCTTTTCATTTAATCATATATATTAGACTTCTTTTTCATTTAAGAATTAGATTTAGAGCACGTGACTTATCTCTTTGGGGAGGTGATTTGCACATTCAAATTGATTGGGACATTCCAAATTAGTGTGTCTTGGCACATATACCCTTATAAATATAAGCATGATTAAAAGTGAACCGAGGGTATATGTGTCATGACACACTAATTTTGAGTGTCTCAATCAATATGAGGAGTGTGCAAATCACCTCCTATCTCTTTGTGTCAATGTTGAGGAATTTGAGCGCGTGTGTGACCATGTGAGGAAAGAAGTGGTCATGTGAGGAATATGAGCGCGTGTGTGACTATGTGGCCAAAAAAACTGAAAGGTATCTCAACAACATTAATGATACCAATTCTAGTAATAAACTTTAATCTTGACTCGTGTCATATGTTTCGTTCACATTTTTTATAAAAACATACTACTGTGATAAAAATAGGTTTGAACTAATACATACTTTTAATAGTTTATTATAGTTTATGTTTTTTTCTAAAATAATTGTTTACTTTTAAAAATAAAAATAAAATTTTGTTTAAATTTTTATATCATTCTTATTTGAATTTATTATTACAAACTTTAAAAAAAATATAAATTAACTGTTTATTAGTAAAACTGTTATTGTATAAAAATAATACAAAAAACTGAAAAAAATAATATTTTTAACAGACTTCATGTTTTTTGCCAATGTCGTATAAGTGTATAACCGTGGGACGAAAAGTATTACATATAAAACATATTACTCTACCATATATATTGATGTCAAACATCAATTTACAAATCTTAATATATGATGCACAAATCATAAAAGCAAAATTAAAACTTGATATTCAAAATAGTACTGCTACTTACACACATCTATGTAAGGGTGAACGTCAGACGAAACCGACCCGTCTCGATCCGATCCCGACTCATCCGAAACTGACATCGTGAAAAACTTAAACCGAATCCCAACCTGATTTAATCCTGAGTCTCGAACCGAACTGAGTTAGGCCCGATTTAATCTCGGTTTTTGAGGTTTTGTTTGTGCGATCCCGATAAATTCCCGAGTCTCGAACCAAACCGTGTCCCGATATCGTGAAATACCCATTCCGAGTCCGGACACGAGTAAGGTCGGTGTGTGTCAGTTTTCGATTGTCGGTGGGTTTTGCTTACCCTTACATCTATACATATTATACAAATCATAAAAAAATAATTACAGTAAAATTTAATAATTAAAACATATAAATATAATTAATGCTTCTAACTAAAACATCTCATTACATAAATATATAATCATATATACACATTTTACAACTATTATTAAGTATAATGAAAATACATAATACATAATTAATACACATTATATAAATATACAATCCTATATACATATTTTATAAGCATGATAAAGCTTAAATAAAAATACATAATACATATATAAATTTCATGCCACGTTCACTCGTTTCTCAGGTTTAAGTCGGTTTGTATCCGAACAACTTATATTTGCTAATCGAGCCGTTGGCCACTCATGTTTCCGATTTAACACGTTTTTGAACAACTTTTATACACATATGTTTTTAATTATGGTACACTGTAAATATAATTGTATTTTAAGTAATTAGAGGTATTAATTATTTTTATTTTCTCTTTAAATAAGCTATGTAAAAAATAATGTTACATAATTTTTAGAGGGAAGTGCAAAAATCATCCTTGTGGTATGTCGAAAAATCGAATTACATCATTCGTTAGTTTTTTGAACAACAGCCATTCCTTCGTTAGTGCGAGGGGCACAATACATCCCTCATGGACTAACGATGCAAATGTTTTTTTCGTTAAAAATTAAAAAGGTTTAAAGAGAGGGTATCATTTTCTTTTTCCTTTTCCAGGAATGTACAGTGAACCTTAATATAACTTGTTTCGAAAAAAAATTATTTTCAAAAAAATAAATATATAAATTTTCAAAAAAAATAAATTATTTTCAAAAAAATATTATAGAAAAAAAAGGTTTTATTTTCAAAAAAAAAGTTTTATTTTCGAAAAAAAAAAGTTTTATTTTCGAAGAAGAATGTTTTATTTTCGAAAAAAATGTTTATTTTCAAATAACTTGTTTAAAAAAAATTATTTTCGAAAAAAAAGGTTTTATCTTTTTCCAAAAAAATAAAAAACATTTTTTTCGAAAAAAAAGTTTAATTTATTTAAAAAAAGTTTGTTTCGAAAACAAAATTTAAATTTTTTTTAAATAACTTGTTTCGAAACAAAGAATTTTGTAAAAATAATTTAAAGAGAAAAAAAAAACTTATTTTCGAAAATTAAACTTTTTTTGAAAATAAAACTATTTTTTTCGAAAATATTTTTTTTTTCCGAAAATAAAACATTTTCTTTCGAAAATAATTTTAAAATAAAAATTAAACTTTTTATTCGAAAATAATTTTTTTTTAAAAAATTAAACATTTTTTTTCGAAAATTAAACTTTTTTTTTTCGAAATTTTTTTTTCTTTTCGAAACAAGTTATAATAAGGTTCATCATACATCCCTTGAAAAGAAAAAGACAAAGATGCCCTCTTTTTAAACCTTGTTAATTTTTAATGAGAAAAATATTTGTACCGTTAATCCATGAGGGATGTATTGTGCCCCGCCCACTAACGGAGAGATAACTGTTGTCCAAAAAACTAACGAAAGATATAATTCGATTTTTTGTCATAGTACATGGATGATTTTTGCACTTCCCTCTAATTTTTAATAAAATATTTTCAAGACGTATCATCACAACTCAACATATAGCCTCAAGCATGTTATATCCATTTGAAGGATGACTACATTTTCGATAGTTTAGAGCTTAACTCCTGTTTCACTTGGTACTAAAACTTAGGATTCTTCATAATCAAACTAATAGTTTTTCATTGAAATTGAGGAATAGAACGAGAGCTGAAAGGGAGTTCCTTAAAACAACTTTTATATATAGGGGCTGTTTGGTTCACAGAATGTTTTTTAAAGGAAATGTAATCTTTGAAAGGAATTGTAATTTGATATAATTGTAATTGAAAGTATTAGAATGTGATGATTGTAATTGTAATTGATTAAATGTGACGATATGTTTGGTTGACTCCCAACGTAATGTAATTCTAACTTTTTTTTTTTATAAAACTTACAAAATAATTAAAAAAGTAATAGTTGAAATAATATAAGAAAAATAAATAATAAAAATAATAAATAAATATTTATAATAATAAAAATCAAAAAAATAAAAATTATAATTTTAATGTTTCAAAAATATAATAATAATAATCTAAAAAAATTATATAAATATAAATAAAATAATAAAATAATAAAAAATTAAAAAATAATAAAAATATTTAGAAAAAAATATAATATAAAATAATATATAAATATAAAATAAATAATTAAAAATATTATTAATTATTATTATTGATATAAAAAAATACTAATAAAAAATAAAAAGAATTAATAAATAAATAAGAAAAGATAAAAAAATAAATATATAACTTTTTTAATATAATAATAATAATGAATATTAATATTTTAATATTTATATTATATATTAATAAAAATAATTTTTTATATTATAATATTATTTATTATATATTTGTTATTTTATTAATTTTTTATTTAATTCTTTTTATTTATTATTATTTATTATTTTTATTTATTTTTAATAATAAAAATAATATAAATTAATTAAAATTCATATAAATAAATAAAATATTAATTTCAATAAATTAAAATAATAATAATAATAAATAAAATTTAATAAAATTAAATTATTATTATTATTTTTTTTGTTTTATTAATCATCACTTCAATAGAATAATAGGATTTACAAAAAATTAGTGAGAAGCCGAGATATTATTATTGTTATTGTTATTATTATTATTATTATTATTATTATTTATAAATATTGATAATAAAGTTATAAAATCTTGAATTACAATTTAATCTAAAACATTACATCCATTTTGGCATGTAATCATAATTCTCTCATTCATTGTAATTGGAAGAAATACATTACAATTGCATTCACTACCAAACTACCAAGGTAATGTATTAGACATTATAATTCTTTCATTATAATGAACCAAACATGATTCCAATGTAATTCAAATTACAATTACACCTAATTACATTGCATTACATCCAACCAAACACCCTCATAGTGTTTACAAAAATAGCTGTGTTGTTGTAGTTGTGATGGATTACTCATTCACAAAGCAATTTCAAAGAGGATGACTCGATCGAGTTGATTCGTTAATCGAATCCTTTACATATACTAAAGACATCATTAAGCCCATTACTTAAGTCCCAATCCAAATAAAAATTACTAGATACAAAAACTGCAATCGTGCTGATGTATCTGTTGCATTGACTATATCTCTCACAAAGGATTTGCCGATCGATTTACAATAGTAGATCATACATATGTTGGGAATAAAATGATTAAGTCCCTAGCCACTGACAAGTAAGATTCTAGACGCTGACAAGACATCTTGTAGCGCCGACAAGAGGAAACTGACAAGAAGAATCTTAGCCGCTAAAGGATTGCATAGGTTGCATGGATCAACGTGTTTAGTAATATTAGGAATATATGTTCAAATAAATGTATTTTTTTTTTATATTTATCTCTTTCTATAATGGTTGACTCGTATCTTTTTTGTTGAAGGCTCCTTAGTGTATAAAAGGAGACCTTAAGGTTTGTTTATTAAAAACGCTTTCATACATTGTTCACCGTTTGTTTATCAATCGATTTGAAAGTTTGGTATACGTGCTTTGTTCTTTGTTCTAAGCATTAAATTCCGCATAATACTTAGATCGTCAAATACACAAAGTTTCTCTACATATTACTCTTGATTTAATCTCGATAATACAAAGATAATCGATCTAAGTTTGGGATCAACAAGTGGTATCAGAGCTTGTTGAGGAACTTTGATTAAAAGAACAAAACCCTAAATCGCACAAAACCCTAATCACAACAATCACCATGTCAAACGCATCCGATAACTCATCAAACCCTACTCACCCTACTAGCAACATAAAACTCCCAATCCTAGACCTTGACAACTTTGAGTTATGGGAATTCCAAATGAATATCTCCAAGTTGAAAATTATGTCCTCTAGGAGATCACTGAATTTGGAAACTCATATAATCAAGAATAAAAGATTGTTGAGGCTAAAACAAAGAGAATAAAAGATGGTAAAGATGAGTCTGAAAATTCCAGTGCTTAAGATGGAAGAACTACTTCTGCTGATGAAATTGCTTCAAGAAGGAACGACATGAAGGCACTTAGTTGTCTTCAATTGGCTATTAGACAAAAGGAGCAATTTAAGTTCAGAAAGTATGGGACGGATAAAGAACTTTGGTAAGCTATCAAAACCACCTTTGGTAGTAATGAAGATACTCTTAAAGAAAGGAAAAAGAAATTGGTAAAGGAGTTCACAACCTTCAAAGCGCTTCCTAATGAAAAGCTGAGTGACGTTAGAAGTCGCCTACAAGATCTTACTAGTAAGTTGAAATTCGTGGGTTTACAGTTTGAAGATGAAGACATCAATGATGCCTTCCTTGGCAGCCTTGGTGAAGCTTGGCACGTACAGGCTAACGCAATACTATGCGCAAGAAGTCACAATGACACAACTCTTGATGACATCTACAATCAATTGAAGACCATTGAGCCTGAAGTGTTGCAGAGATATGGAAGTGCATCTACTTCAAACTCTGGAAACATGGCATTTGTCTCCAACAGTGGCTACACATCCTTTGAAAATGGTACTTTAGTAAGTGGATTGAATACTATAGCCACTGACACATATTTGTTGGCATCTTCTAGTGTCAAACCTTCTGGGATTGACTTGGACACTGTGTGCATGTTGGGAATAAAAATAGCTAAGTCACTCAGCCGCTGACAAAGGGATTTTGGACGCTGATAAGAGAAAATGGAGCGCTGACAGATTGAGCACTGACAAGACTTATCAAGGCGCTGACAAAGGAAATCCCAGTTATTGTCAACTACTTAGTCAACACGTTTTGTATGTTTAAGGAAGATATGTTCAATATTGTATTTTCTATACTTATCTTCTCCTTAAATAGTTGATTAGTAGATTGTTGTTCAAGACTCCTTATGTTATAAAAGGAGGTCTTAGGGTTTGATATTGATATACGTTTTACTCACTTTCATTGTACGCAATCGATTATTAATACAACTGAAAGTTTGGTATACATTGTGTTTTGCTTTGTTCTTTGTTCTAAGTGTTAATTCCTGATACTGAGATTTTGTATGGGTTCAGGTTCAATTAAGTTCTCGGTATCTTCTCGATTTGATCACGGCTCAAAGTAGAACTATCGTTCTTGGTGACAAAGAAGGGGGATTGGTTTTCTATTCTATTAAAAAGGATTAAATGCGTGAAGTGATAAAAATACAACTTAAAATAAAGCTTGAATTGAATTAAAATTAAACAGTAAAACAGTAATAGTAAAATACCTTTACTTGAAAAACAACTGATTCGGAATATCTAAAACAAAAGGGTTCATTCGGAATAAATGTCACTCATTCGGAATAATTAATGAAAAGGCTCGTTCGGAATATGATGTTGGTTCGGAATAACTGCTCATCCGGAATAATTTCTTTATCCGGAATAATCACTCATCCGGAATATTTTGCTTATGCGGAAAAATGCTTCATTCGGAATATCCATTCATTCGGAAAAACCCTTGATCCGGAACAAAGTTGTTCATGCGGAATAGAAGCTCATTCGGAATAATCGGGGCTCATGCGGAATAATTTAGAAAACAGTTGGTTCGGAATAAATCTTTGGTTCGGAATACTTTTGCTCATCCGGAATATATGCTTCGTTCGGAATAAAAAAGGGAAAATCACTAGTTCGAAATAAACGTTGGTTCGGAATAATTGCTTGATCCGGAATAATATGATGAAAAGCTTGATTCGGAATAGTTTAAAACAAAGTGCTCATGCGGAATACCACCTTCATCCGGAATATACCTTGATCCGGAATAACTTAGTTCATTCGGAATAATTTAGCAGAACGTTGGTTCGGAATAAACTCACTCACTCGGAATCTGGGGAAGAGAATAAATGCGAAGAACAGGGGAATGAATACCAACACGAATTTGACCAAAATCAACCAAGTTTTAACCAAAAGATTAAACCAAACTAACCACCAATCATCTACTAATGATAAACATCAAACCAAATCAACAAAAACACAAAACCCACTTACTTTTAAAGATCAAAATCAACCAAATCAAAACTTTAAAACTTTGAATCACCAAGAAAAGAGAGAACAAGATTAAATGAAAGATGATATTGAATGATTAAGGTTAAATAAACAAAAGGGGAGATTAAAAACTTACAAGATCTATCAATTCAACAAAAATGAAAAATCACCAACACCTTAATGGTGTTGGTTTCCTACGAAACAAAAGGAAAGAAAAAAAAGAAAAAGCTGCTCCAAATTGTGAAGGGTTGTTCTATTTATAGGCCTTGGGATTGGTTGGTGAGTAGGATTTTCTTCTCTCTTTTTGTCTTCTCGTCTTTTCAGTAAAGTTGACGTTTTTGACTCAGATTCGGGATTTGTCGAAGAATAAATTCAACTCGTCTTTTAATTTCTTCGTTTAATAGACTAGAGTTCTTCGACATATATAAATCTTCTATCTTTGGTCCTTTTCTTCGATAAATCTTCAAATAGGTCCAATGACTTCAAATCTTTTGCATCTCTTGGACAATAGACTTCGTCTTGAGTCTTTTTCTTCGATAAAACCCGTGCAATCCCATGTTTTCTTCAATATTTATCCGGTTGGCTCTGAAAACACAACAAACACACAAACCACGCATAATTCCAAACAAATGACATTAAATACGCGTTTTGGTCTTGTTTTAGCAAGGAATAAGTGGTAAAAGGATGGGTGTTTTCACACCTATCAAATCCCCTACACTTAACCATTGCCATGCCCTCATGCAATGCTTAGTGACAAAGCAAATTTACACTTTTCTCATAGTCAATCAACCTTGGCCTTATTAACATACTACTACTACTACTAAGCAAAAATTAAAGTACTAAAGGGAAATAAAAGCTCGAATAAAACAAAAGGGATAGAAAACCATTTTCACTTGAAAATAGCTACATGGAAATAACTTGCAAAGAGATCAAGGACTTACATTAGGGCTTTGGTGCTGCGAAGATTTATCACCCTCAAGTTTCACGTTCCCCAAACTAAGCTTAAAAACGAGATCATTGTTATTATAAGTTAGCAAAACAAACACTTACACACATGGCTTAAACATGCTTAAACTCCCTTATTCCTAGGTGTATCTCTTATATTTTATTTTTGTCTTAGAATGATCATGAAGATGCATTTTTGGACTTATTTCGATAGTTTATTTAAGCTAAAAGTAAAGTAGGACGATTTGATTAATATTTAGCTAAAGGACAAAATCTCTTAAAACTGCTTCTCGAGACCTCAAAAAGTTCATATCTTGGCATAACTCGCTTCACGATTTGAGACCTTTCTCGGGCCGATATTTGGCATGTACTTCATACTTCATATCTTGAGAGACGTTCTTGAGATAATGGTATTCTCTTTGTTTATAGAGTTTCTTCACTTGGAGTATTTTGAGGGATACTCCAACTTTGTTGACCACGACTTCATCATTATTTCTTCAATCTTTAATTGGGATTTTGAGATACAACGATCCGCCTCCTTTTCGGACTTGGATCTATTTATCCTCATACCTTGTTAGGGTCTTTTCGGATAGACTTCTCCATGATCTTTATGGGAGTTGATTGCTTTTCGTCGTGTGTCTTGATCCTTCATATTGATTTTGGGAATAATGCTTTTCACATCATCTTGGATCTTTAGCAATAAAATGGAATCCTCATGCCTTGTTAGGGCCTTTTCGGACTCGCCAATCTTCGCGCCCCGCTTCAATAGTTATGCCTTGGCCATGAACTCTTATCATTACCGAGCAACTTTTAAACGATCTTGGGCTAGAAGCTAAGTTATTCAATAAAATCGTACGACCTTACTTATTGCATTTATTCATTTAAGGTGATGGGAGGAAAAGCTTATAATCACACCAAGTGTGCTTATGCAAGACTACCGACTTATAATTGACTCTATCATTTCTCGTTCTCCACAATTTAAAATCTCAAGTAATGAGACTCGTGGATGCTTAGCCTAATAAACCAATTAAGGTCTACATGGTTAAGGATACTTGCTAGAATAAACTTGGATAAGTCTATTCGGGTTGAGTCAAAATAATCGCAACGGGCCTAATATGTCAAAGACTTCTAAACTAGCTACACCATTTTATTAATATTTTTGACTTTATTGTGGGATATATACATATGAAAGCAACGATAAAAATTTAAAAATTACGACTATATGGCCAAAGTTAATTAAAAATTTAAAAAAATGCTGAAAAAGATGATTTTCCGGTTAAATGAAGGCATTTTAATGGAAAAGTCCACTTAAAACTTCGATATAAGTCTCCCCTACACTTAATATAAACATTGTCCTCAATGTTTAAGCATGTGGGAAAAGTCTCCCCTACACTTATGACATTGTGCACGTTGGTTAAATCAAGTTAAGGAGGAGACAACTAAAGTGATCAATTTCAAATGTGCGTATGAAGAAAATTGAATCACGATAGTTGAGAGATAGAACCGGATTTGCGGATAACATGGGAGCACGTTTCTTCAAAGATTCCAAAAGTGCACTCATCCCTGTAATCATATCACCATACAAACAAAAACAACCTATATAGGTCCCCCTACACTTAGGAGGTAAAACGGAAAGGGATAGATACTCGGGTTGCCTCCCGAGGAGTGCTTGTTTTTGTTAACCGAGTCACGAGCCTGACTCGGTCCCGAACTAATTCAAAGGAAAGGTGGAGAGGGATGGAATCATCTCATGAGAGATGTCCTCCAAGGTCCAACTTCACTCGTTGGCCATTCACCTTAAAATTTGGTCCATTGGGTTGAGCGAGCTCAAGAGTACCATATGGAATAAATTGAGCAATGGTGAATGGGCCAGACCAACGAGATTTTAGTTTACCCGAAAAGATTTTTAACCGAGAGATAAAGAGTAAAACTTTGTCTCCAACTTGGAACTCTCTGTTTTTAATCTTAGAGTCATGAATGAGCTTAGTTCTTTCCTTATAGATCAAGGAATTTTCATAAGCTTCATTCCTGAGTTTGTTAAGCTCATTGAGTTGGATTTTGCGTAGGTCACCGGCTTTGTTGATGTCGAAGTTAGCCCACTTCAAGGCCCAGTAAGCCTTGTGCTCCAACTCAATGGGGAGGTGGCATGCTTTCCCGTACACGAGACGATATGGTGTACAACCAATCGGAGTCTTGTATGCGGTACGAAAAGCCCACAGAGCATCATCAAGTTTATCGGCCAATGAGGCACGATGCTCTCTACGGTTCGTTCAAGAATTCACATTAATCCTCATTTAGAGATTTCAGCCTGCCCATTAGTTTGTGGGTGGTACGTGGTGGAAAGACGGTGATTGACACCATACTTAGCCATGACTCTTGCGAATTGATCATTGCAAAAGTGAGTCCCGTGATCACTAATAATGGCACGAGGCACACCGAATCTAGCGAATAGCTGCTTCAAAAAGTTACAAACCACCCTTGCATCGTTAGTGGGTAAAGCTTTCGCTTCAACCCATTTAGAAACGTAGTCAACGGCTACAAGGATGTATTTGTTTCCTTTAGATGAAGGGAATGGCCCCATAAAGTCGATGCCCCATACATCAAAGATTTCACATTCTTGTATGAAATTTTGAGGCATCTCATCTTTATGTGTGATCGTGGCTTGTCTTTGGCAAGCGTCACAATGTTTAACCATTTCGTGAGCGTCACGATAAATGGTGGGCCAATAAAATCCCGAGTCTAACACTTTCTTCGCAGTGAAGTTGGGACCAAAGTGACCACCGGTGGGTCCTTTGTGGCAAGCTTCGAGAATGTCTAAAGCTGCCGGTCCATCAACACATCAGCGAATAATCAAATTAGCGCATTGTTTGAAGAGATACGGGTCATCCCAAAAGTAAGTCTTAATATCTTTAAAGAACTTTTTTTTTGTTGGGATGTTAACCCGTCAATGAGAATTCCACCCGCCAAGTAGTTTGCAATGTCCGCAAACCACGGGGTCTCATCAAGATTCGAATTGATAGACATTAAGGTCTCAAGGGGAAAAGAGTCATTGATCTCTTTGTTCGGATCATCCCCTTGATATGGATCCTCAAGTCTACTGAGATGATCCGCGGCTAGGTTTTCGGCTCCCTTCTTATCACGAATTTCGATTTTAAATTCTTGAAGTAGCAAAACCCAGCGAAGAAGTCTTGGTTTAGAATCTTGTTTGGTTAACAAGTACTTCAACGCGGAATGATCGATGTATATGATGGTAGTGGAGAGGACAAGATAGGGGCGACATTTTCAAAAGCATAGACAACAGCTAAAAGCTCTTTTTCGGTTGTCGTATAATGCAATTGAGCCCCCGTCATTGTCTTGCTAGCATAATGGATTGGTTGGAAGTGTTTATTCACTCTTTGGCCAAAAACCGCTCCAATAGCAAAGTCGCTAGCATCACACATCAACTCGAAAGGTAGCTCCCAATTAGGGGTAACCAAGACCGGTGCCTTAGTTAGCTTATCCTTAAGAAGGTTGAAGGCTTCAATACACTCTTTGGAAAAGATAAAAGGAGTATCTTTTTCCAAGAGGTGGGTCATCGGGCGAGCGATTTTAGAAAAATCTTTGATAAATCGATGGTAGAAGCCAGCATGACCAAGAAAACTTCTCACACCCTTCACGGTTGAAGGTGGAGGTAATTTGGCTATGACATCCACGTTAGCACGGTCCACTTCGAGACCGGCTTTTGAGATTTTATGTCCTAGCACGATGCCCTCTTTTACCATGAAATGGCATTTTTCCCAATTTAGAACAAGGCGAGTGTCTTCACACCGCTTAAGCATACGTTCTAAATTGGCAAGACAAGCAGAGAAAGAATCACCATAAACCGAGAAATCATCCATGAAGACTTCCATAGTTTCTTCAACCATGTCATGGAAGATAGCCATCATACACCTTTAGAACGTCCCCGGAGCATTACATAAGCCGAAAGGCATTCGTTTGTAAGCAAATGTTCCGTAAGGACAAGTGAATGTGGTTTTCTCTTGGTCTTTAGGATCGATGGGAATTTGAAAATACCCGGAGAAACCGTCTAAGAAGCAATAGTAATCATTACCCGCTAGACGCTCGAGCATTTGATCCATGAAAGGAAGAGGGAAATGATCTTTTCTCGTGGCATCATTGAGTTTGCGATAGTCTATACAAACTCTCCACCCAGTAACGAGACGAGTAGGAATCAACTCGTTGTGTTCATTGGGAACAACGGTTATTCCGCCTTTCTTTGGCACACAATGGACGGGACTTACCCATGGCGAATCCGAAATAGGGTAAATCATGCCGGCATCTAGAAGTTTGATAACCTCTTGTTTGATGACGTCATGAATTCGAGGATTAACCCTTCTTTGGATTTGGATTGTGGGTTTAAAGTCATCTTCCATGAGAATTTTGTGAGTACAAAAGTTTGGATCAATTCCGCGGATATCAGAAATTTTCCAAGCAATTGCCTTCTTATGATCTTTAAGCACGGCGATAAGGCGAGATTTTTCTTCTTCTTTCAAGTCCTTAGCGATGATGACGGGTAACTTCTTCTTGTCTTCAAGGAACACGTACTCGAGATGAGACGGTAATTCCTTAAGCTCTAAATCCGGAGGATTTTCGATGGAAGACGTAGTCAAATTCGGTTCATCGATAGTAATAGCCTTGGGAGATGGTGAAGAAATATGGTCCTCATTGAGAAGTTTCTCAATGGTACGAATGTCTTCATCCCAATCGGTGGGAGAATCGTCATATTCTAAGTTCACATCTCCCAAAGTTGCTTCAAATTCTTTCAAAAGGAAATCACTGTCTCCAAATGGAGTTAGTGATGGAGCAATGGAGGCAACGGTCTCAACATTGGGAAGAGAGGTAAGAATACTTTTGCAAGCATCATTAAATTGTTCTTCACAAGCGTCATCAAGAACGTCGATACAATTAACACTCTCGTATGAATAAGTCTGTTTAGAAATCTTACCCATGTTGAAGACAATTTGATCGTCACCAACTCTCATGATAAGCTCACCCGCGTCTACATCGATGAGAGTGCGATCGGTCCTCAAGAATGGACGTCCAACGATTAATGGAACACGAGGATCCATCTCGTAGTCAACGACAACAAAATCCGCCGGGAAGGTGAATTTGTCAACGCCAACGAAAACGTCTTCGGCTATCCCCACCGGATAAGCAACCGTACGGTTAGCTAATTCCAAAGTCATTTTAGTGGGGACTAGCTCAGGGAGAGATAATTGCTTCCAAACGCTTAGAGGCATTAAGTTGATACTAGCACCTAGATCGGCTAGGTCCATGCAATTCTCTACTCCCGGGAAGTTGCAAGGGATTAAGAAGCGACCCGGATCACCAAGTTTGGTGGGCAATTTCCTTAAGAGAACCGCAGAGCAATTCTCATTAAGTTGGGTCTAAGCAATTTCAAGAATCTTCTCCTTGTCACCTAGAAGATCTTTAAACATTTTCGCATATTTAGGCATGTGAGCGAGAGCCTCAGCGAAGGAGATGTTGAAATTCAACTGTTTAAACATTTTGAGAAAGTTTGAAACTTGAATATCATCCTTGCTTTTGAGCTTCTCTTTCCTCAACCTTGAGGGATAAGGTATATCGGAAGAAGAGGAAGGCGTTGGAATTGTAGGATCACTCACATCCTTGGGTGGTGGAGGGGTAGAAGTAAGAGGTGGAGGAATTGGGGAAGTAGAAGGTTGAGGAATAGGAGTAGGTGACTCGTTTTCCGTAGTTACAATCACCGGTGTAGGTGTAGGAAGCTCGGGTTCCTTTAAACCTTTTCCACTGCGAGTGGTGATTGCTTTCATCTCCCCTCTTGGATTAGCAACGGTGTTACTTGGGAGAGTACCCGAAGAAGAGGGTTGATTACCTTGGAAGAAACGAGCCATCATGTCCCTTAAGTCATTAGTTTGACTACTCAAAGAGTTTCGCATATCGGCTCAAAGATCATTCCCTTGTTTCACCATATCTCCCTTCAAATTAATAATCTGGGTCTGCAGATTCTTCACCAACACATCATTCGTCCGCATGTACGTTTCGACCTCGTGGTTGAAAACGGTGGGTTGCGTAGGAGGAGGTGCTTGATAAGCAGGTGGCTGGTAAGGAGCGGGTTGGTAAACTTGAGTAGGATTTGGAGGCGGATATGGTTGTCTTTGAGGTGGTTGGTATGGTGCTCGAGGTTGGTTTTGATTGGTTCGGTTAAGGTTTTGTTGTTGGTTTTGATGGGTTGGAGGAAAACCGGGCGGGGAAAGAAAGTTGGTGGAACGATAACTTAGCAAGTTACGGTCTCCTTGAGGGCGGGCTGGATAGCCTCCCGGAGGATAGGTCCCGTATGGTGCGTTAACATTCTCACAAATATAGTCTTGGGTGGAGGTACAAGATGTGTAAGAGTGAGGACCCCCGCATATTTCACATGGTTGGCTTACAGCATTTACTTGAGCGTTTTGAGCGTTGATGCTTTTGGTATTGTTAGCAGTTTGGACAACAAGTGATTCAATAAGCGAAGTAAGCTTATCAATTCTCTTGTCGTTGTCACTAGTGCTAGCACTAGCGGCATTGGTCTGAACACTTTTGGTTTGCACTCTGGACTTATTCTCAATAATATCCCAAGCTGTGTTAGAAGTCTTAACAAAAATATTACCCCCCGAGGCACTATTTAGTGAATCTTGGTCATTCATGCTTAAACCATTGTAAAAAGTATTAATTTGGTTCACTTTGGTAAAACCATGTTGTGGGCACTTTCTTAAAAGTTCTTTAAAACGGTCCCAAAATTCACTAAAAGTCTCATCGTACTTTTGTTCAAAATTAATAATTTCATTCCGCAAAGCGGTAGTACGAGAGGGTGGGAAAAAGTAGTTTATGAATTTGGTCTCTAAGTCCGTCTACGTAAGAATACTTTGTGGCGGTTCCTTTGCAAGCCAATGACGGGCTTGTCCCTCTAAGGAGAAAGGAAAAAGTTGTAAGCGGATTACCTCTTGTGGGACCCCATTGAATTTGACCGTATTTGTGATTTGAAGGAATCTTTTGATATGGTCATAAGGATCATCAATTGTACGCCCCAAGAATGGTTGAGCAGAGACCATTTGAATGAAGCCGGATTTGAGCTCAAATTTGTTGGCTGCAATCGCGGGTATGACAATAGCATCGTTGTTGCCCTCTACATGTGCTTGCAAAAGTTCAATCATAGGACGATTGTCCGGTAGAGGTTCATTGTTGTTATTATTCATGTTGTTTTGAGGTGGATTATTATTATTGTTGTTGTGTACACCGGCCATGTCTAAATTATCGAGAGTCTCGGGCTCGGGATAAGACGTTGATCGAGTGCGCATACACCTGCAAAAGAAAGAAATAACAAAGCATAAATATTTTTGGTTTTTTATGTTTTTTTAAATTTTTTTTTAAATTTTTTTTAATTTTATATTTTTTAGGATTTTTGAAAATTTTAGATGCTTAGAAAGTAACGTTCACGGCGAACGGATCTCAAAATCCAATTTTCTCACAAAAAACCGTTAATCTCTACGAAAAGAGCCGGCAGCGACGCCATTTGATACAGAGATTTTGTATGGGTTCAGGTTCAATTAAGTTCTCGGTATCTTCTCGAATTGATCACGGCTCAAAGTAGAACTATCGTTCTTGGTGACAAAGAAGGGGGATTGGTTTTCTATTCTATTAAAAAGGATTAAATGCGTGAAGTGATAAAAATACAACTTAAAATAAAGCTTGAATTGAATTAAAATTAAACAGTAAAACAGTAACAGTAAAATACCTTTACTTGAAAAACAACTGATTCGGAATATCTAAAACAAAAGGGTTTGATGAGACTGTATTTATACATAGTCTCATCGTCCAAATCGGGCTTAAAACGCTTAAAATATCATCAAAATCCCCCAAAATATGCCTGTGTTTGTTCATTGTGTATTTCAGGTACGAATATCGTGAATTCACCAAAAGATTACAAGAATAGAGCAAAAACGAACACGGGAAACGAAGCCGCACAAGAAACCGGCCCCAAGTATGGAATTTCCAAAATTGTTCCTGAAGAATTGAAGATTGGCAACTTTGGTCCCTCAACTTTGAAGATTTGCCACTTTATACCCCTCAATTATCTTAGAAATACTTTGGGGTCCCTAAAGTTTCATGAATATACAATTCAGGCCCTTGAAGATTGAAGAAAATATATGTTTAGTCCTTGTTCATATTTTTACCAAACACAAGGACTAATGTTGTACATTGGGTAAACTTATTATAAAGGAAAAAAGAGTTTGTAACTATTTAATGGGAAGTATCAAAGTGAAAGGAATAGAGGGGGCATTCTTGGCAGACAGCATAACTCTCCCCATCCAACCAAATCTCGCCACGTCACCCCACCCAAGCAAACAACCAATCATATTCGCCCCAGCACCCACGTCACCCCTCCACTACGTTTTTAAAACTGATTATTAATAATCAGTTTTACTTAAGGTGGGAAACACGTTTTAAATCCCCTTAACTGATTAAACCTTAACTATTTAACCATCTTCATCCTATTAAACCCTAAAAACACCCAGGATTAATTAACTCCCTCACTCACCCCTACACTAATTAACCATAGGGGTTCTCTTCACAACCCCACACTCAACACAACCCCCAACCCAGAAAATGACCCTTGTACCTTTTGTCCCCTCCCCTGCTACATCCTTCACGTGACACTGTTCATAATCAATGGCTCACAGCCATTCCTTGGTCCCAAAGAATAATTTAAACGCCCAAGATCATCTCAACTAGCTGGCTATCACTCTCAAGTCACAAGAAGCCATGGAAGACCAAAATTTCAGTCAACATTCAAAGGGAAAACTTTGAAAATCATTACTAGGGTTTGCATTGTTTTTATTATATCTAGAATCTTCCTTAGCATATTATAAAAGGAGCCAGCAGTATGTGCTTGTGCCCTTTGTTCCAGTTTTTATTGTAAAAAGTTTTTATGATTAATGATAATGAAAGTTCAAATTTTGAGCAATAAACTGAGTTCCATTTTCTGTTTCAAACTAGTTTAATCAATTACTTTTTATGCCATTAAGTTAGAAGTTATCAAGGTTTATTGGTTCAAAAGTTTTCATCTATAAAACGTTTTTTTTTTGGAATTTCAAAAACTCAAATCCAAGATAACTGTGGAAGTGAAAGTGGAAGCTGTTATCTTGGTTTGTGAGTGAGATTAGTTAATCTCAGTTGGTTAAAAAAGGTTTCCAAGTTACAGTTAAAAGGATTTTAGGTGTTTCAGAGATTTTCAGAAAATCTCATTTTCATTTTTTTTATCATTTCACTGTACCAAAAGCTACAAGCCAAAAGCTTGTAGCTCTTGCTACTTGCTGTTTGATTGTTGTGAGTGATTGTGCAGGTATAAAAAACAAACAAGATCTATCATTCCATCATTTCTTTCTTTCATTTTTTTCATCTGTGAAGACATATATGCCCTAGGTCTGTTGTAGACCTACCAACAGGGCTTCTCTACTAATAGCATAAGCCCCTTTAAGCTTTAAGACCCCCAAAAGGAAGGCATCAGCCAGGTAAAACGACTTGAACCCCTTTTGAAAGTTTTATGCTTTTTATTAAGGTGTTATGTGATTTGGTGGGATTTGCGTTCATGTGCTTGTTTCATGGTTTATTTATGCTTAATTGATGATTATATGCATGCTCAAGTAGATTTGAATCAATTTCAGTTATTTTGAAATAGATTTGGGGTGCTTATTTTTACTTTCTGATTTTAAAAGGGTGTTTGGGTTTAGGGTTTTAATTGGCAAAAGTGACATTAAACTAGTTAAAAACAGCCTAGACTCACTTAACTAGTTGGTTTAGAAGTTACTCAGCTTTGCTTTTAAGTTTGGTTAGGATTTTAAGTAGTTTGCATGTAAAAAAATTGGTAGCAAAGCTTAAAAATCAGTAATCACACTTATCTGTTTGTTTAGCTATAAATAGACCACCATTTTGTATTGCCTGCTAGATCTAGGAGTCATCTAGGGTTTAGGCTAGGGTAGTTGTGATTTGTGAGTAGATTGGGTAAGATTTTGTGAGCTGAAACTCACCAAAATACCAAACATACCAGCAAATCTAGCCATAGCATCTTTCTGTTAAACAATTACTGTGAGTGTGCCCTATTGTGTGATTTTTGCTCATTGGGTGTGTGTTTTATTGCATTTAAAGACTCCCCACAACCCAACTGGTTGTGGGGGTGCCCCATTGTCCAAGAAGAATCAAAGCAAGGGCTTACCTAAGCTCAAAACGTGCTCATACCTATTTTTAACACTAGCAGTGGGAACTCCATTACCCCTGCTAGTGTATTTGTTTGTACTGCTTTGCTAAAAGACAGAAACACTCCAAGTGTCACTTTCTGTTTGCATCTTTTTTGTCTTTAGTGGGCAAATTTAGGTTTTAGGTCTTCAAATTTTTTCATTATTTTTCTTATTTTCTTTTTAATTTTTCAGTATAATTTAATTTTCTGTTACTGTTCATTTAGTATTTTTAGATTAAATTGCATTTTTAATTAACTTTTAATTAGGCTGTTTTTGTCTTTTAGTGACAAAAATACATATTTTTCTGTTTTAAAATTTTTCTTAGATTTAGAAAATTAATTTAAGATTTTTAGTTTAAAATTATTTCACTGTTCACTTTTTAATTATTTTTTATAATTAAATTAGTTTAATTAGGGTTTAATTATTAAACTGTTTTGTCTTTTAGTGCAAAATTTTGCAATTTTCAAACTTTTTCAATTTTCTACTGTTCATTAGTATAATTTAGGATTTTTAAAATTGTCAAATTATTTTTGGCATTATTTTATTATTTTTTATGATTATTTTAGTTTAAAACTTGTTTTTAGCATTTAAAAAATAGAAAAATAGTTTTGAAAATTGAGGAAAAATACTTTTTAGTCTTTAAATAATATAAGTAACTTTTTTGTTCAATAAAATCATATTTTGGACATGTTAATTATATTTAATTTTAGGGCTTTAATTAGCATTTAAAATTAAATATTTAATTAATAAAAGGTTTTAAAATATATTTATTGGATTTTAATTCTTATTTATATTATTTTAGACTTAGTTTAAACTTTTAATTTGTTTTTAGCTTTAATTTTTAATTTCGTCACGTTTTACGTAATTACGTCATCGTTTTACGTCAATCGTCGTAGTGTAATCGTAATCGTAGCTCGTCTTTAATTTTTCTCTTCTAAACCAAAAGCGTCACTAATCCAAACTTTATTTCATATATATTGGCACATTAATACACACACCTCCTTCGAGAACGAACCCGCATTTATTCGTCTTCACGGTTTTCCTAAATCGTGTTGATTAATACTTACCACATTTATACTCGTCTTTCCTAAGACTTGTATAACTAAAAACACAACTATCATTTTTGGCGCCGCTGCCGGGGATGTGTTTAGTGTGCCATTATTATTAGTATCGTGTTTGTGTGAGTAGTGCGTTTTTGCTTTTCATTTTTGGAAAGCGTACATAAACGTACATACTCATTTTTGTTATTTTTATCTATTACTACGTATATTATAGTATCCA
Source organism: Glebionis coronaria (assembly GCA_025667525.1). NCBI lineage: Eukaryota > Viridiplantae > Streptophyta > Magnoliopsida > Asterales > Asteraceae > Glebionis > Glebionis coronaria. Next base: position 39,967,593 of record CM046879.1, read on the forward strand.
AATAAACCGTGTTTAGTTTTCCTAAATTAAACACAAAACAATCTTTTACTATATTGTAGATATATTGGTTTTCGTTTTTATTGTGAATATATTATTACTATATTGTATCTACGTAAGAATAATAAATATACAAGTACTCCAAAAGCGTGAAAACGCAACCTTGATTCGGGATTTCATCACTCGATCATTGTATTCGAATCTAAAGCAAAAGTTTAAAGGCAAAATAGATAAATACTTTCGTGAGGCTCAATTTCAATTAACACAAACTATAAGGTGGGTATAAGGCGGTTGTATTTCACGACCTAAGGGAAAAAGGCTCTTAAGTGCTTAGCGCCGCCTCGTTTCCCCCGCTTGCTTGTGCTTGTTTTGAGAAAGAGGGCCAATCGAGGGTTTGCCGTCCAAGTATTATCTACGTATACTATATTTGCTTGTGTTTTCAAGATTAAACCCTCTTGAACGTTTTGGTGTTCCACCAACGTTCTAAAGTCATCGAAAGCTTTCACTCCACGTGATCGTTTTCATTCTTTGAGGCTCCTTTAATCGAGAAGATCGATTCGAGGGGAGATTTGTATATTTGTGTCTACGTAATACATTCAAAAATCCAAAAAAAAAAATTAAAAAACCAATCAAAAACCAAAAAAATTGAAAAAATCAAAAAACCGCAAAAAGAATCTTCTTTGCTACCTCCCATTCTACGCTTAGTGCATGCGCACTCGATCGAAAGATTATTCCAATTCTAGCAAAGCTTCGAATCGACGCAATCGTAATCGAAGGAATCGACGACGTAGACGAGAATTAGAAACCGACGTTTTGTAAAACAAATATTTTTGGTTGATTTTAAATTTAAATGTGCAAAGACTTAAAAGTAAATGTCGTTAGAGTAAAGTGGCGTGAAATTAAATCTAAGTCTAATTAAAAGAAAGGTGCGATATTTAAAAACTTTGACGAAAAGTAAAATGATTAAATGACTAAAAATAAAAGCGTGACAAGAATTAAAATTAGACAAGTATTAAAAATGTAAACTAAAAATTAAACAAGACAAAGTATAAGGAAATTAGCCTCCAATCGGAATATATTCCGATCCGAATCACCTTACCCTGATCGGAATGATGTCGTCGGAATAGACAATCAGAATATGTAGTAGATACCTGATCGGAATAGCTGTCACTCAACTCTGATCGGAATATCACTAGACCAATCCAATCGGAATACCAAACCACCTCCAATCGGAATGACGGCTTACCTTGATCGGAATATGGGTGACCTGGTCGGAATGAAGATCGGAACACCTAATCGGAATATGTCACTTTACACGATCGGAATATCCAAACTTGCACCTCAATCGGAATGTTATACTGAACACCAATTGGAATGCTGTCACACTTACCCAATCGGAATATCCAGAAACCACTCTGATCGGAATACCAGAGCCAATCCAATCGGAATACAGAAACCCTTTTCCGATTGATTCAATCGGAATACGAAGAAAAGTACCCAAAATAAGCTTAACAATTAAGCTAAAATCCTAAATAAGCACTACACGAAATCCTAGGTAAAACCGTGTGAAAATAAGCTAACAAACTGAAAGTTAACAACTTTTAAGACACGAAAAAGATAAACTTTAAGAAAAACAACTTTTTATATAAAAATAACTTTTGTAAAAACTATATAAACTTGAAAATAAATCAAATAAGCTATGAAAATAAGAGATTTAAAACAATCAAAAGCATAAAAATGAAATCTTTAAACAACTTAACAAGATAAAAAACGTGTAAATCAAAGATTAAAGAAAGGTAGAAGAAGATTAACAAGATAAAGTAAAGGTGCAAGTAATTAAAAGAAACACTTACTTGAAATTAAAAGGTAATTAAGGTGCATGACATGTATTTAAATGTGCAAGTAATTAAAGGTGCATAATATAAAGGTGGAAGAACTAGTTTGTCAATCTAGCCAACAAGAGTAAATGAATGAATAAGAGGGGTATTTATAGGTGATTAGGGGAGTGGTTAGAGGAAGCTTCCTCCCCTTCTTCCTTTTCTTCTTAATTGCCCATTAAGTCCTTCCTTCTTAATCTTTTTGTTAATCTTGGAATGTGATGACTTTTGGCTCGGGATTTCTTTGGACTCGTCTTTTAATTCTTCGATAAATAAGACTTGAGTTCCTCGTCTTAAAGTAAACCTCCGTCTTTCGACTTTTTTCTTTGATAAATCTTCAGAATTGGTCTTGGACTTCTGTTCTTTTTGCACTCTTGACTTCTTGACTTCGTCTTTCGTCGTTTTCTTCAATAAAAGTCCGTCAATGCCCGTGAATTCCCGTGTTTTCTCCACTTTTCACCTTTTCATCCTAAATCACAACAAAAACACAAACCACGCATAATTCCGACATAAAAGACATAAATTACACGTTTTGGTCCGGTTATTATTGTAATTAAGTGGTAGAAAAGATGTGTGTTTTCCCACATATCAACGTTCTTAATATCGTTGTTGAAGAAACCGTAGAGGAGATGGCCGACAATCGTTCGATGATGGAATTACTCCAAGCGCCCACCGAGGGTTATGGAGATGCGATCGTAATTCCCGCTATCGAAGCGGAGAATTTTGAGATTAAGAGCGGAATGCTTTCGTTGATCCAAGCTATGAAGTTTCGAGGTCGTGAAGCCGATAATCCTCACGACCATATTCGGAATTTTGATCGTCTTTTAGCCACGAGCAAGTTTAAGAACGTCGACACCGATGTCGTCAAGCTTATGCTTTTTCCGTACTCGCTCGATGGTGCCGCCAAGGATTGGTACGAGAAAGAGCCACCCAATTCGATAACTACGTGGAAGGATCTCGTGTCCAAGTTCGTTAATTATTTTTTCCCACCGTCTAAGACGACATTTTTCAAGAATGAAATTACGAAATTTGAGCAAAAACCGAATGAATCTTTTAGAGACGCGTGGGATCGTTTTAAGGAATTGCTTAGGCAATGTACTCACCATGGTTTTTCCGAGTTGCACCAAATCGATATGTTTTACAACGGTCTTAATTTTCACGAACAAGATTCGTTGAATTCCGCCGCCGGTGGCAACTTTTTGTGTAAAACTCCGAAAGATGCATTGATAATTATCGAAAACCGATCCAAGGTTTACCAACTCCGCAACGCACCGAGTGTTGCCAATGTCGCCAATGTTAGTAGTTCTAATCGCGACATTGAGAGAGTTGATGCGAAAGTCGACAAGTTGACGAATGTGTTTACGTCTTTTCTCGTTGAGATGCAAAAGAAAGACGCTCCCGCTACGGTGAAAGCGGTTGAGGTTTCATTTACGTTTTGTGGTGGACCTCATAATTATTACGAGTGTGCGGCTACGGATGGCCAAACGTCGAATGTGAGTGCGTTAAATGGAAACAACAATTTTCAAAATCAAAATAACGCGGGTCCACCACAACAAGGCAATTATAACCAAGGCAACAATTTTCAAAATCGAAACAATTTTCAAGGAAATAATCAACAAGGAAATTTTTCGAATCAAAATCAAGGAGGTTATAATCAAGGTCGTAATATAACTTGGCAAAATCGAGACAATAACCAAAACTCGAATTTTTCAAACAACAACAATCAAGGCAACAATTTTTCAAGTGGTAATCAAGGAAATTTTCAAAGAAGTAATCAAAACCAAGGGAACTTTAATTCAAATCAAAATAGTTCGTCAAACGATTTTCAAAATTACATGAAAACGAATGAGGCTAATATGAGACGATTAGAGGGAGAAATTGGTACTTTGAAAAACGACTTTTCTAATACATTGAAATTGCAAAACACGAAGATTGAGAAAGGACAAATTGACATTAAAAAGATGTTTTCGGCCATAATGAACAAAGCCTCGGGTGCGTCATCAAGTTCGTTACCTAGTGACACCGTTGCAAATCCGAAGGAACAATGTAAAGCCGCCTCGTCTCGTGAGAAAGGTCGTGTGATTACCCCTAACCTTGAAGGATTCCGTGTTGTTTATCCCTCTCAACCCTCGACGTCTAAAACGTCTACTTGTTCTAAAGTCGATGGGGTGAACGTGGCGACCAAGGAAAAGAGTGCACACCCTCGTGTACCTCAAATTCCATCCACGGTTCAAAAAGAGAGCTTTGTCGACCTTACCAAAGTAACCCTTGAAGAAACTTGTGCTTCGATCCTTCTTAAAAAACCCAAAAGGCGTATGCCGAGAAAGGAAAAGGATCCGGGCCAATTTCTATTACCTTGTGATTTTTCCGAGATTGAGGGATGTTTAGCCCTTGTCGATTTAGGTGCTAGCATCAATCTCATGCCTCATTCTCTTTGGAAATTGATGAGATTGCCTTCGCTTACCCCCACGAACATGACTATCGAGCTTGCGAATTGTACTCCACTTATACCAATTGGAATAGCCGAGGATGTCTATGTCAAAGTTGGAAAGTTTTTTTTTCCGCGGATTTCGTTATATCTGATTACGAGTGTGACCCTAAATGTCCCATTATTTTAGGCCGACCATTCTTATCGACGGCTAGAACCGTAATCGACGTTCACGAGGGGAGACTTACTATGAGATATGGGGATGAGAAAATAGACTTTTTCGCTAGAAAATCCCAAGGATTTAATGAGAATGAAAAAACCGAGGTTTCAAAACCTAATGATTCAAATCCTAACAATTTCAAAATGTTCACTTTTGCGGAAAGAATGAAGCTTGATGCATGTTTTGAAAGAATTAAGAAAAACGGTTTTAAAGATGATGATTTTAATGATAAAGAATACGTGTACCTAATTCAAAAGGGTATGAGTAAATTTATGGATGAAAACTCACTTTGGGATGTTTTTAGCGAAACAAGTGAACCACCAATTCCGAAGGGCGACGTTAGTGCCATCACGACAACGACCAAAATGGGCTCGTCTTCACCACCTTCGAAGGACCACGTCTTTGAGGCTTCAACTTCTAACTCCATCGAAGTGCCTCCTTTGCCTAGCCCAACACCCGTTGAGGCTAAAGGGTTTATCGACATCGATCCTCTCGTCTTAGAAAAGTCACCTAAGCATAGTCATTCGACTTGTAAGACCATGGTTGTGAGTGCTCACATCGACTCTTTCTTTGACGATGACGATGGCGATTTTGCCGAGATTGATCACGTACTTCGACATCCACATGCTATTTTTGATTCTCCTAAGAAGAAACATGTGAAGTACGATGATTACGAGTTTGATCCCAAGATTGAGGAAATCATTGAACGAGAGCTAGCTCTTATGCCTTCACTTCCACCTACGAGTGAGGTCGATCTTTCCAAAATCGAGGATGAACTTAATGAGCTGGAACGTCTTATTTTCGATGACGAACCAACTCATGTGCCCACTAAGAATCCAATTCTCGAGGATTTACCTAATCAACACTCCTCATTTGAGAATGACGTTTACCACATTCGTGAGGGTCTAACTTATCAACGATCCCCACAAAAGAATGATGGTTTCGTGCTTGATCGTGATCTTTTCGAGAGAGTTTCTAAGATACTCAAGGAGGGGAATGACAAACCTTGGTTTGACAAGCCTATCTTTGATGAAGAAATCGATGAGATCGACGTTCATGAGGATGACGAGTATGTTGACCCCGAGGGGGCGGTGTTCTTTATTGATAAACGTTTTGAGAACTTATATAATCCGCCACCCCCTCCCACCAATGACTTAAATGTGAGGATTTTTAGCGTGACTAATTTTGAATCTGACACGCCAAATATTTTCGACATCATTAAATCGGGTTTTCATAAAGAGTTTTTAAACGATGAAAAAGGAAAAGATTTTAAAAATGTTTTAAAAGATTTTTCTACATGTTTAGCTCCGTCATCACCGCGTTATATGAGTGCTACCACCTCGTCTACTCCTTTTGACGACGGTTGGTGTGGTTTTAGTGTGGGGGAAGCCCCAAATGTTCCCTCCCATTTCTCCACCGAGGACGAGATTTACGATCCCGGAATTGCTTGTAAAGGGAAATCTCGGTCTTCCACCGATGCAATAAATGGAAAATCTTTTCGTTTGCTTGGTGTGAGTCTACCTCGAGTAGCTCATATGTTTGACTTACCCATTGCCCCACCTTTCTACTTCTTATCTCTTTTCTTCTACCCCATTGGGGTTCTAGTTGGAGTGGCGTTGTTTCGTCTTTCATCCGAAAACGAGGACGCTATCTTTGACCCCGGTATTCGTATATCGGGTTTTTAAAGTACTCCACGTACTTTTGGGCCTTGTTTATCATGTAAGCCCCACCAAAAATGACCCTACCATGATTATCCCTAAATGATCACATTTATGGGGATTCGATTCGAGCTTTTGACTCGGTTATCAAAAACAAGGTGCCTCGTGGGGGATTCTCATGCTTATCCTTGTAAATATTATTGCTTTCTTAGTTAATGTAACGAGGGGACTTGTGCTCTTCCAACCTTTGTTTCGTGGTTGTTTGTGATTGTGATTTATTAGGTTCATCGTCATCATTGAAGCCTCTCGTGTTCGTTTTATGGATCACTCGAGCTTCGATCGTTGCCTTTGGAGATTCCGATATCCGATGATATCCTTTTATGTTCTAACGTTTATCTTATTAGCATAATTCATAAATGGCTTTTAGGTTATTCGTTTTACCCTTTCCATGCCCGAGATTAAGCATTCGACTTCGTCTCTAGTATGGGGGTGTTTTCACCCCTAGACTCGAAACATTGAGGACAATGATTAGTTTTAGTATGGGGGGGGGGGGGGGGGGGTGAGTAGATACTTCACCTTGCTTACGTCACCACGCAATCCAATATTCATCTTTTTGTTATCGTTTTATGCAAAATAAGGCTAAAAATGGCCAAATTTTAAATTTTTTTTCTTGATTTTCGTAAGTGTTTAAGACACGAATGTAGGTTTTCCGATGGTGAGAATAAGAGTAATTTTTGACTCGACCGTGCGTGTTGAGCACTTAGCTTTCTTAACTTTTTAGGCTAAGTCTCTTAAATGAGGACGAGAAATGATAGAGTTATTTTTAAGTCTCGTAATCGTCACGATCTTATGTGTAGTAATTATTGGCTTATTCTCCCAACGCTTTTGCATAATAAATTGTTAATAAATATTGATTTGGCGGTTTAGTCACTATTGTTGGTTTCTAATTTGTTTTGGTAGCTTCCATGTAATTAAATTGGGAAAACATTAAGGTATCGCCAGCGTCACGGTTTTGAAGTATTGGCACCCGAATAATCGAAAGCTTCACCTAATAATAAGATTTCAAGTGCTCACCTAAATTAAGCAAAAATTTGAAGCTCACAAGGCCGAAAAATCTATGCCCATATTGAAAGTGAATCAAGCCTTAATCTTCGAAGCTTTAAAGATCCAAAATTCGCCTTAGCGTGAGGATATACGTCTTTGGCTAATAAAACCACCGATGAGGCGGATAATAAAAGGCAAGGCAAGACCGAAGTCATAATAAAAGCTTCATGGCGAAGTTGAATAAAAGATGGAGGTAAACCAAAGATAATAAGGCCCTTCCGTTAGGGGGCGTATAAAAGTCTTGGTAATAAGTCTCATGTTCAAAACCGTTATAAAACCGTGTTTATCGATCCTTCTTGTTGACTTAATTTTTTGACATCGTTGTCTATTAGGATGAATTATTAATTTAATGATTTTGGTTACACCGTTAAAACCCTATTTTTAGACTTAATCTCTATTCACGCATAAGTCGATGATGTATCCTCATGATCATTAAGACAAAATAAAATATAAGAGATACCAAGTAGGAATAAGGGAGTTTAGGTGTGTAATTAACACTCATGAGACGTGTTCGTGTTGCTAACTTATAATAACAATGATCTCGTTACACGCTTAGCATGGAATTGGGTGAAAATCGAGGATGACGAAATTATTTCTAACGAAGCATTCATGTGTTCTTGTTCTATGATCCCAAAAGTCACTTTCTTGTGATGAAAACAATACATTATGTCTAAAACGCGTGTAGTAGTTTATTTAAATTTATGTCTTGAATAAAAGTCATCATAAAATGAATTTTGGAAGTGCTACGATACTTAATTCTAGCATTGCGTAAGGACACGACAATGGTTTAGTATGGGGGAGTGATGAGACTGTATTTATACATAGTCTCATCGTCCAAATCGGGCTTAAAACGCTTAAAATATCATCAAAATACCCCAAAATATGCTTGTGTTTGTTCATTGTGTATTTCAGGTACGGATATCGTGAATTCACCAAAAGATTACAAGAATAGAGCAAAAACGAACACGGGAAATGAAGCCGCACAAGAAACCGGGCCCAAGTATGGAATTTCCAAAATTGTTCCTGAAGAATTGAAGATTGGCAACTTGGGTCCCTCAACTTTGAAGATTTGCCACTTTATACCCCTCAATTATCTTAGAAATACTTTGGGGTCCCTAAAGTTTCATGAATATACAATTTAGGCCCTTGAAGATTGAAGAAAATATATGTTTAGTCCTTGTTCATATTTTTACCAAACACAAGGACTGATGTTGTACATTGGGCAAACTTATTATAAAGGAAAACAGAGTTTGTAACTATTTAATGGGAAGTATCAAAGTGAAAGGAATAGAGGGGGCATTCTTGGCAGACAGCATAACTCTCCCCATCCAACCAAATCTTGCCACGCCACCCCACCCAAGCAAACAACCAATCATATTCGCCCCAGCACCCACGTCACCCCTCCACTACGTTTTTAAAACTGATTATTAATAATCAGTTTTACTTAAGGTGGGAAACACGTTTTAAATCCCCTTAACTGATTAAACCTTAACTATTTAACCATCTTCATCCTATTTAACCCTAAAAACACCCAGGATTAATTAACTCCCTCACTCACCCCTACACTAATTAACCATAGGGGTTCTCTTCACAACCCCACACTCAACACAACCCCCAACCCAGAAAATGACCCTTGTACCTTTTGTCCCCTCCCCTGCTACATCCTTCACGTGACACTGTTCACAATCAATGGCTCACAGCCATTCCTTGGTCCCAAAGAATAATTTAAACGCCCAAGATCATCTCAACTAGCTGGCTATCACTCTCAAGTCACAAGAAGCCATGGAAGACCAAAATTTCAGTCAACATTACAACGGCAAACTTGGAAAATCATTACTAGGGTTTGCATTGTTTTTATTATATCTAGAATCTTCCTTAGCATATTATAAAAGGAGCCAGCAGTATGTGCTTGTGCCCTTTGTTCCAGTTTTTATTGTAAAAAGTTTTTATGATTAATGATAATGAAAGTTCAAATTTTGAGCAATAAACTAAGTTCCATTTTCTGTTTCAAACTAGTTTAATCAATTAATTTTTATGCCATTAAGTTAGAAGTTATCAAGGTTTGTTGGTTCAAAAGTTTTCATCTATAAAACGTTTTTTTTGGAATTTCAAAAACTCAAATCCAAGATAACTGTGGAAGTGAAAGTGGAAGCTGTTATCTTGGTTTGTGAGTGAGATTAGTTAATCTCAGTTGGTTAAAAAAGGTTTCCAAGTTGCAGTTAAAAGGATTTTAGGTGTTTCAGAGATTTTCAGAAAATCTCATTTTCATTTTTTTTATCATTTCACTGTAGCAAAAGCTACAAGCCAAAAGCTTGTAGCTCTTGCTACTTTCTGTATGATTGTTGTGAGTGATTGTGTAGGTATAAAAAACAAACAAGATCCATCATTCCATCATTTCTTTCTTTCATTTTTTTCATCTGTGAAAACATATATGCCCTAGGTCTGTTGTAGACCTACCAACAGGGCTTCTCTACTAATAGCATAAGCCCCTTTAAGCTTTAAGACCCACAAAAGGAAGGCATCAGCCAGGTAAAACGGCTTGAACCCCTTTTGAAAGTTTTTATGTTTTTTATTAAGGTGTTATGTGATTTTGTGGGATTTGTGTTCATGTGCTTGTTTCATGGTTTATTTATGCTTAATTGACGATTATATGCATGCTCAAGTAGATTTGAATCAATTTCAGTTATTTTGAAATAGATTTGGGGTGCTTATTTTTACTTTCTGATTTTAAAAGGGTGTTTAGGTTTAGGGTTTTATTTGGCAAAAGTGACATTAAACCAGTTAAAAACAGCCTAGACTCACTTAACTAGTTGGTTTAGAAGTTACTCAGCTTTGCTTTTAAGTTTGGTTAGGATTTTAAGTAGTTTGCATGTAAAAAAATTGGTAGCAAAGCTTAAAAATCAGTAATCACACTTATCTGTTTGTTTAGCTATAAATAGACCACCATTTTGTATTGCCTGCTAGATCTAGGAGTCATCTAGGGTTTAGGCTAGGGTAGTTGTGATTTGTGAGTAGATTGGGTAAGATTTTGTAAGCTGAAACTCACCAAAATACCAAACATACCAGCAAATCTAGCCATAGCATCTTTCTGTTAAACAATTACTGTGAGTGTGCCCTATTGTGTGATTTTTGCTCATTGGGTGTGTGTTTTATTGCATTTAAAGACTCCCCACAACCCAACTGGTTGTGGGGGTGCCCCATTGTCCAAGAAGAATCAAAGCAAGGGCTTACCTAAGCTCAAAACGTGCTCATACCTATTTTTAACACTAGCAGTGGGAACTCCATTACCCCTACTAGTGTATTTGTTTGTACTGCTTTGCTAAAAGACAGAAACACTCCAAGTGTCACTTTAAGTTTGCATCTTTTTTGTCTTTAGTGGGCAAATTTAGGTTTTAGGTCTTCAAATCTTTTTCATTATTTTTCTTATTTTCTTTTTGATTTTTCAGTATAATTTAATTTTCTATTACTGTTCATTTAGTATTTTTAGATTAAATTGCATTTTTAATTAACTTTTAATTAGGCTGTTTTTGTCTTTTAGTGACAAAAATACATACTTTTCTGTTTTAAAATTTTTCTTAGATTTAGAAAATTAATTTAAGATTTTTAGTTTAAAATTATTTCACTGTTCACTTTTTAATTATTTTTATAATTAAATTAGTTTAATTAGGGTTTAATTATTAAACTGTTTTGTCTTTTAGTGCAAAATTTTGCATTTTTCAAACATTTTCAATTTTCTACTGTTCATTAGTATAATTTAGGATTTTTAAAATTATCAAATTATTTTTGGCATTATTTTATTATTTTTTATGATTATTTTAGTTTAAAACTTGTTTTTAGCATTTAAAAAATAAAAAAAATAGTTTTGAAAATTGAGGAAAAATACTTTTTAGTCTTTAAATAATATAAGTAACTTTTTTGTTCAATAAAATCATATTTTGGACATTTTGTTAATTATATTTAATTTTAGGGCTTTAATTAGCATTTAAAATTAAATATTTAATTAATAAAATGACATTAAATACGCATAATTCCAAACAAATGACATTAAATACGCGTTTTGGTCTTGTTTTATCAAGGAATAAGTGGTAAAAGGATGGGTGTTTTCACACCTATCAATTCCGCATAACACTTAGATTATCACAAATACAAAGTTTCTCTACGTGCTATACTTGATTCAATCTTGATAACACAAAGCTAAATCGATCTAAGTTTGGGATCAACAATGCAAACATTGCAGCTTTGCCTAATGATTCTCAAGTAATGTATGAGGATCTTGAGCAAATAAGTGATGCTAATCTTGAAGAGATGGACATCAATTGGAATATGGCACCTAGTAGCATAAGAGGCAACATATTCTACAAGAAGCTTACATTCGACAAGGGTGAATATGCTGGATTCGACAAATCCAAAGTTGAATGCTTCAACTTACATAGAATGGGTCACTTCAAGAGGGAATGTAGATCTCCTCTCAGGAATGATGGAGGAAAGGATACAAGTCGAACCATCAAGATAGAGGATGTTGATTCAAAGGCTATAGTACCCATGCAATACATTGATGGAGTTGGATGAGATTGGAGCTTTATGGGAGAAGAGATTGAGAAAAATCAAGATGTGTTGGCTAAGGAAGAGGGGCATTTTTAGTTTGCTCTTATGGCAAAATCTTCCTCATCTTCTTCATCTGATAATGAGGTATACAATGATGATTTTTGTAGTAAAGGGTGTAGGAAAAAGACTGAAAGTCTTAAAGCTGAGGTTTCAACCTTAACTCAAAAACTTTTAGATGTTGATGACACATTAAGAAATTATAAAAGAGGCCTTGTACAATCTGATGGGGTGGTTGTTGAATATAGGAAAATGGAACTTGACCTTAAGGACAAAATTAAAGTTATAGAAAGAGACCTAAGATTTAGTAATGAGTTTAAAGCTAGTTTAATATAGTCTAAAACCAAATTGTAAGTTAAACTAGATGAGGCTATTAAGTCTAAGGAAAACATGAGCCTTAAAATTGAGTAATTTGATAAGGACAGTGAAATTTTGGACAAGTGTGTTAGTGAGCAGCGCAATTCCAAAGATATGTCTAGGATTGGTTTACATGCAAAGGAATATGCTGATGTTCCACCTCCTCCTGGTGATTTATATGGGGTTTCTAGGAGAAAAGATTCATCTGGAACTGGCATACCAGAATTCCAAGAGAAGGTCTTTACTCCTCCACCACGTGTGGTTAGCCCTATCGAGGAATATCAGAGGAAGAAGACTGACTTGGAATAGTGGAAGGCTGCTAATCCCTTCCTCTTTGTTAAAGGAGGTCTGTTGAGTGAAGAGTCTAGTGATGTTAAGCCTATTAAAGTGACCAACCCCTTAAATGGCAAAAATGTTGACCTTGGTTCTCCTACCAAAATCAAATCTAGTGTTATGTATGATGAGATGTATTGAAAACCTAGATCACCTCAAAGTCAAGAGAGTGTAAATGGGTTGGGTTATAATCATTTTAGACCTAGGTTTGTGTCTAAAAAGTCTTGTTATACATGTGGAAGCTTTACACATCTAGCTTATAACTGTCACAGTGGATACAATGTATCCATTGACAAGAGTTCACCCACATTTGACCATCAACCCTTTTTCCAGTAACAACCTCAAGCTGCTAGACCTGCTCCTTACTTTTCAAAAGCAGCTAATGCTCATGGCCAAAGACCATTCAAAAAGACTCAAACTTGGTCTAACAAACAGTGGGTTCCTGTAGCAAACCCTAATCTAGCCTCTAACAAGGTTTTTCTCTCTCCTGACAAGAACACTCTACCCTCTGACAGGGCAAGACTAACCGCTGACAACCTTAGATTTGGCAGCACTATGCCAAAACTAGCTTCTGTCAGACCTTATGTTAGACCATATGCAACATATACTTAGAAAACAAGGGTCAAGGGTCTAAAGCATCATCTCACCTATCATGGAAACCTAAACAACTACAAAACTCTAATTTTAATAAAGTTATGACTTGTAATAGATTTAAATATCTTGAAAAAGTTATTACTAAACCAATTGGAACTAATTAGGTGGTTAGGCCACAAAGGGATGAACAGGGAACTGTGTTGAGGAATAAGGCCAATCTAGTTAAACAAATAGATAGATCCAAGTCTGACAAGGCTTGGATCTCCAAATAAAACTAATTTATTTTCTTTATGTGCAGGGTATCCAAAAGTAGGTCAATGATTATGGATATTGGGATAGTGTATGCTCAAGGCACATGACGGGGAAGGAGAATTACTTATCAAACTTTACTCCAATTAGCAATGGTGACACTGTGTACTTTGGTGGTAGCAAAGGAGCAATATCCGACGAAGGTACCATTGTCACCAACAATCTGAAGTTTGAGGAAGTCATTAAGTAATAGAACTTGGATATAATTTTTTAGTGTGTCGCAAGTTTGTGACAACAAAAATAAAGTTCTGTTTACTGACACTGAATGTTTAGTGTTGAGTAAAGATTTTGAGTTGCTTCCTGAGAAGTTTATTGAATATAGAACACCTAGACAAGAGGACATGTATAATGTTAATCTTAATGGTATTAAATTAAATAAGAATAAACATGTCTTTATGTTAAATCGTCAGTGGATGAGAATAATTTATGGCACAAAAGGTTAGGGCATTTAAATTTTAAGAACATGAATAGGCTTGTTAGGCATGATCTTATCAGAGGGTTACCCTCAAAGGCATTTAAAAAGGACCATACATGTGTTGCATGCTTGAAAGGCAAGCAACATAAGGCATCCTTCAAGTCTAAGAATGTTCTATCTAGTTTTAAACCCTTACATTTGCTTCTTATGGACTTATTTGGACCTGCGTATGTGGATAGCATTAATAAGTCTTACTATTTTGTGATCACTGGTGATCATTCTAGGTTTACTTGGACTTTCTTTTTAAGTAAGAAGAGTGAAACATATGAAAGTTGGTTAACTTTATTACTCAAATTGAATAGAAAACAGGGCATGAAGTACACATAATTAGAAGTGATAATGGTGGTGAGTTTAGAAACCAGTTGTTAGATGCCTTATGTGTCAAGAAGGGAATTACAAGGGAATTTAGTATAACTAGAACTCCACAGCAGAATGAGGTTACTGAGAGAAGAAATATAACACTTATTGAAGCAGCTAGAACCATGTTAGAAGATGCTAAGTTACCCATTGCTTTCTGGGTTGAGGCTGCTAATACAGCTTGCTATGTTCAGAATAGGGCCTTAATCAACAAGTCTCACGACAAGACCCCTTATGAGCTATTTTGAAATAGGAAGCCTTTGATAGACTTCTTTAGACCATCTCAATGTCATGTGATCATCTTGAACATAAGTGACAATCTAGGAAAGTTTAACTCAAAAGGCGATGAGGGATATTGTGTGGGATACTACGAAAACCCATAAATTTCACATCTATGTTATGTGTTATGATTAATAGACATGAAATTGTGAGGTCAATTCAATACTAGTGATCCAACTGATGGTTTTGAATAACAATCAGCCTAAGTAAAACATTACCCTTTAACGTAATGAAGTCACTAAGTGAACAGTCATTCAGTGAGTTACCTTCAAGACCTTAGACTTTGTCTAAGAGAAAGACTCGAGCATTCAGAGAGGCGTGATGTATCTAAGACAAAGTAGAAGGTGATGGGTTCAGTGAGTTGTGGCAATAGACTCACTAAACCCCATACGATCCCCCTAAAGAAATAAGCATCCTTAAGACTGAAGTAAAGGCGAGATAAGTTGAATTGTGATAAGATGTAGTACATCACACAATTATCGTGACTTACCCATTTTGGGTTAGATAGTGTATCGACCTTTTGAAAGGAATTACGCCTTATAACTTAGTTGAGTCTAAGACAAGATTGTACATTTTACCAATAGGACAAGAATTGCACATGGTCAATTCTTGTCACGTATCTACCCTTTGCTTCTATAAATAGGATGATTGTAAAAGAGAGAACTCAAGTTTGTGCACTAAATGCTTTAGACATTCACAAACAAAGTTCTCTCTTCCAAACACGATCAAAAGCACTTGAGTTTTAAACTCTTGTTGACTTAATCGTCAAGCTTATCAATCATTAGGATTGGTATAGTTTGTTAGTGAGGAGATCACAAACACACACATTGTCTATTCAATCCCTATTGTAGCTTCACATACAATAGGGTATAATTCTTTAATAAATAAGATTTAAACGTTGAAAACCTTTTGTGTTAGTTACTTTACATTGTATTTGGTTTTAACATTATTTTACCATGAGTTAGGACTATATTTAGTATTCTTAAGTATAGCACTAATTACAAGGGACCAACAAGTGGTATCAGAGCTATGAGGACACAGATGATTCACCCTGAGATTTAGAGGCTGAGTTCAGCTTCTCTTCCAAGAATAGTTGAAATAATCTACTTAACTCCTCTTGATTTACAACAAGAATAGAGTTGACTGAGTTTGTCGGAGTCCCTAAGGGAGAGGTAGTTTTGGTTGTTTTCTTAGTGACAGTTCCTGACTCAGTGTAACTTGATGTCTCTTTTGAGTCAGGATTTGCTTGTTCAAGACAACCTAACCCAACTCTTCCTCTGGGTGAGTGTTCTTGATAAGATAATGGAATTAGTTCAGAACATGGACTTGCCCCTTGAAGATTTTTCAAAGGTGGCAGAGGAGTCTGAATGTCCTCAGCAATACTTGATGGTTTAGTGTTACTGGATTTATTAGGGACATCAATCTTCTCATTAAGACCAAGTATTCATTAACAGCCTAAGATTCATGTATTAATATTTTTCTAGTATCAAAGTTAGGTAACACACTCTCATGGTTTGATCTTTCCACCCAGTCTTTTGACTTTGGTATCATTTCATGATCAAACCCTACTAAGGCAGGGAGAAGTGCTTTTTTCACTCATTACCTTAGTAAGTGGTTTCTCAGTGAGTTGGAGAGACCCAAGAAAATTCTTCTTTTGGGCAGGAATTTGACAGTTTATACACTGAGAGGCTAAGGTAGAGCTATTTGTCCATTTCTCATTGATGCATTTTTCTTCCTTAAGTTGTTCTTGAAGAGCATAATTAATTTTAGTAAGTTCAGTATTCTGAAGTTGACAACTTACTACTTCAAGTTTGGCTTGTTTCAAAACTAATAGATCATCTCTACATTTGTTTAATTCAAAAACAAGTTTATTATATTTTGAAAGAAGATTTAATATTTTCTCTTCAACAAACGATAAATCGATATTTATGTACTTAAGGAATTTTTGCCAGTCAGATTCTTCATCTATAGAAAGAAGCATGTTTACCTTTCTCATGGTGATGTCAACCCATTCTCTATTTCGAGCATGACTCTTTCCAACAGATAGTTCATCATCAGCTAGAGCCATCAACACTTGATATCTGACTTCTTCATCTTCTGAGGAGGATATATCTTCATTATCCCAATCAATGGTTTCAGCTACCACCCTTTGGCTTTGTTTTGAGGAGGTTTTTGAGTCTTATTATTCGAAGGTCCAACTTCTAAGAGTGCAAGCTTTGCTTTGACCTTCTTGTATTCAGACCTCTAATCCTTCTCAATTTTCTTATTATTCTGAAAACTTTGGTTAGTTAGAGAAGCCTGAATCACTTTTGGTGTAAACTAGGTTGAAAATTGTCATTTCCTGATGATGAGTTTTGACTTTTATATGAGGCCAATGGAGTTTTTGAAAGACAATATTTTGCAAAATGACCAGTTTTACCACATCTAAAGCAATCCACTCCCTCAGTGGATTGATTTCCAACAAATCTAGTTCTTTTGATGTAACATTTGGTATTTGCGAAAATGGCTCTTTCATGAAATTCCCTATTTAGATCACTTATGTATTCAGTACTAGATCTTTCATCAACCTCATCATCTGAGGTCTCCTGAAAATCTTAAACAATTGCATTTGAGTAAAAAGCAGTTGATATTGGTCCATGATTAACAGGGGTTGGTTTGGCTGAGTGTTAGTTATTAAGGCCTTCTTAGACTCAGAATATCTGCTATTTATTAGATTATCTTCATAGATATCTTCCATAAATGTCTGCAAGATCTTGAGTCTGAATGTGATTACCATTTCTCAAACCTTGAGAAAAACCAAGCCATTTTTCAGGAAGACTGTTCACAAAACCAACATTGATTTCATGCTTAGACAGTTTCACCCCGTCATTTGATAGCTCATTGAGCAAGGTCTTATATCTGGTGTAAGTTTGAGGAAGAGTTTCAGATGGTTTGGCCCTGAAAGTGTTATATTCTAACTTCAGGTCCATAATCCGATTTTCCTTAATGTCGGATGGTCCTTCGAAACTATGAACAAGATCTGCCGAAGTCTCTTTGGCCGTCTCACACTCGATGACAGCTTCCATAATATCGTCAGGAAGACAAGATATTATGACACTCTGGAGACGTTGGTCTTGATTAACCACTCTCCTTTCATCGTTAGACCATTGGTTTTCAGGTTTGTCATCACTTGCTATTGTTTTTGGTTTGAATGGACCATTCTTAATACACGTGATGTAATAAGGTTCCATTCCCATCAAATAACATAGCATTCTTTTCTTCCATTTATTAAGTCTTTTAACTTCCAACTTAGGAGCGTTAACAGAGTAACTTGATCCTTTTTTGTTGACAAGTTGAGGTACATTACTTTTAGCCATAATGGATAAAGGTTTTAAAAACTTTGAGACGGTAGTTAAAAGTTTTATAATCCTACCGCTATGATACCACTTGTTGGTACCTTGTAATTAGTGTTATACTTAAGAATACTAAGTATAGTCCTAACTCATGGTAAAGTAATATTAAAACACAAGACAATGTAAAGTAACTAACCCTAAAGGTTTTCAACGTTTAACTCTTATTTATTAAAGAATTCAATCCCTATTGTATGAGCATGGTTCCTGCAGCTTCAATGAGAGTTCTATTCTTCCTTTCAGCCACACCATTTTGTTCAGGTGTGTAGGGAGAAGAAAAGTTTTGAGAAATTCATTTCTCATCACAAAAACTCTTAAGGGTGTCCTCAACCATGTCTACACCACTTTAAAGGCTGAGGTCTCTCAGGGCCAAGAAGACCTTTCTTCCAAGGCTGATGAAATCCTGGATGAATTCAGAACGTATGGGGACCATTTTGATACTGCTAAAGAAAAGATGCGAGTTCAGGTTGACAACCAAATAGAGTTCATCAGTGCAGTTAACAGTAACCATGAGAGTCAGGAGAAGAAGCTCATTAATTTTCTAAATCATGCTCACCCAACTGTTGAGGCTAATGTGTCCTTAAAGATAACCTTGGATGGACTAATCTCTAGTTCCACTGAGTCCACCTCCAAGGTTGGTCAACTGTTGGACTTGCTTAAGGAAGATAGGCTTTCTGAGGTCTTCACTAGGTTAGACTCTCTCAAATCTGATTTATATGTGGTGAAAGCTAAGTGCGAAGCCATCTATGAGGATGTGCATATGGATTCTGAGGCTGAATTTAGATTAAGCAAAGCTGCGCAGGAGTATATGGCTAATGCTTCTAACCTATCAGAAATTTCCAAAGCCTTGAAGGACGCTGATATCCCCCGCCTCAGGACCAGAATCAACACAATGGAAACAACTCATTCGCTAATACAATTGGATGTTCAGACTATCAAGGCTGACACTAAGTCTATAAAGGCGATGGTAACTAAGATGTTTCAGGCTTTCAAGAGATCATCCACCACCTCTTAAGGACCATCACAAAGACCAAAAGTTGGGATCAGTGAGGCTGGCCCTTCAACTTTTAAAGGGGATAATGTGCCACCAATGATGCTTACATGGAGTGAACATCCTCTCAAAATGAGGGGGAGCAGGAAGAAATGGTACATCCACAACCTCAGGTGCCTGTGATCCCCACACCAACTCCCTTAAACTTCATTCCACCTATCCCTGAGCCTTTAGTATCTAAGTTAGATAAGGGCAAAGGAATTCTTGATGAGACCCTAACACCACCACCCAAGAAGCTTGTAAAAGCTTCAAGGGAAGAAGGCCTACCCCCAATGCTATTGTCTTGGTACCCTATGAGATCAATGGAAAGATGTACAAGATGACTCCTGATCAAATCCAAGAATACTTAGACAGGATGGAAAGGGCCAAGACCAGTAAGGCAACAAGAGCTGAGATTCTCAAAGTGTCCACTGAGTTTGTCAAGGAAGTGGGTGGTAACCCTGATGAGTTATTAAGTGCAAAGGGTGGACAAGAGTTCATTTAGAAGCAAGAGGAGGAGCTAAAGGCTATTTAGGATGAGATGATCAGAAAGCAGCAACAAAGAACCAACCAACTAAAAAAGCTGTTTGATCAATACACCAAAGTCACCACTAAAAGAAGGAAGCCTGAACCAATCACCAATATTCAAATCATTCCTCACACCACACCAGTCTCGGTATTTTTTTACAGAAACAATGATGAATGGAACTTTGAAATGATGAATAAGTTCTCATTTGGCGATTATGGTCTCAGTGAGTGGGATGAAATGGGTAGGATCTTCAGGACCAAGACAAACAAATGTGTCTCAGAGATACTCAACTCTCTCTCAGCAAGAGATATGAGAGGTTGAATCAGATCAAGGAGCAGTTAGGGATCACTGATGATCTACCCTTAGCTGAACAGGATCCTTCCAAGACTGAGGGAAGAAAAAGGAAAAGAGTTGAACTTGAAGCTGAGACTAGAATATCTGGGTTAGAGTGTAATCTAACCCTTCCTGAGAATGTCCCCTTTGTGAACAACATGGTCATCGAAGAACCTGAGTAGGGTATCTTCTTCATAGATGTATTTGGAGACCCAACCTTCCAAAGGATGATTGACATTGAGAGATGTCCCACTGAAAGTCTCTTAATCTTCCTTGTGATGGTTGGACAAGTTGAGACTGAGGAGAATAAAAGGTATGATGAGAAGCTCAAGGAGATGCTTGCAAGGAGGCCTGACAAAGAAAAGGTGTTAAGCTCATGAAAGGTAAAGAGGGAAGCAATGGATGCCTGAAGGGTTGTAATCTTTTGTTTTTACTTATGTTTTTCTTGTATCAGACTTTTCTGTCTTTGTAATGATGAATAAAAAAAGGTACTTTGTTTGAAACAAGTCTGTTCATCAGTAGATTAGTTTGTATGAGAAGAAGCCTCTTTGCTCAATTATAACATTTTTACTTAGGCATATTTTATATCCAAATAGGGGGAGATTGTTAGGTCAATTCAGTACCTAATGATCCCACTGATGGATTTGAATAACAATCATCCTAAACATTGCCCTTTAACGTAATGAAGTCACTGAGTGAACAATCACTCAGTGAGTTACCTTCAAGACCTTAGACTGAGTCTAAGAGACAAACTCGAACATTCAGAGAGGCGAATTTCAATGAATGATGTATCTAAGAAAAAGAAGAAGGTGACGGGTTCAGTGAGTTGTGGCAATAGACTCAATGAACCCCATACGATCTCCCTAAAGAAACAAGCATCCTCAAGACTGAAGTAAAGGCGGGATAAGTTGAATTGTGATAAGATGTAGTACATCACACAATTATCGTGACTTGCCCCTTTTGGTTTAGATAGTGTATTGACCTTTTGAAAGGACTTACGTCTTATTACTTAGTTGAGTCTAAGACAATATTGTACACTGTACCAATAGGACAAGAATTGCACACGGGCAATTCTTGTCACGTATCTACCCTTTGCTTCTATAAATACAATGATTGTAAAAGAGAGAACTCAAGTTTGTGCACTAAATGCTTTAGACATTCACAAACAAAGTTTTCTCTTCCAAACACGATCAAAAGAACTTGAGTTCTAAACTCCTGTTGACTTAATATTCAAGTTTATCAATCGTTAGGATTGGTATAGTTTGTTAGTGAGGAGATCACTGATGAGATGGAATTTATACATGATCTCATCGTTCTTTTCGGGCTTTAAATGCATAAAATGTCATAAAAATACCATATATATGCTTGTGTTTGTTTACTTGTGTATTTTAGGTATGGATATCGTGAAAAAGATAAAAGATCACAAGAAACAAGGAAAAACAAACACGAGAAACGAAGCCGCACAATGAACCGGACCCTAGTTATGATTTTTTAAAGAGAAGACATTGCAGTATTGAATATGTTTAATAATGATCCCTCATCAATGAAGAAAGGACATTTAATACCCTTGTATATTGATAATTACAAGTTTGGTCCCTTAAGTTTGTCAAAATGACAAAAAGGTCCCTCAACTTTGAAGATTTGGCAAGTTTAGTCCTTCAAGATTAAATAAATGTCAACGATGGTCCTCCATGATGTCAAACGTACAACGAAGACCTTAAAAGTTCAAGAATGTCCAAGATCAGTCCTTCAAATAACTAAAAATGGCAAAACAAGTCCTTAAAAATACTTTGGAAAAGTATTTGGGCAAAAGTATGAAAACTGAAACTTAAATAACAAAGGAATGTGAGTTTTGGCTGTTTAAAACTTGTTATACAGTTTCTACCAAAGACCAAGGACCAAAAGTGACACACCAAACATTCAAACTTCACAAACACGCGCCAAACAATTAAATCCCAACTTTTTCAGATCAAACACTTCTACTATTCACCGTGTGAACCCAGATTTTACTTTCACCAAACAAAGGGTTAATCCCAATTACCTTGATACACACTTGATTCACCCTCACACGATTACATCCCACACTTCACATCACACACCACTCCACCCAATGGACCCCACCATTCAAGCCGTCCACCTATCACATCACACCTTAACCTACAAGGAATGCCACATGGCAAAATCAACAGCCCACACTTATTACTTGGTCCCAAAGAATAAATGAACGTTTGGGATGAATTTGGACAGCTCAACAACTCAAGCACTCAAGGGCAATTCTGAGAATTTAGTAGATAGGGTTTCATGTATTTCTAGTTCTAGAATCATCATTTGTAGCCTATAAAAGGACTCCTCAACCTGTGAGAGAGCCTTTGTCTCAGTTTTTCTCTTAAACATTGTAATTCCTTTTTAAAATTTATAAAAGTTTGGTATTTTGAAAAAAATTGTAATTCCTTTTTATGTTTTTGAAAGTTGACGTTGTTTAAGAGTGAAGATGAGTTCCATTTACTGATTTTAAGGTGTTTTGATCTTTGGATTGAAGCACGTTTGGTTTTGAAAAGGTTTTCATCTTTGAAAAATTTTCATATCATTGGTTTATGTTTGGTTATTTTAACTGTCCTAACCCCAACCAAAAGCTATAAGCCCTTGCAAGCTTGTTGACACCAAGCTTGTGAAGGTTTATCAACCTTTGGTTGGTTTGTTTTTTGCCTGTGTTGAAGAATCCAAGGCCTTGAGGTTCTGATTTGAACCATCAGCCAAGGTTTCATATCATCTTCCTTTTCCAAGTACCTTGGTCACTCTCTAGCTATTGAGAGTGGTCCAAGGAGCATTGTTGATCCTCCTAGGAAGTTGTGGAGGATAGGTTCACTCTCTATCCCTTTCTCTCTTTAATAATTTTTGTTTAAGTCTTATATGTGGTTTGCCATGTGAATATGTGTTCTTGTGTTTGTGCTTTGAGTTTTATTGTTTAGATCTGCTAGTTGTCACCTAGTTGAGATATTAGGAGGATAAAATCAGTAGGTTGTTTGTGAAAATCAAAAGTTTGTATGAAAAAGGGATAAAACAAGGTTGTTTGGATTTTTGGATCAAAAGGCCTTGTGGCCTTGTGCCATTGGTTCTTGGGGTTTTTCTACACTAAACAAGTTATTTGTCACCTGTTTTGGTCATTGGTTAAGTCCTATAAGGTTTGGAAAAGAGTTTGCAAGTTTTGGAAAAATCTGCTAAAATTGGTTTGAATTTGGTCTAACACATCAGAAGCCATAAAATCTTTGTTTGTTGGATTCAGAGTCTGATTTTTGGTTTGGGAAGAGTTTTTGTGATAAGCTATTTGTGCTATATCTGTTTGATGAATTTGGTGGCTTATTGAGTGAGCTAGGGCTTATAGAAGTTGGCTGAAGTGGTCATTTGCATCAGCAATGTGACCACTTCTTTTGTGCTTTGCATTTGTTTACCTAGAACTTGCCCTGCTAATTTATTGCTTGACTTTTGTTATTGTGCTGCTTGTGAACTTATCTTGCTATTTGGATTGCCTGTTTGAGTGCTTATAAGCCAACTGGCTTATTGGCCATATTTGTACCAAAACTGAAATCATTTGGCTAACTGGCCTCTTGATTCAAAAGGATTCAGCCTTGATTCCTTCACAAAAGTTGCTCAAAACAAGCTCATAAACAAGTCTTGGCAATTTGGTTAAGTTTGGAACACTTTGACTTTTGGTCAAATAAGCTATATTTGGCTTATTTTTCAGTTCTGCTTATTGGTACATGCAACAACTTAGTTTTTGTGATAGGTGTCATTTTTCTCATCTTATTATTAATATTGAAAGGTTTCAGCTCATTTGGTTAAGCTTTTGCTTACAAACTAACTTATTTGGCTTTTTCAGCCAGCTTATTTGCTTCTACAGCTTATTCTACTTGATTTTTTGGGATTTTTCTTTTCGATTATTCTTAGTTAAGCTATTTGTGAGATTTTGCAACAAGAATTATCTTTTGAAACCCTCTAGAACTCAAACCTGACTATTTTGTCATTTAGTGAAAAAGTAATTTGCTTATTTCTGGCTTATTTGTTGAGCTTTTTCAAAATTTCTTTTTACAATCTGCTTTATAATCACAAAATAAGAATGTGTGTTGAATGAGAGCTTATGGCATTAGCTCATAGCTTATTGGGCTTATTGACCCAATAAGCTGTGTGTTATTTAAGCTGTGATAAGCACATTTTTAGCTTTTGGGCCTTTATACTTTTGTGCTTAAAATTGAATTTTGAGTCAGACTGGTGAAATTGGGCTTATTTGGTTGAGTTTGATTTTTATTTGGCTAAAAAGCCCATTAAGCTTGCTGTTTTTGTTTTTAGCCTATTTGGGGGCCCAATAGGGGTATTTTGGTAATTTCACTTTCATTTTCTAATTATTTAGGTTAAAATAAACTAGTTTGCAAGTTTTGGAATTTTTTTATAATTTTTGAATTTTTAATATTATTTCAATATTAAATTTTAGTTTTTAATCATTTTAAATAGTTTTAAAAATTTAGAAAATTACTTTTTACTTTAATTAAGTCATTTTAGAGTTTTACAAATTGAAAAATATTTATTTGGGTTTTTTATTAATTAATTTGATTTTTAGGGCTTTAATTAGCATTAAAAAATTAATAATTAATTAAATATAAGGTTTGAAAAAGTTTTGATCATTTGTAAACCCTAATTGGATTTTTTGTTATTTTTGGGTATTTTTTGAGAATTTTTAGTGCAAATTTTTATTTTGTCTCTATTTACGGTTTTACGTTTTATCGTCGTAGTTTAATTTTATCGTATCCGTCATCCTCTTTTCTCATTTTTTTCTTCTCATTATTAATCCAAAATATTACAAGTTATTCACATACAACAAACCTCCTTGGGAAACGAACTTTCACACCATTAGGTCATTAGTGCTTGATTTTCATTAATCGACACTTAACACTTACCACATTTACGTCTTTTTCCTAAAAGGTCGTATTTTACCACAATCACAAACACACACATTGTCTATTCAATCCATATTGTAGCTTCACATACAATAGGGTATAATTCTTTAATAAATAAGAGTTAAACGTTGAAAACCTTTTGTGTTAGCTACTTTACATTGTCTTGTGTTTTAACATTACTTTAGCATGAGTTAGGACTATACTTAGTATTCTTAAGTATAGCACTAATTACAAGGGACCAACATAAATGCTTCTCACAACTTGAACTGCCACACCAACATATTCCTATATGTTGAAGAAGACAATGAATATATCAAGTCTGAGTTTTAAAGGTAATCTAATAAGTATACTATGAATAAAAACGTCTCAAATATAACTATAATGCTCTAAATTCCCTTAGAAACCCCAGAATCCTTATGAATAAGTCACAAACTTAAGAATGATAAAGTATGAATACGCAACACATATGAATAAGTAATTATGGATTCTAAACAAGTTGTAAACTATCATTTGAAGGCATAGTATTATCTAAAAATAGTAAAAACAAACCATGCAAAGCTAAGTATAAATGAATGTACATAATAGTCTTGATCACCACCTAGAAATCCCTTGTAAACTAATATTTCAAGCAATATAACTACAAAATATTTATATATTGATGACGTATAGTCCCTTGTCGGGCTGGATAGTCCGACTCACGGGTACTACCCGCATCCATTAGGAATGGATTGGATACTTGTGCGATGTGCGCACATAGCCCATGAAGCCTGGTAAGCTGCTGTCGCACAAGAGGTTGGTTACTTAGCCAGGTCCTCATCGCAGTGCGACAGGATCAGATCGAATATAACTTATATTATAGGTATATTCGCCTAAGGGAAAGGGATATACACTTGCCCTCGTTGGATAATGAAGATCAAGCTATTTCAAGTCATTATCTCTTCCTTAGGCCGCAAGAACAGGGAGCCCAGCCTGGGCTCTCTCGAGTATAAAAGGAACCCCTCCGGTTTCACAAAGGGACGATACACAATACTCTAAACACTAATATACTCAAACCGATTACTTACTCTCACGCCGGAGTCTAATCATAGGTAACAAACCCACGGTAAGCCTAATGGTGTCTGTTTAGTGCACAGGGTCCCAAAGCAGGTTTCACTTGGTGCGAGAGCCGGAGTCCACAAGACCCCAAATTAAGCCTAACTTGGGTTAAGCTCGGTCTACCCCAACTTTTGCATCAACAAGTTGGCGCCATCCGTGGGACCCAAACTAAACTCTATCCAATGACAAAAAACGGCGCAAACCCGCCCCACCCAAGGGTGGGGCCAAGAAGACAACAGGTGCTTACTCAAGCCTTGAGCCCAATGACCCAAGTCGTGGAGGGAAAGGACTCCAAGTATCTTTCTCCTCGCTGGTCACTCCGACCCTACCGACGGTCGGGACCACATCGTCCTCTAAGGAAAACCCTAATCAAGGTCGCAAGGAGACTCTGGACGCAAGGGCTGTGACAGATCCGCAGGTGGAAACAGAAACTTCCCCCGCGGCGAAACAAAGTATGAGCGACTATGTCGTAGAGAACTATGAGGCGCTAATCCCACTCATGAGGGCGCAAATGAGGGCGAATCCAGCGAGAGACCTTCGGATCAGTTTAGACTTTGATAAATAATTCAAGTCTAGGGGAGGCTCAAGATCCAATAAGGAAGCTAGGAAAGAAAAGAGAAGGAAGAAGAGAGTGACTAAGATCCCAGCATCCACTTCAGATGCGCCTCTCATTGAGGACGCATCGTCCTTAGATAGCTCCAGGGACTCAGGAGAAGAGGATGGTTTCATGACACCAGTCAATGACCACCGGCGCACAAGTGTGAAGGACAAACTAGGGCCTAACCCTACTAGTAGACAAAGCGCCCTAAAGAGGCTAGGCCCCTTAGAAAGAGATGAATCTCTGGATCTGTGAGTTCAGGAAAGGAGTAAGAGCATTGAAAGGAGGCGCAAGAGGAACTCATCAAGCGAAGGTTTCTCGGACTCTAGTCATAGCGACCGTCACCCCCCTCCGTAAAAGTGCCTCTCCTTCATCCAGCGAGGACTCCGACTCCTCTGACTGCGAAAGAAAACACCATAGGGCGCCAAAAAGGCCAAGGGTACAAGGTGAAGATCAGTGGACTATGCCATGGCGTCGAGAAAAAGGAAGCGCGTTTTCAGAACGCATAACTACTTTCAGGGATAACAGGAAAAGACGCATGCCGTCTAATATTAAGACCTAGGACGACACGACGGATCCGGATGATCACCTGAAAGTATTCGAATCACAGGTAGGGATAGAGCAATGGCCGGAAGCCGTATGGTGCCATATGTTCAACTCGACGCTCATCGGGAACGCTCGGACATGGTTTGACCGTCTCCCGCGAAGGAGCATCCATGGGTTTGAAGAACTTCTAAGAGCATTCCGCAGGAACTATGTGCAGCAGAAGAAGTATGACAAAAATCCAGTTTCACTTGCAAGAGTGAAGCAAAGGCACAACGAGAGCCTCGAAGACTTCATGGAACACTTTAAATCTGAGTGCAACCAAATTAAGGATTGTCCGGAAGTTCTAAAGATTTATGGATTCCTCGCAGGCATCACAAATCCGGACCTAATAAAAAAGTTGAACGACAGAACCCCGACAACGTTTGACGGGGTAATGAAAAAGGTCCGAGCGTTTATTCAAGGGGAAACCGCAACATCAGATAGCCGACAAGTGGCGTCGGGCTATAGGTACCAAGATAGGCCCAAGAAACAAACATATGGGCAAAATATCAGTCGCACGTTGGACTTCCAAGGAGCGGCAAAGCAGGGGCGCAACAACAATAACAACATCAAATTCACCCAGCTGCAAAAAACCTCTAGAGAGATATTTTTATCAGAAGGAGCAAACTTTTCGAAGCCTAGCCCAATGTTGGGACCAGTGGATAAACGGGATAACACAAAGCAGTGTGAGTACCATGATGATAAAGGGCATGCTACGAGTGAGTGTATTCAGTTGAAAAGACACATTGAGAGCCTGGTAAAGGCAGGAAAGCTGAATCACCTGATTAGGGACTGGAGAAGGAGCACGGATGCGAAGAAGGTCGAAGTGAAAAAACAGAAAGATAAGCCTATAACCATATACATGGTAGAGAGGGAAAAATCTTTCATGCAAAGAAGAGTGGTCGCAGAATTTTCGCAAGATAAGGAAATAGCGTTCCCCATCCTTTCGGATACGGACTACAGAGTCGGCTTGTTGACGGTTGACATAACCTTCGGCGACCACATTATAGAAGGCATGTGTGTTGATGGCGGGTCTGCAGCGAGCATATTATACGAACATTGCTTTGTACGGTAGCCATGGGAAATAAGGAAGGAATTAGAAGAGACGACACAGATTCTCACAGGGTTTAGTGGGGATAAGACTCGACCACTGGGGCACCTCTACACACAGGTGACCATTGGGAATGCGGAACACTCGGCGACGGTATGGATGGACTTCATGGTTGTGCGCTCCCAATCCTCGTTCAACGGGATAATCAGACAGCCAGCACTAAAGACACTGCGCGTAGTACCTTCCACGGCACACGGTATGTTTAAATTCCCGGTGCAAAATGGAGTAGTTACCATCCGCAATATAGAAACAATCGAAGGAGGTAACAGTACTTCTAGCACCAACACTAAAAGGAAGCGGGCAGACAGGTGTCAACATAATATAGACCCTAGTCCACAGATGAGCAGAAGGAGGCGTGTCTCGAAGGAATCCCAGGCGCCAAGCATATGTGTGCGTGCTGAATCGCTGCCAGGACTCTCATGGGTCCTTTTCTCGACAGGCTTCGTAGGAGAAGGGGGACCAGATGCAGGATTCATCCTCATGAACCAGGCCGACATAAAAATAATGTACGCATTGCTGTTTGACTTCCCCACTACCAGCATGGAAGCAGACTTCGAAGCCCTCATAGCAGGTCTTAGGTTAGCGCTAAGAATGGACATAAAGCGCCTGGTGGCCTACACCTACAACCCTCTAGTGCCAAGTAGAGTCAATGGGTCATGCGAGCCATGAGGGCGGGTGCTAATCGAGTATACGGACAAGATACGAGACATGACGGCACGGTTCGCGGAGTTTTCTATAGAAAGGGTTGAAGAAGAGGAAGATGAAATATCAGTGGACATGGACCAACTTTCAGTTGTAAACATGAACAAGCCTTCTAGTCACGCTCTCGTTGATTTTATCTTGCATAAAAATGTGAGGGCGAACATGGAGTCACCAACATGGATGACGCCCATTCGAAAGTTTTTGTCACATAAAAAATTGCCAAGCAGCAGAAGGAAGGCTAAGCAGATACAGGTGCGAGCTAGGCATTTTCAAATTGTCAAAGGGACACTGTATAGGCAAACAGGCAAGGGTAGGATGTTATGATGCTTAGCACCAGACCAGGCACGGACAGTAGTAGAAGCCGCGCATAGAAGAGTGTGTCCTCGCGGCCCGGTCGCTATTGTGGAGGAAGTCACTCGCTCAGGGTACTTTTGGCCATTTGCGCATAAGGATGCGCATAAAAGAGTGGCGCATTGTCAGAAATGCCAAGCGGACTCAAACCGTCGGACGAATTCTAACATGGTTACTGGCCCAGTCTCAAACAAAGGTGCAGTAGAAGGGGGGCTATTCTCAAAGATGGGACGTGCTCTAGGTTCTTTAGCAACATCAATTGGAAATATGGCGCGACATGCGGTAACGCTGCTCCCGACTAAAGGTAACCATCAGCAGCAGCGCAGGAGACCAGTTGTCCCCGCAGCAAGGATACCTTCACTCACTAAGCAGCAGCGACTTCGTACGAGCGTACTACCAGCAACACGAAGCATGAAGCAGAGCGGCCAGGCAATCAAAGGCTCCTCACAAACTGGGATAAGTGTGCATTGCTATGCATAATCGCTATCTACAAGGAATGATTTAAGAGACGACTGGAGTTCTGGACGATATTCTCCTTGAGATATCGCATAGTTGGCATGGACCAATACCTTGGCTGCTACTAGCCCCAAAAAGGATCCATGTATTCTTTATTTTTATTTGTTTTTTTAGGTTTTTTGTTATTTGTTTCAAAACATTTGCAAAAGGGGTATGAATAAAAACACTGCGGTTCCTAGCTAGTTCCGCAGTCCAAATGATGTTTTTTTCTCATCTTTAAATGCATGCATGCAAGTATTATTTCTTTAATATATATTGGGACTTTAGATGTACATGTACAATAACGTTTCCAGGCGGAAAAAGAGGAATAAGTTTACGCTACTAATTATACTTGTCGCGTAAGAGGGATGCACCCCCAGCGGCGCCGAATCAGGTATCCTTTGTTAGGCAGCTTTTCACAAGACGTTGTGGTAAGTATAGCAGTCCTCATACTTTATGACGGATGCACACAGTGTGCACGTCTAACAAACATGTCATTTTCAATGACATTACTTATGGTAGTAGTGGCAGGACCACACTTAATGACATTTAGACTCACCATAAGTGCAGAGTCACACCCTAACGGGCGTACTCATTAACAGATGTTCACCTTCACCATCTCAGGTGTAGGTATAGGAACCTGGACACATATATACGTGGCTACACATGGATATGACACGGGACGCTATTATCATTGAACAAATTGTTAATTTACAAGATCAGTTAGCATCAGATACAACAATAAATATGGTGGGCAGGACAGCCCCTATAGAAGGTCGTTCGTGGACAGTGACCTCTTTAACCTGCGATGTTATGGGTTCTACGATATACGATGTTGTGCCCATGCCTCTTTCATATATTGAAGCACACGAGTGTAGTATACGTCAATGGATAGAAGACTCACGGGTACACCGTCTGACCGGCTAGGGTGTGCTAAGCCCAGGCCGATGACAGCGCCTTTGGCGGAGGTGTGATTCTTCTTGGTGACACGACGCACGTGTTGCTTCAATTTATGTTCCAGCGGAACCAATATTGGTGTGCCAGAAATGTACAAAGGGACTTGTAGTTGAGATAGTTTCGGCTTGTTTCAGGGTCTCCTTCTATTGGGTCTGCACTGTCACTAGGAAGCATAAGGCTTGTCATGGTCACGCTAATGGGGAGGTCCTGACCTTTCTCGATTAGATCTATGGTTGGCATTGGGAGGCTCTCTAATCTGTGGAAAGCAGCGTCAAACATCTCCTGCGCATATTTGGAATAGATCTCATTTCCGTTCAAAGGACCTCTTAGTAAGTTTTCTTTAGAAGCACGTTCCATGGCGAGACTAGATCCAAGCAATAGCGCGACATCATATACATCCTTGATGGCTTTGTCAAAAGGGGTAAGTTCATAACACCTTTGGCGGCAAGTGGAAGACCATGTTTTATTAGCCATCGATTCTCAGCGCGCACTGCGGTGAGGTGCGGATATAGCTCTTCATCAAAATCCGTACTCATATACTTCAGAACTTCTGACTTCTTGACCATGTCCTTCTGGCAGTTAGTGATAAAATTATTGCAATTTAAGGCAAGGGCATTCATGCCTTCTTCTAGTTTTGCCATGGCCTAGCGGTTTTCGTCCTCTTGCTTTGCTCACAGGCGGCGCTCGCGGTCTATAAACTCAGAGAGAGAGGATTTTTCGTCCTCTAAGTATTAGATAGATCTGACATTTATATTGGACACGGCGCGCAAGCGGGTAAATTCGATCTTCGCATTTACAAGCTTGAGGTCTTTCTATTCTGTAGCCTGGCGGACCTCTTGTATTACTTGTGCTAACCGTTGGGACAGCTGGGATATCTTCTTCTTCAAGTGGGAAGCTAAAGTTACTTCTTGGGCGTCAATTATTTCTAGCTCCTTCATTAGTAGCTCGTCGGACATCTGGTGTAAATGTTGAGCGCAGCCAAGGGGAGTTATGTGTTGCAGGAAGTCCCTACAAACGTCTGCGCCATCAAGAGCGTAAGAGCGAGTGCATTGCCAGGGAGGAGTAAATCTAGTGGACTTCGAGGTACCTGCGTCCGCCTCGGTCATAGCAGCAAGGGAGCTGCAAATTTGATGTCTTACGATTATTAGAGGTGTGCGAATTGCTTATTCTTACGAAATACTAAAGAAGGGCGCAGGAAGATACCTTGATAGTTGTATGTTTTCCCGTGGTCTTGATGAGGCTCCCCATGATTTTGCGTTGGCGCGTGTCCTTGTTTGCAGTGTTCTCCCCCTTCTTGGAATTTGCTGCGTAGGGGAACACGATAATTTTTTATAACTTGGCACATGTATGTCCTCTGCAGATGGGCAGGTGGGCGAATCCTCTGCGGCACCATGTTCTTATTCGTCTCCTTGACTCATTTCCTCTGACGGAGACTCTACAATGCATGGTACGCTTCGTATGGGGGTCGCATTTATGGAGGTTGTCATCTTGGCATTTCCACTAGGTGTGGGAGAAGGAAACTCAAGAGCTACTGTTCGTTGACCAATGCGCCAAAATTTTGATATATCGATTAATGTGAAGGGTCGGGCGCGCATGGTCACGACGCATGGATTTCCGCGCTTCACGAGCTGTGTGTAAGTTAACTCTGCATTCATATGAAGGACGAGTAAGTGTACGTGCAGGGATGGTTTTTTC
The DNA here is from genome assembly GCA_025667525.1 of Glebionis coronaria. Lineage (NCBI taxonomy): Eukaryota > Viridiplantae > Streptophyta > Magnoliopsida > Asterales > Asteraceae > Glebionis > Glebionis coronaria. The sequence continues at coordinate 40,000,002 of CM046879.1, forward strand.
GGGAGCCAAATAAAAAGACACAACCACAAGAAGAAGGGGAAATGAACGAAATAAAGGTTTCTTACCATGGTCAAAGTCATCAAAGTACTGCGGAAGGTGGTTGGCAGGAAGAATTGGCATGTGGCTCAAGCCTAGGGCGTATAGCAGTATCTATGGATATTCTTGCATTAGTATCCGGTCAGCATTGATTGATTGTGCGTCTGCCTCGTTATACGAACCAACAATAGGGCGGTCATACTTTATCATTGTCTCGGGGGTGATGAAATCATGGTCAAATGGGAACACAACCTTGTCTACCCAGAAGAACTTGTCGGTCCACTTCTTCAGGGAATCTATTTTTTCTGAATAACATTGGAGTTGACCAGGGCGTTTCACGAAGGTTATCCATCCGTTCATCCATGTGGGTCTATAGAAGGCGCGGAATAGGTTTATGGTTGGGTCAACATTTTTTAGTAAGCAGTTTATCTCAAAATTTGAGATTTTGGCGGCTCCTATACAATGTAGCTGGGAGAGGTGTATACTATAATAATTTAGTATGTCTATCAAAAAGCGGCTTAGAGGTATGCGATTGTTGGAAAACTCAATGAACTTGGTGTATATACCAATTTTTCCATCAGGAAAACTCCCAATATGTGCTTGTGGATCTAGCACAGTCGGATGGGGATCTGAAGGAACGTGGTATTTAGTGGTAAAACGGGAGAGCTCTTGTTCGGATATACGGCATGTGACGTCAAATAGTTGGGCTACCATTTTTTGCTCCTGTGGGTGTTTTGAGTGAGGGCGAAGGTGGTCTGTTTTGTTGCGGATAGTGGTTTTTACAGTTTTTAACAATGGAGGGAAAGGATTTTTTTTGGAAAAGTGAAGTAAATGACTATCAGACTGCATTTATATACCCTGTGGATGTAATGGTTCTTATGGCACGTGTCTGTGACGTTTGGTTAATCCTATGGTGTCTGCTGATTACTTCTTCTAACATGATTAAATACTTCGGTTTCCAATAAAAAACTGTGATAGTATAATATGACATGGAGGCTTATTTGCTGTAGTGACTGTGTGGTTTTACTTTTTTGCTGGGCATCTATGAGAGCGGGCCTTGTTGATTAATAGTCTAGTAGCCGTGGTTGGAACCTACGACCACTAGACTGGGGGGACATGATGACGTATAGTCCCTAGTCGGACTGGATAGTCCGACTCACGGGTACTACCCGCATCCATCAGGAATGGTTGGATACTTGTGCGATGTGCGCACATATCCCATGAAGCCTGGTAAGCTGCTGTCGTACAAGAGGTTGGTTACTTAGCCAGGTCCTCGTCGCAGTGCGACAGGATCAAATCGAATATAACTTATATTATAGTTATATTCGCCTAAGGGAAAGGGATATACACTTGCCTTGGTTGGATAATGAAGACCAAGCTATTTCAAGTCATTATCTCTTCTTTAGGCCGCAAGAACAGGGAGCCCAGCCTGGGCTCTCTCGAGTATAAAAGGAGCCCCTCCGTTTCCACAAAGGGACGATACACAATACCCTAAACACTAATATACTCAAACCGATTACTTACTCTCACGCCGGAGTCTAATCGTGGGTAACAAACCCTCGGTAAGCCTAACGGTGTCTGTTTAGTGCGTAGGGTCCCAAAGCAAGTTCACTTGGTGCGAGAGCCGGAGTCCACAAGACCCCAAATTAAGCCTAATTTGGGTTAAGCGCGATCTACCCCAACTTTTGCATCAACATATATAAATATCAAATACCAAAATACAAGTTATATTCTACCATAAAGAAGAGATTATTGATCATAAAACACTAATTATAAGTAATCTAAAGCTAATTACAAGTATAAGACCTAGTAACCTAGATTAGCACCTAAAATCCATATCACATTAAACTAGAGTCTAATCCTTTGAAACCAATTATAAAACTCAACTAAGTATCATATTGATATCATACATTTATCCCAAGATAAGTTACAAATTACTAAAACACAATGTACAAGTTATTGAAGCATATAACTTTTAGATAACGTAACTAAATCTAGGATATGATTACCCTATACAAACCCTTAAACTAAGTGTGCAGAATCATCTGAATTCATAAAAATACCATATAAGACCTAGAATAAGTTTACATGAGGATATAAACACTAATTACCCAAAGTTGAAAGTCATTAGGCTTAATGACCTAAAAACCCTCATATTAAGCATTTTACTTAGAATCAATACCTAGTCTATTAGAACAAGTCTACCAACACCTATATCATTATATTTAGGTAATAATATTATTTTAAAGCAATGTACAAGTACCCTAAAGCACAAGGTACAAGAAATTCCAAAACATAAAGTTACAAGCCCTAGTTTTAGACCCGGCTAGGTTTTTCCCTCCAAAACTACGTTTAAACACTTTCCCTCCCATTTTCAAAACTAAGATAAGATCAATAGTATATTTTTAGATATTTTATAACAGTTTAATCACGTACTTGAAGGCTACACATCATCATCCTCATCCTTATTGTTGTCGTGGCCTATTTAGCACCACAAGACCAAGATATTTTGTTCCTAGCTTTCATTGTTGATTCCTAGACTTGAATAGACTCTCATAGATTCCATTAGTCATATAATTACTGATCTTACACGTTTATAGCCATAACTTGGAGCCTAAGTGTTAAAATTAGCTATAAAAGTGACGAATTACCCCCATTGAAGAACTTGCACCCTGTTTTCTTTATATCTCCATACCCATTCGGATTTACACTTCTACAAAAAGTTCTAGGACACTTAGAAGACCAGAAACCAGGTCTAGAAAGAAGCCATTGAAGCTCTTGAAGCTTTGGTTGAAAGTTGTGTTCATAAGAAGTCCTAAAAGTCATTTTGGAGCTACTTAGGTAGTCACTATGTTAACTAAGCTTTCATATTGTAATAATGCTTTTCTAAGACTTGTTATAATGTTTATAAAATGTTAATAAGCTAATATAATAAGCTTTAGTTCATATAATAAGCTAAAATGGAAGTTATAAATCAAAGATGTCTTAAAACCCTAGTTTTGCAATTTACATGAAATAATGACTTCAATTCCATTTCAAGGGCGATAATTATGTAAAATTGATGTTATTATGATTATAAATGTGTTAATAAACTTTTTTTAAGTTCCTATATTAATTGGTATAATTTTAAGGTTGTTATGTAATTTTTAACAAGTATAGGGACTAAAACTGTCATTTTTAAAACTATAAACATTTTGGACAAAAGTGTCATTTTATGAATGTTAAAGCTATAAGGACTAATATTGTAAAGTTTTAAACCCTAAGGTTAATATTTGAAGGTTTAAAATACAAATACTAAAACTATATACTTTAGGGGTTAAAAGTGTAAATATACCAAACTTATAACAAAAAAAACTATTTTGCCATATTTGAAACTAGATAATAATATACTAAATTTTGAAGAAATTTCTAAAATATATAATGTATCATGTTAGTAGGAAACTTTCAATAAAGATGTTCCATCTCGATATTACGTTCTGACTGAGTGGTTGGGTTTACGATTTAAAGTGCCCTCGCTCCTCACATCTTTATAGAATGGCTTCTAAGTATGATGGCTCGAACAATGATCCTATAACTCCAAAATCTATAAATCAAATAATATAAATATATTATTGAATAAGAACTGAAATCAAGATTCAAGGACTTGATATTATATAAAATACGAGGCATGCAGACCCGCGCGTTGCACGCGAGTTGGTGACATGGGTTTATTGCTAAATGTTTCACTCATCGACTTGTTGTAATTATGTGTAAAAATTTCCCGACCATGTAAGGTTTTAGTATTATTTATTAAAATTGGGCTTTTTTATGGTTAGCGTTATATAAGTTTATACTACATTATTTTATGAGAAATGAATCGTTTTGCTCCAATCGTGTGCATGGTTTTAGTGTTTAATTTTCCATTCCGAAATTTCAAGTATGTTTGATTTGTTTCAATTATGATTAACTGATTCCGGTCATGTTATGCTCGTGATTAGTGGTAACGTGTTTATACTTTTATAAAAATCTAACCATTTATTTTAAACGTTAAATGCATATGGTTTATGTGAGTTGATGAGGTCCAAGTATTTGACGGCAGGGTTTCACCTTATTTTTCATTTGTTGTTATCATTACATCTTAAGTTGAGCTCAAACACCCGAAATAGCCTATAAATACAACCATTAAACTTAAAAGCTTTTGCGGTGTTCACATAGCTTTAATATGAGACAACTAACATATAATATTACTCGGCCCACTTGTAGTCAACCCATTATTCTTTGAGTTAAGTCAGGGCCAGTCAGCCTAAACCCGATCCACTATATAACACCCATTCCTTTTATTTAGGGTATTACAACCCTAATCACGTTTCACACATTCCACCGCCTCCATTTCTTTGTCTTGTAAGCTCAGCCACCAAATACCCACTTCTTCGTCATTCGATCATACGAATCTTACCACCTACGTATTAAACCAATAATGTCTCGATTTTACTCAGGTTAAAAAGATTCGTTGGGATTTGATATGTGTGAAAACACACATCTTTTCTACCACTTAATTACAATAATAACCGGACCAAAACGTGTATTTTATGTCTTTTATGTCGGAATTATGCGTGGTTTGTGTTTTTGTTGTGATTTAGGATGAAAAGGTGAAAAGTGGAGAAAACACGGGAATTCACGGGCATTGACGGACTTTTATTGAAGAAAACGACGAAAGACGAAGTCAAGAAGTCAAGAGTGCAAAAAGAACAGAAGTCCAAGACCAATTCTGAAGATTTATCAAAGAAAAAAGTCGAAAGACGAAGGTTTACTTTAAGACGAGGAACTCAAGTCTTATTTATCGAAGAATTAAAAGACGAGTCCAAAGAAATCCTGAGCCAAAAGTCATCACATTCCAAGATTAACAAAAAGATTAAGAAGGAAGGACTTAATGGGCAATTAAGAAGAAAAGGAAGAAGGGGAGGAAGCTTCCTCTAACCACTCCCCTAATCACCTATAAATACCCCTCTTATTCATTCATTTACTCTTGTTGGCTAGACTGACAAACTAGTTCTTCCACCTTTATTTTATGCACCTTTAATTACTTGCACATTTAAATACATGTCATGCACCTTAATTACCTTTTAATTTCAAGTAAGTGTTTCTTTTAATTACTTGCACCTTTACTTTATCTTGTTAATCTTCTTCTACCTTTCTTTAATCTTTGATTTACACGTTTTTTATCTTGTTAAGTTGTTTAAAGATTTCATTTTTATGCTTTTGATTGTTTTAAATCTCTTATTTTCATAGCTTATTTGATTTATTTTCAAGTTTATATAGTTTTTACAAAAGTTATTTTTATATAAAAAGTTGTTTTTCTTAAAGTTTATCTTTTTCGTGTCTTAAAAGTTGTTAACTTTCAGTTTGTTAGCTTATTTTCACACGGTTTTACCTAGGATTTCGTGTAGTGCTTATTTAGGATTTTAGCTTAATTGTTAAGCTTATTTTTGGTACTTTTCTTCGTATTCCGATTGAATCAATCGGAAAAGGATTTCTGTATTCCGATTGGATTGGCTCTAGTATTCCGATCAGAGTGGTTTCTGGATATTCCGATTGGGTAAGTGTGACAGCATTCCGATTGGTGTTCAGTATAACATTCCGATTGAGGTGCAAGTTTGGATATTCCGATCGTGTAAAGTGACATATTCGGATTAGGTGTTCCGATCTTCATTCCGACCAGGTCACCCATATTCCGATCAAGGTAAGTCGTCATTCCGATTGGAGGTGGTTTGGTATTCCGATTGGATTGGTCTAGTGATATTCCGATCAGAGTTGAGTGACAGCTATTCCGATCAGGTATCTACTACATATTCAGATTGTCTATTCCAACGACATCATTCCGATCAGGGTAAGGTGATTCGGATCGGAATATATTCCGATTGGAGGCTAATTTCCTTATACTTTGTCTTGTTTAATTTTTAGTTTACATTTTTAATACTTGTCTAATTTTAATTCTTGTCACGCTTTTATTTTTAGTCATTTAATCATTTTACTTTTCGTCAAAGTTTTTAAATATCGCACCTTTCTTTTAATTAGACTTAGATTTAATTTCACGCCACTTTACTTTAACGACATTTACTTTTAAGTCTTTGCACATTTAAATTTAAAATCAACCAAAAATATTTGTTTTACCAAAGAACAATAGAGTCACACATTAAAACACAAGCTTTTCAATTCGAAGAGATTGGTACAACGAATCTTTTCGAATTGAAAAGCTTGTGTTTTAATGTGTGACTCTATTGTTCTTTGGTAAAACAAATATTTTTGGTTGATTTTAAATTTAAATGTGCAAAGACTTAAAAGTAAATGTCGTTAAAGTAAAGTGGCGTGAAATTAAATCTAAGTCTAATTAAAAGAAAGGTGCGATATTTAAAAACTTTGACGAAAAGTAAAATGATTAAATGACTAAAAATAAAAGCGTGACAAGAATTAAAATTAGACAAGTATTAAAAATGTAAACTAAAAATTAAATAAGACAAAGTATAAGGAAATTAGCCTCCAATCGGAATATATTCCGATCCGAATCACCTTACCCTGATCGGAATGATGTCGTCGGAATAGACAATCGAAATATGTAGTAGATACCTGATCGGAATAGCTGTCACTCAACTCTGATCGGAATATCACTAGACCAATCCAATCGGAATACCAAACCACCTCCAATCGGAATGACGACTTACCTTGATCGGAATATGGGTGACCTGGTCGGAATGAAGATCGGAACACCTAATCGGAATATGTCACTTTACACGATCGGAATATCCAAACTTGCACCTCAATCGGAATGTTATACTGAACACCAATCGGAATGCTGTCACACTTACCCAATCGGAATATCCAGAAACCACTCTGATCGGAATACCAGAGCCAATCCAATCGGAATACAGAAACCCTTTTCCGATTGATTCAATCGGAATACGAAGAAAAGTACCAAAAATAAGCTTAAAAATTAAGCTAAAATCCTAAATAAGCACTAAACGAAATCCTAGGTAAAACCGTGTGAAAATAAGCTAACAAACTGAAAGTTAACAACTTTTAAGACACGAAAAAGATAAACTTTAAGAAAAACGACTTTTTATATAAAAATAACTTTTGTAAAAACTATATAAACTTGAAAATAAATCAAATAAGCTATGAAAATAAGAGATTTAAAACAATCAAAAGCATAAAAATGAAATCTTTAAACAACTTAACAAGATAAAAAACGTGTAAATCAAAGATTAAAGAAAGGTAGAAGAAGATTAACAAGATAAAGTAAAGGTGCAAGTAATTAAAAGAAACACTTACTTGAAATTAAAAGGTAATTAAGGTGCATGACATGTATTTAAATGTGCAAGTAATTAAAGGTGCATAAAATAAAGGTGGAAGAACTAGTTTCTCAATCTAGCCAACAAGAGTAAACGAATGAATAAGAGGGGTATTTATAGGTGATTAGGGGAGTGGTTAGAGGAAGCTTCCTCCCCTTCTTCCTTTTCTTCTTAATTGCCCATTAAGTCCTTCCTTCTTAATCTTTTTGTTAATCTTGGAATGTGATGACTTTTGGCTCGGGATTTCTTTGGACTCGTCTTTTAATTCTTCGATAAATAAGACTTGAGTTCCTCGTCTTAAAGTAAACCTCCGTCTTTCGACTTTTTTCTTTGATAAATCTTCAGAATTGGTCTTGGACTTCTGTTCTTTTTGCACTCTTGACTTCTTGACTTCGTCTTTCGTCGTTTTCTTCAATAAAAGTCCGTCAATGCCCGTGAATTCCCGTGTTTTCTCCACTTTTCACCTTTTCATCCTAAATCACAACAAAAACACAAACCACGCATAATTCCGACATAAAAGACATAAAATACACGTTTTGGTCCGGTTATTATTGTAATTAAGTGGTAGAAAAGATGTGTGTTTTCACACATATCAAATCCCCTACACTTGACCATTGCAATGTCCTCATGCAATGCATTAGTTACAAAGCACGTTTACATTTTTCATCCTAATTAATCCATGTTGGCCTTTATTAAAGAGATAGAAAATTACAAAAATTCAAAACAAAGAAATCAAAAGCATACCTTGGGTTTTTGGAAATGTTATGAATAATCATCTTCCTCAAGTTTTCACTTTCTCCAAACCAAGCTTAAAAACGAGATCATTGTTATTATAAGTTAGTAAACTAACATGAACTCATGTGGGCCAATTATTCACTTAGACTCCCTTATTCCTAGGGGTATCTCTTATATTTTATTGTTGTCTTGAATGATCACGAGGATGCATTGTTTGACTTATTTTGATAGTTATTTAGTCTGAAAATAAAGTGAACGATTTAATCAATAGTTAGCTAAAGGACCAAATCTTTTAAAACTGCTTCTCGGGACCTCATAAAGTTCATATCTTGGCATAACTCGCTTCGCGATTTGAGACCTTTCTCGGACCGATATTTGGCAGCGACTTCATACTTCAAATCTTGAGAGACGTTCATGAAATAATGGTCTTCTCTTCATATTTGGAATTTCTTCACTTGAAATTTTTGAGAGATTCATACTTGGACCACGACTTCTTCATTTTTCTCCAATCTTTATTTTGGATTTTGATATACAAAAATCCGCCTCCTTTTATGACTTGGATCTATTTATCCTCATACCTTGTTAGGGTCTTTTCGGATACACTTCTCCATGACTTTTGGGGAGTATTTGCTTTTCGTCGTGTGTCTCGATCCTTCATATTGATTTTCGATAAATGATTCTTCTCATCACTTTGGATCTTTAGCAACAAAACATAGCCCTCATGCCTTGTTAGGGCCTTTTCGGACTCGCCAATCTTCGCGTCCCGCTTCAATAAGTTATGCCTTGGCTATGAACTCTAATCCATACCGAGCAACTTTTAAACGATCTGGGGCTAGAAGCTAAGTAACTTTTCAAATCGTACAACCTTATTTATTAGCAGATAACTTATTTAGCAAGCGATGGGAGAATAGGCTCATAATTAACTCACATAAATTCCCGAAAGAATACCAAACTTATAATTGGCTCTATCATCTCTCGTTCTCCACAGTTTAAAATCTCAAGGAATGAGACTCGTGGATGCTTAGCCTATTAAATCAAAGTTTTGGGTTTTCGAGTCGCCTATAGGATCTTGCAAATTCTTAGACTTTTTCAAGTTTAGAAATCGTGTTTTAAAGTTCCCTTGATAAACGACTCTCTAGGATCAATTATAGGAACTTGCGAAAAGTTCTTGTTCTTAACCCGTGAGAGTTAAGACTTTCGCGTTTTATAGCTCCCTATATAAAAGCCTAGCAAAACTCGACTTAAACACGTTAAGGATACTAGCTAGAGTAGACTCGGGTTGAGTCAAAAGATTCACAACGTTTGAAAATTAAAACCACTTTATTAATCATTTATTCTAGCAAGGAAAGAAAATAACTATACAAAGGTAAAAACTAATAGGCCAAAAATAGATCAAAAATTTTGAAAAATATCGAAAAATTGATTTTCCGGTTAAAATGAGGACAAATACAAGGAAAAGACCACTTAACTTCGATAGAAGTCCCCCTTACACTTAAGATAAACATTGTCCTCAATGTTTAAGCATGTGGGAGTAAACTCCCCTACACTTAGGACATTGTGCACGTTGTTTAAATCTCGCTAAGGAAGAGACAACTAAAGAGATTCCTATTTTAATATTGGAAAATATAAAATAGTGAATCGAAAAGAGTTTAGGATAGAACCGGGATAATGGAACACGGAATCACGGGTTGTCAAGAATCATCAAGAGTGGATCATTGAGCGCTCGAATCCCTGATTAAGAAGTGAGGAGAGGGAATAGCAAACCAAAGGGTCCCCCCTACACTTATGATAAAGAAAGCAAAAAGATAGATGCATGGGTTGCCTCCCAAGAAGCGCTTGGTTTTTGTTTACCGAGTCGTGAGCCTGACTCGACCTTGATTATCAACGGAAGAAGCATGAAACATATCCACCAGGATCAAAGACATAGTTTTCGTCCATCAAATAGCACAAGCTTAAGGCGAACAAGGCAAGCCAAAGAAGAGTAGGCAAGGTTCCCTTAAGCAGTGATGGAGCACGGTGGAAGCAAGGATGAAGTGGTGCAAGCATGTCTTCAATAATTCCAAAGATTTTTCCTTTTATTTCATCAGGTGGATACTGAGATGGCTGTAGAATATCAATACCGGGGTCGAACACCTTTTTCTTTAAGGGAAAATAGCACTCAGGCTCAGCAGAGTGTGAAGAAGATCCGCAAAGAAGCACAACCTCGTCCTCAGAAGGGGGACAAAGAGGTGTCAAAGCATATGTGCAACGGATATTGTTGTCGACCGGTTTCTTCTCCTTAGAAAGAATGTGCTTCAAATCCAAAGTAGGATCAAGACGATAATCTTCAAAGTCATAAGGAGGAGCATCACTCTCATGCGGGAAGTAAGTGTTGAGAAAATCAGAGAAGTCTTCCTCAAATGAGTAATCGTCCAAAGTAGGATCGAGTGATGGCGGAGGATCTTCATCATGTGAAGAATCGCTCGAAAGAGTATCAGCCTCATCAAAATCATCGAAAGTGGGCAGCTCGGGATACTCAGAAGTACAATCAAAATCATCCGAATCTGAGCTAGAATCATCATCATAAGCATCAAAGACCGGTGGAGAATCATAAATGGGAGAAGGTTCCAAAGTGGAGCGAGAATCATCCACATCATCGTCAAAGAGTGGATTATCGATGGAAGAATCGAATAGAGGATTGTCGTAGACAACAAAGTCATCGAGCACATTTATCATATTCACTGATTCTCGTCCAAAAGATTTGCCTGTAAGCTTCCCCATTTTAAAAACTTTTGAATCATCCCCGACTCGTAAGATTAACTCACCTTCGGCCACATCAACTAAAGCTCGTCCGGTTCTCAAAAATGGCCGACCAAGTATTAAAGGAATACGAGGGTCCATTTCATAATCAACTACGACAAAATCAACCGGGAAAGTAAATGTGCCAACTTTGATGAACACGTCTTCGGCTATACCAAAGGGGTAAGCGAGAGTGCGGTTTGCAAGTTCAAGAGTCATCTTTGTTGGAGTGAGGTCGGGTAATGATAGTGTTTCCCAAACACTCAATGGCATCAAATTAATACTGGCCCCGAGATCAGCAAGGGCAGTAAATTCTTCAGTTTTGTTGAACACGCAAGGCAACACAAAACGACCGGGATCTCCAAGCTTTTCCAGAAGTTCTTTAAGAATAACTGCAGAGCAGTTTTCATTTAAGCGTGTGTTGGCGAGTTCAATCAGCTTCTCCTTCTTGTTAAGCAATTCCCTAAATGCTTTAACAAATTTGGGCATGTGGACAAGTGCTTCAAGAAAGCTAATGTTGAAGTTCATCTGAGAAATCATCTTCACATAGCGTGCCACTTCGGAGTCCTCCTTGGTTAGCATTTTGGTCTTGCCTAAACGAGAGGGATAAGGGATATTGGGTTTAGGTGGTGAAGGTGCACGTTTAGATAATGGTTGAGATGTTGAAGGGTCATTCGTGGGAACTTCATCACGTCGAGGCGGAGACGGTAATGGTGCACTAATACTAGGTGTAGGAGGAGTAGGGATAAATGGTGGTGGAGGAGGTGTAGATGATGGTTGTGGGATTTGTGGTCCTACGATGGTGACTCCACTACGGGTAGTAATAGCACTCACATTTGCTCGCGGATTGGTGACGGTGTTTGAAGGTAGAGAACTCGGAGAAGAAGGTTGAGCAGCGGGCAAGAAACTAGCAAGCATATTCTTCAAATCATTGGTTTGATTGCTGAAGGAGGATTGAATATTATCTCGAAGCTCGGATCTTATCTCATTTCCTTGCTTGCTAATATCTCCTTTAAGATTGATAATTTGGCTCTGCAAACTCTTGATTTGCTCACCTTGGGTTCTCATGATGGCCTCAACATCCGGATTACTGGGTGGGGTTTGTTGGGCGGGTGGGTGATAAGGATTAGAAGCTCTTGGTGGGATTTGGTTGCTTCTATTGTAGTTGTTGGCGGGGTTTTGGTTTTGAGGAGAAAAACCGGGTGAAAGGTAGTTGTTGGATCGGTAACTCTGCAGATTTCTATCCCCTTGTTGTCGAGCTTGGTAATTTTCCGGTGAATAATTACCATAAGCTGCATACACATTTTACGGATTTCCTTGAGTCGAAGGACAATCGGTGTATGAGTGAGGACCGCCGCACGTTTCACAAGGAGTAGCAACGGCTTTAACTTGTTGTTGTTGTTGGTTTGAAGCCAAGAGTTGCATACTTCTGCTCATTTCAGTCAGCACACGGGTGAGTTCGGTCATATCAGGGTTTGCTGAAGTGGAGGAAACATTGACTCTCGGATTGTTCCTTGAAGAAGCAGAGGAATCCCAGTTTTTGTGGTGAGTAGTCATGTTCTCAATAAGCTCTCTACACTCCTCGGGTCTCCTTTTCATGAATGTGCCACCGGCGGCTGCATTGATCGTATCACGATCTTGAAAAGTCAAACCGTTGTAGAAAGTGTCTATTAAGGTCACAGGTAGCATGATGTGGTTTGGACATCTATCGATCAAGACATTATATCTCTCCCAAGCATCAAAAAGAGATTCATCGGGATCTTGCATGAAACCGCTGATTTGATTGCGAAGGCTCGTGACCATGGATGGTGGAAAGTAGCACGACAAAAATCGTTGAGTCATGTCATCCCAAGTGTGAATAGAATTCTTCGGGAGACGATCAAACCATTTCTCGGCATGATGTAATAATGTATGTGGAAAGAGTTGTAGGCGAAGTTCATCCATTGTGGCACCAGCCAACTTCATGCTTTGGGTGATTGTAATGAACTTGTCGAGGTGTTTGTTGGCATCATCATCAGGCAATCCACGGAATGGGTTAGTTTGCACTTGCTGAATCATGTGGTGCTTCAACGAAAACTCAGGAGCGTTGATTTGCATCGGCGCAATCGGTCCTCCTCGTCCAAACATGGTAGGTTGACAAAGCTCCTCCATGGTCCGAAGATCGGGCTGTGGAAGAACATTGTTGTTATTATTAGGGTGCGGTGGATTATTGTTGTTAACACCTGACATAGCTAAATCTTCTTGAGTCTCGGGCTCTTGATAATTAGAAGATCTAGTACGCATACACCTGAAAATGCAAAAGAAAAAGAAACCAAACACAAAGACAATATATATACACAAAAAAAATAAAATCTTTTTGGATTTTTGAAATTTTTAATTTTTATGGATTTTTATCAATTTTTAATTTTTATGATTTTTTTTGAATTTTTTATGCAAGAAAAGTAACGCTCACAAGTGAACGGATCCCAAAAAGCAACGCGTCTCTCACAGAAAACCGTTAATCTTTACGAAAAGAGCCGGCAGCGACGCCATTTTAATGTCTCGATTTTACTCAGGTTAAAAAGATTCGTTGTACCAATCTCTTCGAATTGAAAAGCTTGTGTTTTAATGTGTGACTCTATTGTTCTTTGGTAAAACAAATATTTTTGGTTGATTTTAAATTTAAATGTGCAAAGACTTAAAAGTAAATGTCGTTAAAGTAAAGTGGCGTGAAATTAAATCTAAGTCTAATTAAAAGAAAGGTGCGATATTTAAAAACTTTGACGAAAAGTAAAATGATTAAATGACTAAAAATAAAAGCGTGACAAGAATTAAAATTAGACAAGTATTAAAAATGTAAACTAAAAATTAAACAAGACAAAGTATAAGGAAATTAGCCTCCAATCGGAATATATTCCGATCCGAATCACCTTACCCTGATTGGAATGATGTCGTCGGAATAGACAATCGGAATATGTAGTAGATACCTGATCGGAATAGCTGTCACTCAACTCTGATCGGAATATCACTAGACCAATCCAATCGGAATACCAAACCACCTCAATCGGAATGACGGCTTACCTTGATCGGAATATGGGTGACCTGGTCGGAATGAAGATCGGAACACCTAATCGGAATATGTCACTTTACACGATCGGAATATCCAAACTTGCACCTCAATCGGAATGTTATACTGAACACCAATCGGAATGATGTCACACTTACCCAATCAGAATATCCAGAAACCACTCTGATCGGAATACCAGAGCCAATCCAATCGGAATACAGAAACCCTTTTCCGATTGATTCAATCGGAATACGAAGAAAAGTACCAAAAATAAGCTTAACAATTAAGCTAAAATCCTAAATAAGCACTACACGAAATCCTAGGTAAAACCGTGTGAAAATAAGCTAACAAACTGAAAGTTAACAACTTTTAAGACACGAAAAAGATAAACTTTAAGAAAAACAACTTTTTATATAAAAATAACTTTTGTAAAAACTATATAAACTTGAAAATAAATCAAATAAGCTATGAAAATAAGAGATTTAAAACAATCAAAAGCATAAAAATGAAATCTTTAAACAACTTAACAAGATAAAAAACGTGTAAATCAAAGATTAAAGAAAGGTAGAAGAAGATTAACAAGATAAAGTAAAGGTGCAAGTAATTAAAAGAAACACTTACTTGAAATTAAAAGGTAATTAAGGTGCATGACATGTATTTAAATGTGCAAGTAATTAAAGGTGCATAAAATAAAGGTGGAAGAACTAGTTTGTCAATCTAGCCAAAGTAAATGAATGAATAAGAGGGGTATTTATAGGTGATTAGGGGAGTGGTTAGAGGAAGCTTCCTCCCCTTCTTCCTTTTCTTCTTAATTGCCCATTAAGTCCTTCCTTCTTAATCTTTTTGTTAATCTTGGAATGTGATGACTTTTGGCTCGGGATTTCTTTGGACTCGTCTTTTAATTCTTCGATAAATAAGACTTGAGTTCCTCGTCTTAAAGTAAACCTCCGTCTTTCGACTTTTTTCTTTGATAAATCTTCAGAATTGGTCTTGGACTTCTGTTCTTTTTGCACTCTTGACTTCTTGACTTCGTCTTTCGTCGTTTTCTTCAATAAAAGTCCGTCAATGCCCTTGAATTCCCGTGTTTTCTCCACTTTTCACCTTTTCATCTTAAATCACAACAAAAACACAAACCACGCATAATTCCGACATAAAAGACATAAAATACACGTTTTGGTCCGGTTATTATTGTAATTAAGTGGTAGAAAAGATGTGTGTTTTCACACATATCAACCAACCTATAAACCCTTTTCATCAATTCTAGTCAACCGGATACTCGAACCCAATGTGTACACGATGTGTCTTCAATGTCTTTTTAAAGAGGTCCCTGGTAGGTTTTAATTGAATGTTTGATTCGTTTTGTATTATACCAATCGAAATAAAGTTTGATTTTGACATGTTTGTTGTAAATCATTCTTCATTTCGAATAGCAAAAAGATGAATCCATCTTTAACGGTCTATGATGAATACGTGTTCAATCTTTAATGATTGTTGTTGATAGCACATAAACACGAATCTGAGATTATATTTTATTTCATTTCTGTTTTTAAATCTGAGATGGTAGGATGGGGTTGGTGATTTCAGGTCCATATCATTTGCTTCTTGTTTGTTTTCGATCTTGATTCAAGATATATGATGGATCTTTTTTTATTTTGTATTATGTATACTGTTGGTGGTGGTGGGATTGTGATTTAGATTAAACCATGTTATGGTAAAGGTTCAGCCAAAAAGAAAGAGGTTGGAAAGTTGTTTAAAAAGTGCACACGTCTAGACTTCAGTCTATGTCTATGGTAAGTGTAACACCTCATTTTGGTAAATGGAATGTCACGCATGATTATGGCGTGTCATCAAAACATACAAGGATAAATGTATTAAACATTACATGACCATAAAGGAAATACCGAAAACAAACATAGGTACCCCAAAGTAAAGCTCATCACACACAAACATAAGTACTGTAAATGAAAAGGACTAAACAATGTCCATAGAAATTAGTATCAAAAGTATGAAGAAATGCATAAAGTAATGAAGGCTAGGAAGCTTCCAATCCATATGCACGTACATTTAAAGTCTACGAGCGTCCCTGAGTACCTTCCATTTTGGGAACATGAAAGGAAAAACGGCTGAGCATAACGCTCAGTGCACGGATATACAAGTATAGCATGGATAATATGAGCATATAAGCATAAGGCAGCAGAAATGTCTAAGTCCTGGAAAACCTGGTATAACTTAGTAAAACTGGTTTTATATTTTGAAAAGCCTTATGTTTATCTTATAAAAAAACTGTTTAACATGTTTACCGTTAGCCAATATAGGTCATGAAATATCAACGTGCATGAATACTTGGAGGGGTGACCTCTTCATGCAATTAGAGGGGCTGCCTATAATTAATATAAGTTTTTGGGTAGGAAGGATCAGCTCCTTGTGAAGGATGCAAGGCACACACCACATTCACCTGAATAATCTGTAAAAACATGTAACCTAGGATGCACCCATATGCCCCACATGATAATAATAATATGGCCAAAGCTGAAGGGACGCCACGAGCTATCACTCCGTCGTGGTGAAGTCATAACCCTGGTGCCTCCAGTGTTATGGTTATGGTACCTCCATAACTAGGTAAAACTGGTCATGCATGTATATGGCTTTAGGTATCTAATTAAACATAAGCAATTTAAAAACCTATAAAACATATATTGGGGAAAATAGTTGGCTGCATACGGGGAAATCCTAATAAGGAAAGAATGTCCATACTGAAAGGACGGAGAATCCGTACCTTGTGTCCAGTGAACGAAGAAGACGAATGGAAGAGAGTCCTACTTCGATCTCACTAATGCTACATACATAATATACGTGTATATGTACCTGATTACTATATACGTAACTGGTTTTATATCATGTCTTAGCTTGTTTTATATGTTTATGTCATGTCTTACTGATTTTATCGTTATGTTGTATTTATCATGTATTCTGTCTATTCTCATTAAGTATTACTTGTATTTCTTGTATTATTATACTTGTTGTTTAATAATAAGTAACTTTCTAAAAATAGCAAGTTTCCTAAAATAGAAAGTTTCCAAAAATAGAAAGTTTCCAAAAATAGATTAGCTGCTTAAAATAAATAAGTTTCTAAAAATAGAAAGTTTCCATAAATAGATATAAGCTGGATTATTAAGCTAATAATATAAGCTTAAGTTTTACTGATTAATATTCTAAGTCATGTGATATACAATATATTTATTAATTATTACATGTAAATTAAATAAACTATAGGTTATACGATTTAATTAAATATATCATGTTTTAATTAAATTAATTGGTTAAAATACTTAGGTTAAAACATGTATTAATCTATATATTAATATAACCTAAGTCATGGAAATTAATTAATTATGAGTCATGTTTTTAAATAATTAATTAATTATTTAATGAGGGAACATGTATAATTAGGGAACATGTATAAGTATTCTGTTTACTGAGTACTTAACTGATTTTATATCGTGTCTTAGCTTGTTTATATGTTCATATTGTTTTACTGATTTTAAGGTTATGTTGTGTTTATCATGTATTCTACGTATTCTGATTAAGTATTACTTGTATTTCTCGTATTATTATACTTGTTGTGTAATAATAAGTAACTTTCTAAAAATATCAGGTTTCTTAAAACTGAAAGTTTCCAAAACTAGAAAGTTTCCAAAAATAGGAAGTTTCCAAAAATAGATTAACTTCTTAAA
Organism: Glebionis coronaria; assembly: GCA_025667525.1. Taxonomy (NCBI): domain Eukaryota; kingdom Viridiplantae; phylum Streptophyta; class Magnoliopsida; order Asterales; family Asteraceae; genus Glebionis; species Glebionis coronaria. The sequence continues at coordinate 40,017,656 of CM046879.1, forward strand.
ATAGACCAGTTTCTAAAAATAGAAAGTTTCCAAAAATAGTAAGTTTCCTGAATTTGAAAGTTTCCATATTTAGAATTAAGCTGAATTAATAAGCCAATAATATAAGCTTAAGTTTACTGGTTAAATAATATATGTCATGTGATTATAGTATAGTTTATTAATAATAACATGTTAATTAAATAAACTATAGGTTATATGATTTAATTAACTATAAGCATGATTTAATTAAATTAAGGTGTATAAAATACTTAGGTTAAAGCATGTATTAATATTATATTAATATAACCTAAGTCATGCTTATTAATTAATTATATTTCATGTTTTAATAATTAATTAATACTATAGTCTAAATTAAATAAATATATACTTAGGTTAAAACATGTATTATTTACTAAATAAAATTAACCTAAGTCCATGACTAATTAAATTAATTACATGTCATGTTTTAATTAATTTAATATCTTGTTAATAATAAATACTTGTAACTATATAAAATACTTGTATAATTTTAGTCATGAACCAGACCCATGTATTTAATTTAGACATGTTGTGAACCGGACCCGGAACCCCTTGAACCGATCCGAACCAAACACCCCTTAATAGAGGCAAACCGGCTTGGCCGGTTGCCACTGTTTTTGTTAAACTGCCACCGGCTTAAGCTGGTGGTCACCTCTCGGCTAGCCGCTGCCCAACAGTGGGTTCCCACCGGCTGTGTGCTGGTGGTTGCCACTGCTGCGCCGTTGTCCCCCTGCTTGACCCACTCTGCCACCGGCTGTGTGGCTGCTGTCTGCCGAGACCCAACTGAACCACAAGGGTACCCGACGCGAGTCGGGGTTCCTTGTTCCTACTGCCGACCGAACCAAACACCACCGAGATCTTAGATCTCGGTTGGTGGCGTGATCAAAAACACGCCAAGAGCTTTGGGCTCTCGGTTTGTGTGTCGGCCGAGCAACCAAACCCAAAACAACCCTTAATTTTTACCCTCATGATCACGTGACATGTTTTTAATCCTTGTTTTTATTTAATTCATGTTCATGTGATAACAATTAAATAAAAAGAATAAAAGAAAAAGGGTTTACGGATTACCGAATACGTGTAAAGATTGGAGAACAATAACACGAACACGATCTTGAATTTGATTAACAAAAATCAAACAAACACCTCTTGTGTTTGTGGTTGCCGTCAGCCAAAGAGAAAGAAAAGAATAGGGTTTTTGATTTTCTTGAAAACTCTGTAAAGTGAAAAGTGGTTCCCTTTATTTGTTATTTACTAAAATCAAGTGGGCTTGGCCCCTTGTCTTTGTTTGGTGCCGCGACTAGTGAGGCCCACAAGGGAAAACCCGAAGTTTTCCCGTGTTTTGAATTACGTGTTCGTATGTTCGTATATTCGTGTAATAATTGTTCGTGTTATATTTAAATACTTGTATGTAACGATATTAATCGTATAATATTAATTAAGTATGATATTACGTGTTCGTGATTTTTACGTTCATGATTTCATGTTCGTGATTATAATTATTATTGTTTATAGTTATTGTATAGTAGCACGTACTTAATACTTATCGTGTAATAATACGTACATAACTTCTGTAATTACTAATCATGACACGTGTTCATACTATAAAAGTAAAGTTTTAATATGTACGTACGTTTACTAAGTGTACTATTCATGGTAAAAGCATGCGGGTTTTACACTGGGTATCTAATAATCACAGTCAGATAGCACATACAAACATCCTCTAAGCACATGTATTTGCATTCAGTTTATTACTTGATTCCGGGTGTGTTTTGTAATATTTACCTTTGGATGGTTCCGTTATCAAAATTAGCAAAAGCTTTGTTCACTATTTGCTCTGCTAATAGTTTATTAGCAGGTCCTTATATCTGTCAGCATATGAGAATCTTTAGTTAGAAATCATTTGTTGGGAAATCATGGTGATTGTTTCGACATTTATACATCTTAAGTGTGACAAGTATGACAAGTGTGCCTAATGTGTGCACCGGGTTTTATCTGGTCTATCAGGTATACATTCATACTATTTGCTAAAGATGGCAATACTTAATGCAATCTACTTACATTATATTACTGAATGCTTCTTAGGATGTCAGAAAAATACTAAGAAACATTGACAAAGGCTCTTGCAAAACATTTTGGCGCCCGGTTACACTTAGTTATCCCTTTTCATTATCGGGTGTAAGCTTCGTATTCAATATTCATTTTTCACCATGACATTTATTTTATATTTAATTTTATTCATCTTGATATCAGGGATCAGAAGCTAAGGAAACAGGTACCCTGTAACCTTTAACACTTTTACTTTTCAAAATTTCTTGCTATGGAAGTCTCTGACCTATATCTTCAACAACTGTAATGGAACTTTCCTCGATATACATTTTTTTTGTTAACAAATCATCAATTACAAAAATATTGTAAGACTCACATAATTTTGGTCTGTATCATCGAGGATTCCAGCAACTGCTACAGCCCCATGAGCCATTATTGGTGATACTACTGAACCCATTCCAGAATTGATTACTTTTACTATAGCTAAGGTATGATTTCACTTTGTTATATTGTCTTTTTATTATATATTTAAAAAACCAACTGATGTTGTAAAATCGTACACGTTTTAGGAAAAACGCGTATAATCGGCAAGTATTAAACGTTCACGATTAGGTAAACGCGAATGCTCGATAAATGGAAGTTCGTTCTCGGCGGATGTGTATGTGTATTAGGCCAATAATAAAAAATCGAGTTTGGATTAGTGTCGTTTTTGGGTTTAAAGAGATAAAATTAAATACGAGTTACACTACGATTATACTACGACGTAAAACGTAAAAACGATGACGTAAACACGTAAAACGCGACGAAATTAAAAATTAATTAAAAATTAAACTAAGTCTAAAATAATATAAATAAGAACAAAAATTCAATAAATAAAGTTTAAAACCTTTTATTAATTAAATATTTAATTTTAAATGCTAATTAAAGCCCTAAAATTAAATATAACTAACAAAACGCCTAAAATATTATTTTATCAAACAAATATCTTAATTATATTAATTAAACACTAAAAAGTATTTTTTCAATTTTTAAAACTATTTTTCAATTTTTAAAGGCTAAAAACAATTTTTAAACTAAAATAATGATTAAAAATAATAAAATAATGATAAAAAATAATTTTACTTTTGGAAAAATCCTATTTTATTTAGTTAAATAGTATAAAAAAGAAAAAAGTTGAAAACAAAACTTTTTTACCTAATAGGACAAAAATAGAATATTTAAAAACCTAATTAAACTTAAAATAATTCTAGAAATTAATAAATAAAGTGAAAAATTAAATCTCTATTCTAAAAATCTTAAATTAATTTTCTAAAACTAGGAAAATTGGAAAAACTTAAAAATATTACTTTTTGCCATTAAAAGACAAAAAACAAATTTTCATAAAACTATTTAAATCTTAAATTAATTCTAAAAATATCAAATAAACAGAAAAATAAAAATTTATTTTATGAGAAATCTAAAAATAAATAATTAAAACAAGGGAAATTAAAATGAAAAAAAATACTTAATTTTGATCACTAGGGACAAAAAAGGATAAAACTAAAAGTGACCGCTGAGGGTTTTTTGTCTTCTTCCCCAGCAGTGGGTAGAAACGCACTAGCAGTGGGAACTTTTTCCCACTGCTTCAACATATAAACTCGTTTTTGGTGATTTGTGGCCTTGTTTGTTAGAGTTATTTGGAACCAAGGGCACCCCCCACAACTAGTTGGGTTGTGGGGAGTCACAACAACACGAAAATACACAAATCTAACACAAGAAAATCACACAAAAGAGCTAATTGCAGTTACTGATTATGGCTACTAAGGGTCTGGGTACTTTGCTGATCTTTTTGGTCACTCAAGTCAATTTGAACAGCCAAAAACTACCAAGAAAATTAACCAAAACACAAATTAGCTAGAAACAGTCCTAAACTAACATGATATATAACTGATGAACAATTTTCAAGTCATGAAATTCATTAAAACAACCTATATGACCTACTGACTAAAAATGTGCTTTTTTACCAAGATATTGAACATACAAAACTTGTAATCTATCTATCTAATATAAACCAACTCCCAAACTAGTAAAAATAGGCAAAAGGTGAGTTGCTAAAACCAAATTAAGTAACCCTTGTGTCACTCAAGTCCCTTAATCCAGTACAACCAAACAACCCTATAAACTGAAGAACTAAAATTTTTCAAAAAAAGACTTAGCAAATCACAACCAAATTAGTTTCTACTTACTCTAACATGCATTAACTAATCAGAGAACACAAAATATCAATCAAACTTCACCAATTCACATAAACTCCAAAAAATCACAAGCTTATACTTTGTAGGAGGGTTCAAGCCTAGGGGTTTACCTTGTGGAACCCACATCCGAGCCCCACCATGACTGAAAAGCCATCTCCATCAAGCGGCGGCTTGAGCTTATGGGATTATGAGATTGCTGGTGTAGAGGAGAGATCTTCGGGAACTACATCAGTCCCAACAAAGCTTATATCTTCAAATGCAATGGAAAAAGAATGTGATGATGCCTCTTTTGGTACCTGCTGAGAACAACACAAAACAAGGAAAATACAAGTCCAAAAACTTCTCCCAAAAGCTAATTGTCAGTTAGCTTTTGGAGAAGCTTTTTGAGCAGTAAGCTTAACAACACAAAGGATAAACCGATTTCTTTTAAAACCAACCTTTTGAAAAAAGTTTTAAAATAACAAAAACAAACTTATAATACTGAGTTTATCTTGTCAGGATAAACACAACCAAAAGCTTGTGTTTGGATCCAAAATATTTGTCAAACGTCTCTTTTTGAAAATATTTTGTAGAAAAAAAAATCTTTATGAAACACTCTAACCTTGCAAGGAAGTAAATCATAAACTACTAAGACAGAATTAAGGAACTCAGATATATTTTGCAAGGATTAAAAGTTTCTTTAAATAATTCACTTAAAATGTTTACAAAATAAAAATCTGGAACCAGGGTTGAGTCACAAGTCGACTCCCCTTAAATACTATCTACTGAAGTTTCTAGAATCAAAAACAAAAAAGAAACCCTAAGCTGTAATCTTCCATTTGTGCCCTTGGTCTTTGAAATTTGAAAATGGTCAAATTACCATCATGTGATGCCTGCTTTTGTGCCAGTTGTATTAAGATGATCCTAAGCATTTATATTTTCTTTGGGGACAAAAAAACACATCCAGATGTTGATTTGGTCGGGTTTTGGTTTTTGGGACGAAAGTGATGGGCAGGGGACCATTGGTGTGGTGTCTGCGGTATCATGGGATTAGTTTTGAAAGTAGGGTTTGGGTGAGGGTTAGATGAATTAGGGTTCTGTAGGTTTAGAACAAAAACCCCTTTGTTATGATGGAATGGTGGATTAGGGTTCATAAACTAGATTAGGGGTGAGTTTAGGAGTGATGAGTTAACAGTAAATGTTTCCCACGCTTAATTTTGTTTAAACATATTTATTTAAAAAGTTAGTTAATAGAAGTGGTAGTGGGGTGTGACTGGGATGGAGGGAGTGAGGTGGTGAGTAGTGATTGGATGGTGTGTGTGATGTGGCGGGTTGGTTGGCTAGGATGAGTTTAGATGTTTGCCCAGAATAGTCCTTCAATTCCCATATTGTTGTCATCCCATGTTTAATCAACCAAAACCATATTCCCTTTATAATAAACTTTTTGTTTTCTCATTTTGGCCATAATAAGTTATGAAAAGTTATCACAAGGACCAATGGTGCAATTTTGGCATATTTCAAGGGCCATTCTTGTATATTCTTGAATTTTTAGGGACCCACATGCAATATTTGAGTTTTTAAAGGGTATAAAATGTCAAGTCTTGAAAAGATGAGGGACCAATCTTGTCAAATCTTCAAACTTCAAGGACTTTAATGGAAATTCATGCTTCGGGTCCGGTTCTTTGTGTGGCTTCATTTCCCGTGTTCGTTTTTGCTTGATTCTTGTAATATTTTGTTGATTTCACAATATCCGTACCTAAAATACACAATGTACAAACACAAGCATATTTTGGGGTATTTTTTTAATGATATTTCGTTTTAAGCCCGATTTGGACGATGAGACTATGTATAATTGCAGTCTCATCACTCCCCTATACTAAAACATTGCCGTGTCCCCACGCTATGCTAGAATTAAGTATCATAGCACTTCCAAAATTCATTCTTATGTGACATTTATTGAAAACGTAAACTTAAATAAACTACTACATGCGTTTTAGACATAATGTATTGTTTTCATCTCGATTAAGTGACTTTTAGTGTCAAAGAATAAGAACACGTGAATGCCTCATAGAGATAAGTTCGTTGTCCTCGATTTTCACCCAATTCCATGCTAAGCGTGTAACGAGATCATTGTCATTATAAGTTAGTAAAACAAACATTACTCATGAGTGTTAATTACGTACTTAGACTCCCTTATTCCTACGGTGTATCTCTTATATTTTATTTTTTTCTTAATGATCACGAGGATGCATTTGACTTATTTCGATATTTTATTAAGGCCGAAAATAAAGTAGGACGATTTAATTAATAGTTAGCTAAAGGACACGATCTTTTAAAACGGCTTCTCGTAATCTCCTTAAGTTCATATCTTGGCATAACTCGTTTCACGATTTGAGACCTTTCTCGGGCCGATATTTGGCGTGTACTTCATACTTCGAATCTTGGAAGACGTTCTTGAAATAATGGTCTTGTCTTCATATATGGAATTTCTTCACTTGACCACGACTTCATCATTTTTCTTCAATCTTTATTTGGGATTTTGATATACAACGATCCGCCTCCTTTTCGGACATGGATATATTTATCCTCATACCTTGTTAGGGTCTTTTTGGATAGACTTCTCCATGATCTTTAGGGGAGTATATTGCTTTTCGTCGTGTGTCTCGATCCTTCATGTCGATTTTGAAAATAATGATACTTCACATCATCTTGGATCTTTAGCAACAAAATAGAGTCCTCATGCCTTGTTAGGGCCTTTTTGGAACTTTTCCAATCTTCGCATCCCGCTTCAATAAGTTATGCTTTGGCTATGAACTCTATCTGAACACGAGCAACTTTTAAACGATCTTGGGATAGAAGCTAGGTAATGTTTTAAATCGTACGACCTTACTTATTGCATTTATTTAAACAAAAGCGTGGGGAGAAAAAAGCTAGTAATTACTACACATGAGATCGTGAAAGATTACGTAACTTATAATTAACTCTATCATTTCTCGTCCTCATTTAAGAGACTTACCTTAATTAAATTTAAGGAATCGAAGCTAGTGTAAAACCACGGTCGAGTCAAAAATCACTCTTATTCTCACTATCGGAAAACCTACATTCGTGTCTTAAACGCTTATGAAAAACTAGAAAAATTTTAAAATTTGGCCATTTTTGGCCTTATCTTGCATAAACGATAACAAAAAGATGAAAATTGGATTGCGTGATGACGTAAGCAAGGTGAAGTATCTACTCACCCCCCATACTAAAACTAAACATTGTCCTCAATATTTCGAGTCTAGGGGTGAAACACCCCCATACTAGAGACGAAAGTCGAATGCTTAATCTCGAGCATGGAAAGGGTAAAATGAATAACCTAAAATTCGTTTATGAATTATGCTAATAAGATAAATGTTAGAACATAAAAGGATATCATCGGATATTGGAATCTTCAAGGTCAACGATCAAAGTTTGAGTGATACGTAAAACAAACACGAGAGGCTTCAATGATGACGATGAACCTAATGAATCAAAATCACAAACAACCACGGAACAAAGGTTGGAAGAGCACAAGTCCCCTCGTTACACTACTAGAAAAACAATAATATTTACAAGGATAAGCATGAGAATCCCCCACGAGGCACCTTGTTTTTGATAACCGAGTCAAAAGCTCGACTTGAATCCCCATAAATGTGATCATTTAGGGATAATAATGGTTTGGTCTTTGGTGGGTCTTACATTATAAACAATGCCCAAAAGTACATGGGGTACTTTACAAACCCGATATACGTATAGCGGGGACAAAGATAGCGTCCTCGTTTTCGGGTGAAAGACGAAACAACGCTACTCCAACCGATAGCAAAACCTCAAAGAGGTAGAAGAAAATAGATGAGAAGAAATAGAAGGGTGGGACAATGGGTAAGGCAACACAATGAGCTACTCGAGGTAGACTCACACCAAGCAAATGAATAATTTTTCCATTTATTGTATCGGTGGAAGACCGAGATTTCCCTATAAATGTGATTCCGGGATCAAATATCTCGTCCTTGGTGGTAAAGTGTGAGGAAACATAAGGGGCTTCCCCTACACTAAAACCACATCAACCTTCGTCAAAAGGAGTAGAAGAGGTGGTAGCACTCAAAGCACGATGTGATGACGGAGTTAGACATGTAGAAAAATCTTTTAAATCAAATTTAAAATCCTTTCCTTTTTCATCGTTCAAAAACTCTTTATGAAAACCCGATTTGATTATGTAGAAATTATTTGGCGTTTCAAAATCAATATTAGTCACACTAAAAATTCTCACATTTAAGTCGCGGATAGGGGGTGGTGGATTGTATAAGTTCTCAAAACGTTTATCAAGAAAGAACACCGCCCCTCGGGGTCAACATATTTGTCATCCTCATGAATGTCGATCTCTTTGATTTCTTCATCATAGATAGGCTTGTCAAACCAAGGTTTGTCATTCCCCTCGTTGAGGATTTTAGAAACTCTCTCGAAAAGATCACGATCAATCACAAAACCATCATTCCTTTGTGGGGATCGTTGATAGGTTAGATCCTCACAAATATGGTAAACGTCATTCTCATTTGAGGAGTGTTGATTAGGTAACTCCTCGAGAATGGGATTTTGTGTCACGTGAAGTGGTTCGTCATCGAAAATAAGACATTCCAACTCATCAAGTTCATCCTCGATTTTGGAAAACTCTACCTCACTTGTAGGTGGAAGTGGAGGCAAGAGAGAAAGCTCTCGTTCGATAATTTCCTCAATCTCGGGATCAAACTCATAATCATCGTACTCACCACACTTAGAATTATTTCTAGGAGAATAAAAATAGCTTGTGGATTTTTGAGTACGTGATTAATCTCGGCAAAATCGCCATTGTCATCGTGAAAGAAAGAGTCGATGTGAGCACTCACAACCATGGTCTTACAAGCCCTAGGGCTATGCTTAAGTGACTTTTCTATGACGAGAGGATCGATGTCGATAAAACCTTTCGCCTCAACGGGTGTTGGGCTAGGAAATGGAGGCACTTCAATGAAATTAGAAGTTGATGCCTCATAAGACGTGGTCCTTCGAAGGTGGTGAAGACGAGTCCATTTTGTTCATTATCGTGATGGCACTAACGTCGCCCTTCGGAATTGGTTGTTCACTTGTTTCACTGAATAAATCCCAACATGACTTTTCATCCATAAATCTATGAATACCCTTTTGAATTAAGTAAACGTATTCTTAATCATTAAAATCGTCATCTTTAAAACCATTCATTTTAATTCTTTCAAAACATGCATCAAGCCTCATATTTTTTTTGCCAAAGTTAACATTTTGAAATCATTAGAATTTGAAATTGTGGTTTTATTATGATCATTTGAAACTTGGGATCTACTCGAGAAAAAGTCTATGTTCTCCTCCCCATATTTCATAGTGAGTTTCCCACCGTGGACGTCGATTACGGCTCGACCGGTCGATAAAAAGGGTCGACCTAAAATAATGGGACATTTAGGGTCACACTCATAATCGGATATGACGAAGTCCGCGGGAAAAACAAACTTTCCAATCTAACTTAGACATCCTCGGCTATACCAATTGGCTTAAGTGGTGTACTTTGCTAGCTCGATTGTCATGTTCGTGGGGGTAAGTGAAGGCAATCTCATCAATTTCCAAAGAGAATGAGGCATGAGATTGATGCTAGCACCTAAATCGGCAAGGGCTAAACATCCCTCAATCTCGGAAAAATCACAAGGTAGTATAAATTGGCCCGAATCCTCTTCCTTTCTTGGCATATGCCTTTTGGGTTTTTTAAGAAGGATCGAAGCACAAGTTTCTTCAAGGTTTACTGGGGTGAGGTCGATAAAACTCTCTTTTTGAACCGTGGATGGAATTCAAGGTACACGAAGGTGTGCACTCTTTTCCTTGGTCACCACGTTTACCACATTGACTTTAGAACATGAAGGCGTCTTAGAAGTAGAGGGTTGATAAGAAGGAACAACTCTAAATCCATCAAGGTTTGGGGTAATCACACGACTTTTTCCAATGGACGAGGCGGATTTAACTTGTTCTTTTGGATTGGCAACGGTGTCACTAGGTAACGAACTCGATGACGCACCGCTAGACTTGTTCATAATAGCCGAGAACATCTATTTAATGTCGATTTGTCCTTGCTCCATTTTGTTGTTTTGTCCTCTCAATGTGTTGGAAAATTCGTTTTTCATATCATCAATTTGCGTTTCTAATCTCCTCATATTAGCGTCATTTGATTTAACGTAATTTTTAAAATCATTTGAGCCATTAAAATTTTGATTGAAACCTTGGTTTTGATTCCCTTGAAAATTGTTCCCTTGATTAGCGTTGTTTGAAAATTTTGAATTTTGCCCATTGTTAAAATTCCGGTTTTGATTGTTGTTGTTAAAACCTCGATTTTTCCAATTCAAATTTTGACCTTGATTATATTTGCCTTGATTACCATGATTATTTCCTTGAAAATTGTTACGGTTTTGATTTGAAAAATCATTTCCACGATTAAAATTACTGCCTTGATTGTTGTTGTTCGTTTGTTGCGATGGACCAGCGTTATTTTGATTTTGATTTGAAAATTGTTATTTAACGCGTTAACACTTGATGATTGGCCATCTGTAGCCGCACACTCGTAATAATTATGTGGTCCACCACAAAACGTAGACGAAACCTCAACCTCTTTCACCGTATCGGGAGCGTCTTTCTTTTGCATCTCAATCAGAAAAGACGTTGACACATTCGTCAACTTGTCGAATTTCGCATCAACTCTCTCAATGTCGCGATTAGAATTACTAACATTGGCGACATAGGCAACGCTCGGTGCGTTGCGGAGTTGGTAAACCTTGGATCTGTTCTCGATAATCATTAATGCATCTTTCGGAGTTTTACACAAAAAGTTGCCACCAACGGCGAAATTCAACGAATCTTGTTCTTGAAAACTAAGACCGTTGTAAAACGTGTCGATTTGGTGTAACTCAGAAAATCCATGGTGAGGACATTGCCTAAGCAATTCCTTAATACGATCCCACGCGTCTCTAAACGATTCATTCGGCCTGTGTTCAAATATCGTAATCTCGTTTTTGAAAAACATCGTCTTAGACGGTGGGAAAAAATGATTAACGAATTTGGAAACAAGATCCTTCCACGTAATTATGGAATTGGGTGGCTCTTTCTCGTACCAATCCTTGGCGGCACCATCGAGCGAGTACGGAAAAAGCATAAGCTTGACGACATCAGTGTCGACGTTCTTAAACTTGCTCGTGGCCAAAAGACGATCAAAATTCCGAATGTGATCCTGAGGATTATCCGCCTCACGACCTTGAAACTTTGTATCTTGAATCAACGAAAGCATTCGGCTCTTAATCTCAAAATTCTCCGCTTCAATAGCGGGAATTACGATCGCGTCTCCATAACCTTCGGTGGGCGCTTGGAGCAATTCCATCATCGGACGATTGTCAGCCATCTCGTCCACGGTCTCTTCAACAACGATATTAGGAACGTCGGTTTCTAATTCTCGTCTACGTCGTCGATTCCTTCGATTTCGATTGCATCGATTCAAAGCGTCGCTAGAATTAGAATAATCCTTCGATCGAGTGCGCATGCACTAAGCGTAGAATGGGGGTAGCAAAGAAGATTCTTTTGGGGGTTTTTAACGTTTTTCAATTTTTTTGGTTTTTTATGGTTTTTTAATTTTTTTTGGATTTTTTGTGTATTACGTAGACTCAAATCTACAAATCTCTCATCGAATAAATTTCTCGATTAAAGGAGCCTCAAGGAATGAAAACGATCACGTTGAGTGAACGCCTTCGATGACTTTAGAACGTTGGTGGAACACCAAAACGTTCAAGAGGGTTTAATCTTGAAAAACAAGCAAATATATATGACACGTAGATAATACTTGGGCGACAAACCCTCGATTAGCCCTCTTTCTCAAAACACGCACAAACAAGCGGAGGAAACGAGGCGGTGCTAAGCACTTAAGAGCCTTTTTCCATTAGGTCGTGAAATACAACCGCCTTATACCCACCTTATAGTTTGTGTTAATCAAAATTAAGCCTCACGAAAGTATTTATCTATTTTGCCTTTTGATTTTTTGCTTTAGATTCGAATACAATAATTGAGTGATGAAATCCCAATTAAGGTTGCGTTTTCACGTTTTTTGAGATACTGTAAATTTATTGTGATACGTATACAATATATTAATAATATTCACAAGAAAAACGAAAACGATTATATCTACAATATACTAAAATGATTGTTTTGTGTTTAATTTAGGAAAACTAAACACGATTTATTTGGATATTAAAATATAATAGAGAAAAATAACAAAAATGAGTATGTACGATATTTACGCTTTCCAAAAATTGAAAAGAAAAAATGCACTACTCACACAAACACGATATGTATAATGGCTAAACACACACCTTCCCCGAAAGCGGCGCCAAAATTGCTGTAGTAAAATCGTACACGTTTTAGAAAAAACGCGTATAATTGGCAAGTTTTAAACGTTCACGTTTAGGAAAACATGAATGCTTGATAAATGCGAGTTCGTTCTCGGCGGAGGTGTATGTGTATTAGGCCAATAATATAAAATTAAGTTTGGATTAGTGTCGTTTTTGGGTATAAAGAGAGAAAATTAAAGACGAGTTACACTACGATTATACTACGACGTAAAACGTAAAACCGATGACGTAAATACGTAAAACGCGAAGAAATTAAAAATTAAAGCTAAAAATTAATTAAAAATTGTAACTAAGTCTAAAATAATATAAATAAGAATAAAAATTCAATAAATAAATTTTAAAACCTTTTATTAATTAAATATTCAACTTTAAATGCTAATTAAAGCCCTAAAATTAAATATAATTAAAAAAATCCCAAAATATTATTTTATCAAACAAATATCTTACTTATATTATTTTAACACTAAAAGGTATTTTTCCTAAACTTTTAAAACTTTTTTTATATTTTTAAAGGCTAAAAATACTTTTTAAACTAAAATAATGATTAAAAATAATAAAATAATGATAAAATATAATTTTATTTTTTGAAAAATCCTATTTTACTTAGTTAAACAGTATAAAAATGAAAAAAGTTGAAAACAAAACTTTTTTACCTAATAGGACAAAAACAGAATATTTAAAAACCTAATTAAATTTCAAATAATTCTATAAATTAATAAAATAAAGTGAAAAATGAATTCTCTTTTGTAATAATCTTAAATTAATTTACTAAAACTAGGAAAATTGGAAAAACTTAAAAATATTACTTTTTGCCACTAAAAGACAAAAAACAGATTTTAATAAAACTATTTAAATCTTAAATTAATTCTAAAAATATCAAATAAGTAGAAATATAAAAACTAACTTTATGAGATGTAACAACCCATTTGTTAAGATAGAATGCTACAGAAAATTATGGCGTGTCATCAAAGCATGCAAGGTAATATGTCATAAACATACTTGACCAAAGGGATAACCGGAATCAAACATCGGTTCCCAAACATAAGCCCAAAACATAAATAAAATAAATGAACTAAAGGAATACTAAACAAGCACAAATATATAAAGGCATGAGGAGAAGAAGTCTAAGGTAGCTCCCATCCTATGCGTGTCCTCCAAATGCTCCAGTCTAACCTTTGGTACCTGCCGTTTTGGGACATGAAAAGAAAGTAACGGCTGAGCAATATGCTCAGTGCACGGATATATAACACAGCATGAATGGCATAATATAGGAAGAAATGTAAGGCATGAATAGCCGTGGAAATGAATAAGTCCTGGAAAACTTGGAATTATAGCATGTTTACTGGTTTTAGTTCTGAAAGATAGCTTATGTTTACTTATGAAAATCTGTGTTAGTTTAATATACCAAAAGCCAATATAGGTCATGAGGTCAACAACGTGCATGAATACTTGGAGGGGTGACCTCGTCATGCAAATTAGAGGGGATGCATCTAATTAATTGGTAATGGGTAGGAGGGATCAGCTCCTTGTGAAGGATGCAAGGCACACACCACATTCACCATGAAATCCTGACTGAAACATGTAACTAGGATGCACCCATACGCCCCACATGATAATATAATAATATAATGGCCAAATAACTAAAAGAAGGACGCCACGAGCTATCACTCCTCCGTGGTGAAGTCATAACACTAGTGCCTCTAGTGTTATGGTTATGGTACCTCCATAACTAGGTGAAACTGGTCATGCATGTATATGGCTAAGGTAACTAATAAACATAAGCATTTAATCTGTAACTACTGGGGAAAACAGTTGACTACATACGGGAAATCCTAATGAAGGAAGAGATTGTCCTTACTGAAGGACGGGAAGTCTGTACCTTATGTCCAGTAGAAGCTAATGAAAACGATGAAGACTAATCCGCCTCGACGGATAACACTACATAAAAAATATGGACGTGTATGAGTTGTCTGAATTACATGTGTTTTACTGGTTTCGTGTGTTATTAGCTTGTTATACGTATTCTGTCATGTTTTACTGTTTACTGTGTTAACTGTAGTTATTCTGAGGTTATGTTGTGTATTATTCATGTATTAGTGTATTATAATACTTGTATTGTAATACTAAGTAACTTTCTAAAAATAGCAGGTTTCCATAAATAGTAAGTTTCCAAAAATAGAAAGTTTCCAAAAATAGTACGTTTCCATAATTAGAACTAAGCTGAATTATAAATAATATGTGAAATTAAATTAGTACAATACAAGTCATGGTTATAGCTTAATAATTAAATATCTGGTTAATTTAATGAAACTATACGTTATATGATTTCAATTAAAATACATGTTTTAATTCAAATGACTAAGTATAAATACCTTAGGTTATACATGAATTAATTTAATAAATTAATTTAACCTAAGTTTAATATGACATGACTTATTAAAATAGTTTTTATAAAAACCCGAATGCCGAGCCCGTGTTTTAATTAAGCCGAACCAAATAAGCTATAAATAAGTCCCACCGAGACCTTGGAGGGTCTCGGTTGACACTACTTAACCAACTAAACATGTAAACATACCCCGACTCAAAGTCGAGGTCCCTTCTGGTCTCGAGTCCGATCAAACAAAACCAACCGAGCCCCATGAGGGTCTCGGTGGTGCCTCGGCTCAAACAAGCCGAGACCTATAGAGGTCTCGGTTGGGTCTCGGTTACAACAAAACCGAACCAAACAACCCTAAACATCATGGTTTATTTATTTAACATGTTTTCTTAATTAGTTCTTATGATCATAACATGAATTAATTAAAAAGAATTAAAAGAAGTAGGTTTATGATTTTACCGTTGACGTGGAATGAAAAGGTTATTGATCACGACCACCTACAACCCAAAATTAATAATCAAAATCGTCTAGAACACCTAGTTGGTATTGATGTGGCCGCCGGCTAGAAGGAACAAGGGAGAGGGTTTCTTGAATTTTTGTAAACCTAGAATAATGAAAACAAATCCCCTGGTTATTTAGTTATTTTGGGTCATGGGCCAAAAGGCCCATTTCTTTCCTCTCTTCTTGATTAGCCGCGGCATGTGGAGCCCAAAAGGGAAACCCGAAGCTTTTCCATGTTAGATAAATTAGTCGTGTATGTTCGTAAATTAAATGTCGTGCATTTGGTAATCGTGATCGTGTCACATTTATAATATTCATGATTGTTCGTTATTAATGTCGTGACACGTGTATTAATATTATAAATGGAAAGTTTTATTTTTATCGTGTTTTTGTGTATTACTGTTCACGTGTACTGTTCACAGGATTTTAATGCGGGTTTTACAACTCTTCCCCTCTAAAAGAATAATTCGTCCTCGAATTAGAGACGTGATACTTTTGCGGGTATTACAGTTCTTCCCCTCTAAAAGGATCCTTCGTCCTCGAGTTTAAGATCATATAAACTGATGGAGTTATCAAAGCTGAGAGGACACAAAGGCTGGAAGGACATGTGAGCTGGAAGGACGTGAGTGAGGCATGTCTAAAGGGGACATGGAACATGACGTGACCTGATATGACGTATCTGATTGATGAGCAAAACGGCTAAAGAGTAACATGTAGAGATGACTAAACGTTACGATGCGAAATAACCATGGTTTGTTTTCATTGATCATGTTTTCAGGCTGTCAATCATTAAAATCCCACTTAATCGCGTTTTGTACCTCTTAAGCGACTAGAATTATGTCCATGCTAAATTAGCTAGGCTTTTAAGTGTTCCTTGATCATGTAAGATGATTGGCACCGTATTGACCACCTCATGTGAATTTCATGTGTACTCCATGTACCATGTTCCATGTTTACTTCATGTACCATACTCCAGATATTCCAGTTACCACACTCCCCGTGTGATACTAATCCATTTTCAATTTTCTCAGACATTTTCTCACCAATGTTGATTTAAAAGATGATACCGCTCTCAGCTTGGCGACTTTACAAAACAAGGAAGAAGGTGATAGATCGGAGCAACCCAACTAGAATTTTGTTAACCCACCAGATGTGCCATTTCATTCTATATTCTTACCTTTTCAGATGGTACG
Source organism: Glebionis coronaria (assembly GCA_025667525.1). Classification (NCBI taxonomy): domain Eukaryota; kingdom Viridiplantae; phylum Streptophyta; class Magnoliopsida; order Asterales; family Asteraceae; genus Glebionis; species Glebionis coronaria. Next base: position 40,034,463 of record CM046879.1, read on the forward strand.
TCACATGTTGTCCAGTTATCTTTTCCAGCATACGAGTAGAAACCGGTACCAGCCGGCCACTCAGCTGAAAAGTTACATGAATCACAGTTATAACTATGACTGTCATGAAACTGACATGTAAGAAGGCAGTAAAAACTACTGTGACAACAAACACTCTGAGTATAACGACGGAACTTCGGTTACAGACGTGATAAAAAATACACAGGATTAGCAGTCCAACCGATCCGCCAAATTTTGACATGAGGACCTAAGACTTTAAGTTTCATTTGTTTCACATCTTAAGACTTATGTCAAGACATCCGTCAAGACACATGTCCTACGAATATGCTGAAGATACCTGTCAAGGTACTAGTCAAGACACATGTCATGCACATATCCCCTCAAGACATGAGTCAGGACACATGACTTACGTTTATCATCTGAAACTGCCCTGAGTAATTCAGGATGCCCTCCAAGGGGTATAACCATTATGATGTATCATGAATAAATCAGGCCATAAGAATTTCAGCATCATCATCGGAGTATTGTTCACGTTTGAACACGCAGTGTTCGTTCTCCAGGAGGCAGGCGAAGTACGTTCTGTAAAATTTACTACGTTTTACGCCATGTATTGGCATGGCATTTTCATTTCTTAATTTCATACTTTATATATATCCATGACCATAAGGACGCGATTTGTGTCATCCATGTATACGAACCCAGTCATTCAGTATGACGGTAGGATCCAATCTGCTATGTACTTTCCTCCGACAGATGGGTGTTAAATATGACGTTGTCTCTAGACTATGAACAGCAACCTATGCTTCGATAAGCCGTTATCCATATCAGATTATACACATCGATGTTCAGGCTCTTGAATACACTAAACATCGTTTTTCCATCAGGAAAACTGTATAAGTCATTTATGTTTTTCAAACATATGATCGTCATTTCATGGCAATCTAAATATAAATAATTAAAACAAGGAAAATTAAAATAAAAGAAAAAGACTTAATTTTGATCACTAGGGACAAAAAAGGATAAAACTGAAAGTGACTGTTGAGGGTTTTTTGTCTTCTTCCCCAGAAGTGGGTAGAAACACACTAGCAGTGGGAACGTTTTCCCACTACTTCAACACAGAAGCTCATTTTTAGTGATTTGTGGCCTTGTTTGTTGGAGTTATTTGGAACCAAGGGCACCCCCCACAACCAGTTGGGTTGTGGGTAGTCAGAGCAACACGAAAAGACACAAATCTAACACAAGAAAATCACATAAAAGAGCTAATTGCAGTTATTGATATGGCTACTAAGGGTCTGGATACTTTGCTGATCCTATTGGTCACTCAAGTGATATTTAACAGCCAAAAACTACCAAGAAAATTAACCAAAACACAAATTAGCTAGAAACAGTCCTAAATTAACATGATATATAACTGATGAACAATTTTCAAGTCATGAAATTCACTAAAACAACCTATATGACCTACTGATTAAACATGTACTTTTTTTACCAAGATACTGATATATAAAATATGTAATCTATCTATCTAATATAAACCAACTCCCAAACTAGTAAAAATAGGCAAAAGGTGAGTTGCTAAAACCAAATTAAGTAACCCTTGTGTCACCCAAGTCCCTTAATCCAGTACAACCAAATACCCCTATAAACTGAAGAACTAAAATTTTTCAAAGAAAGACTTAGAAAATCACAACCAAATTGGTTTCTACTTACTCTAACATGCATTAACTAATCAAAGAACACAAAATATCAATCAAACTTCACCAATTCGCTTATACTTTGTAGGAGGGTTCAAGCCTAGGGGTTACCTTTTGGGACCCACATTCGGGCCCCACCATGGCTGAAAAGCCATCTCCATCAAGCAGGGGCTTGAGCTTATGGGCTTATGAGATTGCTGGCGTAGAGGAGAGAGCTTTGGGGACTATAGCAGTCCCAACAAAGCTTATATCTTCAAATGCAATGGAAAAAGAATCTGATGATGCCCCTTTTGGTACTTGCTGAGAACAACACAAAACAAGGAAAATACAAGTCCAATAACTTCTCCCAAAAGCTAATTGTCAGTTAGCTTTTAGAGAAGCTTTTTAAACAGTAAGCTTAACAACACAAAGGATAAACGGATTTCTTTTAAAACCAACCTTTTGAAACAAGTTTAAAAATAACAAAAAAAAACTTATAATACTGAATTTATCTTGTCAGGATAAACACAACCAAAAGCTTGTGTTTGGACCCAAAATATTTGTCAAACGTCTCTTTTTGAAAATAATTGGTAGAAATAAAAAAATCTTGATAAAACACTCTAAACTTGCAAGGAAGTAAATCATAAACTACTAAAACAAAATTACGGAACTCAGATATATTTTTCAAGGATTAAAAGTTTCTTTAAATAATTCACTTAAAAGGTTTACAAAATAAAAATCTGGAACAACGGTTGTGTCACAAGTCGACTCCCCTTAAATACTATCTACTGAAGTTTCTAGAATAAAAAAACCCCCTAAGCTGTAATCTTCCATTTGTGCCCTTGGTCATTGAAATTTGAAAATGGTCAAATTTCCTTCATGTGATGCCTACTGTTGTGCCAGTTGTATTGAGATGATCCTGAGCGTTTATATTTTCTTTGGGGACAAGAAAACGCATCCAGCTGTTGATTTGGTCAGGTTTTGGTTTTTGGGACAAAAGTGATGGGCAGAAGACCATTGGTGTGAGGTCTAGGGTATCATGGGATTAGTTTTAAAAGTGGGGTTTGGGTGAGGGTTAGATGAATTAGGGTTCTGGAGGTTTAGAACAAAAACCCCTTTTTTATGATGGAATGGTGGATTAGGGTTCATAAACTGGATTAGGGGTGAGTTTGGGAGTGGTGAGTTAACAGTAAATGTTTCCCACGCTTAATTTTGTTTAAACAAGTTTATTTAAAAAGTTAGTTAATAAAAGTGGTAGTGAGGTGTGACTGGGATGGAGGGAGTGAGGTGGTGAGTAGTGATTGGATGGTGGGTGTTGTTGATCCCAAACTTAGATCGATTAAGCTTTGTGTATACGAGATTAGATCAAGTTATACACGTAGAGAAACTTTTGATATGTATGAAGTAATCTAAGTGTTATGCGGAATTTAACACTTAGAACAACGAACACAAAGATGTAAACAAACTTTCACCTTGATTAATAATAACAATAAAAGATTACAATGAAAGTGTTATGAGATATGTGGAAAAGATGTATGTGAGATGTATATTATGTCTAACCCTAAGGCCTCCTTTTATAGGTTTAAGGAGCCTTGTACAAAAAGCTAAGATCATCTATTTTAGGAAGAGACATAAGATAAACATACTAAAATAACTTATTGACTAAATCTTTTTAAACATTAAGAATATATTCTGAATTCTTATCTTCATACTTTGTCCACCAGCTTGAAGAATTCATCATTGGCAATTTTAGTCCTTGTCTTTGTCTTTAAGATTCTTCTTGTCAACGCCTTGATAATTCTTATCAACGTCTCATCTGTCAGCGCCCCGTTTACTCTTGTCAGCGTCTAAGTTCCTCTTGTCAGCGTCTAGGGACTTGGTGAATTTTATTCCCAACAATCCTCCCCTAAACTTGATATCTACTCTAGTAATCAAGTTTTTGAATAAAATAAAACATACAGAGAGGATTCTTACAAACATACTTATTCCTGAATTTGAGTAATAATAAATCTCGAAAAGTCAATCACTCAAATCACTTGTATAGTCAGCCTTCACTTGGTCTTAATCATCTTCAGCACCTGTAGAGTCTTTGGAGCTTTCTTTATTACTTTTGTCACTCAAATTCAATTGCTCCTCCCCTTTTTAAGACTCCTCTCCAAGATCAATATACAAGGACGGAATCAAGAACATCCTCCTTGTATCAGCTTCCAAAATAACAATCCTTGACAATTTGTACCATTTCTGTATTATGCTTTTACAAGCTAATACAGATTTTCGTCAATTCCATTAATGTCAAAGGTTTCATACTGTCCTCATCCACATTCGGGAAATGAATCCTCAATGTTGATTCATAGGACATGGGGATGGACTTACTGATGATAAGACTGACTTGACTTGCATTAAAGCTAGTGCCAATAGTCTCAGCCATCTCCATAACACTATACACCCTTGTGAAAGTGATCTCTGCTGCTACTAGATGTCAATCACTAGGAAAAACATCTCAATGATCATTAGGCTTCCATATATCCAAAAATTTGAAAACTGTAAGGGTGATGAAACGTTTTGGGACGATAAAGAAGTTTATAAATCACATCAGCTAAGATGGCATAGCATAAAATGGACTTGAGAAAGTAGAAAACTTTAGTTAGAACATAAACAAAGGTAATAATCCTAAGGAAATTAACTAGACTCTAATAAGCAAGAGTGACAAACACTGTTCATGCATACACACATGCAAAAGTATGATAGACACACATGAACTCTAGAGTCCTTTGTTCACAAATGCCCCAAAGAGAAAGTTAATTTATATAAAACCTTTGCAACTCCCCAAGTAAGCCCAAAAATATATCTACCCCAAGTCACCCATACGACCACACCCAATTCTAGGTCAAAATGTCTTGGCAGCATGCATGCAAAATAAATTACGTGCATGCTACAGTGCCTCGAGGTTTAGAAATTCCAACAATTTCATAATGAAAGAGCCTTCATTATTTCTAACCCCCACTCACCTGTGGACACAATCTAGAATTGTGCAAGAGTACTCTAAGAGTACCCAAAAACCTAAAGGTTTACCTCCCCTTAACAGAAGCATACAAATCATTATATGTGAAGAAGCAAAAATTTATCTCAAGATAGGAATGTAAACACTCCAACCATCATAAATAAATTTTGCAACTTTGTATCCATCCAAATGTAGCTCCATTTTCCTGCATAGTTAGACAAAAACCACAAAAACACACACCAACAGAGGCTATCCTATCCCATGAAAATGGGTAGAGATAACATGTCAATGGATAAAAATAATATTAGTGGAAAAATCAACAGTGCATGTTCCTTGAGCATCCACTATCCCAATATCCTTGATCATTAACCTGCTTTTGGATAGGCTGCTCAAAAAGAAAAGAAATTAGTTTCCTTTGGAGATCCAAGCCTTATCAGACTTGGATCTGTCTAGTTGTTCAACTAGAGTGGTATTATTCTTTACCATAAATCCCTGTTCATCCCTTTGTGACCTAAACACACAATTTGTTCCAACGATACTAGTAATGACCTTCTCAAGATATTTAAATCTATTGCAAGTCATTGAAATACCATTAAACTTAGAGTTTTGCTCTTGTTTAGGTTTCCATGTTAAGTGGGATGATGCTTTAGACCCTTGACCCTTACTAACCAAGTATCTTTGTTTATATGGTCTAAAATAAGGTCTCATACCAAACTTGGAGCTGTCAGCGCTGCATTTGTGCCTGTCAGCGTTGAATTTGTTCCTGTCAGCACTGAATTTGTTCCTATCAACGCTGAATTTGTTCCTGTCAGCGCTGAATTTGTTCCTATCAGCGCTGAATTTGTTCCTATCAGCGCCCAAATTAGGGTTTTCTAAAGGAACATACTGTCTGTTTGACCAAGTGTTGGTCTTTTGAAAGGGCCTTTGTCCATGGGTATTAGCTGCCTTAGAGAAGAAAGGAGCTGGTCTAGTAGCATGTGGCTTAGATTGGACAAAAGGTCTATGAATGACATTGGGTGACCTATTGTCAGCGAATGAATTGTATCCACTGACATAATTATAGGCCAAATGAGAAAAGTTCCCACATGTATAACAAGCCTTTTTAGACACAAACTAAGGCTTAGACTGGTAAAACCCTGTCCCATTAACACTTGCTTGGCTTTGGGGTGACCTAGGTTTCCTATACATCTCTGCATACTTGACACTAGGTTTCTTAACAGTGTGTGAGCCAAGGTCAACAGTCTTGCCAGTGGTTGGGTTTGTTATCTTGATAGGGGTAGGTTCTTGTGTTGTGATAGGGGTAGGGTCATTTGGACTTTCACACGACAAACCTCCCTTAACAAACAAAGTAGGATTGGCTTTCTTCCATTCATTTAGGTCAGTCAACTCTTGATTATACTCTTCAACTGGGGAAGTGACTCTTGGTGGAGGAATAAATTCCTCTTCTTGGAGTTCTGGAATACCAGTCCAAGACAAGTCTTTTCTTTGGACACCATAGAAGTCCCCAGCTGGTGGTGGAACACCAGTATAATCCTTCATCCCAATCCCACTCATATCCTTAGAGTCCCTTTGTTTACCTACACACTCTCCTAGGGTTTGTGTGGCCTTATCAAATCTCTGAATTTTAAGACTCACATTATCTTTATTCTTGTTAGCCTCATCTAACTTAGCTATTAAATCAAGATTGACCCTATTCGTGATATCTATGATATCCTTACTTTGATTTAACTCATGTTTTAAGATATTTATTTTATCTTTTAAATCAAACTCCATTTTCCTATACTCAGAAACTGTCTTTTCAGTTTCGGTAAGAGCAATTTGATAATTAGACAACTTGCATCTTTCAGTGCTCATATCATCTAATAATTTTGCAATCTCTTTATTTAGTTTCTCAGTATTTAAACGACAAGAAGAGTTGTCACATACCTCATTATCAGAACATGAAGATGAATTGGAACTTGTAGTAGACGTGGCCTTAACTGAAAACATCATCAGATTCTTCTTCACCTTCTTCTTTAGCCTGGTTCACCTCACGATATTGGATCTCGTTCTTCAAATCAAAGTTCCTCAACAAGCTCTGATACCACTTGTTGATCCCAAACTTAGATCGATTAAGCTTTGTGTATACGAGATTAGATCAAGTTATACACGTAGAGAAACTTTTGATATGTATGAAGTAATCTAAGTGTTATGCGGAATTTAACACTTAGAACAACGAACACAAAGATGTAAACAAACTTTCATCTTGATTAATAATAACAATAAAAGATTACAATGAAAGTGTTATGAGATATGTGGAAAAGATGTATGTGAGATGTATATTATGTCTAACCCTAAGGCCTCCTTTTATAGGTTTAAGGAGCCTTGTACAAAAAGCTAAGATCATCTATTTTAGGAAGAGACATAAGATAAACATACTAAAATAACTTATTGACTAAATCTTTTTAAACATTAAGAATATATTCTGAATTCTTATCTTCATACTTTGTCCACCAGCTTGAAGAATTCATCATTGGCAATTTTAGTCCTTGTCTTTGTCTTTAAGATTCTTCTTGTCAACGCCTTGATAATTCTTATCAACGTCTCATCTGTCAGCGCCCCGTTTACTCTTTTCAGCGTCCAAGTTCCTCTTGTCAGCGTCTAGGGACTTGGTGAATTTTATTCCCAACAGGTGTGATGTGGCGGGTTGGTTGGCTAGGAGGAGTTTAGATGTTTGCCCAGAATAGTCCTTCAATTCCCATATTGTTGTCATCCCATGTTTAATCAGCCAAAACCATTTTCCCTTTATAATAAACTTTTTTTTTTCTCATTTTGCCACAATAAGTTTTGAAAAGTTATCACAAGGACTAATGGTGCAATTTTGGCATATTACAAGAGCCATTCTTGTATATTCTTGACATTTTAGGGACCCACATGCAATATTTGAGTTTTGTAAGGGTATAAAAAGTCAAGTATTCAAAAGATGAGGGACCAATCTTGTCAAATCTTCAAACTTCAAGGACTTTAATGGAAATTCATGCTTGCGGTCCGGTTCTTTGTGCGGCTTCGTTTCCCGTGTTCGTTTTTGCTTGATTCTTGTAATGTTTTGTTGATTTCACGATATCCGTACGCAAAATACACAATAAACAAACACAAGCATATTTTGGGGTATTTTAATGATATTTTTAGCGTTTTAAGCCTGATTTAGACGATGAGACTATGTATAATTGCAGTCTCATCACCAACTATTTTTTTATAGTGTTCTATGCTTGGCAGAGAGCCCTTGGGATATTAACTACTGAGGGTCATAGTGGATATCTTTGTTAATCGACTTGCTTTTTAGATTGATGGTATCACGCATATGAAGGGATATGTAAAAGACCCTGAGGAAGAGAAAAAGTATCTCAAGTTATCTAAATATGGTGAACTTCCACATCCTGAAGGGACTAATCAAGCTTATGAAACAGAAGTTACTAACAAACCCACCAGAAAGGAAGAAAGTTGATCTCACAAAAAATGTAATTAGTTGGATTTTGCTACGATTTTATTACTTTTTGCATCCAACCTTTTTAATTATGACTGTGCAGGAATTAATATAAAAAATAAAAGAAAACTGTTAAGGATACTCATTGGTAGTACCATTCCTTTGATTGTCCTTCCTTTTGGGTTTCAGTGGTGCCTGAAAAAGAGAGAGCATTATCCGGTCCTTAGTCCTTAGTCCGAGTTTTGGCCCTAATCAGAACAACCATCTTTTTGAAAGAGGTTGTGTCGAGCTGCCAACATTTTATGTCATTTTTCTCAACTCTATATAGAATTGAATGTTGTTGATAACAATTAAATCAGTAAATACATGCTACTTAAGTAATTTACTTCCTTCCTTCAGGTGTATATTTCTGCTATTGAGTAACTTATTTAATATGTTTAAATAGAAGGCGTGGTTCGAGGGTTTCATCCAGAACCAAAACACAGTACTCCCTGAAACACCAGAGAGAATGCTTGGTACAGAGGTCTCCATCATGGAGGTAATATTTTTACATCAGAAGTAAAAATAAGAGAAAGAAAATGACTTAAAATAATTTTTGTTACGTAGACATTTAATGGGATGATTCCTAGACGCAGATACTTGCCACCTCCCTCGGATGTTCTTAAAGAGGAGCTTGAATTCCAACATTATGATATTCAACGGATTGTAGATGAGAACGCGAGGAAGTTACAAGTGGGGTTGTTTCGCGTATAGAGATTTTCATATGTTCATGGGTCAACTGAGCTATTGGGATTGCAGGTTAATAAAGTTCCTTTAACCATGGTTTAAACCTTATAAATTTTAATTATTTACAACTAGAAATCTCTCTGAGAATTGGCATTCTTCTCATTGTTTACCGTATTGGCTTATCCTTAGTAATATTAGTATTATCTTTTTAATTTTAACCCAATTTATCTCTCATCAGGAAGATATCAACTAATCTTTTAGGCATGTTTAGAACCAAGTGGGAACGTACTCGTCTTGCTCGAGGAAATAGGTGGTCAAAAAATCTCTTATACACGCTTTTAAATCGAGCAAGATGCTAATAACTGGTGTATTTGTCGGAAGATTATAGAACCCATTCACAAGGAACTCTGTCCTGAATTTGGGAATGACCGTTCAAAGGTTGTTAAAGCACTCAAGGTAAAGTAATTGTAGGTCTACGTTTTCTAAGGATTTAGGAATGTATGATTAATCTATTGAGATGGATGGGAAATGGAAGAACTAGAGATAGAAAGGTAGAGAGAGGAATGAGAGAAATAAGAAGAATGGTTGATTAAGTGAATGTGTGAAAACACAAATGACCAACCCCTCCTAACATGCTAGGAGGGGGTATATATAGCCCACCCTACATGTGGGCTATATGGACTATATGTATACTTAATGGATCACAAGCCTAATACTTGAGTATATCATTGGAGTGACTGATCCTTTCTAAATACGTAAAAACGTATTTCCAACAATCTCCCCAAAGGGAGGTCACTCCAAGTTACAATGTCCTAAATAGTCTATAGCTCGTGATCTATGCTAATAATGATGTGACCGAGACTTTCCTTGGAAAAACGTATTTCCAACAATCTCCCCCTAAGAAAGGTCACACCATTTTACAAAATCTTAAACCTAGCATACTATGCTTGAGTCTTCGATCTTGTTCTTGTGAATATGCTGATGAGATCTTTGACTTTAGTCTTGAGCATGTTCTCTTGCCTTGACCTTGTGAATTCATCACTTGTGATATTTGCCTCTTCGTGACTTCATGATCCACATACTTATACTTTTATAAGTTCTTGAAAGCTTCAGAGTTTGATACAGCGGAAGACTTGACTTTTAGACTTTCTTGAATTTGTTGAAGTATTAAGTGCAGAAAGCATAAGCATGTGTTGACGACTTCTTCTGGATTGAACACCGCAATGCCACCTTCTTGTTATGCTGCATAAGACAGTTAGCAACAAAACATATACACGGATGAAATGGCCTTGAACATTTCATTCTAATTCGGTAGCATTTTACCGCTGGTCGGTGAAGACCGTTGGACGATATTAAATATCATACTTGTGGCAGGTAGTTTCAATTAAGAACCTCCTTGACAAGATTTCACGGGTAAACCCGTTCTCTTTATTCGACCGTCCAAAGCTGACTGCGAACATAAAGAGTGGATCATTTGGATAATAATATCCGCATGATTTGAAGCCGTCAATTCATGTTCCTAGAACAAGTGAAATTCAATTAAGAACCGCACCATCGTTGCTTTCCAGTTGTCACGAGCTTGATTCGTATAGAATCTTGCAAGTTACCTACCAAGTGCTGTTTGAGGTTAACACTAGAAGGATTTCCACTCATTACTGTGAACACTAAGGTATCACTCTGAGTGTTCTGGCAAGATCACTAAGATATTGCGTAGAGGTCTGGAACGTGTTTAAATTCATTTAAGAATTAAACCACTGTTGCTTTCTAGTTATCACAAGTTTGATTCATAAAGAATCACACAAGTCACCTACCATGAGCTTTTTGATATTCGCTCAAGAAGGATTTCCATCTTCATTGTAAATACTTTCGTATTACTCGGATGTTCAGGCAAGATCATGAAGATTTTACGTAGGACTCTTAAGATCTTTCTTACTTTTCACAGTGTGTGAAGAAGCAAGGAATTATGAAAGTGTGTCCTAATGAGATATTTGATGATCTCAAATGGCTCTAGACCCGATCGTGCATTTTGGATTTTTAGTGATCGGAGGCTGGAGAGGAGTGCCACCATTTCAATACCAATTTATTCGGAGTGAATAAATCAATAGATAATGTGTTGTCTCCGTGTGATTAAAACAAATATCTTTTAAGAGATATCTGAGTTAGCTGAGAAGGGTTGTGCATTGCATCACTGGGTCCATGATGTCTGTCTTCAATATCAAGAATCATTAAACAATGATCTTAATAGCATATGTATTGACCCGGTTTCTACCTAAGTTGTAAAGAGGGCTTCTTTCTTTACACCCTTTATCTTTACAATTCTTTTTCATTCTTCAACCCCTTCAATGCTTACCAATACGTCATAACTAGCACCTTGTTGTGATTGTTCCAGTGCTAACTTAAGTACTTGGTCGGCATTCGGCTACGTTCACAATCTTTCTCCATCTTTCCTAAGGACTACTATTTCTAGCTATGGAATGTCCTTGGGAAGATTCCTCCAGTTCTAGAGGAATCATTGGACTTTAACCTATCCTACCATCCTTATGTCACTACAATCTTCATCGTCGTGAAATAAATGTGTTGTGGGTAAGTATAAATCACCATGAAATCCATTTTGAAGTGCAAATCCATTTTGCTCCCCCTTAGATATCCGAAAACATTTCGCACATGTCGGGATGAGCTATCACATTAAGTCAAACTATTTGTGATTAATCATTTCCCATATTAAATCACATTTTCTCCCCCATATTAAAAATATTAACCCAATCGATGTTTTTAATATCGATTGATTTAATAGCATTTTAAGAAAATTTGGGAAGAAAAATGTAAATCCAATTATCTTCATGCTTTACACAAGCTCCCCCTCAAATTAATGAGGGTGTACATGAAACGTGAATGAAGTACCTTTTAAGCACAAGTGTAAGGTACTTATCTCATGCAAAGATCATATATGATAATGTATTCACAAGATTAGCGATTTATGAGGTTGGACCTGAATGATGGAGAACATCATATGAAAGAAGCACATGGTTCTTGTTCACGAATGTTGGTCGCCTCCTCATGTCTGAAGTTATCTCTTGACTCCATGTGTACGATTGATATCGTTGTCTTGACACCAACATGTGAAGTTGGCACTTTCGGCGTCAAAGATTCTGAATGCTGGATAATTGCTCCCCCTCAATTGTTGACCCGTGTTATATTGAAAGAGCTGTAGTCGCCGTTTGAGTAGTCGCATCGTCGAGTATGTAGATATCAATTGTAAATTGCTACGGTTGGTGGAGATGATAACTTCATAAAAACAAGATTTCTCTTGTTTTAACAAATAAATGCACCGACACGTACATTAATTCGTGTTAGATTGTGTTATTACGTAAACACAATCCTTTACATGGTTATAAAGTAAACCATGCCCGAGAAAATTAATTCCCGTTGTTGAGTCAAAGCTTTCCGGTGAAATGCTTGACTCGAATATGAAAAGCGGGTTACTATCAGATATAATAGCAAGCCATTTTGAGCATGTTTTAAAACATTTGAACTTCTGCTCGAACTTTATTTACAACCACGTGTCATTACTGAATGACATTTCTAGTATCGTAAATATTATCGATTCCCGAAGACATGCTCTTTTTGTCAAAACATTTTTGAAAGATTTAGAAAAAAATCTTTTGAGAAATTCTCGAAAAACTGTGTTCAATGTTTTGAAAACCAATTACTTGAGCTTAAGATGTTGAATATCTTACAAAACGAGCTCAAGTCCAAGAAGTTGTAAACTTCCCCTTGTGAAGGATAAGTTACCATCGGCGATAAACTTTCCTTTTAACTGAAGAGCGAGTTCTAAGCTGACATTTACTTAGAAGTCGTTTTCATGAGCTTGAAAAACTTTGAATGTTTTAACGTAAAGCTCATGACCGAGAAAGATGAATTTCTCGTTGAGAAGAAAACTTCTCTTATTTAAAAGATACACTTTACTTTATGAGCTTAAAACTTGGAATGTTTTAATACAAGCTCATGGCCGAGAAAATTTAATTTCCCGTTACGAGGATAAGCTGTCTTTAAAGATAAGCTTTCCTAAAATTGAAGTCCAAGTTACAGTCTGATATTTAACTGTAAGTCATTGTGCATGAGCTTAAAAACTTCGAATGTTTTTAATATTAGCTCATGCCCGAGAAAAATTAATTTCTCGTTGTAAGGATAAGTTTATCATTGGTGATAAACTTTCCTTTCTTTGACGTTCGGGGCATAATCTGAAATATAATTATACGCCATTTACACGAGCTTAAAACTTTTGAATAGTTTTAATGTAAGCTCGCATCCGAGAAAATTTAATTTCTCGTTAATGAGGATAAGTTTATCATCGGCGATAAACTTTCCTTTATTTGAAGATCGGGTCATCATATGATATTTAATGATGAGCCTTATATAAGAGCTTAAAACCTTTGAATAGTTTTAAATTTAGCTCGTGTCCGACAAAAAATAATTTCTCGTTTTAAGGGTAAGTTATCGTTGACGAGATAAACTTCCCTTTCTTTAAAGTTCGGGTCACAGACTGTTATTTGACTATGAGCCATGTACACGAGCTTAAAACCTTTGAATGGTCTTAGGATAAGCTCGTGTCCGAGAAAACTTAATTCTCATTTTCAGGGTAAGTTATCGTTGCGTAGATAAACTTCCCTTTCTCTGAAGTCCGGGTCACAGACTGTGATTTGTCTATCAGCCTTGTACACGAGCTTAAAACATTTGAATGGTCTTAGGATAAGCTCGTGTCCGAGAAAACTTAATTTCTCGTTTTGAGGGTAAGTTATCGTTGCATAGATAAACTTCCCTTTCTCTGAAGTCTGGGTCATCGTCTGTCATTTAACGAGGAGCCATATACACGAGCTTAAAACCTTTGAATGGATTTAAGATAAGCTCGTGTCCGAGAAAACTTAATTTCTCGTTTTGAGGGTAAGTTATCGTTGCGTAGATAAACTTCCCTTTCTCTAAAGTCCGGGTCACAGACTGTGATTTGTCTACCAGCCTTGTACACAAGCTTAAAACCTTTGAATGGTTTTAGGATAAGCTCGTGTCCGAGAAAACTTAATTTCTCGTTTTGAGGGTAAGTTATCGTTGCGTAGATAAACTTCCCTTTTCTCTGAAGTCCGGGTCATCGTCTGTCATTTAACGAGGAGCCATATACACGAGCTTAAAACCTTTGAATGGTTTTAAGATAAGCTCGTGTCCGAGAAAACTTAATTTCTCGTTTTGAGGGTAAGTTATCGTTGCGTAGATAAACTTCCCTTTCTCTGATGAAAGGGTCACAGACTGTGATTTGTCTATAAGCCTTGGTGCATGAGCTTAAAAACTTCGAATGTTTTTAATTTTAGCTCATGCCCGAGAAAACTTAATTTCTCGTTGTGAGGATAAGTTTATCATCGGCAATAAACTTTCCTTTCTTTGATGAACGAGTTACAGTCTGTGATGTGACTATAAGTCCTATACACGAGCTTAAAACCTTGGAATAGTTTTAATGTATGCTCGTGTCCGAGAAAATTTAATTTCTCGTTTTGAGGATAAGTCATCATCGGGATGAACTTTCCTGTCTTTTGAGATCGAGTTACAGACTGTAATGTGACTGTAAGTCCTTTTGGTAAGCTTAACCATGAATCCCCTGACACACTTGTTTCTCCGATATCAGCTTCTTCATTAACCAAACTCTAAGAGTGTCCTTAACTGAATGGTATACAATGATTGGACCGCTTCATTCTTTTGGAACATCCTCTTTGGTACATTCTCATTAGGAATTTGCATGTTTTGATAAGGGTTAGCGATATCTATCTTAGAAGCAAGTGGGGGTTCACAGTTGGCCTTACTTGTGCCAGAGGTGACCTGAGGAGTTGAATCACATGTCTTAGTTGGCAAACGTTTCCTTTTATAGAAAACCTTATGTTCAGGCTTAAGTGATGTATCATCCTTTTCAATTTCCTCCCTAGTAGTCTTAGTAGAATCGGAGGTTATCCTAGTTAAAGGGCACTCGTTTCCTACAAGAGTGAAAGTTCTACCAGTGGGGCGCCACATTTACCAACGGGTTTGATTTTAGCCACCCACTGGGATTTAAGTCTAGCACGGGAGTTCACCTCATTAAGTAATTTTTTGATACAAGAATCGTGATTGGTTTTAAAGACACATTTCCTACATGTTTTACATGTAGCATATTTAATGTCCGAGTAAGATCTAGAATTCCTAGATGATTGATTGATGCTCCTAGGACGTGACATGCTACGGTTAGCAGTGTTGGGTAAACTAGAAGGCATCTGACTAGGTTTGAAATTCATATCTCTTACTTGTGTCTTTTGCTTAGCTTCCCTTAGATCACATGTATGGCGAACGTCATTTGAACTAGTTCGAGACTTGTTCTTTGGACTATGTCTAGGGAAACTAGAGGCAATCATGTGATTAGGTCTTGCAAAAGCTGTTTTAGTCACATTGGGCCTAGATAGTGGAGTGATTGTTCTAGAAAGATGAACCATATCAACTTGGGAAGCAAATCGCGGTCTCGAGGATTGTGATCGATCGGATCTAAATGCAGTCGGTTGTCGAATAAACTAATTTGTAGGCGGTTTCCTCAAGATTGATGGTTTTTCAAGCTTAGTGTCCACACTAGTTCCTTTAGATTTCCTTAATTCATTTCTCAATGCAACTATAGCAAAGACCTTTTCCTGAACTTGAGCTTTTAAAGTCTCATTCTCTTTGAGCAATCTATCTTGGGATGCCAACTTAGATTCAAACATTTGAATTTGTTTCAAAAGATTATCCTTTTCAGATTTAGAATCTAAAACTTTTTGATCCAATTTTCTTTCAAGAACAACGTTTGACTTTTCAAGTTTTTCAAAATATGTTTCAAATTTGTCCGTTTTCTTGGAAAATTCTAATTTGGAATCCTCAAGATCTTTTGATTGTTGAGCTACAATCGTTTCGAGCTCTCTAATATTGGAATCATAAGCAGTCAAAGAAGCAGTTATAAGACAATTATCATGATGTTTAGCATTTTGAACACTTTCTCCCCCATTATGACTCACATCAGATGAATCAGAAGTGGTATTTCTATCACTCTTTTCCATCTCATGTTTGTCATAATTAGGTTCAGAATGCTCAATATGCGGCATTTCATCAGCATATACATCATAAACAACATTACATCGTACCATGTTCATAGGCTCTTCGTCATAAACGGGTAAGGTGTCATCAAAAGAGATCTCGTGAACATTCCCTGACGTGCCACTGGTATCATGTTGTCCTCCTGATTTCGTGCTCTTGCCATCGTTAGGCTCTAAGTGGTCAACCGTATGACCATTCTCCTCTTGCATCTGCATCATAGATTCTTGTACTCCATTAACATACGCTTGCTGAAGTCTGGATCTTTCATAAATCGAAGACGAAATCGATGTCATAAATTTCAACAGTTTATCACAGAAGTCTTTAATCTCGTTCTGTGTGTATTGAAGAAATGACCGGCATAACCCTGAATTGTCAGACTTGAGGATATTGAATTGGAGGAAAGATGTGAGTTGTGTCACAAGAGCCTTATATGCAGTTTCTGATGCAGAGTGATTAAAGTCTTCGTTGTGAAGTTGCTCAGCTAGGTAGTTCACGTTGAGGAACATTAAGTCGATGAATGTATAACGATCTTGACCAAAGAGTGTCACAAATTCGCTTCCTCCTTGAACCCATGAAATGGTCATAAGATTTGACTAAAGTAGTTGAACTGAAGTGATACCCCTTTCTTTAGCTATGTCTTTCATTTGATGCGATTCTCCCTCTTGAAAAGTCGAATTCAAAGACCCCATTGAATTATGATGAAAAATGATCGTGATTGTAGTTGTATTCGGAATCTTACAATTTGTAAAGAAATCTTGAAGTCGAATTTGCGAGATTTGACACCAATAAAATGTAACTTTTTCTCGTCACTTGTCTCGACACTTTATCGCTTCGGAGTCCAAATATATTCGTTATTAATATAACAAAAATTGGGTTTAAAATTAATCCTTTATCACAAAATTTATAAAATAAAATAAAAAATTTGAATAAAATTGAAATGATGAAAAAATTTGGATATGAATTTTATAAAGTCACACGTCCCAAAATAAAACAACTAACCAATCCATCCAAAAACAATATTCAGACCCAAAGACACTATTCAGACCCAAAAACAATATAAAAACAATATTCAGACCCAAAAACAATAGTCAGACCCAAAAACGTGTATGAATGACGCGTGTGTAATCTACTAATCAGAGATAGAAAATTATATTCGGCCCACACTACTAGTAATAACCCGATCTACTGTTTTTCAATACCTAAAAATTAGGTATAAAATATCACCTAATCACTCACTTCAGTAACAACCCCCACATCGTATCCTCCGTCCCCCACATCTTACAACCCTAATCTCACTTCAAAGTTATTTCCGCCTCCCATCTCCACTGCTCTCATCCACACAGATCAAAAACTCAGCCACCATGAACATAATCAGTCGCATCATCTAACTTATCTCGAACTAATCTCAAACAAATATAACCTCTTATCAATATCAACGAATCTAAAACACACAGCCAACACAAATCTCTATCTCAATCTTGCATCAACCCACCATATAGTATCACAGAACACCCACGAAATCTTATGGCTTTATAAACCATACCAAGATCTTTTCATCAGATTCAAATTGATGTGTATCAAGTGGCTTCAAGATCTCCAAGGGGGTCTCGGGTAGGTTTTTAAATAATGTTTTATTTTCTGGTTTTGGATCGATGAATCTTTTGAATAAAAGTGAGATCGTGAATTGTTGTGTCTTATTGTTGTTTGTTTGAGGAGATTTAAAAATCAGTCTTTTTGTTTAAAAAACAGTTTTTTGTTTAAAATCAGTCTGATTGTTGTTTGTTTGAGTCAAGTTAGATGAGACGAGGATGAGACGAGGGTGAGGTGTTGTTTGGATTTTGTTGGTCGAGAGTGTGTTTTGTCGAGAGGTGTGGGTGTCGAGTTAAAGAGTGAGTCCGAGTCAAGTCTAGAGTCTAGGATTGTTTTTGGTTTGTGTCTATGTCGAAGTAATGGTCGAGTCTGTCGAGTGTCAGTTTTAAAAAATTGAGAGTGAGTTTTGGTTCGAGACTTGGTCTATTTAAATCTTTTTTATATCACAATAATCATATTACCATCGCAATACCTATAGGTCTCATCGCAATATTCAAACCACAAAAAATTCATCGTAATATAGAGTCCAACTCCCATCGCAATCTCTGAAATATTTCCCATCGCAATACCAACATACACCATCGCAATATCTATATACACACCATCGAAATGTAGCGAAAAATATTTCGGAAGAGTTTCGTCTCAATGTATCTTAAACCCGTCGCAATCCACGATCGCAAAGTACGATCGGAATCCACGTCGGAATAAGGGATCTGAATACCAGTGATCACAAAGTAAAACCCTTGGTTATTGCGATCGGAATGTACAGTGATCGGAAAAAGGCAACAGTCTATCGGAATATGACAAAAAAATGAATGCATCGGAATAACCAAAACAGAATGGATAACAGGAATATAAAAACTTAAAACCTTTTCCGACTACAAAACTTGGATACAAGGACAAAAAATAGAAACTTTTCAGAACATACAAAAAAAACTAAAAAAAACTGATACTTTTTGACACACTGTTTGGACTAGACCAAAAATTTATACCATCATCACTAAATTTATACCAAAATTTATGAAAAGTTGATAAAAAGGAATAAGTGATCAAGACAAAAGGTAGATATAAAAAGTGACTAAACTTAAACTTAAACACGCCAAATCAAGAAAAAAATAGACGAGAGAAAAAAATTGTGGAAAGAAGAAAATTTTACCACCAAATCAATAGATAACAACGCTCAAATCCGAAGAATCAACCAAGGCTCTTGATACCAATTGTAGGTCTACGTTTTCTAAGGATTTAGGAATGTACGATTAATCTATTGAGATGGATGGGAAATGGAAGAACTGGAGAGAGAAAGGTAGAGAGAGAAAGGAGAGAAATAAGAAGAACGATTGATTAAGTGAATGTGTGAAAACACAAATGACCAACCCCTCCTAACATGCTAGGAGGGGGTATATATAGCCCACCCTACATGTGGGCTATATGGACTATATGTATACTTAATGGATCACGAGCCCAATACTTGAATATATCATTGGAGTGACCGATCCTTTCTAAATACGTAAAAACGTATTTCCAACAATCTCCCCCAAAGGGAGGTCACCCCAAGTTACAATGTCCTAAATAGTCTATAGCTCGTTATCTATGCTAATAATGATGTGACCGAGACTTTCCTTGGAAAAACGTATTTCCAACAGTAATGTCACACTTAGATTTTGTGTATATTCCTAGCTTTAATGACTCAGTTAAGGCTCGAGTTTGAAAGTAGGAATTCAAATAACAAGAACCGAACGAAATAATAAAAACATAAACAAGCCACATATGTTAACTTGAATGTCCACATTTTTTTATCTTAGTCGGGCCAAGCTAGTAGGATCTTCAATCCTCAAGCATAGGCTGTTTTTTTTTCTTCTTCACTTTCGAGACCAGATCTTGGTTGTTTGAGATTAAATATGAATCGAAAATGCAATCGAGACACAAGTCTTTGTTGTTCGAATTAATTATGGGCTTAATGAGAATTGAGTCGTTCATTGTTGTGGTTATAATGGCGGAGAGAAATAAGAGCAGCCGTATGGTAGTCGGAAAATGAGAAGGGAGGGAAAAAATGGTAGGAGGTGCTGAGATGCGTATTAATGGTTCAGTTTTACATTCGAATTCTAGATTCTAAGAAAGTAAGGCAAGAAGTTTTATCTAAAAGGGTTCTGAATGTGAAAATTTAATTGTATTGAAACGATGTTAATAAAAGCAACAAGTTTCATTTATACACTATGTCGCTTAAACACTATTTTGTTTTCTTGCTGAGGTTATAATATGTGATATTTTTTGGTTTAGGTTCGCTGTATGGGAATGGTGACGAAATACCTCAGCTCTGCGCGAGGTGAAGTAAAGACTTATATTCTTGTTCATTTTGCATATGGTTATTGCAGTTTTTTTTCGTAATCCTATAGTTGACCGTTGGCCGTGTTAAAGATTTAAAGTTGAGATCTGTTGTGATCTCTCGCGTATATATTATATAACGATGTATTTCTTTTTATCGGATTAGTATTCATGTATCTTATGCTGATTTATTTTTTCTTAACGGATTAGTATTGATTTATTTTGTAATCTTTATTCAATCGAACATACTTAAAAGTGTTTGTGTTTCAATTAAAATTATAATGCGCGCCCGACCGATGGACGAGCTTTGCAATGGTACTACCCACTTGAAGCTGAAGATCAGAAACGATGGAAGAAGGAGCAGGATGAAGAAGATACTAGGGTTGAAGCAGCAAGAAAACAACGTGAAGACGAGGAAGCAGCAAGAAAACAACGTGAATTATTTTAATAATTTCTTATTTCTCTTAAAGTATTATTATTTGCTTATTTATCTTAAAGTATTATTATTTGCTCGCTTGCCTTCTACAGCTGTGTAATTAAAATTTAATGATAGAATGCAAAAATATAGACTATTATTTGCTTATTTCAAACCTAAATTTTCTTACGAAAAATAGGCAAGAACAAGTAATCAATTTCATTTCCAGAATTTCTTAAGATGAGACATTACCCCATATAAATTATTTTAATATTTTATTATTTCTCTTAAAGTATTATTATTTGCTTATTTCTCTTAAAGTATTATTATTTGCTTATTTCAAACCAAAATTTTCTTACGAAAAATAGGCAAGAACAAGTAATCAGTTTCATTTCTAGAATTTCTTATTACCCCATCTGGATCATTGTAAATTGTATTTCAATAATGATCATTGTAAATTTCTTAGATGAGACATTACCCCATCTGGATCAAACCCTAATTTTTCTTACGAAAAATAGGCAAGAAGAAATAATTCACGTTGTTTTCTTGCTGCTTCCTCATCTTCACATTGTTTTCTTGCTGCTTCAACCCTAGTATCTTCTTCATCCTGCTCCTTCTTCCATCGTTTCTGATATTCAGCTTCAAGTGGGTAGTACCATTGCAAAGCTCATCCATCGGACGAGCGCGCTTTATAATTTTAATTGAAACACAAACACTTTTAAGTATGTTCAATGGAATAAAGATTACAAAATAAATCAATATTAATCCGTTAAGAAAATATAAATCAGCATAAGATACATGAATACTAATCCGATAAAAAGAAATACATCGTTATATAATATATACGCGAGAGATCACAACAGATCTCAGCTTTAAACCTTTAACACGGCCAATAGTCAACTATAGGATTACGAAAAAAAACTGCAATAACCATATGCGAATTGAGTCAAGAATTTAAGTCTTCACTTCACCTCACGCAGAGCTGAGGTATTTCGTCACCATTCCCATACAGCGAACCTAAACCAAAAAATATCACATATTTTAACTTCAGCAAGAAAACAAAATAGTGTTTAAGCGACATAGTGTATAAATGAAACTTGTTGATTTTATTAGCATCGTTTCAATACAACTAAATTTTCAAATTCAGAACCCTTTTAAATAAAACTTCTTTCTTTACTTTCTTAGAATCCAGAAGTCGAATGTAAAACTGAACCATTAATACGCATCTCAGCACCTCCTACCATTTTCCTCCCTCCCTTCTTATTTTCCGACTACCATACGGATGCTCTTATTTCTCTCTGCCATTATAACCACAACAACCAACCACTCATTTCTCATTAAGCCCATAATTAATTCGAATAAAAACAACAAAAACTTGTGTCTCGATTGTTGGGTCAAAAAGTTGATGTGGCAGAAACTCAAAAACGAAGAAAACATGAAGATATTGTCTAAGCGTTGTCAAGAGCAATCCAAGCGTTGACAAGAGCAAACTAAGCGTTGTTGGCTCAAGAGTTGTCGTGTACAATCTAAGCATTGTCACATGCAATTCAAGAGTTGATAGAAACGTAGGCAAGAAGCTTATGGAAGCTTCTATTTAGATAAACATGCAAGATATATTCTGCATAAGTTTATTTAAATAGAAGATTTACTTGTTTATTTGTTATTATCTCTTGTAAACCCTAATCCTTATACTATAAAAGGAACCAAGGGTCTTAGGTTTTATTAATCATTCATATTCACAATGTAAACCTAGAGCGTGTGTTGCACTAGACGTGGGATTCAATATTTACACGTCTAGTGGTTGTTTGTTATTAATATAATGAACAATCCAATTTGTTTTAACTCATGTTATTGTGCCTAAACACCTTGTTAATGTGTCGTGTTCTAATTCCGCTTTGATTGTATAATCATATGAACATGATGCATTCCTAGTAGCTTCAAAGATCCGGAAACCAAGGTTTCCACATCGATTGCATTTTCGATTCGTAATTAATCTCAAACAACCAAGATCTATTCTCGAAAGTCAAGAACAAAAAAATCCTATGCTTGAGGACTAAAGATCCTCCTAGCTTGGCCCGACTAAGATAAAAAATGTGGGCAGTCAAGTTAACATATGTGGTTTGTTTATGTTTTTATTATTCCGTTCGGTTCTTGCTATTTGAATTCCTACTTTCGAACTCGAGCCTTAACTGAGTCATTGAAGCTAAGAATATACACAAAATCTAAGTGTCACATTACTTTACCTTGAGTGCTTCAACAACCTTTGAACGATCATTCCCAAATGCAGGACAATGTTTTTTGTGAATGTGTTTTATAATCTTCCGACAAATACACCAGTTATTAGCAGCTTGCTCGATTTAAAAGCGTGTATAAGAGATTTTTTTAACCACCTATTTCCTTGAGAAAGACCAGTACGTTCCCACTTGGTTCTAAACATGCCTAAAAGATTAGTTGATATCTTCCTGATGAGAGATAAATTGGGTTAAAATTAAAAAGATAAGACTAATATTTCTAAGGATAAGCGAATACGGTAAACAATGAGAAGAATGCCAATTCTCAAATAGATTTCTGGTTGTAAATAATTAAAATTTATAAGGTTTAAACCATGGTTAAAGGAACTTTATTAACCTGCAATCCCAATAGCTTAGTTGACCCATGAACATATGAAAATCTCTATGCGCGAAACAACCCCACTTGTAACATCCTCACGTTCTCATCTACAATCCGTTGAATATCATAATGTTGGAGTTCAAGCTCCTCTTTAAGAAAAGCCAAGGGAGGAGGCAAGTATCTACGTCTAGAAATCATCCCATTAAATGTGTATGTAATAAAATTATTTTAAGTCATTTTCTTTTTCTTATTTTTACTTCTTATGTAAAAAGATTACCTCCATGATGGAGACCTCTGTACCAAGCATTCTCTCTCGTGTTTCAGGGAGTATTTTGTTGTGGCCCCGGATGAAACCCTCAAACCAGGCTTGCCATTTAAACATATTAAATAAGTTACTCAATAGCAGAAATATACAGCTGAAGGAAGGAAGTAAATTACTTAAGCAACATGTATTTACTGATTTAATTGTTATCAACAACATTCAATTCTATATAAAGTTGAGAAAAATGACATAAAATGTTGGCAGCTCGACACGGCCTCTTTCAAAAAGATGGTTGTTCTGATTAGGGCCAAAACTCGGACTAAGGACTAAGGACCGGCTAATGCTCTCTATTTTTCAGGCACCACTAAAACCCAAAAGGAAGGATAATCAAAGGAATGGTACTACCAATGAGTATCCTTAACAATTTTCTTTTATTTTTTATATTAATTCCTGCACGGTAATAATTAAAAAGGTTGGATGCAAAAAAGCAATAAAATCATAGCAAAAACCAACTAATTACATTTTTT
This sequence comes from Glebionis coronaria, assembly GCA_025667525.1. Taxonomy (NCBI): domain Eukaryota; kingdom Viridiplantae; phylum Streptophyta; class Magnoliopsida; order Asterales; family Asteraceae; genus Glebionis; species Glebionis coronaria. The sequence continues at coordinate 40,058,183 of CM046879.1, forward strand.
GTGAGATCAACTTTGTTCCTTTCTGGTGGGTTTGTTAGTATCTTCTATTTCATAAGCTTGATTAGTCCCTTCAGGATGCGGAAGTTCACCATATTTAGATAACTTGAGATACTTTTTCTCTTCCTCGGGGTATTTTACATATCCCTTCGTATGCGTGATACCATCAATGTAAAAAGCAAGTCGATTAACAAAGATATCCAATGTGACCCTGAATAGTTAATATCCCAAGGGCTCTCTGCCAAGCATAGAATACTATAAAAAAATAGTGAGACTGCAATTATACATAATCTCATCGTCCAAATCAGGCTTAAAACGCTAAAAATATCATTAAAATACCCGAAAATATGCTTGTGTTTGTTCATTGTGTATTTTAGGTACGGATATCGTAAAATCAACAAAAGATTATAAGAATTAAGCAAAAACGAACACAGGAAACGAAGCCGCACAAAGAACCGGACCCGAATCATGAATTTCCATTAAAGTCCTTTAAGTTTGAAGATTTGACAAGATTGGTCTCTCATATTTTGAAGACTTGACATTTTATACCCTTGAAAAACTCAAATATTACATGTGGGTCCCTAAAATGTCAAGAATATACAAGAATGGCCCTTGAAATATGCCAAAATTGCACCATTGGTCCTTGTGATAACTTTTCAAAACTTATTGTGGCCAAAATGAGAAAACAAAAAGTTTATTATAAAGGGAAAATGGTTTTGGCTGATTAAACATAGGATGGCAACAATATGGGAATTGAAGGACTATTCTGGGCAAACATCTAAACTCCTCCTAGCCAACCAACCCGCCACATCACACCCACCATCCAATCACTACTCAACACCTCACTCCCTCCATCCCAGTCACACCCCACTACCACTTTTATTAACTAACTTTTTAAATAAACCTGTTTAAACAGAATTAAGCGTGGGAAACATTTACTGTTAACTCACCACTCCCAAACTCACCCCTAATCCAGTTTATGAACCCTAATCCACCATTCCATCATAACAAAGGGGTTTTTGTTCTAAACCTCCAGAACCTTAATTCATCTAACCCTTACCCAAACCCCACTTTCAAAACTAATCCCATGATACCCCAGACCCCACACCAATGGTCCCCTTTGCCCATCACTTTCGTCCCAAAAAACAAAACTCGACCAAATCAACAACTGGATGCGTTTTCTTGTCCCAAAGAAAATATAAACGCTCAGGATCATCTCAATACAACTGGCACAACAGCATGCATCACATGAAGGCAATTTGACCATTTTCAAATTTCAAAGACCAAGGGCACAAATAGAAGATTACAGCTTAGGGTTTTTTTATTCTAGAAACTTCATTAGATAGTATTTAAGGGGAGTCGACTTGTGACTCAACCCTTGTTCCAGATTTTTATTTTGTGAACATTTTAAGTGAATTATTTAAAGAAATTTTAATCCTTGCAATATATATCCGAGTTCCTTAATTCTAATTTAGTAGTTTATGATTTACTTCCTTGCAAGTTTAGAGTGTTTCATCAAGATTTTTTGTTTCTACAAAATATTTTCAAAAAGAGACGTTTGACAAATATTTTGGATCTAGACACAAGCTTTTGGTTGTGTTTATCCTGACAAGATAATCTTAGTATTATAAGTTTGTTTTTGTTATTTTTAAACTTGTTTCAAAAGGTTGGTTTTAAAAGAAATCTGTTTATCCTTTGTGTTGTTAAGCTTACTGTTCAAAAAGCTTCTCCAAAAGCTAACTGACAATTAGCTTTTGGGAGAAGTTTTTGGACTTGTATTTTCCTTGTTTTGAGTTGTTCTCAGTAGGTACCAAAAGGGGCATCATCACATTCTTTTTCCATTGCATTTGAAGATATAAGCTTTGTTGGGACTACTATAGTCCCCAAAACTCTCTCCTCTACACCAGCTATCTCATAAGCCCATAAGCTCAAGCCCCTGCTTGATGAAGATGGCTTTTCAGCCATGGTGGGGGCCCCAGATGTGGGTCCCACAAGGTAACCCCTAGGCTTGAACCCTCCTACGAAGTATAAGCTTGTGATTTTTTGGAGTTTATGTGAATTGGTGAAGTTTGATTGATATTTTGTGTTCTCTGATTAGTTAATGCATGTTAGAGTAAGTAGAAAGTAATTTGGTTGTGATTTGCTAAGTCTTTCTTTGAAAAATTTTAATTCTTCAGTTTATAGGGGTGTTTGGTTGTACTGGATTAAGGGACTTGGGTGACACAAGGGTTACTTAATTTGGTTTTAGCAACTCACCTTTTGCCTATTTTTACTAGTTTGGGAGTTGGTTTATATTAGATAGATAGATTACAGATTTTGTATGTTCAATATCTTGGTAAAAAAGTGCATGTTTAATCAGTAGGTCATATAGGTTGTTTTAGTGAATTTCATGACTTGAAAATTGTTCATCAGTTATATATCATGTTAATTTAGGACTGTTTCTAGATAATTTGTGTTTTGGTTAATTTGCTTGGTAGTTTTTGGCTGTTAAAATTCACTTGAGTGACCAAAAAGATCAGCAAAGTACCCAGACCCTTAGTAGCCATATCAGTAACTGCAATTAGCTCTTTTGTGTGATTTTCTTGTGTTAGATTTGTGTGTTTTCGTGTTGCTGTGACTCCCCACTACCCAACTGGTTGTGGGGGTGCCCTTGGTTCCAAATAACTCCAACAAACAATGCCACAAATCACCAAAAACGAGTTTTTGTGTCGATGCAGTGGGAAAAAGTTCCCACTGCTAGTGTGTTTCTACCCACTGCTGGGGAAGAAGACAAAAAACCCTCAACAGTCACTTTCAGTTTTATCCTTTTTGTCCCTAGTGATCAAAATTAAGTCTTTTTCTTTCATTTTAATTTTCCTTGTTTTAATTATTTATTTTTAGATTTCTCATAAATTTAATTTTTATTTGTTAATTTGATATTTTAAGAATAAATTTAAGATTTAAATAGTTTTATTAAAATCTGCTTTTTGTCTTTTAGTGGCAAAAAGTAATATTTTTAAGTTTTCCCAATTTTCATAGTTTTAGTAAATTAATTTAAGATTTTTAGAAAGGAGAATTCATTTTTCACTTTATTTTATTAACTTCTAGAAATATTTGAAATTTAATTAGGTTTTTAAATATTCTGTTTTTGTCCTATTAGGTAAAAAGGTTTTGTTTTCAACTTTTTTCATTTTTATATTGTTTAACTAAGTAAAATAGGATTTTTCAAAAAGTAAAATTATTTTTTTCGTTATTTTATTATTTTTAATCATTATTTTAGTTTAAAAAGTGTTTTTAGCCTTTAAAAAATAGAAAAATAGTTTTAAAAATTTAGGAAAAATACTTTTTAGTGTTTAATTAATATAAGTAAGTGTTTGATAAAATAATATTTTGGGATTTTTGTTAAATATATTTAATATTAGGGCTTTAATTAGAATTTAAAATTGAATATTTAATTAAGAAAAGGTTTTAAATTTTATTTATTGAATTTTTATTCTTATTTATATTATTTTAGACTTAGTTTTAATTTTTAGCTTTAATTTTTATTTTCTTCGCGTTTTACGTATTTACGTCATCATTTTACGTTTTACGTCGTAGTATAATCGTAGTGTAACTCGTCTTTAATTTTCTCTCTTTAAACCCAAAAATGACACGAACCCAAACTTGATTATATATTATAGGCACATACACCTCCACCGAGAACGAACTAGCATTTATCGAGCATTCGTGTTTTCCTAAACGTGAACGTTTAATACTTGCCGATTATACGCGTTTTCCTAAAACGTGTACGATTTTACTACATCAATTTTGGCGCCGCTTCCGGGGAGGGTCTGTGTTTAGCCATTATACATATCGTGTTTGTATGAGTAGTGCGTTTTTGTTTTTCAATTTTTGGAAAGCGTAAATATCGTACATACTCATTTTTGTTATTTTTCTCTATTATATTATAATATCCAAATAAATCGTGTTTAGTATTCCTAAAGTAAACACAAAACAATCATTTTATTATATTGTAGATATAATCGTTTTCGTTTTTCTTGTGAATATTATTAATATATTGTAGACGTATCACCATAAATTTACAATATCTCCAAAAGCGTGAAAACGCAACCTTAATTGGGATTTCATCACTCAATTGTTGTATTCGAATCTAAAGAAAAAAATCAAAAGGCAAAATAGATAAATACTTTCGTGAGGCTTAATTTTGATTAACACAAACTATAAGGTGGGTATAAGGCGGTTGTATTTCACGACCTAAAGGAAAAAGGCTCTTAAGTGCTTAGCGTCGCCTCGTTTCCTCCGCTTGCTTGTGCGAGTTTTGAGAAAGAGGGCTAATCGAGGGTTTGCCGCCCAAGTATTATCTACGTATCATATATATTTGCTTGTTTTCAAGATTAAACCCTCTTGAACGTTTTGGTGTTCCACCAACGTTCTAAAGTCATCGAAGGCGTTCACTCAACGTGATCGTTTTCATTCCTTGAGACTCCGTTAATCGAGAAATTGATTCGAGGAAAGATATGTAGATTTGAGTCTACGTAATACACAAAAAATCCATAAAAAATTAAAAAACCATAAAAAACCAAAAAAAAATTGAAAACGTTAAAAACCCCAAAAAGAATCTTCTTTGCTACCCCCCATTATACGCTTAGTGCATGCGCACTCGATCGAAGGATTATTATAATTCTAGCGATGCTTCGAATCGACGCAATCGAAAATCGAAGGAATCGACGACGTAGACAAGAATTAGAAACCGACGTTCCTAATATCGTTGTTGAAGAGACCGTAGACGAGATGGGCGATAATCGTTCGTTGATGGAATTGATCCAAGCACCCACCGAGGGTTATGGAGACGCGATCGTAATTCCCGCTATCGAAGCGGGTATATTTGAGATTAAGAGTGGAATACTTTCGTTGATTCAAGCTACGAAGTTTCGAGGTCGTGAGGCGAATAATCCTCACGATCACATTCGGAATTTTGATCGTCTTTTGGCCACGAGCAAGTTTAAGAACGTCGACACCGATGTCGTCGAGCTTATGCTTTTTCCGTACTCAATCGATGGTGCCGCCAAGGATTGGTACGAGAAAGAGCCACCTAATTCCATAATTACATTGAAGGATCTCGTTTCCAAATTCGTTAATCATTTTTTCCCACCGTCTAAGACGACGTTTTTCAAAAACGAGATTACGAGATTTGAACAAAATCCGAATGAATCGTTTAGAGACGTGTGGGATCATTTTAAGGAATTGCTTAGGCAATTTCCTCACCATGGATTTTCTGAGTTACACCAAATTGACACGTTTTACAACGGTCTTAGTTTTCAAGAACAAGATTCGTTGAATTCCGCCGCCGGTGGCAACTTTTTGTGTAAAACTCCTAAAGATGCATTAATGATTATCGAGAATAGATCCAAGGTTTACCAACTCCGCAACGCACCGAGTGTTGCCAATGTCACCAATGTTATTAATTCTAATCGTGACATTGAGAGAGTTGATGCGAAAGTCGACAAGTTGACGAATGTGTTTACGCCTTTTCTCATTGAGATGCAAAAGAAAGACGCTCCCGCTATGGTGAAAGTGGTTGAGGTTTCGTGTATGTTTTGCGGTGGACCACATAATTATTACGAGTGTGCGGCTACGGATGGGCAAACGTCGAGTGTTAACGCGTTTAATAACAATTTTTCAAATCTAAATCAAGATAACGCCGGTCCATCGCAATAAACGAACAACAACAATCAAGGCAATAATTTTAATCGTGGAAATGATTTTTCAAATCAAAACCGTAACAATGTTTAAAGAAATAATCATGGTAATCAAGGCGACTATAATCAAGGTCAAAATTTGAATTGGCAAAATCGAGGTTTTAACAACAACAATCAAAACCGAAATTTTAACAATGGGTAAAATTCAAATTTTTCAAACAACGCTAATCAAGGGAACAATTTTCAAGGGAATCAAAACCAAGGTTTCAATCAAAATGTTAATGGCTCAAATGATTTTCAAAGTGACGATAATCAAATGAAACTAATATGAGGAGATTGGAAACGCAAATTGGTGATATGAAAAACGAATTTTCCAACACATTGAGAGGACAAAACAACAAAATGGAGCAAGGACAAATCGACATTAAAAAGATTTTCTCGGCTATTATGAATAAGTCTAGCGGTGCGTCATCGAGTTCGTTACCTAGTGACACCGTTGCCAATCGAAAAGAACAAGTTAAATCCGCCTCGTCCATTGGAAAAAGTCGTGTGATTACCCCAAACCTTGATGGATTTAGAGTTGTTCCTTCTTCTCAACCCTCTCCTTCTAAGACGCCTTCATGTTCTAAAGTCAATAGGGTGAACGTGTCGACCAAGGAAAAGAGTACACACCCTCGTGTACCTCGAATTCCATCCACGGTTCAAAAAGAGAGCTTTATCGACCTCACCCAAGTAACCCTTGAAGAAACTTGTGCTTCGATCCTTCTTAAAAAGACCAAAAAGGCATATGCCGAGAAAGGAAGAGGATCCGGGCCAATTTCTACTACCTTGTGATTTTTCCGAGATTGAGGGATGTTTAGCCCTTGCCGATTTAGGTGCTATCATCAATCTCATGTTGGGAATAAATATAAGAGTGTTAGTTCCCACCGCTAGTTGGTCATAGTTTCCCCTGCTAGAGTAAGTTCCCCCTGCTAAATAACCAAGGTACGGGGATTGGTTCCCCTGCTGAAGTGAAAGACCCTGCTGCTAACGATAAACTTGGAAGAGATTATAACGCGTTTTAGTTACTACTCCGAGATAATTTCCTAGTTTGTTAGTAGTGATCTTGTATGTGAGTCCTTGTACTATAAAAGGACTCACTAGGTTATCATGCAAAGTGTCTCTTTCTCTGTTAGTTTTCATTGCATACTTTAAGGTTTTTGTAACCCTAATACCACTATTGGGTATTCGTATATCTATGATATATTAAATTTTAACGTTTGCTTTAAACATTTGTTCTTGTGCTAAACACTACATTCCGCATCTTGTTTAGTTACTTTGTATTGCAAAGTTTCTCTAGTGTTAGATTGAATCTATTCTTTCTATCATAACCCTTAAACAAGCTAAGGTTTAAGATCTGAGTTTGGGATCAACAAGTGGTATCAGAGCTTGTTAAGAAACTTTGATTAAACCAAGAACACAACATCTCTCACAACCAACACCAACCATGTCTTCAGATTCTCAGCCATCCTCAAACAACAATGCTCTCAAACTTCCCATTCTGAATCCTGAAAACTTTGAAATATGGGAATTCAGAATCCAGCAATATCTCAAGATGGAACATTATGTCCTATGGGAGGTCATAGAATTTGGTGATCAATTCACCAAAACTGTACCAGTTGAAGATAAGAACAAAGACAAGACAGAACTTGGTGAAAGTTCCAAAGGTGACAAAACCAAGTCTGCTGTTGTTGCAGACAAATAGATTCAGGCAAGAAGGCATGATGTCAGGGCTCACAGCTCTTTGTTGTTGGCTTTACCTGATAGACATCAGTTAAGGTTTAGAATACATAAGACAGCTAAGGATCTCTGGGAAGCTATTGGGAAAATGTTTGGAGGAAATGAAGCCACTAAGAAGAAGAAGAAGAATCAGATGATCAACCACTTTGCTTCTTTTAAAGCAAATGGTGATGAATCAATTGGTTCCATTTATAATAAGCTTCAAGATCTGGTGACACAACTAGAATTCTTTAACATAGAAGTACCTGCTAAACATATCAATGCAAGATTCCTTGACAGTCTTCAGAAGGAATGGTTTGTGTACAAATCTATTTGGCAGAACAGAGATAACATTAATGATAAGAACATTGATGATATATACAATAACTTGAAAGTCTTTGAGCCAGTAGTTAATGAAATAAAGTCATCAGGAACTATTCCCACTAATTCAAGTGGATTTGCTGATTCCCCTGCCAACATGGTATTTATATCTCACAGCAGTGGGATCTCTAAAAGCAGTGGGATTGAAGTTTCCCCTGCTAACCATTCCCCTACTACAAGGTCTGGACCACCTTATGATGAAGAAAGACCTACAACCTTTAGTCTTGATATTGCTTGTGCTTTCATAGCATCACAAGGATCTCAAGGATCTACTATGTTACATGAAGATCTGAGTCAAATCAGCAAGCAAGGACTGGAGGAGATGGACATTAAGTGGAACATGGCTTTACTCAGCATGAGAGCCAACATGTTTTACAAGAAGTATGGGAATAAGATTTCCATCAATCCTTCTAACGTAGTTGGATTTGAAAAATCTAAGGTAGAATGCTACAACTGTGGTAAGAAAGGTCATTTTGCCAAGGAATGCAGAGGGCCAAAGAATAGAAGAAGCTATAGGAAGGAAAGCAGGGAAGATGATTCTGGTGCTAAGGCTATGGTAGCCATGCAGGGAATAGATGGAGCATGTGGATGGGATTGGAGTGCTATGACAGAAAGTGTTGAAAGAAATCAAGCATTAGTTGCTGAGGAAAAAGAGGAAGATTCTGCTCTTATGGCTATATCAAGCTCTAGTTCAGACAATGAGGTATATGATGATTCATATTCTACTAAAGCTTGTAGAAAAAATACTGAGTCATTGAATGATCAAATAAGAAGGATAAAAGTTGATTATATTAATTGTGATAATGACCTTGATAACTATAAATGTGCCTTAAAACAGCTAGAATCCACCATAAGAGAGTATAAACAAAGAGAAAATGATTACAGAGATCATATTATGGTTTTAGAGAGAGATGCTAAAGAAAATAATGATTCCATTAAGGAATTAACTGCTGAACTAGAAGTTTTTAGATCTAATAAGAAGATAGATGAAGAAACTATTAAAAAAATTGGAAAAGCTTCTAAAGATTTAACTAAAGCAGTTGAAATTGGACAGTCTCCTAGGGACAAAACAGGTTTTGGTGTAAAAAATAAGCATGCTACTATACCACCACCACCTGCCAATATACATGCACCATTTCCTAGAAAAGATCTGTCTTGGACTGGTCTTTCTTGTTTCAAGAAGCAGGAAGATATTGAATTTGACTTAAATGTATACATACCTAATAATCTAGAAACAGAAGAACCACTAGTGAAAACCAGTGCTGTTAGGGACTTTGAAAAGGAACAAATTTCTTTAAAACAGTGGAAAATAGATAACCCTGTTCTCTTTTTAAAAGGACTTTTTGGAAGTGATTCAAGTTCTAAGAGTAGTTCACCCAAATCTAAATCAGGATCAAAGTCTTCTAAGTCTACTGTTAAATATGCTGGTATGTATAGGTCTGTTATATGTAATCAGAGAAATTGGAATGACCAAAAGTCTCATCAATTAGAAGAGGATTTTGTGATAAACACCAAACCTTGTTTCACCTGTGGTAGTTTTGATCACACTTATCAAGACTGTCAGGCACCAATGAAAGTGGTGGCTGCAAATCCTTTAAAAGACATGCAACCAAAAGCCATTCTTCTGCATGCAGGGGCAAAATCCTTTTCCCCTGCCATGTATGTTACCCCTGCATTGAGAAACAAGGTATCTTATAAGTATGTAGTTCCTGCTCTAAGAAAGGTGAATGATGCATGTCCCAAGTCTAGCCCTTCTATGACCAAACCAGCATCTCATATTGCATATAAATCTATCCATAGACCCTACCAGCACACCAATAGAGGCCAAAACAAAACATGGATTCCCTCTGCTAAGCATAGGGATTCCCCTGCTAAATACAGGGTATCCCCTACTAACAAAGTTTTGCCCTCTAGAAACATGGGCAGATGGGAAAAAGCTGTGAAAGCCTCAGCTCGTTGGATTTGGGTACCCAAAAGGGGTACTCAATCTAATGGTGTATCTCTAGTCTTTGACAAGCTATCTTATATTGATATACGAGGTAGATCCAAGTCTATAATGGCTTGGGTCCCCAAGAGAAACTAAATTTTTTTTCCTTTTGCAGGTGACAAAGAAGACCAGGAATGATAAAGCCTATTGGGATAGTGGATGCTCAAGGAGCATGACTGGACATAAGTCTTATCTGTCTAACTTTGTTCCCCTGCATGACAATGATGGTATTTCTTTTGGAGATGGGCATGGAACAATCACAGGAAAAGGAACTATTGTCACCAATGGGATGACCTTTGACAATGTTTACTTGGTGAAAGAGCTTAAGTACAAAGTGTGTCCTAGATGACTGATAATAAGAACTTTATCTTGTTTACAGATACTGAATGTCGTATGTTGGGGAAGGAGTTTGTTTTACCACCAAACACTCCAATTGTGCTCAGAACACCAAGACAAAATAATATGTACGCAATTGATCTCAAGGACATCTCTTTTCAAGACAATGAAACCTGTTTCATTGCCAAAGCTTTAGTTGATGAGTGCAAGAAATGGCATAGAAGACTTGGACATCTCAACTTCAAGAACATGAACAAACTGGTCAAATATAATCTGGTTCATGGTCTGCCTTCCAAGTCCTTTGCCAATGATCATACTTGTGCTGCTTGCCTGAAAGGGAAGCAACATAGAGCCTCTTGCAAGTCAAAAACAAGCCTGTCCACTACCAAGCCATTGGAATTACTGCACATGGATCTTTTTGGTCCTACTTCTATGGCAATCACAATGAAGAAATGGTACTGCCTGGTGATACTGATAATTTTTCAAGGTTCACATAGACATTCTTTCTGTTTGAAAAGAGTGACACAGCAGATGTACTAATAGGGTTCATCAATCAGACTAAACTTTCCAAAAGTATGAGGGTAGTAACCATGAGATCAGACAATGGTGGTGAGTTCAGAAACAAGAAACTGGACACTTTTTGCAAAAACAAAGGAATCAAGAGGGAATACAGTATAGCAAGAACACCTCAACAAAATGGAGTTGCAGAAAGAAGAAATAGGACACTTATTGAAGCTGCAAGGACCATGCTATCTGATTCCAAGATTCCAGTTATCGTTTGGGTTGAGGCTGTAGCCACTGCTTGTTAGGTTCAAAACAGGGCCTTGGTGGTTAAGGCACACAACGAGACTCCTTATCAGCTATTCAATGGAAGACCTCCTTTGATTGACTTCTTTAGACCATTTGGATGTCATGTGATCATCCTGAACACAATTGACAATTTAGGCAAGTTCAATGAAAAAAGGGATGATGGGTACTTTATTGGTTATTCATCAAACATCAGGGGATATAGGGTCTTTAACAAGAAGACAAGCAAAGTGACAGAAAATCTCCATGTAGATTTTCTTGAAGACAAGCCTGAAGATGTACAAAGAGGTCCTGATTGGTTCTTTGACATTGAAGTTCTTTTAGAATCCCTGAATTATGTGCCTGTTGCTTTGCAGAATACTAACATTTTATGTACAAAAGAACCAACTGGTGTGGAGAAGTCACCATTGAGGTACATGAATGTACCCTCACTGTTTCCCATTGATGCTGCTCCAAAAACAGGTGAAGAAGATGATACATCTCAAAGGAAAGAACAGCCAATCTCTTCCCCTGCTAAGTCAACTTCAGAAAGCAGTGGAATGGCTGAAAGTAGTGGAATCCAGGATTCCCCTGCTAGAACAATTGCTTCCCCTGCTAACAAGGATCCAGCTGTCAATGATGTTAATGATGAAGAAAGAGAATCCCCACTCCTTTCCTCATCTTCACCTATATCTGGTGGTCCACTCATTTCCAGCAGTGGAAGAAGAATAATTAGGAATGGAGGTCCCAGTTATTCAGAGCTGCATTTCGCTCATTAGCATCCATCTCTAGGTCATACAGTATCATTTGGAAGCTCTTTTGAGGAGTTCTTTCCCAATCAAGATAGTTCAATAAATCCTGATTTGGAAGAGGATGAAACAAAAGTAATCATGAGCATGCAGCCTACCTACAGAATCAATAAAGATCACCCCCAATCACAAATCGTAGGTGATCTTGAGACTCCCAGACAAACAAGGTATTCGGCAAAGGAGCACAGTTTCATTGCCAACATTATTATGAAGTTTAACCATGACAATATGCAATGTTGTCTGTTTATTGCCTTTTTGTAACAAGAAGAACCAAAGAAGATCTTTCAGGCTCTCAATGATCCAAGCTGGGTTGAAGCTATGCAAGAAGAACTCTTACAGTTTGACATCCAAGAAGTATGGATTCTGGTAGATTGTCCAAAATGGGCAAGGCCTATTGGGACAAAGTGGGTGCTCAGGAACAAAAATAATGAGAGGGGTATTGTAGTCAGAAACAAAGCAAGACTGGTGGCACAGGGATATACTCAGGAAGAGGGTATTGATTATGAGGAAGTCTTTGCTCCAGTAGCCAGGATTGAAGCCATTAGATTGTTTCTGGCTTATGCTTCATTCATGGACTTCACAGTATACCAAATGGATGTTAAGAGTGCCTTTTTATATGGCACCATTGATGAAGAAGTCTATGTCATGCAACCTCCAGGGTTTGAAGTCCCAGAACACCCATACAAAGTGTACAAGGTAAAGAAAGCTATGTATGGACTTCACCAAGCTCCTAGGGCCTAGTATGGAACTCTTTCTAAATACATGTTGGATGATGGCTTCAACAGGGGGAAAATTGACCAGACCCTATTTATCAAGAAACAAAAGGGTGACTTTCTTTTAGTACAAGTATATGTGGTGTTGGGAATAAAATATAGCCAAGACACTTGAACGCTGACAAGAGCAATTTGGACGTTGATAGGAAAAAATCAAGCATTGACAAGACAACGTTGAAAGGAAGAAGTCAAGCGTTGATAAGAAGAAGTCAAGCACTGATAGAAGACTTAGTCTACACGTTTTATATTTCTAGTAAAGGTATGTTTGACATTGTATTTTCTATATTTATCTTTACCTAAAATAGCTGATACATAGACTCTTGTACAAGGCTCCTTATTCTATAAAAGGAGGTCCTTAGGTTTTAGTTTGATATATGTTTTTACACTTCATTGTACGCAAGTTCGTTTTATCAATCAAAGTGAAAGTTTGATTTATCTTATTTGTGTGTTCTTGTTCAAGAATTAATTCCGCATAATACTTGAATTGTTACATATACAACAAAGTTTCTCTACGTGTTTAACTTGATTTAATCTCGTTTACACAAGCTAAATCGATCTAAGTTTGGGATCAACAAGTGGTATCAGAGCTTGTTGAGAAACTTTGATCTAAAGAACGCTAAAAACCCTAAATTGCCAGAAACCCTAATTTTCAAGAAACCCTAAAAACAACATGTATACTCCAGAATTAACCTCCTCTTCCTCAAGCCCTAACATCAAGATTCCCATGCTAGACCCAGACAACTTTGAGCTGTGTAAGTTTAACTTTGGGCAGTATCTTCAAATCCATGACCACACCCTATGGGAAATTATTGAATATGGAAACACATTCAATAAGGCTTCCAAGATTGCAGCTGCTATCTTGGCAAGATCAACTCCAGGCTCTACTGAAGAGTATCAAAAAGAAAAACCTGAAGATGGAAGAGCTATCTCAGCTGAGGACATAGCAAAGAGAAGGAATGACATGAAAACACTAAGCATCCTCAAACTCTCTTTGGGACAAGCCAATCAGCACAAGTATAGAGGCTTTGAGTCTGCAAAAGATCTTTGGGCAGCCCTTCAAGTGGCTTATGGTGGTAATGATGATACTGCCTCAGAGAAAAAGAAGCAACTCTTGTATGAGTATGCTGTATTTAAAGCCCTTCCCAATGAAAAGCTAAGTGGAGTGAGAAGCATACTTCTTGACATTACAAGCAAGTTTTCATTCATGGGAACAGTGCATGATGATGCTGATATCATCACCACTTTCCTTAAAAGTCTTGGTGATGCGTGGAATATTGAAGCAAGGTCTACGATTGCTAATAATTATCACAAAAGTTCCACCTTTGATGATGTTTATAACAAACTGAGGCTTGTAGAAAGTGAAATCCTTTTGGATCAAGGAAGTAAGTCTACCAATGGTAATATGGCCTTCTTCTCACATAGTGAAGGTCAATTTGATCAAAGGGAGTCTTACATGCACCCTGTTACTGGATGACCTTGTGTCAACGCTGGATCAAGCTTTGTCAACGCCTCACATTCAAACGCTGACACATACAATGTTGACTCACCAAGAGTTAAACCTGCTGGTATTGATCTAGATATTGTGTGTGCATACATTGCTTCATTTCCCAATGGTTCAGTGATTACATATGAGGACCTTGAGCAAATTAGCGATGAGCATTTAGAGGAGATGGACATAAAGTGGAATATGGCTCTTGCAAGCATAAGGGCAAATAGATGGAACCGAAGATTCAAGAAGAAGATGACTTTTAATGCTAAAGATTTTGCTGGGTTTGATAAATCCATGGTTGAATGTTACAATTGTCATATAATGGGTCAATTTATGAGAGAGTGTAGATCTCCTAGAAGATCTGATGTTGGAAAGCCTTCAAGCCAAATCGTCAAGGTTGAAGATACAAAAGCTATGGTTGCCATGCAAGACATAGATGGTGTTGGCTGGGATTGGAGCTTTTTGGCCAAGGATGAGGAAGAGAGCAAGGCTTTGGTTGCAAAAAAGGAGGAAGAGAAGCATGTTCACTATGCTCTTATGGCGCATTCTTCATCTTCATCAGACAATGAGGTATATGATGATGCATTTTGTAGTAAGGGTTGTCGTCTAAATACTGAAAAGCTTAACAAAGAAGTCTTAAAATTAACAACAGACGTTGTCAATGAAAGATGCAAGTTATCTAATTATCAACTTGCTCTTACTCAAACTGAAAAGACTGTGGCTCAATATAAGAAAATGGAGTTTGACCTTAAAGATCAAATCAATATTTTAACTCATGATTTAAATGCTAGTGTTGAGATTAGAAACATTTTGGAGAGAGCCAATGGTGCTTTACAAGCTAAGTTAGATGAACCTATCAAAAACAAAGATAATATAGATCTTAAAATCCAGAGATTTGATAAAGCTTCACAAACCCTAGAAAAATGTGTTAGTGAACAAAGAGATTCTAGGGATATGAGTGGGATTGGGATGAAAGAGTATGTTGGTGTTCCACCACCTGCTGGGAACTTCTATGGTGTCCTTAGAAAGGACTTGTCTTGGACTGATATTCCAGAACTCTAAGAAGAGGAATTTATTCCTCCACTTAGAGTTCTTACCCCAGTAGAGGAATACAAACAGAAATTAGCAGATTTAGACCAATGGAAGATAGCCAACCCTACTTTGTTTGTTAAGGGTGGCATGCTTAGTGATAGCCCAAACGATTCTCCACCCATAAAAGTAACCAATCCTACCACTGGAAAGACTGTTGACCTTGGCTCAAACGCTGTTAGAAAAGCTAGTATTAAATATGCAGAAATGTATAGAAAACCTAGGTCACCAAAAAGTCAAGTTAGTGATAATGGGACAGGTTTCTTTTCATCTGGACCTAGAGCTATGTCTAGAAAAGCTTGTTATACTTGTGGAAGTTTTTCACATTTAGCTTATAAGTGTGTCAACGCTTCAAAGGTCAACGCTGTTAGAAAGTCAACCATGGTCAAACCTAAACCTTTTGTCCAGCAAAGTCCACAAGTCATTAGACCAGCCCCATTCTTCACTAAAGGGTCTAATACTTATGGACAAAGGCCCTTTCAGAAGACCAATACATGGTCAAACAGACAATGGGTTCCTGTAGAAAACCCTAGGTTCAACACTGATAAGGGTAATTTCGGCGTTGACAAGAACAAATTAAATGCTGACAGGAATGTTTCCAATGCTGCTAGACAAAGTAATGCCAAATACTTGCAACCAAAGGGGAAGGGGTCTAAAGCTTCTTCTAGCTTATTTTGGAGACCTAAACAAGATCAAAAACCTAATTCAGATGGGATTTCTATGACCTGTAACAAATTTCATTATATTTCAAAGGTCATAACTAAACCAACTGGGGTTAACTGGGTGTTTAATCCAAAAAAGGATGAACAAGGGGTTGTCATAAGGACTAACTCTGTTCTTGTTGAACAACCAAATGAATCCAAGTCTGCTCAGACTTGGGTTCCTAAAGAAAACTAATTTGTTTTCTTTATGTGTAGGGCATTCAAAAGCAGGTTAATGATCATGGATATTGGGATAGTGGATGCTCTAGGCACATGACGGGGAAGGAAGATTACTTGACAAACTTTACCCCCATTAAGGATGGTGACACAGTGTACATTGGAGGCGGATATGGAACTATCACTGGCAAAGGCACTCTTATCACCAACAATTTGCATTTTGAGAACGTATTTCTGGTAAAAGAACTTGACTATAATCTGTTCAGTGTATCACAAGTTTGTGATAACAAAAATAAAGTTCTTTTCACTGATACTGAATGCTTGGTGTTAAGCAAAGATTTTAAAATGCCTGATGGGAAATTTATTGATTATAGAACACCTAGGCATAAGGACATATACAATGTGAATCTTAATGGAATTAGGATGAATAATAATCTGTCATGTCTATATGCTAAGGCTTTAGTTGATGAGAGTAATCTTTGGCATAGAAGGTTAGGGCACATTAATTTAAGAACATAAATAGACTTGTAAGACATGGTTTAGTCGATGGGTTGCCTGAAAAAGCTTTCCACAATGACCATTCTTGTGTTGCATGCCTCAAAGGCAAACAGTACAAAGTCTCCTTTAAGTCCAAAACCCCAATGTAAGTCTTTGATTTCTTTACTTGTTTCTATCTTTTTATTTTCCTTAATGTTTAGAATTTAATAAAGGCTAAGGTGGGTTATTTATGATGGAAAATGTAAACCGTGCTTTAAAATTAATGCATTGCATGAGGGCATTGCAATGATCAAGTGTATGGGATTTAATAAGTGTGAAAACACTTACCCTTTTATCACTTATTTCCAATAATAACAAGACCAAAACGTATATTTTATGTCGTAAAAGTCGGAATTATGCGTGGTTTGTGTTTTTATTGTGTTTTAGGACCAAAAGATGAAAAAGGAAGAAAACACGGGCTTTCACGGGCTTTTATCGAAGAAAAACGAGAAAAGATGAAGTCAAAGATCAAGAGTGCAAAAAGAACGGAAGTCCAAGGCCTATTCTGAAGATTTATCAAAGAAAAAGTATAAAGACGAAAGTTTAATGAAGTCGAAGAACTCAAGTCTAATAGAAGAAGAAAATTACAAGACAAGTTTAATTTACATCGACAAATCCCGAGACGACGTCGAGAAAGACAAAGAATTTAAATCGAGTCGTGAAGAAAGAAAGAAGGAGACACATGCACCTTCCCATCTCCTATAAATACCCTCCTAAACACATTAGGAGGGTGGTTAGCTAGTTATTTTTTCTTTCTTTAGTTTTTATTTTAGAGAGAGAAAGTGTTTAACTTTATCTCACTAAAACTTCATCTTTTATCTTTCTTGTTTAAATCAAACTTTTACTTTTTAAGCTTAATCTTGTTTCAATCTTCACCTTTTTAATCTTTCTTGTTAGTACGATTTTGTGTTCATCATTCTATTTCATCTACTTTCTTTAAGACGCCACAATAGTTCTTACTTATGTGAGTTTCTTGATTCGTTGGGTTAAGAGATTTACAAGTCTTACACGAATTAAGCTTTGAGCTATTCATGCTTATTGGCTTATTTAGTGTTTAGCTTATTGTTTTTAAGTTCTCTTAAAAGTCTAGTGTTTTTAGAAAAGTTTGTTTTATAAAGTTTGTGAATTTAGAATTTCAAAAGTTGTCAAATTTTTGCTTATTGAGTTGGTTAAGTTTCGATTAAGTGTGCTTATTGGTAGTGCTTATTGGATTTTTGGCTTATTTCACTTCTTCGGATTACTTGTGCTCCATCGCAAAGTTAGGAATTTCACATTCCGATGGCCACATTTAGACGGTTTCATTGTATCGCAATAACGCTTAGGGTTCTACTTTGCGATAAAGAGTTTTTCCCCTTATTCCGATCGTGATTGCGATCGCTCATTGCGATCGCACATTGCGACGGGTCTTAAGGTTTTATTAAGACCAAACTCTGCCTAATGTTAGTTAGCCACATTCCGACAGAAGTTTATTGCGACAGAGTGTATTCCGACAGCTTTAACTTTGACATATTCCGATACTTAACTTAGTATTCCGACAGATTGACATTCAGATAGAAGTTACATTCCGATAGAATTGGCTACCATTATTCCGATAGAATTTGTTCACTAATATTCCGATGCTTAATTTGATATTCCGATAGCTTTCATTCTCTATTATTCTGATGGTTTTGTTTTTGCACATTCCGACAGAATCAACTTGTTACATTCCGATGGTTTGAGTTTTTAGTTTTATTAAGTTTTAATTTCCGAAAATTGCACGCTTACCGAAATCTCTGTTTTTACCAAGTGTTTTTCTAGTAATTTTTAGTTTAATTTTTAAAACTTATATTTTACTCAACGACATTTTCCTATTTGCTTTTAGTTTAAAAATAGATAATCAAACAAACCAATTATTTTTCCACCAAGAATGACTGAGTCGCACTTTCTACTAGTAATCAATTCGAAAAGACTGGAACAACGATATTTTTATACTTGGCAAAAACCTTGTATTAAATGGCGCCGCTGCCGGCTCTTTTCGTTAAGATTAACGGTTTTTAGTGAGAGACGCGTTGGATTTTGGGATCCGTTCACCTTTGAACGTTATTTTTCTTGCTTAAAAATTTTCAAAAATCCATAAAAATATAAAATTTTCAAAAAGACAAAAAAATAGAAAAACATAAAAAAAAAACAAAAATATTTCTTGTCTATTTTTATTTTCTTTTTGTAGGTGTGTATGCGTACTCGTGCTGGTAAGAAGAAATTAGCTCAAGCCGAATTCATTACTCCACCTATTGTCACCATGGACAATCAACCAATGATCGAGCTTTTGCAATCGCATGTAGAGGGCAACACCGATGCTATTGTCATACCCGAGATTGGAGCCAACAATTTTGAACTCAAATCCGGCTTCATTCAAATGGTCTCTGCTCAACCTTTCTTGGGGCGTTCGCTTGATGATCCTCATGAACATATAAAAAGGTTTCTTCAACTCACCAATACGGTTAAGTATAATGGGGTTTCACAAGAAGTAATTCGCTTACAACTTTTTCCTTTATCCTTAGAGGGACAAGCCCGGAATTGGCTTGATAAGGAACCGCCACAAAGTATTCTTACGTGGACGGATTTAGAGACCAAATTCATCAACTACTTTTTCCCACCCTCACGTACTACCGCTTTGCGGAATGAAATCATTACCTTTGAACAAAAGTACGGTGAGACATTTTGTGACAACCGAGAATTTTCTAGACTTTAAATAATAATAAATTATATTATTTATTAATCGAAATTCGTTTTCGAGAGATATCAAAGTTATTTGATTCAAAAACGGGAGTTTATTTTTCATATTGTAAAAGACTGCGCGAAATCTGAGAACTGACGCGATACATATTAAATTTATATTTAATTATTCATAAATATTGATAAAAAGATTTATTAAATTATCGGATACTTTTATTTTAGCTTTTATAGCATACGTTGAAAATGAGAACATTCAAACTGAATTATATTTTCTTTGAACGAAAACTAGTCGAGATAACCGATAAATAGTAACTATTTTACATAAAAATATAGACGATTACAAAAAAATTAGTCGAGTAAGTACTCTACTTTAAAGTAAAAATCATTTTGAAAGGAACGACGCGAATTCCGTAGAACGAACCAATTTCTAACTATCTTAAACGAGCCTCGAACCATTTGTACTCAAACGTTATAAGAAAATTTGTTTCTAGTCCCTGTAATATTGGAAACCTTTCACTTTGTTTTCACAAAATTTAACTAGCACATATAAAATCCCAAAATTAGGGTTTCTTCTCATTCTCCCTCAACCCTAACCCTAAATCAAAACACACATATAACCCTAATGCTTTCTTTGTTTTCCGGCGCCCACCAAATTTCCGGCCATCGGAATTCGACCAACCACCACCATATTCAACATCTATCTGAACCGAATCATCATCACCACTGTTCGCCGCCCTTCTTTCTATTCCACCACCACGCTCCATCGTCATCATCACCATACACCAGCCGCCATCTAAACGCGGCTGCCACCAAGCGCCACCATCGCAACCACCGGTATCTCCACACCACATTCACCTACTCCACTACACCACCATCGTGGCTTGCTGCCACATAACCGTCACCACGACCATCATTGTCAACCGTTCGCCGCCACTAATATACATCACCACCTAGACCACCCCAACGCCTCCACTCCCATCATCCCCGTCACCTACATAAACTGCCCCTACATGAACCACCATGACCAGTCGCCGTCTTGGCTACCATTAACATCGGCCGACGAGATCTTTGACCTACCATCACGAAAGGTGTGTTTGTTTCAGATTTAAATGCAGCCAAAGGGGTGTTTGTTTTATTGTTATAGATTCGGTAAAGGGGTGACTGTTTTGGAAGAAGGACCAGCCGAGGGTGTTCACGTCAGCCTAGGGTGTTTGTTTACAACAGCAGCACCACGAAGGTGTGTAGGTTTACGGCAGCAGCAGCAACACCAATGGTGCGTTCGTTTACGACAGTAGCACCACCAAAGGCGCGTCGTGTTACAACAGCAACGAGTAAAGGGGTTGTTGGTTTGGATAGCTGAAAAACGCAGCAGGAGGCTGTTGGTTCGGGCAGAAACGCAACAGGTGCGTTTGGGTTTTGTAGAAACTTGTTAAGGGTGTGTTTGGGATTGCGGCAGTGGGTTAAGGAGCGTTTGAGTTTGCAGAAAGTTATATAGGGGTGTTTGGCTGCTGATTTATAGCTTTGAGTGTGTTTGGACGCGGATTTGCAAGGGTTTAGAGTACCGGGCGCGATTTCGATCTATGGTTGGTTGTGGTTTAGGAATCGGCTAATAACGTATCTAACTTTATTAATTATTAAAGACGGATTAAACGGTGGTATACAAATATAAGTATATATAAACGGTTAAATAAATATGTTGGATACTATTATTATCGCGAGATCTATAAAAATGATTATACATTTTAATATATGTTTAAATAGCTCACATCGGGCGTTTGACTTTTAATTTATAACACATAGTTTTTTTGGTTCTATTTAATTATGGTGATTAAATAGTCTAGTTTGGATATACATTAAAACGTGATTTGCGTAACTTAGATTAGTTGGAAAATATTGAGAATTGGCTAATATGGAAAAGGTTGCATAAACGAATCAGTCATGTCGAAATTTCTATAAAATTCTATACTTTATATTTT
Source organism: Glebionis coronaria (assembly GCA_025667525.1). Classification (NCBI taxonomy): domain Eukaryota; kingdom Viridiplantae; phylum Streptophyta; class Magnoliopsida; order Asterales; family Asteraceae; genus Glebionis; species Glebionis coronaria. The sequence continues at coordinate 40,079,372 of CM046879.1, forward strand.
GTTCGCTATAAACTATCATGTTATTTGTAAACCAATAAAACAAATAAGTACTATTAGATTTGTAAACCGATAAAATAGATAAATATATTATATTTATAAACCGATAAAACATATTATATTATGGTATTGATAAACCGATGAAAATTATACTTTTTACCAAAAAGTGACAATTATTAATTAAGTTGTGATTTTTTTTAAGATGTGTCGAACTGTGTTGTCTAATTATTTTTGTACGATCTTTATACGATAAATACAAACTAAATATATGCGTAGATTTATTTTGTAAGATTATTATCTCTATTATATAATTCAACATATGAATTATATAATCGTCTAATTATACATAATGTGTACGGAATACATTTTACACTTGATGTTTGCTTATTTTATCCATATTATTTAACCACCCAACAAACTATTATAACTTGGAACTTAAATATTTTATCAATGGGTCGCGTTGATTTAAATATCTATCGGGAACCCGAATACACATTTTTAATATTTAGCTGATTAGTTAAACCACAACACCATGACCGAGCCGTATCGATTTCTGTTTACGCGGATCGTATTATTAGCATCACTATTGTTCACGCTACTACGTCGAGGTGAGTTCATACCCCACCTTTTCTTGCTTTAAATTGAATTACAAATGTTTTATAATTGCTCTTTGGGGGAGGTACATGCTTGGTCAGAAACTACTTATAAACTTGTTTGGTTGTCAGTAACGGTTTATAAACTACTAGATTGTCATAAGTAAATTTTAAGCTTACTTGGTTGCTCATAAATTATCTTTAAACTGGTTTAATTGTTACGTGCTGAGTGGTCAGCTCCTCTAATTGTTATAATTGTGAATACTGATACCAAAATTTCTATTGTGAGTTTGATAACCCAAAACTTTAACTGCTTTTCACTGGTTCTCGGGTAGAGACAATGCTTGCAAGAATGAACACAAGTGCATATACTCTCGTTTATGTATTGGTCTAAGTCCCGCTTTAACCCAATTACTTTGGCCCATTATCATGAACCGTTAATTTCAGACTGGATGACCGGTCGAAAGCGCGAATGTTATGGATAGATCTATCGGGGTTGACGCCCCTGTCCGGCTTGGTCCAACAGAGGACAAGCGGGCACAGTTTCATTTGAGTCTGTGGACGGATGTCGTGGGTTAGGCATCCGTAGGGGCTGCATTATGTGATTATACTACCGGTGTTGTTAACGCTTCGGTGTCATGAGCTTAGACAATAATAAATGCCTTATTTTATTTAGTGACTTTGTATTTGTTATATTGTCACTAAGTGGTTGGAAAATCTTGTGGTTCATTAAACAATTCTATTCTATTGGAAAACTCTATTATTTATCAGTGAGCTTTGTTTTTATCAGAAAACGCTAACTATTATTTGTGAACTCTGTTTTATCAGGAAACTTACTATTAGTAAACTCTGCTTATATAAATAAACTATGTTTTTATCAGTAAACTTTGTCTTTATTATTTAACTCTGTTTTTATCATAACATCTGGTATTATTAATAAATTCTGTTTTTCATCAAGAAACACATTTTATTAAGAAACTACAATTTTTAAACTTTTATATTGTACTGCAAGGTGCAGTGGTCGGTAAAACTCTAATTTGTCATAAACGTTTTAAAACAAACTTATGAACTCACCAACTTTATGTTGACATTTTTAAGCATGTATTTCAGGTACTTGACTACGTGGATTATTTGGAGTCTTCTTTGTGGTTCTTGGCATGTAGAGGTCGTTCTCGGATCAAGCTCTTGAATACTCATGAAGTCACAGCCTCCCAAAGCCAGTCTTCCGCTGTGGTGAATTTGGGGGTGTGACACATTTAGTGAATCTTGGGACCGTTTTAAAGAACTTTTAAGAAAGTGTCCACAACATGGTTTCACAAAAGTACATCAAATAAATACTTTTTACAATGGGTTAAGCATGAATGACCAAGATTCACTAAATAGTTCCTCGGGGGGTAATATTTTGGTTAAGTCTTCTAATGCCGCATGGGATATAATTGAGAATAAGTCTAGAGTGCAAACCAAGAGTGTTCGGACTAATGTGGCTAGTGCTAGCACTAATGAGAGCGACAAGAGAATTGATAAGCTTACTTCGCTTGTTGAATCACTTGCTCTCCAAACCGCTAACAATACCAAAGATATCAATGCACAAGTTAATGCTATGAGTTAGTCATGTGAAATATGCGGGCGATCTCATTCATACACCGATTGTCCTTCGACTCATGACAATCCGGAAAATGTGTATGCCACCAACGGTAACTTTTCTACGAGAGGCTATCAAGCACGTCCTCAAGGTGACCGCAATTTGCTCAGTTATCGTTCAAACAACTTTCTTTCACCACCCGGTTTTCCACCTCAAAACTCAAACAATCTCAATCGCAACAATCAAAATCAACCTCGAGCTCCAAATCAATATCAAACCCAAAGAAACTCATATCCACCTCAAAGAAACAATCAAGTTCACCAACCACCCGCTTATCAACCACCTGCCTACCATGCTCTTCCTACCACCCAACCCACCACATTTAATCAAGAGGTTGACACTTTCATGAGGACTAATGATGTGATTGTGTAAAATCTTCAGCGGGAAATGGCCAACTTGAAAGCAGATATGGTGAAACAAGGGAATGATCTTCGAGCCGATATGCGAAACTCTTTGACAAGTCAAACGAATGACTTAAGAAACATGATGGCTAGTTTCTTCCCAAGTAATCAAGCCTCTGGTTCGGGTTCTCTTCCGAGTATCACCATTGCTAATCCAAGAGGGGAGATGAAAGCAATCACCACTCGAAGTGGAAAAGTTTTAAAGGAACCCGAGCTTCCTACACTTACACCGGTGATTGTGACAAAGGAAAACGAGTCCACTTCTCCAATTCCTCCAACTTCTACTTCTCCAATTCCTCCAACTTCTACTTCTCCAATTCAACCGCCTTCTACTTCCACCCCTCCACCACCCAAGGATGTGAGTGAGAATTCCATTCCAAAGCCTTCATCTCAACCCAATATACCTTATCCTTCAAGGTTGAGGAAAGAGAAATTGAAAAACAAGGATGATATTCAGGTTTCTAACTTTCTTAAAATGTTTAAACAACTGAATTTCAATATCTCCTTTGCTGAGGCTCTCGCTCACATGCCCAAATATGCTAAAATGTTTAAAGATCTTCTCAGTAATAAGGAGAAACTTCTTGATATTTCTCAGACCCAACTTAATGAGAATTGCTCTACAGTGCTCTTAAGGAAATTACCCACCAAACTTGGTGATCAGGGTCGTTTTCTCATTCCTTGCAACTTCCCCGGGGTAGAGAATTGTATGGCCCTAACCGATCTAGGTGCTAGTATAAACTTAATGCCATTAAGTGTTTGGAAACAATTATCTCTACCCGAGCTAGTCCCCACACGAATGACTTTGGAATTAGCCAACCGTACGGTTGTTTATCCGGTGGGGATAGCCGAAGACGTCTTCGTCGGTGTCGACAAATTCACCTTTCCGGCGGATTTTGTTGTCGTTGACTACGAGATGGATCCCCGTGTTCCATTAATCGTTGGGCGTCCATTCTTGAGGACCGATTGCACTCTCATTGATGTAGCCGCGGGCGAATTAATCATGAGAGTTGGTGACGATAAAATCGTCTTCAACATGGGTAAACTTTCTAAGAAGCCTTCTGAAAACGAGAGCGTTAATTTCATTGACGTTCTTGATGAGGCTTGTGTAGAACATTTCAAAGGCGCTTGTAAAAGTGGTTCTTCTTCTCTACCCATCGTTGAGACCGTTGCCTCTATTGTTCCCTCACTAACTCCATTTGGAGAAAGTGATTTCCTTTTCAAAGAATTTGAAGCAACTTTGGGAGATGTGGACTTAAAATATGACGATTCTCCCACCAATTGGGATGAAGACATTCGGACCATTGAGAAACTTCTCAATGAGGACCATATTTCTCCACCATCTCGTAAGGAAATCTCTATCGATGATCCGAATTTGAAAACGCCTTCCATCAAAAATCCTTCGGATTTAGAGCTTAAGGACCTACCGCCTCATCTCGAGTACGTTTTCCTTGAAGATAATAAGAATTTACCCGTCATCATCGCTAAGGACTTGAAAGAGGAAGAAAAATCTCGACTTATCGCCGTGCTGAAGAATCATAAGAAAGCGATTGCTTGGAAAATCTCCGATATTCGTGGAATTGATCCTCACTTTTGCACACATAAAATTCTCATGGAGGACGATTTTAAACCCACTATTCAAAACCAAAGAAGGGTGAATCCCAAGATCCATGACGTTATCAAAAAAGAGGTTATCAAACTTCTTGATGTGGGAATGATCTACCCTATCTCGGATTCACCATGGTTAGTCCGGTCCATTGTGTGCCTAAGAAAGGCGGAATCACCGTTGTGCCCTTCGAAAACAACAAGTTGATTCCTACTCGTCTCGTTACAGGGTGGAGAGTTTGTATAGACTATCGCAAACTCAATGATGCTACGAGAAAGGATCATTTTCCCCTTCCTTTTATGGACCAAATGCTTGAACGTCTAGCGGGTAATGACTATTACTGCTTTTTAGATGGTTTCTCGGGTTATTTTCAAATACCCATCGATCCCCAAGATCAAGAGAAAACAACATTCACTTGTCCGTACGGAACATTTGCTTATAAAAGAATGCCTTTTGGCTTATGCAATGCTCCCGGGACTTTCCAAAGGTGCATGTTGGCTATCTTCCATGACATGGTTGAGCAAACCATGGAAGTCTTCATGGATGATTTCTCAGTCTATGGTGATTCTTTCTCTCATTGCCTTGCCAATTTGGAACGCATGCTTAAGCGGTGTGAAGACACTCGCCTTGTTCTAAATTGGGAAAAATGCCATTTCATGGTAAAAGAAGGCATTGTGCTTGGACATAAAATCTCAAAAGCCGGCCTTGAAGTGAACCGTGCTAAAGTGGATGTCATAGCCAAATTACCTCCACCTTCAACCATGAAGGGTGTGAGAAGTTTCCTTGGTCATGCGGGCTTCTATCGTCGATTCATTCAAGATTTTTCTAAAATCGCTCGCCCGATGACCCACCTCTTGGAAAAAGATACTCCTTTTATCTTTTCCAAAGAGTGTCTTGAATCCTTCAATCTTCTTAAGGATAAGCTAACTAAGGCACCTGTCTTGGTTACCCCTAATTTGGAGCTACCTTTTCAATTGATGTGTGATGCTAGCGACTTTGCTATTGGAGCGGTTTTGGGCCAAAGAGTGAACAAACACTTCCAACCAATCCATTATGCTAGCAAGACAATGACGGGGGCTCAATTGCATTATACCACTACCGAAAAAGAGCTTTTAGCTGTAGTTTATGCTTTTGAGAAGTTCCGCCCCTATCTTGTTCTTTCCACTAGAATCGTGTATACCGATCATTCCGCGTTGAAGTACTTATTGAATAAGAAAGATTTTAAGCCAAGACTTCTTCGTTGGGTTTTGCTCCTTCAAGAATTTAAAATCGAAATTCGTGACAAGAAGGGAGCCGAAAACCTAGCCGCGGATCATCTAAGTAGACTTGAGGATCCTTATCAAGGGGATCATCCGAATCAAGAGATCAACGACTCTTTTCCCCTTGAGGCCTTAATGTCTATCAATTCCAATCTTGATGACACCCCGTGGTTTGCGGACATTGCAAACTACTTAGCGGGTGGTATTCTCATCGAGGGGTTAACATCCCAACAAAAGAAGAAGTTCTTTAAAGATGTTAAGACTTACTTTTGGGATGACCCTTATCTCTTCAAACAATGTGCTGATCTGATTATTCGTCGGTGTGTTGATGGACCCGCAGCTTTAGACATTCTCGAAGCTTGCCATAAACGACCCACCGGTGGTCACTTTGGTCCCAACTACACCGCGAAGAAAGTGTTTGACTTGGGATTCTATTGGCCCACCATTTACCGTGACGCTCACGAGATTGTTAAAAATTATGATGCTTGCCTACGCCAAGGGAAGATCACACATAAAGATGAGATGCCTCAAAATTTCATACAAGAATGTGAAATCTTTGATGTATGGGGTATCGACTTTATGGGGCCATTTCCATCATCTAAAGGGAACAAGTACATCCGCGTAGCCGTTGACTACGTTTCTAAATGGGTTGAAGCCAAGGCTCTCCCTACGAACGACGCGAGGGTGGTTGTGAACTTTTTGAAGCAACTTTTTGCTCGATTCGGTGTTCCTCGTGCTATCATCAGTGACCGCGGGACTCATTTTTGCAAGGATCAATTTGCTCGAGTCATGGCTAAGTACGGTGTCAATCACCGTCTTTCCATCGCTTATCATACCCAAACAAACGGGCAAGCCGAGATTTCTAACCGTGGATTGAAGAGAATTTTAGAGAGAACTGTGGGAGAGCATCGTGCCTCGTGGGCCGATAAATTAGATGATGCTTTGTGGGCTTTCTGTACCGCATATAAGACACCGATTGGTTGCACTCCATATCGTCTTGTGTACGGGAAGGCATGTCACCTCCCTATTGAGCTGGAACATAAGGCGTACTGGGCCTTGAAGTGGGCGAAGTTTGACATCAACAAAGCCGGTGATCTTTGGAAGATTCAACTCAATGAGCTAAATGAACTAAGGAATGAAGCTTATGAGAACTCTTTGATCTACAAGGAGAAGACCAAGATCATCCATGATGCAAGGATTAAGAACCGAGAGTTCGACGTTGGTGATCAAGTTTTACTCTTTAACTCTCGGTTGAAGATCTTCTACGAAAAGCTGAAGAGCTGTTGGTCTGGTCCATTCACCATCGCCAAAGTCTTCCCCTACGGCACCATTGAGCTTTCTCAGCCAAATGGGCCCTGTTTCAAAGTGAATGGCCAGCACGTGAAGCTGTACTTTGGTGAGGACATCTCTCATGAGATGATTCCATCCCTTACCACGTTTCCCTTGAATTAAGTTCTGGGTCGAGTCAGGCTCGTGACTCGGTTAACAAAAACAAGCGCTTCCTGGGAGGCAACCCGTTGGTCTATCCTTTACCGTTTTCATAATAAGTGTAGGGGGAGCCCCGTATGTGTTTGTTGTCTTGTTTCTTGTGCTGTGTAGGGTTTAAAGCTTCAAAGATCCACTCTTCATGACATTTGACCAACCGTGATCCCGTGTACCCGTCTTCCCGGTTCTATCCTAAACTCTTGTGATTCAATATTTCATATCTTATATGTTCACATTGAAATCACCATAGTTGTCCTTTCCTTAGCAAGATTTAAACAACGTGCACAATGTCCTAAGTGTAGGGGAGTAATAAGTGTGAAAACACTTATCCTTTTGCCACTAAAATTAAGGAAAAAAACAAGACCGAATCATGTGTTTATTATCATAAATGTCAGAATTACGCGTGGTTTTGTGTTTTTGTGTTAAAATAGGTACAAATGATCAAAAGAAGAGAAAACACGGGATTTCACGGTCAAATGTTGAAGAAAAGTCCAAAAAGAGACGAAGACAAAGTCAAAAGACCAAAAGTGTGCCGAAATTCACGAAAACCGTCAAAATCAACACGGGATTGAAGAAAATATCAAGAAAGCAAAAATCAAGCTCGTTTTAGTCATTTACGAAAATTCGGGTCTTGTGGGTCCTACATTGGATAAATGGGCTCAAAAGCCCATTAAGGAACAAGAATCATCTACTAATGAATATAAAAGCCCAACATGGCCCAAACCCTATGATTAATGAGCACGAATGGTATGTTAAGCGAATTGGGCCCAAGCCCATATGTGCTAAATATGGGATGGTTTGATATTTGCAAATTCCCAGTCAAACTCAACCTTCCCCACATAAATCGGTCAACTCACTTATTCAACAAACCATTACACGTATTTTTTTAACCAACCCTCCCCATTCACTCATTCTATTAAACGAATATTGTTCACTCCCACCTCACAATGTAAACTTCCCCACACACGATTACTCACCCCAACACACATTTAATAAATATTTTTTTACCCCACCTCATTATACCCTAACGATACAAATAAGATAACCCATTTACTGTTTTCTTTTCTCTCCCACCAAACTCACGACCACCACCATTTTTCTTACCCACAAACCCTAATTCCTATCACAAAAATTACCCAAGTTAATTTGGGGGTTTTACCCTCATGATTTAATTCACACTATGGGAATTAAATCCCCCTAATTTTCGGGGAAAAACACTACAAAGTGGTCCTCTACTCCAATCCGAGTGGCTATTTTCTCTTGTTTTGATTGGCCAAAACTAACACAAGAAGCACACTACCCATCCACGGTGGCAATCCGTGTGATGGGTAGTGATTTTCAGCCAATGGATTGAAGAGAATAAAGAGAAAAAGAAGATGAACGGTGATGATTCAAGAACTTGGGCTCCAAGTTTAGGTTTTCTCTATAAAAACCCATTCATTGTAATTAATTAGAGAGCTTTTCTTTATTTTTCAGTTTTTTAAATTAATTAGGAGTAGGTTAATTTAGTTTTAATTTTCTGCAAAATAGTTTAGGATTAATGTATTTTCAATTTCAGTTGATGTAGTTCTTTTAATATTAATGAAAAGTAATCTTTATTAAATATTCGTCTCATTTACAATTTCTGTCAAGTTTTTTTTATAAACTGTTGCTTTTACTTGATTACTGTTCATTCGTTATTATTATTAATAAAAGAAATAAAAAATTCTTTTCGTATGTTACTGTTTGGATCGAGACGAAGGAGTTAATTCGAAGGAGGTGTTAAGTGTTGCTTCGGTTCACAAGGTGGCTCAGCGCCAACCTTCGACCCAAGGGATTCGTCAAAAGGTTCTCACACTCTTTTTAATTTTCATCAGTTTGATTTTATTTAGTTATTTTTATGTTTGTTTAATTAGATTATTAAAGTTTGTTTAAATTCTGCTATGTTTTAATTGTTTCAGTTTTTTTAAATCTGATTTTAATTGATAAAGATTCTGTTTGTTATATTTGGATTTTAATATAACTGCTTAATATTTTTTTTGTTGTTAGGATCTGCTTAAAGTTTCAGTCAGTTTTTGTTAGTTTTTAAATCCGCTCATTTTGGTCTGCTTTATAAACTTATGAATCTGATTTTGGCTTAATTTGTTATTCTGCTTAATGTTTGTTTGTTTTGCTAGTTTGATTGGATTATTATTTGCGTAGTGTAGGTTTAATATGCTTATTTGTTTTTATCTTTTGAGCCTTTTAGCTTATTTATTTATTGCTTATCAGATTTGCTTATTTGGTTTGTTTATTTCATAGCTTTTTAGCCTTTTTTGCTTATTCCTGTAATCTGCTTATTTCTTAGTTTATACAGTTTTTTTTGGTTTGTCTCGTTGGCTGATATAGCTGGGTAACTCAGACTCTTTTGGTCTGAGTTTTTGTCCAAAAATTAATAGCAAAAATATTGGTCACTGCTGGGTATTGAACCCGTGACCTCTCGCATATCTTACCAGCACCCCAACCACTTGATCTAGGACCCTTTTTGTGTTTCTTTTCCAGCAGTTAATTTAATATAGGTTTAAATACTTTAGCTGGCAGTTTAATATTAGTTAGTTTAAAATTGAAGTTTTATATTAAAAAAGTTTTTAAATAGTATTTTTATTTTATTCAGTTTTCAAAAAAATATAAAAAGACAAAAAAAAAATATTTCATTAGTTTTAAAAATAATTTTCAAATTAGTTTTAGTCAAAATTAGATTTCATTTATATTTTATTTAAATTGTTTTTTTTAGTTTTAAATTTACTTTTATTTTAAATAGTTCTCTTTATTGATTTTAAATTTAGTTTTTGAAAATTAGTTTTCATAAAATAAAGTTTTGTTTTTATAAATAGTTTTTTTATAGGTTTCATTTAAAAGTTTATTTTAGTTTAAAATTAGTATTAAATTTAAATTAGATTGATTTCAAAATAGTTTTTATTAAAATTAATTTAAAATAGATTTTAATATTAGCTTTTAGTTTAAAATATCCCAAAAATATATTTACCAAAAACAAATTAAGTCGAAACGTTAACCGGTAATCAATTCGAGTGAGTCGAGGAAAAACAAACATTAATCGATTAATTTGGATTAACAAAATAAGAGTATCAGGGAGTTTACTCCCACATGCTTAAACATTGAGGACAATGTTTATATCAAGTGTAGGGGCGATTTCTATCGAAGTAAGTGGTCTTTTCCATGAATTTGCCCTCATTTTAACCAGAAAATTTGATTTTTCGACTTTTCGACATTTTTCAAAATTTTTAATCTATTTTGGCCTTGTAATTTTCCTTTGCTATCGTTATTTACTGATAAAATAGAAGTTTAATAAAGTGGTTTTAAATTTTTCTAAGTCGTGAATATTTTGACTCAACCCGAGTTTACTTATCTAAGTTTACTCTAGCTAGTATCCTTAACGTGTTTAAGTCAAGTTTTGCTAGGCTTTTATATAGGGAACTTTAAAACGCGAAAGTCTTAACTCTCACGGGTTAAGAACTAGAACTTTTCGCAAGTTCCTATAATTTATCCTAGAGAGTTGTTTATCAAGGGAACTTTAAAATGCGATTTCTAAACTTGAAAAAGTCTAAGAATTTGCAAAATCCTATAGATGACTCGAAAACCCAAAACTTTGATTGGCTAAGCATCCACGAGTCTCATTCCTTGAGATTCTAAATTGTGGAGAACGAGAGATGATAGAGTCAATTATAAGTTTGGTATTCTTTCATGAATTTATGTGAGTTGATTATAAGCTTTTTCTCCCATCGCCTGTTAATACATATATTTGCAATAAATAAGGTTGTACGATTTGAAAAGTTACTTAGCTTCTAGTACAAGATCGTTTAAAAGTTGCTCGGTATTAATTAGAGTTCATAGCCAAGGCATAACTTATTGAAGCGGGATGCGAATATTGGCGAGTCCGAAAAGGTCCTAACAAGACATGAGGGCTACATTTTGTTGCTAAAGATCCAAAAGTGATGTGAAGAATCATTTATCAAAAATCAATATGAAGGATCGAGACACACGACGAAAAGCAAATACTCCCCTAAAGATCATGGAGAAGTCTATCCAAAAAGACCCTAGCAAGGTATGAGGATAAATAGATCCAAGTCCTAAAAAGAGGCGGATCGTTGTATATCAAAGTCCAAAATAAAGATTGGAGAAAAATGAGGAAGTCGTGGTCCAAGTATGAAGAATCTCTCAAAACTTCAAGTGAAGAAATTCCTATTATGAAGAGAAGACCATTATTTCATGAACGTCTCTCAAGATTTGAAGTATGAAGTCACTGCCAAATATCGGTCCGAGAAAGGTCTCAAATCGTGAAGCGAGTTAATCCAAGATATGAACTTTATGAGGTCCCGAGAAGCAGTTTTAAAAGATTTTGTCCTTTAGCTAACTATTGATTAAATCGTCCCACTTTATTTTCGGCCTAAATAAACTATCGAAATAAGTCAAACAATGCATCCTCGTGATCATTCAAGACAAATTTAAAATATAAGAGATATACCTAGGAATAAGGGAGTCTAAGTAAATAATTGGCCCACATGAATTCGTGTTAGTTTGCTAACTTATAATAACAATGATCTCGTTTTTAAGCTTGGTATGGGGAACGTGAAACTTGAGGATGATAAACATTCATGGCAGCCAAAACCCCAATGTAAGTCTTTGATTTCTTTACTTGTTTCTATCTTTTTATTTTCCTTAATGTTTAGAATTTAATAAAGGCCAAGGTGGGTTATTTATGATGGAAAATGTAAACCGTGCTTTAAAACTAATGCATTGCATGAGGGCATTGCAATGGTCAAGTGTAGGGGATTTAATAAGTGTGAAAATACTTATCCTTTTATCACTTATTTCCAATAATAACAAGACCAAAACGTATATTTTATGTCATAAAAGTCGGAATTATGCGTGGTTTGTGTTTTTATTGTGTTTTAGGACAAAAAGATGAAAAAGGAAGAAAACACGGGCTTTCACGGGCTTTTATAGAAGAAAAACGAGAAAAGACGAAGTCAAAAGATAAAGAGTGCAAAAAGAACGGAAGTCCAAGGCATATTCTGAAGATTTATCAAAGAAAAAGTCTAAAGACGGAACTTTAATGAAGTCGAAGAACTCAAGTCTAATAGAAGAAGAAAATTACAAGACAAGTTCAATTTACATCGACAAATCCCGAGACGACGTCGAGAAAGACAAAGAATTTAAATCGAGTCGTGAAGAAAGAAAGAAGGAAACACATGCACCTTCCCATCTCTTATAAATACCCTCCTAAACACATTAGGAGGGTGGTTAGCTAGTTATTTTTTCTTTCTTTAGTTTTTATTTTAGAGAGAGAAAGTGTTTAACTTTCTCTCACTAAAACTTTATCTTTTATCTTTCTTGTTTAAATCAAACTTTTACTTTTTAAGCTTAATCTTGTTTCAATCTTCACCTTTTTAATCTTTCTTGTTAGTACGATTTTGTGTTCATCATTCTATTTCATCTACTTTCTTTAAGACGCCACAATAGTTCTTACTTATGTGAGTTTCTTGATTCGTTGGGTTAAGAGATTTACAAGTCTTACACGAATTAAGCTTTGAGCTATTCATGCTTATTGGCTTATTTAGTGTTTAGATTATTGTTTTTAAGTTCTCTTAAAAGTCTAGTGTTTTTAGAAAAGTTTGTTTTATAAAGTTTGCGAATTTAGAATTTCAAAAGTTGTCAAATTTTTGCTTATTGAGTTGGTTAAGTTTCGGTTAAGTGTGCTTATTGGTAGTGCTTATTGGATTTTTGGCTTATTTCACTTCTTCGGATTACTTGTGCTCCATCGCAAAGTTAGGAATTTCACATTCCGACGGCCACATTCAGACGGTTTCATTGTATCGCAATAACCCTTAGGGTTCTACTTTGAGATAAAGAGTTTTTCCCCCTTATTCCGATCGTGATTGCGATCGCTCATTGCGATCGCACATTGCGACGGGTATTAAAGTTTTATTAAGACGAAACTCTGCCCAATTTTAGTTAGCCACATTCCGACAGAAGTTTATTGCGATAGAGTGTATTCCGACAGCTTTAACTTTGACATATTCCGATACTTAACTTAGTATTCCGACAGATTGACATTCAGATAGAAGTTACATTCCGATAGAATTGGCTACCATTATTCCGATAGAATTTGTTCACTAATATTCCGATGCTTAATTTGATATTCCGACAGCTTTCATTCTCTATTATTCCGATGGTTTTGTTTTTGCAACATTCCGACAGAATCGACTTGTTACATTCCGATGGTTTGAGTTTTTAGTTTTATTAAGTTTTAATTTCTAAAAATTTCACGCTTACCGAAATCTCTGTTTTTACCAAGTGTTTTCCTAGTAATTTTTAGTTTAATTTTTAAAACTTATATTTTACTCAACGACATTTTCCTATTTGCTTTTAGTTTAAAAACAGATAATCAAACAAACCAATTATTTTTCCACCAAGAACGACTGAGTCGCACTTTCTACTAGTAATCAATTCGAAAAGACTGGAACAACGATATTTTTATACTTGGCAAAAACCTTGTATTATTGATGCTCACTTTCCCATTGCATTTTGGGTTGAGGCTGTGAATACCGCTTGTTATGTTTAGAATAGGGCATTAATCAACAAAATCCATAATAAGACACCTTATGAATTGTTTTGGAATAGGAAACCTAATATTGGTTTTCTTAAACCCTTTGGCTGTCATGTAGTTGTGTTAGACACTAGTGAAGCCTTAGGAAAGTTTAGAGCTAAAGGTGATGAAGGCTATTTCATGGGCTATTCAGTTCAAAGTAGAGGATATAGGGTTTACATGAAGAAAGAAAAACGTATACTTGAAAAAGTACATGTTAGGTTTTTAGAAAGTAAACCTAGTGATCCTGAGAGTGGACCAAATTGGTTATTTGACTTGGAACCTCTATCTAGAACGTTGAATTATATGCCTATTACTAATCCAGACATTGTGAAGGTAACTTCAAATGTTGTGGAAGAACCAGTTGTTGAAATTTCAGGTATACATGTTGGTAAGGAGGTTTGATCACATGCAGACAAATCAGCACCCATACTTGAGTATGTTACCATTCCTATATGGACAAATGAATTTGCTACTGCTGCTGGAAAAGAGAAAGGTTGTCCACAAGTATCACCAGTTGTAAACATGCATGATTCTTCAGGCACTGACAAAGGAAACTCTGGCGCTGACAAGACAAATTCAGGCGTTGATGGCTCAAACGTTGACAATCCTAATTCAGGCGTCGACAACTCTTTTGACCATTTATTCTCTTCCAGTGTTTTTGAACAAGGTGAACCTTCAAACATAAATAGAGAGGTTCATTCAGATGATGATGGAAGAGCATTTGAAGAAGATATTGGCAACATGGAGACTGATATTGAAGACAACACCATTATTCAAGGAGAAGTGCTTTCATCTACCATGAAGAATCATCCTTGTTCTCTTATTATAGGAGATGTGATGACTCCTGTGCAAACTAGGAGGTCTCATCAGAATCATGGAGGATTTGTTGCCAATATACACAAGAAGGTTGATACCCCTCTTGTTCAAGCATGTTTGTTTGCCTGTTTTCTGTCACAACAGGAACCCAAGAAGATATTTGATTATCACACCCCACCATGGCGGAATATGGGACGCGACGCATGGATATCATCACAACAATAGCGTGTCCATAGAGAGAACTATATGAATTAGAAATGTCATAAAAGGTGACACTAATGTCATGACAATATCTCATCAATGTAGGAGTCTAGGTAAGTAGGTAACAGTCCTACCTCTTACCCAAGACAAACAAATAACACAAACAAATCAACATATAGGTTCATAGTATCACTTATTGAAACAAACAGAAAATAAACTAAGAAGGAACGGGGATCTCCTTCTAAATGCATTCCTACGCGACTCCAATCCTAGCCACATATGTTCTCACGCTTAACCACTTTATCACCTGAAAGAGACACTAAAACACGTCAACATAATGTTGGTGAGAGTCATAGGTTTAGACTCCAACCGAAAATAGATTATAATAAGCTGTGAACAACCATGAACCACTAAACATATGGACAATGTGCTACAAGTATGCATTAACAACTAACATTCAAGATCAATCATTCCAAACCAAATCCAAGGCTCCCAGCCTTACCAAACACCATGGTACCATAGGCGCCCATACACCTATGTACCAATCCCAAGCCTTGTCATTATCCAATGGTCCCATAGATGCTCACACATCTATGTACCTCCCCAAGGCCCCGCCTTGTCAACATCCCCTTGGTACCAAGTCAAACCACAATAACTGAGACGGTACGTGTCCCCCGATCCAAATCATAAACACAATCAAGAATCACATAACAGTTAATCACATAAGTGTACACACAAGTCCATCACAAACCAAAAAAACATTCACAGCGTTAGTTACAAAACCATACAGTGTCTCTTCCATCCCATCTGGAAGTGAAAATCATTAAAAGATATGGGACTATGAAACTCACCTGATTAAGCTTCTCCAAAAATACGCGCACTAGCAAAAAGCTAACAAACAAAAGCACACAATCAAAACATGAACCAAACACTAAGATATCTCATCAACCCATGATGGACATCTAACTTTCTCCCATATATACCTCACTTATATGCTCTAAGCATCTCATTACACCCCTCTATAAAGCCCTTAACTTAGTTTACTTCATAACCCGTCTCGTTAACATTTTACCCAAAACAATCCCGGTTTTTAGGTCTCCAAACTATAAGCCAAACGCCCACCTAACCATACCCATGATCTCTGTAAAGGAAACCCTATGCCTTTACATATTTCAGCTAACTTCTTCCTTTTTTCCCAACCATAAAGCTACTGTTAAGGCCTCGATATATATATATATATATATATATATATATATATATATATATATATATATATATATATATATATATATATATATATATATATATATATATATATATATATATATATATATATATATATATATATATATATATATATATATATATATATATATATATATATATATATATATATATATATATATATATATATATATATATATATATACTTCCGCGTATCCGCATATTACCGATTTTGAACATACAAAAAGTTTGTTATGATTAGGGGGTCTTACCCTAACCCATTTGCTTAGCCACCCTTCAGGTCTCTTATTTAATATATAAACCAACTACCATGCTCATTAGAGGGCTCAAGTGTACTCCTAAGTACCCCAATGACCTTAAAACATTAAATTAAACTCGACTGATTTCAAAACTGTTTTGACCTCCGACTGTTTAACCTGTATTTGACCCACCTCCCTACCTCCAATTTAGTTCTCGTTTCTTGAATTTGAAAGCCACTTCAAATACCTATTCAGGGATGCTTGGATCGCAAAATAAGGGTTTATAGAACTCTAGATATGATCAAAACAAGTGACATAAAATTTTGCCCAGTTTTTAAAAATGAATTTAACACAATTAGCTTAATTAATTACCATCACCATGTATAATTATTATCTCTAATTAATCTAATCATGTTTATACCATTATAATACAGAATTCATAATTAACTTAACCCTAGATCCATCATGTATTGATTGTAAGAGAATTAAAAACAATTTAATTAAAAAGTGTATTAAAGATTTTACCTTAGAATTTTTGAAAGAAGAGAAATTAATGAAGAACCCTAAATAGACTCCATTGATTTCCACTTAAGCTTGATCTTCAGGGGATTATGATGTGTTTTTAGTTAATAAAAAGTCTTTATATAATTTCCTAACAAGTCCTTGGCCCATTACAAAAGCCTAGTTCCCTTTTTTCCTTTTTTTTCCCTTTTCTTTCTTTTTAATCGGCCTAAACCGAATTTAACATATATTTTTTTATTTTTTTTCTTTTTATTACTTATTTTTATGTTATTAATAATACCTTAATTTATTTCAGCTGCTAAAGCCTCCGAAACCTTAAAACCGTAAAACTAGTCAATTTTACGCGTATACCGAAAAAAACCGTAAAATATACAGTTTTAAAAAAAATCTTAAATTTTGAAATAAACTTTATAACTAAGTCCTAAATGACTTAAAACCATCCCGAAAAATACTCACATGACTAAACACCTTACCCGAGACCTCTAAATGCTAAACCCCAAATCGTAAAAAAAAATACTATTTACTATAATACTTATACGTATAAGTAAAACACCAAAATAACACCATTTCATTTCATAGTCACTAATTTGTGAGCTCATGAATATGAAATAACCGTTCCTCGATTTACTTATGAGTACTTTATACCCATAAACGATATCCACACCAACCTCGTTCACGCAAAATAACACGTAAACACGCAAATCACATAGTCACACATAAATTAACCTTAAAATAAGACCAAGTGACGAACCTCAAAACCATGGTTGTCACATCACTCCCTCCTAATAGAAATCTCGTCCCTAGATTTACTCCTTACGATCGTCATTATCAATTAGCTGAGGATACTTGCTCCTTATAAATCCTTCCCGTTCCCACGTGAACTCTAGTCCACGTTCCAAATTCCATTTACCCATAACTACGGTATATTACCCTTTTTATCCAGCGTCCTAGCTTCACGACCCAAAATCTCTATCGGCTCTTCGATAAAAGGAAGACTCGTATCCATACTAATATCATCTAACGGTACTTGCAAGTCAGTTCTTACTAAGCATTTCCTCAAGTTTGATACATGAAATACGTCATGCACACTACTCAATTCCTCCGGTAATCTTAACCTATACGCCACTAGCCCAATCCTTTCAAGGATTTCAAATGGACCCACAAATCTAGGTGCTAACTTCCCTTTTTCTTTCCAAACCGCATCACCCCTTTCCATGGTGAAACCTTTAGCATAACTTTATCTCAAATATCAACGGCTTACGCCTCTTGTCCGCATAGCTCTCTTGTCGGTTCTTTGCTATTTTCAACCTCTACTTAGTCACTGCCACCACCTCTATAGTTTTCCGATCCACCTCCGGTCCAATACGTTGGCCGCTTCTAACTTCATCCCACTGTAACGGTGATCCACCTCATCTCCTATGAATTAACTCCATCAGTTTCTACTACAATTCCTATCACCATACGTAACGGCTTCTATCCTCTACGGATTTTCCATCATTCGGAAGTTCTCCCAACCTTAAACACATCCAATGGTATATTCAGGATTGCATAACCAAAAGCTTCCCATAATATTCACAAGAAACATGTCATAACCACCACCTCATCCTTGCTTTCCCATGCTCGGCACCAAGTAACTAACCATCCTTCATACTAACATGTGTTACACCTTTTCTCTAGGTGGATGTTCCATTGTTCGTGACTACTAACCTCTTGCTCTAACGGTTTCTCTTCAATATCACCCCACTATCTTCACAACCTCTTGCTCCCTCGAATCATTCTTCCTCCATACTACTTTTCGCTTGTCTCTCCACAATCTTAATTTCCATACCATCTTATATCCCGTCTTCAGCCTATAATTTAGGTGTTTCCTCCTTTATTCCTTACATCCTCATCAATGGGGAATATGCCCCTCTCACCGGTGACTCTCTCTTTGTAGTAGAATTCTTCCTAATATAATGTGTTCTCCAACTATCTCCAAATCTCACGCCAATGCTCTAGGCGTCTTTCTCAATTACCCCTATAGTATGCTCATACCAAACATTACTCTATCAACGGTATACTACGCTTGCTTCCCATCGTTTCTTCCCTTGCCATAATCCTTCATAAGGCATTCCATACATATTAGGCTAACTTTTACGCAAAACCCTCTATTCCATTACATCCGTACGCAATCCTTCCAACTTCTCAACTACGTGACTTCTCATTCCTCTTGAAATATGAGATGAATTAGTCAGTCTATCGACTATCACCCAACTCTCGTCGTACTTATTACTCCACCCCATTATGTATCCCTTTCACCAACTTCGTCCTTACATCGCCCTTTCTAAGCTACTCCTATCTATGTAGGAAGTATAGTCTACGTCCCTTTTCTCCATATGATTGTCCAAGCCACGCAACATACATGTTGACGCGTTCTCTGCTTTAGACAACTCAACTCGTGCAACCTACATCCTTCATCCAAACCACCCTAATACGTCATCTATATAGTTCAAGTTCGTCTCAGCTTCACTTCATTCTTCTTATTCCATGTCTCATCAACCATGCTTGCCTTTCCCAGATGGTACTTGGCCTTGCAATTTTCTTTCATCACTTAACTCCACCCATCACCTTTTCCAAATGTTCAATCAAGATGATTAAATATGTGTTAGAGACGTTCATGATCTGTATAGATCATTCTCTGCGTCTCGTACCCCAAATGCCTCTAGCATTCTAGGCAGATATAACAATCCAGCTCCACTAACTAAGTCTATCTAGTTCTTCCAAATCTTTAATTCCCACAACGTATAAACAACCGCCTTTCTTTGTCATTCTCGTATACATCCAAATCCTTGCTCCACGTATCGTCATGCTTCGCGAATTCATCCAGTCCTTCCGATAATTCCAAGATCTGCTCATTATCCAATCCACCTCTTCAGCCTCCAAAACGCTTCCTCACCCTTCTTCACTTTGCCCCTTGCTGGTTCCACGATATGCCATCATCTCTGACTACTCGTCCTGGCCAACTTAATCCTAAAACTCACACTTGAAAATCTCACGTATAATTCCCTTTCCTAACAACTCCAAAACCAACTCATAATTCGCCTCACTCTCCTTCTTAGATTTGAGTAGATCAAGATGTCGTCGATGCTCCCGATGACAACTCGTTTATATATTGTCATGCACCCCCGGTTCATTGACTCCATGAAAACTGCTAGCGCCTCGGTGAAGCAAAAATCATAACCGTAAACCCAAAGCGTTCATACAACATCCTTAGCAGTTTCAACTACGTCCTCCTTGCACCCTCTCTTAGAAGCAATACGAATAAATTTCTACCTCGTTCTACTCGCGAAAATCTACACGTATTCTAAAAGACCAATACTTCCTCTTATCAGACCACTCAGCCGCTTTTCACAGCCAATCTACTACTAAGCAACTCAAATTTTACCTTGCATCCGTTTCAATTTCTAACAACTCTTGCTCTTAAAATCATTCCATCAACAATTTCCTTGGAAAGGCACTAACTACAACTCCTCTCACTTCTCCTACTTGCTCTATTTATGGTTCTACCTCACAGTAATAGGCAAACCTACTAAATCTCAGGAAATTTTTGGAAAACTTACATGCCTTACGAATAATCATAAATACCTTTGAGGTATTATATCCCCTTCCAACACTCTCTATGGCGCGTTACTTGTGCCAATATCCATAAATTATACGAATCTCTATTCATCTCCCTTGGCACTCCTAAGAGACCTCATGACCACATTAGTTCGTCTACGAACTTTTAACTCTTTCATCCCCACTAAGGGCATTCCAACCATTCTCTCAGGGCCACCTACTTAATCGTGTAGGCGCGACCAAGTCTTTCATATGTCTACCTCAACGCTCCCAATCAATACGAACCCAAAACTACATCCTGAATCCACTAGATACGATCAACGAATCAAACCCACGGATAACTAACGACATTTCACGTACACGAGTTAAAATAGACCAAAACCACGAAAACTCAAAAGGAAAACTCAAACATGTACCAATGCAAATGACTCATGACAACGAAAAATGATCCAAGAAACACTTAATGGCAACCAAAACATCTTATGCCCCGCGACATCTTATTTAAACCGTGCACAAGATCGAATTTTCCAAAAGAATATTTTTTTCTTTCCTCACCACATCTATGTGACTCAAACAATCTACAAACAACCTTCTAGACGATCTCAAAACTCAACTCAAAGACTAGGTATCCCGTGCATCCCAAATCATAAAAAAACTACTATCAAAACTCAACCTTGAACCCGTCACTTGTACCAAAATTTCGATCAAGATACTGACACCCCATGACTATACATACCAAATATTTGAAAAGTACATTCCGAGTACATAATTTTAGGCTTTTGAATCACCCAAAAAGCTTTAAAAACGAACAAGTTATGACCAAAACAGTTTTATACTAGTTGTTTTTAAAAAAACTAAAGAATCCTCTTAGTAATTAACGTAATCCTTTTTAAATGAAAAGAAAAAAATGTATGTGAAATTTTCATGAACTTTGTTTAGTCTTGCATAAATAATTATAAATGACGTATATTGATTAAGCTCACTTATATAAACTATTTAAGTAGAAAGAAATTTTATTTCGCTTTATTTTAAAGAAAGTCTTTTAGAATTTGAAATAAATAAGTGTTGATTAAAAAAAATCTTATGTTACATCTTGTTTCAAACACGACTCCAACACCTTACCCTTATTTTACCGAATACAACCAACTATCTAACTCTATAGTAGATTTCCATGTCCCTTTTTTTTCAATATATACCGACCAAAAGAAATGTAAGACCCAAAACAAAAGATCTCATTATCTCAAAAGAAATCCCAAGTTATTTCAATAGACTTAAAACCAAGAACACCATTTTAAAACGTACACGTGAAATACGAAACTCAAAGAATACGCTACAACGGAGGTTTAATATCAAAAAAAAGCGAGCTAGCCACCCTCCTAAGGATACAATCGATAATTGTAGGGGATCATACATATATAGGCATATCGGGATACATATACTTAAATCCGTCTAACATCTACTATACAAGCATGTACTAACCCTCTTTCATGCAATCATATTTAGGAATCCATTGAAGTTGTGGTACTTGTATAACTATGTTGGCCACCATACTTATATAATTACCCTTCCCCAATGCACTCCTTCCTATGATGACACTTATAAGAATTAATACAACACATAACACATATATCCATCTACTCACATAAGCTCATAACCACATAACCAAAAAAAGTCCAAAAATCCATCCATTAAAATAACATAGTCAAACTCTTGAAAAAAATAAATCCATAGTCTAGCTAAAACAGCATAGACTAAATCCAAAATGAAAACATAATCAGTTATAAGTCATGCCGCCCATAAGAGTGGAAACAGCTTAAAATCCTTCATATCCACCTACTCCTAATAACTCGAACCACCACATGCTTCTTAGGGAACATGACTTAAACATCAAAAGAAAAATACTATACCTCAAGTACATAAAATAACCCAACAAAAGATAGAAACTACCATGTACCAAATTATGTACTATAATGTACAATTTAAGCAAAATACAACAATGACTAGCGTGGATGATTATGGTTCAACCAGCAGTAGTCACACCCCGAAAAGAAAATAACATGTGGCTAAGTATGAACTACTATGGTTCAACCCATACTAGTCAAAACTTAACAAACATCGCAAGTAAAAACCAATAACATCCAGAAAACTTTAATTAATATAAAATGCACACATACTCCTATGATGCCTATATGTAGGGACCCTTAAGCTATAGACTAGGTTACTAGACTAGGAAACCTAATTCTCTATAACCATTGGCGCTCTAATACCATTCTATCACACCCCACCATGGCGGAATATGGGACGCGTTGCATGGATATCATCACAACAATAGCGTGTCCATAGAGAGAACTATATGAATTAGAAATGTCATAAAAGGTGACACTAATGTCATGACAATGTCTCATCAATGCAGGAGTCTAGGTAAGTAGGTAACAGTCCTACCTCTTACCCAAGACAAACAAATAACACAAACAAATCAACATATAGGTTCATAGTATCACTTATTGAAACAAACAGAAAAATAAACTAAGAAGGAACGGGGATCTCCTTCTAAATGCATTCCTATGCGACTCCAATCCTAGCCACATATGTTCTCACGCTTAACCACTTTATCACCTGAAAGAGACACTAAAACACGTCAACATAATGTTGGTGAGAGTCATAGGTTTAGACTCCAACCGAAAATAGATTATAATAAGCTCTGAACAACCATAAACCACTAAACATATGGACAATGTGCTACAAGTATGCATTAACAACTAACATTCAAGATCAATCATTCCAAACCAAATCCAAGGCTCCCAGCCTTACCAAACACCATGGTACCATAGGTGCCCATACACCTATGTACCAATCCCAAGGCCCCACCTTGTCATTATCCAATGGTCCCATAGATGCTCACACATCTATGTACCTCCCCAAGGCCCCGCCTTGTCAACATCCCCTTGGTACCAAGTCAAACCACAATAACTGAGACGGTACGTGTCCCCCGATCCAAATCATAAACACAATCAAGAATCACATATCAGTTAATCACATAAGTGCACACACAAGTCCATCTCAAACCATAAAAACATTCACAGCGTTAGTTACAAAACCATACAGTGTCTCTTCCATCCCATCTGGAAGTGAAAATCATTAAAAGATATGGGACTATGAAACTCACCTGATTGAGCTTCTCCAAAAATCCGTGCACTAGCAAAAAGCTAACAAACAAAAGCACACAATCAAAACATGAACCAAACACTAAGATGGCTCATCAACCCATGATGGACATCTAACCTTCTCCCATATATATACCTCACTTATATGCTCTAAGCATCTCATTACACCCCTCAATAAAGCCCTTAACTTAGTTTACTTCATAACCCGTCTCGTTAACGTTTTACCCAAAACAGTCCCGGTTTTTAGGTCTCCAAACTATAAGCCAAACGCCCACCTAACCATACCCATGATCTCTGTAAAGGAAACCCTATGCCCTTACATATTCCAGCTAACTCCTCCCTTTTTCCTCAACCTTAAAGCTACTGTTAAGGCCCCAATATATATATATATATATACTTCTTCCTATCCGCATATTACCGATTTTGAACATACAAAAAGTTTGTTATGATTAGGGGGTCTTACCCTAACCCATTTGCTAAGCCAACCTTCTGGTATCTTATTTAATATATAAACCAACTACCATGCTCATTAGAGGGCTCAAGTGTACTCCTAAGTACCCCAATCACCTTAAAACATTAAATTAAACTCGACTGATTTCAAAACTGTTTTGACCTCCGACTGTTTAACATGTATTGGACCCACCTCCCGACCTCCAATTTAGTTCTCGTTTCTTGCATTTGAAAGCCACTTCAAATACCTATTCAGGGATGCTTGGATCGCAAAATAAGGGTTTGTAAAACTCTAGATATGATCAAAACAAGTGACATAAACTTTTGCCCAGTTTTTAAAAATGAATTTAACACAATTAGCTTAATTAATTACCATCACCATGTATAATTATTATCTCTAATTAATATAATCATGTTTATACCATTATAATACAGAATTCATAATTAACTTAACCCTAGATCCATCATGTATTGATTGTAAGAGAATTAAAAACAATTTAATTAAAAAATATATTGAAGATTTTACCTTAGAATTTTTGAAAGTAGAACAATTAATGAAGAACCCTAAATAGACTCCATTGATTTCGACTTAAGCTTGATCTCCAGGGGATTATGATGTGTTTTTAGTAAATAAAAAGTCTTTATATAATTTCCTAACAAGTCCTTGGCCTATTACAAAAGCCCGGTTCCCTTTTTTCCTTTTTTTCCTTTTTCATTCTTTTTAATCGGCCTAAACCGACTTTAACATATATATATATATATTTTTCTTTTTATTACTTATTATTATGTTATTAATAATACCTTAATTTACCTTAATTTATTTCAGCTCCCAAAGCCTCCGAAACCTTAAACCCGTAAAACTAGTCAATTTTACGCGTATACCGAAAAAACGTAAAATATACAGTTTTAAAAAAAATCTTAAATTTTGAAATAAACTTTATAACTAAGTCCTAAATGACTTAAAACTATCCCGAAAAATACTCACATGACTAAACACCTTACCCGAGACCTCTAAATGCTAAACCGCAAATCGTAAAAAAAAATACGATTTACTATAATACTTATACGTATAAGTAAAACACCAAAATAACACCATTTCATTTCATAGTCACTAATTTGTGAGCTCATGAACATGAAATAACCGTTCCTCGATTTACATATGAGTACTTTATACCCATAAACGATATCCACACCAACCTCGTTCACGCAAAATAACATGTAAACACGCAAATCACATAGTCACACATAAATTAACCTTAAAATAAGACCAAGTGACGAACCTCAAAACCACGGTTGTCACATTGATGCTCTCAAAGAACCAAGTTGGGTGGAAGCAATACAAGATGAGCTTCACCAATTTTCCATTCAAGATGTTTGGGAGTTAGTTGATTGTCCCAGACATGTCAAACCTATTGGGAAAAGATGGGTTCTTAGAAACAAAAAGGATGAGAGAGGAATTGTGATCAGAAACAAGGCACGTTTGGTAGCTCAAGGATATACACAAGAGAAATGGATAGACTATGAGGAGGTATTTACACCTGTTGCAAGGATTGAGGCAATAAGAATTTTTCTAGCCTATGCTTCTTGCATGGGATTTACAGTCTATCAAATGGATGTGAAGAGTGTTTTTCTCTATGGCACAATTGCAGAGGAGGTTTATGTAATGCAGCCTCCTGGATTTGAAGATTCTGAACATCCAGACAAGGTGTATAGAGTAAAGAAGGCTACGTATGGACTTCATCAAGCCCCAAGAGCATGGTATGGCACATTGTCCACCTATTTGGTGGAAAATGGATTCAAAAGGGGCACCATAGACCAGAATTTGTTCACAAAGAAGACTGGTAAGGATTTCTTACTTGTTCAGGTTTATGTGGATGATATCATCTTTCTCTCTTCAAGCCCAAAGATGAGTGAAGACTTTTCCAAGCTTATGACAGACAAGTTCAAGATGAGTGCAATGGGAGAGATGAACTTCTTTATAGGGTTACAAGTTCAGTAGAAAGAAGATGGTATCTTCCTCTCTCAAGATAAATATGTAGCAGAAATCTTGAAGAAGTTTGGCTTTTCTCCACATGAGAAATGGGCTAACACACCCATGGATAGGGAACACCCTTGGGGAAAAGTTGGAGATTGAAAAGAGGTGGATCTCAGGCATTATAGGTCAATGATTGGCTCATTAATGTATCTTACAGCTTCAAGACCTGACATTATGTTTGCTATGTGTGCATGTGCACGCCATCAAGTGACTCCCAAAGAGTGTCATCTTCATGCTGTCAAGAGGATATTTAGGTACCTTAGGTGCTATCCCACCTTGGGATTATGGTATCCAAAAGACTCTCCTTTGGATCTTATTGCATATTCAGACAGAGATTATGGTGGTGACAAATTTGATAGAAAATCCACAACTGGTGGATGCCAATTTCTTGGGAGTAGGTTGATATCTTGGCAATGCAAGAAACAAACAGTGGTGGCTAATTCTACAACTGAAGCAGAGTATGTAGCTGCAGCTGCTTGTTGTGGACAAGTCTTATGGATTCAGGATCAGATGTTGGATTATGGGTATAATTTCATGCATACCAAGATTTTTGTAGACAATAACAGTACTTTATGCATTATTAAAAATCCTGTACATCACTCTAAAACAAAACACATAGAAATTAGACATCATTTTATAAGAGATTGTTTTGAAAAGGGTTTAATACAACCAGATAGGGTTCACATAGAGGAAAATGTGGCTGATTTGTTAACTAAACCTTTTGATACTGGGAGATTTCAATACTTGGTAACAAGTATTGGAATGATCAGTCTTACTTAATATGTGTTTTGGGGACTTATTGTAAAAGTATGTACAGGATATGCATTGTTATTGGTCTTTGTACAAAATTTGATTTTCCACTTTATTTGTCTAACGCTGACAAAGGTTATTTTGACAATGACAAGTGTTAAATTGACGTTGTCAGCAACATGTTAGTTTTGTGGTTTTTGATCTAATTATGCAGGCATTATTAGCATTGTACAAATGGATACAGAGTTGCTTATGGATCCTTGGAGAATTATTGGAGCATGTTTCAGTTTATGGATGATGGTTGGAATATTTATATTCCTATCTTGACATAAATTTTTATTACATGCATTTTATTTGGCAACTTATGTATCATAGTTTAATGGGAGGTTTAGGAAACCTTTAGGACTTTTTGGGTATTCATATAATACTCTTATCACAATTCTAGATTGTGTCCACTGGTGAGTACGATTAGTTTTCTAAATCGTGAGGCACTGTAGCATGCAAAGTTGATATACTATGCACGCTGCCAAGACCTTTTTGGCCTAGAATTGGATGTGGTATGGTGGGAGACTTGGGTATGATTTTTATTGGGCTTACCTGGGAAGTTATAAAGGATTTTATAAGATAACTTCACTGTTAATAACTTTGGTTAGCAAGAAACACTTGAGGACAATCATGTCAATCTTGCTTAAGCAAGTGCGCATGATTGGACAGTGCTTGCCACCCTATGGTAATTTTCAGTCTATAGGTTATCTTCACTAGGATAAATCACTTTGTTAAGGTCCTTTTTCATTTTTATTATTTTTATTTCTTGGACGTTGACAGATTTATTTCCAAACGTTGTTAGGACCAATTTTAACGTTAACATGGCTTTTTCCAACGTTGACAAGAATATAACCGTTAGGCGTTGATAGGTTATTTTTGACCGTTGACACTCATTGGGTCTTACCCAGTTGTTATTTTTGACGAAAATTTGGGCCATAGTTTTAGGAGTTGGTAACTTTTTATTAATGCACAAGATAAGTTATTTTCTTTTAAAGATTTTCATCATTATATTTTGAAAATAACTGCCTAATTTTTGACCAATCACATGTGCCTACCTCTCCTATATATTTGGGTCATTATTTTGAAACAGGGTAACTGCTTATTCTTGTCTAACTAAATTTTCACACATATTCATCTTTTATAACATATTTCATAGCTTTCTACATCAGTGGCGCCTAAGTTTAAACCGAGTGATTTGGTATTGGGGTTCAGAAGTCAGCATAACATGGTTGGCTATTTAGAGGCTGACAACACTTTGTTTCCTCAATATACTCAGATGGTGGAGTATTTAAATGCATCCCCTTTAAGGTATGCACTTTCTCATGCTCCTCTTATCCTTGTCACTCATATTAAGCAGTTTTGGAATACTGTCACTTCCTCAATGGTTAATAATGTGACTACATTTACTGCTACAGTCCATGGGCGTCAATGGGTGGTTACTGAAGCCTTGGTTCGCCAGGCTTTGCATCTTAATGATGCAGATGGTATAACCACCCTACCCATTGGTGAGATAGAATAAGTACTTCAAGCTTTGGGTTATCCTTTCCCTAAAGAGGGCGTTTTAAATAAGTATTCTAAACAGGAATTTCCCCCAGCTTGGAAGTACTTAATACATGTCATACTTCAATGTTTGAGTCCCAAATGTACTGCACACAATGAAATTAACATGTCAATTGGTAGTGCAAGTTTGTGTATTGCTACTGGGCAAAAATATAATTTTTCTATAATGATTTTTGATGGCATGTGTAAAAACAAGGGTAACAAGATGACTCTTGCTTATCCAAGATTTTTGCAAATGGTTTTTGATGACCAAAGGTATTGCACCAGGGATCATGATGATTTTTATACGATCCCTGTGCAAAAGAAAGCAATTTTTGGAAAGATGAATACACCCCCAAACAGACACTTACCCCTCACCCAAGCCATGCTTGTTGTTATTGCAGCAGCACAACCTCAACTTGACCCACAACCACGACTAGACCCATTACCCGAACCATCACCATCACCCCAGCATATGGAAATTGACCAAGATACCTTCAACGCTGACACGTTAAATGTTGGCGTTGACACTCACAATCCAAACGTTGACACCCTTTTACAACAAACTCAAACACCCCTTAACCTCCAAACTGAAACCCAATCCACATCATCTTCTTCACCCACAGACTTTAGGATGGAAAAACGCCAAAGGACTATTAGAGTGTTCTCCTCTAGTGGTCCTAGCCATGTTGTAGAGAGAACCACCACCACAAGTGTGGTTGGTGATATGGGTGGGGCTAGGACTATTGGTACTAGCTTAGATGCAGGCCAAGCCAGTCCTAACATCATTAAGACCCCATCCATGCCTCATGACTCTACTTTGGGAGGTCAAATTCCCATTCTAGAGGAGGGAGGATTGGAACCCTATACTTTGTTGGACTTGACGGCTGTCTGCATTAGCTTGCAAAAGCAAAATGCAGACCTTGTACATACTGTCTCTACACAAGGCCTTGAACTCAAGCAATTGAGGGAGAGGATTGTTATTTTAGAAGGTGCTAACACTAGGCGTGGAGTGGAGGATTCTTCCAAAGGGGAGGATGAGCAGATACATGTGAGTGACAAAGGCTCACATGAAGGAGAATCTTTGGGTATAGCTGAAGCTCTAACAGATTTGAAGAGGCAACCAGGTTTTGATGTCTCATTGGTTATCCCTACAAATTTGAATTTATCATTTACTGACATGATGGAGTAGTTCACAAGAAGTGCTGACAAGAGTAGATTGAGTGTTGACAAGCAGATTTTTGATGCTAACAAGCCAAGCGCTGATAGGAGTAAGTTAGGCGTTGACACACAGGTTTTGGACGTTGATAGACCTGCATGTATGGTTGATGTATTCCAGTCATCAGCTATCATCAAGGAAGTGTATTCACAGGTACCATCATCATCTTTACCCATCATTGATACATTAGATAAGGGTAAAGGGATTATGGTAGAAACAGTGGTTCCTAAGGATGCAGCTCAAGTAAAATTTGATTCCATGTTGGCTGCACAACTTGAGAAAGAAGATAGAATGAAAGAAACTGCTATTGAGAGTAAGAAAAGCAGTGATGATGAGAGTACAGATTCAAGTCTTATGATTATTGAAGAACCAGAAAGACTTGAATATGGTGATGTGTTGGCAAAGGAAAAACTTGCAGAGTTGAAGAACCAGGTGGATTATGATATGCCTGAAGTTGCCCAAATGTACTTTGCATGGGAGAATAAGATCATGGAGAATCCAGATATGCCTTTACAGATTTGGGGATTAGAGATTTTACTCAGGAATCAAAGGAACTACCAGGTAATCCAAAAGTATAAGGCCAGCAATGTTTTCTAACAATCTAAGAGGGATAGAAGGGAGCTTTATTATATGTTTCTTAGATGTCATCAAGGAGGTTGGACTTTTCAGAAGTTGTAGGCATTGTCCTTTGATGATTTGGAATATAAGGCTTATCCTATTTGGTCAAGAGTGCAAGAGCAGAACACAATCAGATTTCTTTCAGATGAAAGAAAGGAAGAGCTTGCAGAAGAGATGCAAATTCAACAGGCTTTAATTGCACCAAGACCTTTGAAGAAAGGAGTTCCACTTGAGTTTCCAGAAAACATGGATAAAGTGAATCCCAGTGAAGCTGTTATTAGAAGAAGCATTAAGCTTTCATCCTTATAAGTTTCACATATGGTGGAAGTAATACCTCATGATTCCAGAAATCCTATAGTTAGCTATGAAGAAGATGCAAGTGGGTTTTGGATGATTGGCAGATATGGGAAAGAGGTACATACTTTTACTACTCTTATGTCTTTGTTTGAAAGCCTGGATAGGGAAGACTTGGCAGACCTTTGGAGGTTAATGCAGGCCAAGTATGAGACTAAAGCACCTACTTCAGTCAATGGAATAAAGATCTGGTCAACATTCAAGAAAATGTGTGCACCAGATGAAGAAGATCCTGTTTGGAAGGATCTTGATGATGATATCAGTGGACTTCAATGGCATCTATATTCAGCAGCTGGTGTGTATCATTTGAGTTTTACAAATTTTTCTGAGTATCTTCTTGTGGATGTTGAGTATCCTATGTCCACAGAAGTTTTGGAGAAAATGATGACAACACAGCTGAAAATAGACTACTCAAGTGACGTGGCCAAAGATTTGATCAGATATATTTATTTCCAATATAATAAGATTTGTAAGAATCCTCCTAGTTCTTAGTTTTTATTTAGAAACTTGATTACTAGAGTAAATATCAAGTTTAAGGGAGGATTGTTGGGAATATAATATAGTCAAGACACTTGAACGCTGACAAGAGCAATTTGGACGTTGATAGGAAGAAATCAAGCATTGGCAAGACAAGCGTTGACAGGAAGAAGTCAAGCGTTGATAAGAAGAAGTCAAGAACTGATAGAAGACTTACTCTACACGTTTTATATTTCTAGTAAAGATGTGTTCGACGTTGTATTTTCTATATTTATCTTTACCTAAAATAGCTGATACGTAGACTCTTGTACAAGGCTCCTTAGTCTATAAAAGGAGGTCCTTAGGTTTTAGTTTGATATATGTTTTTACACTTTCATTGTACGCAAGTTCGTTTTATCAATCAAAGTGAAAGTGTGATTTATCTTGTTTGTGTGTTCTTGTTCAAGTATTAATTCCGCATAATACTTGAATTGTTACATATACAACAAAGTTTCTCTACGTGTTTAACTTGATTTAATCTCGTTTACACAAGCTAAATCGATCTAAGTTTGGGATCAACATGTGGATGACATCATCTTTGGATCCACAAACTCTATGCTTAGCAAAGAGTTTGCCAAGTTGATACAGGAAAAATTCTAAATGAGTGCTATGGGTGAACTCAACTTCTTTTTGGGGTTATAAATTCAGCAGAGGAAAGATGGGATCTTCATCTCACAAGACAAATATGTGGCTGAAATTGTGAAGAAGTTTGGAATGAGTGAAGGAAAGAAAGTCTCTACTCCAATGGATAAGGAGCATCCTTGGGGCAAAGATGGCCCTGGAAAGCCTATTGATGTCAGGAATTATAGGTCTATGATTGGATCTCTCATGTACCTTACAGCTTCAAGACCTGACATCATGTTTGCAGTCTGCCTATGTGCAAGATACCAAGTGGCACCCACAGATTGCCATTTGTTTGCTGTGAAAAGAATTTTTAGGTATCTGAAGTGTCATCCAACTTTAGGACTTTGGTATCCCAAGGAGTCACCATTTGAGCTGGTATCCTATTCAGATAGTGATTATGCTGGTGACAACAATGATAGGAAGTCTACTACAGGTGGATGTCAGTTTTTGGGAAGCAGGCTAATATCTTGGTAGTGTAAAAAGCAGACTATTCTGGCCACATCCACAACTGAAGCTGAGCATGTAGCAGCTGCTGCATGCTGTGGAAAAGTTCTTTGGGTTTAGAACCAGCTGCTTAACTATGGGTACAATTTTCTTAAAACCAAGATATTTATTGACAATAACAGCACCATTTGCATAATTAAAAATCATGTTTTTCATAGCAAGACCAAACATATTGAAATAAGACATCGTTTTATTAGAGATTGTTTTGAAAAAGGGTTGATTGTTCCAGAGGCAATTGATACAGAACTTAATGTTGCTGATCTTTGGACAAAAGCTTTTGATGTGGGGAGATTTCAGTACTTGGTTGCAAGTATTGGAATGGTTACTCCTTAAAAATTGATGTCTAATTTGTCTTGTATACTCAGGATTGCTTTCTTGCTGTTGTTGTACATATGTTAGTCACTTTTTCCATTATTCTCTATTCCACTGCTTTTGAACAAAGATTCCCCTGCTGGGGTTCATCCCCCTGCTAAGGCATTTTCCCCTGCTAAGAGGTTTTCTCTTAAGTTGGGTTTGTTCTTTTTAAAGTGGTTATATGTGGTTTTAGACTAACAATACAGAGATCCAAATGGTGCATACTACACTAATGAAAGGATCAGGTATATGCTCTATGTTTTAAGGGAGGTTAGGTCACATCTTTAGGATTTAAGGTATCCTTAGGATACTCATATATGATTCTAGATCATATCCACTGGTGAGTAGGGGTTCAGAATAATGAAGACTTGCTGCAAAGCTTGTTAGAATTCTGAAACCTTAAGGCACCGTAATGTGTACTTAAACTTCTTTATTCACCAGCTTGCTGTCTAAATTCAGATGTTTAGTACATATTGTCAAGACCAACTAGCCATAAGTAAGGGAATGGTAAGGATGGTGACTAGGGTATGCTTATTTTCATGGGTTGACCAGGTGTAGGGTTACTTATGTGTTAACTCTTTCTGTTTAGAACTTTGCTGAATGGAGGACTCTTGAGTGTCTGTATATCTACCTTATGTCTACAAGGGTGTGCATTAGAAAAGAGCTATTTAGCATTGATCTCTTCATGATTAGTCTAATACGCCTAGGAAAGTTTCGCTTTCAATTTTGATACCCCTGCTTGTTCAACATCCCCCTGTTTGACCGTTGACCGACAATACCGTTACCCTACTTATAGCCGTGGGGCTGCTAGCTAAATTTTTGGTTAGGGAATATTTTATTCTTTTAAAAAGATATTTAAGGCTCTTTCTTCGTTGATTGGTAATCTTTTCTTTATTATTTAAAATAAATTACTTTCTTATCAAGATTTATTTCTGATATTTTTGCAATTTGAAAATTTGGTCCAATCATAGCTCTTCAATTCGCCTATATAAACTTAATTCCTTTAACCAGCAGGTCTACCTCTCTCCTTCGACCAAATCCCACCACACTTTCACAACTATAAACCTTCAAACATTTTCATTATTTATCATGTCTCTCAAAATTGATGCTAATCACAATCAGATTGCTCTTTTACATGATGAACCAGCAGAATTCACTAATGCAGTGGCTTTTCTAAAATCTTCGTATTTTAGAGTAGCTCTTCTCATCAATCCCAGGATTTACACCTCACATATCCAAGAGTTTTGGTCTAATGCAGTGACCAAAACAGTGGATGGAGAGGTAACGATTTAAAGCAAGGTAGATGTCCATCCCAAGGTGATTACACTTGCCTCCATTAGAGACAAGCTTGTTTTGGATGATGAGGATGGGATTGCCATCCTACCTGATGCTGAAATTTTTGAGGGTCTTGAAAAATTAGGGTACACTCTTTCTGATGATCAAAAATGTAAGTTTGCTAAAGGTCAGTTTCCCCACATTGGAAATATTTGATTCATACAATTTTACAATGTTTGTCACCTAAAACCACTGCTTTTAATGAATTTGGAAGTGAAGTTGCTTCTGCCCTAATATGCTTAGCAACAGGGAGAAAGTACTGTTTTTCTCAAATGATTTTCAAAGGAATGGTCAAAATGTTACAAGCAATTCTAAATTTTGTATGTAGCCAAGGTTTACACAACTTTTGCTAAATATGAGTGAACATGGTCCTATCAAACACAAACGCCATATTTCAGCCACAAACACACTACCAAACTGTTTACCACACTTGCTGCACCATCTCCACAATTTTCTGGCAGTGCTGTTTCACTCACTCCCATCATGATGAAACAAATCAGACAAGAAGCAGCTAAAACAAAACCTGATGATACCCCTGCCACCCCTCTACCCCTTCTGATCCACAACATGAAAGGAGAACCAAAATCAGGTTTGCCAGGTCTCCCTTGCCTGGTGAATCTTCAAAAGTAGCAGAGAGGAGAGCCTCCAAAAGGTTGGAGCACACTGAGAGTTTGGTGGCCACTACTGACTCATCCTCAAGGGATGAGCAGGATAGTGACACCATAAGTAAGTCCTCTCCCTCACTCAGTGATACCCAAAGAGGGGAGCAATCCCCTTCTAGGGTTGAGAGCATAATGCAACCATTATCCATCTTGGAATTGACGAATATGTGCATTAGCTTGCAAGAGCAAAATGCACAACTTGTACAAACTTTCAAAAAGCAAGGTCTGGTTATAAATAATCTGGAGACCAGACTTGCTACACTATAGGGGAGGAGAAAGCCTAAGCTTATTATATCCACAGATGAGGATGCTACCAAAGGGGAGGAAGTTCCTAACACAGATGAATCCACTCAGTGGTATGCATATCCTGGTGGACAGGATCTAGGACAAGAAAAGGTGGCAAGTGTTGAGAAAGGAACTGAGAAAGGAAGTGCTGAAAAAGGAAGTGATAAGGGAAGTGCTACAAAAGAATTTTCCCAAACATTGTTGACTTTGGGCAATCAAGAAGAAGCCCCTGCTTCAAAAGTTTCCCCTGCTAAAACTGATCCCCCTGCTATAAGTTCTTCCCATACTAAACCTATTACTCAAACATTTGTTAGGAAGAACAGAAGGCAACCATCCCAGAAGGGAATTCGAATTGGAGAACCTACACCAAAAGCAAAACCAGCAGTGGATCCAAAAGACAAGGGAAAGGGGATCATGGTTGAACAGCCTAAGAGAAAGTACAAGCACAAAACGCCTGAACAGCAAAGGGCTCAAGAAGAATATGATGAACAGGTAGCTCTCAGACTTCAAGAAGAAGAGCTACACATGCAAGATCAGAGAATGCAACAGATGAGGCCCAAAGAGATGCTTAAACAGATTGAAATCGGGCATAGAGAGTTGGATGAAAGGGTGCCTCATGTTCAAGAATTTCTAGATCAATGGAAAAAGGAGTTGGTAAATGCTCCTTTGGAAGACAGGTATGAACTGACTTGTTTAGTGTACAAATATCAAAATGAATATCTAGAAAGAAGGGCAAATCTGATTCAGAAGGAAAAGTATTTGAGGTCTGAAAAGGGGAGGCTGGCACACTACAAAGTTATGCTCAAAAGACACAAGAAGTGGACTGATGGTCACTTCAAAGGCATGACTTTTGAGGATATAGAGAAGGCAATCAGACCAGTTCTAAGAGAGACAAATGTGGATGACTTCATAGGTATAAACACTCCTGAAGAAGTTGAGTATCTCAGGAAGCAAAATGAGATGATACAGAGAGCTAGGGAATCCAGAGAAACAAAGGCTGAAGGAACAACAGTGAAAACAACACAAGCAGGTGCATCATCACAAGCAGGTGCAAGTTTTCCAGTAATTGAGATATCTGTACTCAATGCACAAAGAGCAGCCAAAAGGTTAAAAAGGATGGAAAAGGTTGGCATAGTTACTAAGGAGACACAGCATCCCTCCAATGAAGAAATAGATAAGCAGCTGATTGTGCAAGAGAATGATGAAATCTCACCTAGTGAGTTTGGGAAGAAATTTGCCATAGTGGAATATGCTGTTTATGAACACAAGGGGATGACTTGGTGGAAGCTTACAAGAGCTGACAATACAGCACAGACATTTCTGAGTTTAGATCTCATGTTTCAAACTTTGGATAGTAAGGACTTAAATGATCTATGGAAGCTTTTGAAGAAGACCTTTGCTACAAATCCTCCTACTGTGGATGGTGTAGAGAATGATTGGGTGATCTGGGAATACATGCATAGGATGTATGACCATGAACTGTTTGATCCTATATTTGATGTAGTAAATGGGGGAAATTTGTTGTATTGGAAGTTGTTTACCAACTCTGGGGTTTATGAGATGGAAGGTGTAAGTGTTTATTTGCTTAATCATCGTTATTATCCTTTCACTCAAGAGACCTTGAAGAAACTGGCACATGCTGACTTGATTGTAGATGCTAAAGCACCTGTTGCTTATGATTTGGTAAGGATGATGTATAGTCAACTTTGGCTAGGAACTTTGTAAGCATCCTCATCAACTAGCATTTATTCAGAAACTTGTCCTTAGGCGAAAGCATAAGTTTAGGGGAGGATTGTTGGGAATAAATATAAGAGTGTTAGTTCCCCTTGTTAGTTGGTCATAGTTTCCCTTGCTAGAGTAAGTTCCCCCTGCTAAATAACAAAGGCAGGGGGATTGGTTCCCCTGATGAAGTCAAAGACCCTGCTGCTAGCGATAAACTTGGAAGAGATTATAACGCATTTCAGTTACTACTCCGAGATACTTTCCTAGTTTGTTAGTAGTGATCTGGTATGTGAGTCCTTGTACTATAAAAGGACTCACTAGGTTATCATGCAAAGTGTCTCTCTCTCTGTTAGTTTTCATTTCATACTTTAAGGTTTTTGTAACCCTAATACCACTATTGGGTATTCGTATATCTATGATATATTAAAGTTTAACGTTTGTTTTAAACATTTGTTCTTGTGCTAAACACTACATTCCGCATCTAGTTTAGTTACTTCTATTGCAAAGTTTCTCTAGTGTTAGATTGAATCTATTCTTTCTATCACAACCCTTAAACAAGCTAAGGTTTAAGATCTGAGTTTGGGATCAACATCTCATGCCTCATTCTCTTTGGAAATTGATGAGATTGCCTTTACTTACCCCTCACAAACATGACAATCGAGCTAGCAAATTGTACACCACTTAAGCCAATTGGTATAGCCGAGGATGTCTAAGTTAGAATTGGAAAGTTTGTTTTTCCCGCGGACTTCGTCATATCCGATTATGAGTGTGACCCTAAATGTCCCATTATTTTAGGTCGTCCCTTTTTATCGACGGCTCGAGCCGTAATCGACATCCACGGTGGGAAACTCACTATGAAATATGGGGAGGAGAAAATGGACTTTTTCACGAGTAGATCCCAAGTTTCAAATGATCATGATAAACCCACAATTTCAAATTCTAATTATTTTAAAATGTTAACTTTGGCATAAAATATAAGGCTTAATGCATGTTTTGAAAGAATTAAAATGAACGGTTTTAAAGATGATGATTTTAATGATAAAGAATACGTTTAGTTAATTCAAAAGGGTATTCATAGATTTATGGATGAAAAATCATGTTGCGATTTATTCAGTGAAACAAGTGAACAACCAATTCGAAGGGCGACGTTAGTGCCATCACGACAATGACCAAAATGGACTCGTCTTCACCACCTTCGAATGACCAAGTCTTTGAGGCATCAACTTCTAATTTCATTGAAGTGCCTCCATTTCCTAGCCCAACACCCGTTGAGACGAAAGGTTTTATCGACATCGATCCTCTCGTCATAGAAAAGTCACCTAAGCATAGCCCTTGGGCTTGTAAGACCATGGTTGTGAGTGCTCACGTCGACTCTTTCTTTGACGATGACGATGGCGATTTTGCCGAGATTGATCACGTACTCAAAAATCCACAAGTTATTTTTGATTCTCCTAAAAAGAATTCTAAGTGTGGTGAGTACGATGATTATGAGTTTGATCCCGAGGTTGAGGAAATTATCGAACGAGAGCTTGCTCTCTTTCCTCCACTTCCACCTACAAGTGAGGTAGATTTTTCCAAAATCGAGGATGAACTTGATGAGTTGGAACGTCTTATTTTCGATGACGAACCACTTCACGTGACCCAAAATCCCATTCTCGAGGAGTTACCTAATCAACACTCCTCAAATGAGAATGAAGTTTACCACATTCGTGAGGATCTAACCTATCAACGATCCCCACAAAGGAATGATGGTTTTGTGATTGATCGTGATCTTTTCGAGAGAGTTTCTAAAATCCTCAACGAGGGGAATGACAAACCTTGGTTTGACAAGCCTATCTATGATGAAGAAATCGAAGAGATCGACGTTTATGAGGATGACGAATATGTTGACCCTGAGGGGGCGATGTTCTTTATTGATAAACGTTTTGAGAACTTATACAATCCACCACCCCCTTACCGCGACTTAAATGTGAGAATTTTTAGCATGACTAATATTGATTTTGTAACGCCAAATATTTTTGACATAATAAAATCGGGTTTTCATAAAGAGTTTTTGAACGATGAAAAAGGAAAGGATTTTAAATTTAATTTAAAAGATTTTTCTACATGTCTAACTCCGTCATCACATCGTGCTTTGAGTGGTACCACCTCGTCTACTCCTTTTGACGACGGTTTGTGTGGTTTTAGTGTGGGGGAAGCCCCTTATGTTTCCTCACACTTTACCACCAAGGACGAGATATTTGATCCCGGAATCACATTTATAAGGAAATATCGGTCTTACACCGATGCAATAAATGGAAAAATTATTCATTTTGCTTGGTGTGAGTCTACCTCGAGTAGCTCATTGTGTTGCCTTACCCATTGTCTCACCCTTCTATTTCTTCTCATCTATTTTCTTCTACCTCTTTGAGGTTTTGCTATCGGTTGGAGTAGCGTTGTTTCGTCTTTCATCCGAAAACGAGGACGCTATCTTTGACCCCGGTATACGTATATCGGGTTTTAAAGTACCCCATGTACTTTTGGGTATTGTTTATCATGAAAGCCCCAGCAAAAATGACCAAACCATGATTATCCCTAAATGATCACATTTATGGGGATTCAAGTCGAGCTTTTGACTCGGTTATCAAAAACAAGGTGCCTCGTGGGGGATTCTCATGCTTATCCTTGTAAATATTATCGTTTTTCTAATAGTGTAACGAGGGGAATTGTGCTCTTCCAACCTTTGTTTCGTGGTTGTTTGTGATTGTGATTCATTAGGTTTATCGTCATCATTGAAGCCTCTCGTGTTCGTTATATGTATCACTCGAGCTTCGATCGTTGCCCTTGGAGATTCCGATATCCGATGATATCCTTTTATGTTCTAACGTTTATCTTATTAGAATAATTCATAAACGGAATGTAGGTTATTCATTTTACCCTTTCCATGCTCGAGATTAAGCATTCGACTTTCGTCTCTAGTATGGGGGTGTTTCACCCCTAGACTCGAAACATTGAGGACAATGTTCAGTTTTAGTATGGGGGTGAGTAGATAGTTCACCTTGCTTACGTCATCACGCAATCCAATTTTCATCTTTTTCTTATCGTTTCATGCAAAATAAGGCTAAAAATGGCCAAATTTTAATTTTTTTCTAGTTTTTCATAAGTGTTTAAGACACGAATGTAGGTTTTCCGATGGTGAGAATAAGAGTGATTTTTGACTCGACCGTGTTTTTACACTAGCTTCGATTCCTTAAATTTAATTAGGCTAAGTCTCTTAAATGAGGACGAGAAATGATAGAGTTAATTATAAGTTACGTAATCTTTCACGATCTCATGTGTAGTAATTACTAGCTTTTTCTCCCCACGCTTTTGTTTAAATAAATGCAATTAGTAAGGTCGTACGATTTAAAAGATTACTTAGCTTCTAGCCCAAGATCGTTTAAAAGTTTCTCATGTTCGAATAGAGTTCATAGCCAAGGCATAGCTTATTGAAGCGGGATGTGAAGATTGGCAAAGTTCCAAAAAGGCCCTAACAAGGCATGAGGACTCTATTTTGTTGCTAAAGATCCAAGATGATGTGAAGTATCATTATTCTCAAAATCGACATGGAGGATCGAGACACACGACGAAAAACAATATACTCCCCTAAAGATCATGGAGAAGTCTATCCAAAAAGACCCTAACAGCGTATGAGGATAAATATATCCAAGTCCGAAAAGGAGGCGGATCGTTGTATATCAAAATCCCAAATAAAGATTGAAGAAAAATGATGAAGTCGTGGTCAAGTGAAGAAATTCCATATATGAAGAGAAGACCATTATTTCAAGAACGTCTTCCAAGATTCGAAGTATGAAGTACAGGCCAAATATCGGTCCGAGAAAGGTCTCAAATCATGAAACGAGTTATGCCAAGATATGAACTTAAGGAGATTACGAGAAGCCGTTTTAAAAGATCGTTTCCTTTACCTAACTATTAATTAAATCGTCCTACTTTATTTTCAGCCTTTATAAAATATCAAAATAAGTCAAATGCATCCTCGTGATCATTAAGACAAAAAGTTAAAATATAAGAGATACACCGTAGGAATAAGGGAGTCTAAGTACGTAATTAACACTCATGAGTAATGTTTGTTTTACTAACTTATAATGACAATGATCTCGTTACATGCTTAGCATGGAATTGGGTGAAAATCGAGGACGACGAACTTATTTCTATGAGGCATTCACGTGTTCTTATTCTTTGACCCTAAAAGTCACTTAATCGTGATGAAAACAATACATTATGTCTAAAACGCATGTAGTGGTTTATTTAAGTTTACGTTTTCAATAAATGTCACATAAAAATGAATTTTGGAAGTGCTATGATACTTAATTCTAGCATTGCGTGGGGACACGAAAATGGTTTAGTATGGGGAAGTGATGAGACTGCAATTATACATAGTCTCATCGTCCAAATCGGGCTAAAAACGCTAAAAACATCATTAAATACCCCAAACTATGCTTGTATTTGTTCATTGTGTATTTTAGGTACGGATATCGTGAAATCAATAAAAGATTACAAGAATCAAGCAAAAACGAACATAGGAAATGAAGTCGCACAAAGAACCGGACCCGAAGCATGAATTTCCATTAAAGTCCTTGAAGTTTGAAGATTTGACAAGATTGGTCCCTCATCTTTTGAAGACATGACAATTTATACCCTTGCAAAACTTAAATATTGTATGTGGGTCCCTAAAATGTCAAGAATATACAAGAATGGCCCTTAAAATATGCCAAAATTGCATCATTGGTCCTTGTGATAACTTTTCAAAACTTATTGTGGCCAAAATGAGAAAACAAAAAGTTTATTATAAAGGGAAAATAGTTTTGGCTGATTGAACATGGTATGACAACAATATGGGAATTGAAGGACTATTCTGGGCAAACATCTAAACTCCTAGCCAACCAACCCGCCACATAACACCCACCATCCAATCACAACTCACCACCTCACTCCCTCCATCCCAGCCACACCCCACTACCACTTTTATTAACTAACTTTTTAAATAAACCTTTTTAAACAAAATTAAGCGTGGGAAACATTTACGGTTAACTCACCACTCCCAAACTCACCCCTAATCCAGTTTATGAACCCTAATCCACCATTCCATCATAACAAAGGGGTTTTTGTTCGAAACCTCCAGAACCTTAATTCATCTAACCCTCACCCAAACCCCGCTTTTAAAACTAATCCCATGATACCCCAGACCCCACACCAATGGTCCCCTGCCCATCACTTTCGTCCCAAAAACCAAAACCCGACCAAATCAACAGCTGGATGCATTTTCTTGTCCCCAAAGAAAATATAAACACTCATGATCATCTTAATACAACTGACACAACAGCAGGCATCACATGAAGGCAATTTAACCATTTTCAAATTTCAAAGAGAAAGGGCACAAATGGAAGATTACAGCTTAGGGTTTCTTATTTGTTTTTGATACTAGAAACTCCAGTAGATAGTATTTAAGGGGAGTCGACTTGTGACTCAACCCTTGTTCCAGATTTTTATTTTGTAAACATTTTAAGTTAATTTTTTTAAAGAAACTTGTAATCCTTGCAAAATATATCGGAGTTCCTTAATT
The DNA here is from genome assembly GCA_025667525.1 of Glebionis coronaria. NCBI lineage: Eukaryota > Viridiplantae > Streptophyta > Magnoliopsida > Asterales > Asteraceae > Glebionis > Glebionis coronaria. Next base: position 40,121,378 of record CM046879.1, read on the forward strand.
CTATTTTAGTAGTTTATGATTTACTTCCTTGCAAGTTTAGAGTGTTTCATCAAGATTTTTTTGTTTCTACAAAATATTTTCAAAAAGAGACGTTTGACAAATATTTTGGATCCAAACACAAGCTTTTGGTTGTGTTTATCCCGACAAGATAAACTCGGTATTATAAGTTTGTTTTTGTTATTTTTAAACTTGTTTCAAAAGGTTGGTTTAAAAGAAATCTGTTTATCCTTTGTGTTGTTAAGCTTACTGTTCAAAAAGCTTCTCCAAAAGCTAACTGACAATTACCTTTTGGGAGAAGTTTTTAAACTTGTATTTTCCTTGTTTTGTGTTGTTCTCAGCAGGTACCAAAAGGGGCATCATCACATTCTTTTTCCATTGCATTTGAAGATATAAGCTGCAATCTCATAAGCCCATAAGCTCAAGCCCCTGCTTGATGGAGATGGCTTTTCAACCATGGTGATGCCCGGATGTGGGTCCCACAAGGTAACCCCTAGGCTTAAACCCTCCTACAGAGTATAAGCTTGTGATTTTTTGGTGTTTATGTGAATTGGTGAAGCTTGATTGATATTTTGTGTTCTCTGATTAGTTAATGCATGTTAGAGTAACTAGAAACTAATTTGGTTGTGATTTGCTAAGTGTTTCTTTGAAAATTTTTAGTTCTTCAGTTTATATGGGTGTTTGGTTGTACTGGATTAAGGGACTTGGGTGACACAAGGGTTACTTAATTTGGTTTTAGCAACTCACCTTTTGCCTATTTTTACTAGTTTGGGAGTTGGTTTATATTTAATCAGTAGGTCATATAGGCTGTTTTAGTGAAGTTCATGACTTGAAAATTTTTCATCAGTTATATATCATGTTAATTTAGGACTGCTTCTAGCTAATTTATGTTTTGGTTAATTTGCTTGGTAGTTTTTGGCTGTTAAAATTCACTTGAGCGACCAAAAAGATCAACAAAGTACCCAGACGCTTAGTAGCCATATCAACAACTACAATTAGCTCTTTTGTGTGATTTTCTTGTGTTAGATTTGTGTGTTTTCGTGTTGTTGTGACTCCCCACAACCCAACTGGTTGTGGGGGTGCCCTTGGTTCCAAATAACTCCAACAAACAAGGCCACAAATCACCAAAAACGAGTTTCTGTGTTGAAGCAGTGGGAAAAAGTTCCCACTGCTAGTGTGGTTCTACCCACTGTTGGAGAAGAAGACAAAAAACCCTCAGCAGTCACTTTTAGTTTTATCCTTTTTTGTCCCTAGTGATCAAAATTAAGTCATTTTCTTTCATTTTAATTTTCCTTGTTTTAATTATTTATTTTTAGATTTCTCATAAAGTTAATTTTTATTTTTCTGTTTATTTGATGCTGGGCCAATTTAGAGCCTAAATTGTCCCTATACTGATTTGAATGAAATATACCCTAAGTATTTTATAGGTCGGTAAACTCATGATAGTTTACCAAGTCATCCTCAAGATGTTCTCAGAAGTCCACAGAGACTCCTTCACTACTGCAGCGGATCTGAGCCAGTGAAGACGAGAACCAAGATCAGGATGATGGAGTTAGTGAGTAATGACAATGACTCACTAACTCCCGAAGAGCATCTCTGATATGAAGACCTGAAGTATTTATACTGAAGACATAGTGGGAACTTCCTTTGGTGAAAAAGGAAGAATATAAAGTGCAAGGGGATTACTTGACTTTATTGAAGCTTCCAAAGGAAGCTTCACTTTCCCACTATATATAGTGGTCTCATGACTTAGAGTTTGGCAGAGATTTCCACCACCAAAATACACATAGTATTAGTGTTAGGATTTCCTCCTCCCGTTGGTTCTTTTCTACCTTGTAACAATGGGAGTTTAGTTTGTCATCATCGCCCGGTTGTTATTCCGCAAACAACCGGGCAACACATGTATATTTGTTGATTCATTATTAATAAGATATACATACGATGAAAAGTACAAGCTTGTGTTATTAGTTAGTCAATTGGTTAATTGTGTACATTGTTCTTCATTGTTCTTCATAGATTCGATATGTACAAAAGTTTAGTGGACCATCAAGTGGTATCAGAGCGGGTTGGATTTTCTCTATCCAGCTCCGTTCGTATGACTGCTAATAACATGTTTTTCAGCATCGTCAATTTCATCAGTGTGTTCAAAAACTGCTATAGCAGTAGCAGTTTGTTGAGGGGGAGATGAATACTGTTATTGACTTATGCAAAAAACACCCACCAAACTTTATCCTCGCACCAATAAAACACCACCCACCACTGACACAATCAATATTATCCAAATCCTTAACAAAAAATGTGGTTTGTCGGATTCTCTTTCTCCATGAATCACCACTGACACAAGTAATATTCATATCCCCAGCGTCACCTTAATATTCCACACCTCACCATCAATTATTCCTCACGTCACAATATAACAAATCCCCTCAAAAACTCACCGTCTCCTCCAAATCTTTTCCCCATCTCACCAAACTCATATCTTCATTTATAAATCTTATCACAAAATCACTATCACAAAACCAACATCACAGATCCGGTATCAAAGTCAAACCGGATCCAAAATCATCGAATCAAAAAAACCGACGAACATCACACGACAACATTGCCGAACATCATAGAATAAAAAAATCAAATCGAAAATGGATATTAGCTCCTTGTGGCCACAGGAACGTATTCAAATTAAACGAAGTAACGATTTTTTTTTCTGATGTAAACGAAGTGTTGGTAATGGGTAAATGATGGTTTTGATTTTAGTTGTTGAATGAAGGCATCCCCGAGTGATGAATCACCAGATGAGGTTAAAGATGGGTTTATGGGTTGTAATCAATTGAAGGTATGTTGTTGGAAAGATCAACAAAAACAGGTGTTTTGTTCTTCATTTCAGAGTTAACTTGAAAAAAAAAGTGGTCGGTTGAATAACCTGTACACTACAGTGGTCGAAGAACCCGATGGTCGAAGGACCCAGAGGTCAAGTGGGCTTATTTATTTTCCTAAGGGAACCGTAAACATGATACGGTACATAGTGCGAGTAATCAAGATGTTAAAGCTCTCTATGGATATGGATATGGTGATAAATATCAGTCAAAGACTGATATGTTGTTTAAGGTTGGATAACAAAAAGATCTCTGGATATATATCGAGAGCAGTGGTATGAGAGGTCTCTGAACATGTCACTAAAGCTGTGAACCCCAGCATGTTGGCCTTTGTCGCTGAACCTGTGAACACCCAGTCCAAACCAGAGGTCACTGAGCTGGACTTGGTCGCTGTACCTGGACTTATGTTGTTGAACCCCCATCAGCGAACTCCCTTCAACAGGTGACCCCCCTTCAGCGAACTCCCTTCAGCAGTTGACCCCCATCAGCGAACCAGGTCGCTGTATAAACCCTCAAAGGTCGCTGAAGTAATGAACCACCAGTGGTCGTTGAACCCTCAGGTCGATGAACATGCCACCAGAGGATAATGAACCCCTGTCGCTGGATGTGAACCCCAGACCAGCGAATTCTCCACCAACGAACCCTGGTATGAACCCCCCTGCTGTCTCTGAACCACCAGTATTTTGGACCTTCACCAGCAAGGACTGGACCCTCAGAGTTGTGAACCAGAGTTCTGAACCTACAGTAGTTTTGAACCACCAGAGCTCTGAACCATCAACAAAGCCTGATTCTTATCCAGCAAGTACTGGACCATCAGCAGATTGAACCACAACCATCAGGTCAAAGACCTACATGAGACTCTTTTCGATGTACGAGTACTCGAGCTTGGAAAATCAAACCCACTAAATTTACACATCCAAAAGTTGAAGATTTACCAACTTTTGAGGGGGAGATGAATAAAATTATCAGAATTGTATTATCATGGTTTGAAGTCATTAGGGATCGATGAACAAAGTGTGTATTGATGCAAAAGCTGCTTATACAGCAACTTTTGATGGGGAGAGAACCACACTTATGAAAGTGTTTACACACTCATCGATCATCATCAGGTATACTTATACAGACTTGTATTCTTTACACATTAATCGTGTATACTTGTGTTTCATAACTTGATGACAAACCACATATAATACCACAAACAACACCACCACCCCACCACTACAAAAACAAAACAAACAAACCAATCACATACCAAAAAACCAAAATTTCCAAGAAGAGTAGCTGTTGTTGGTAATGTGCTTATACAGGTTGATGTTTTGTTGAAAGAGAGAATGATGTGTTCGGGGTAGAAGCGTGGTATGTTACTGATGTTTTGTTACATGAAGTGAACAAGTGTTCTGGGATTTTAATATACTTGGGTATTTAGTAGTTTGGAGTGAATTTTTCTTGTTGTGCCTGATCACCACTGCTGGAAACAAGTCTCTGAAGCTACCACTGAACCTAGGAAGAAAGCTCAAGATTTTCGTCAGAGACTACACTTACTTAGTCACGAATACAAAGAGCTGGTATGAATACATGTTGTAAAACTTCACATCAGAAGGTTGTTATTTATTGTATCCCTGTGTTGTATCTTAGTATGTAAGAAGAAGCCGTTATGCTCACTTACTACTAAAATACTTAGGCTATACTTCTATTCAAATAGGGGGAGATTGTTGGGCTAATTTAGAGCCTAAATTGTCCCTGTACTGATTTGAATGAAATATACCCTAAGTATTTTATAGGTCAGTAAACTCATGATAGTTTACCGAGTCATCCTCAAGATGTTCTCAGAAGTCCATAGAGACTCCTTCACTACTGCAGCGGATCTGAGCCAGTGAAGACGAGAACCAAGATCAGGATGGTGGAGTTAGTGAGTAATGACAATGACTCACTAACTCCCGAAGACCATCTCTGATATGAAGACCTGAAGTATTTATACTGAAGACATAGCGGGAACTTTCTTTGGTGAAAAAGGAATAATACAAAGTGCAAGGGGGTTACTTGACTTTATTGAAGCTTCCAAAGGAAGCTTCACTTTCCCACTATATATAGTGGTCTCATGACTTAGAGTTTGGCAGAGATTTCCACCACCAAAATACACATAGTGTTAGTGTTAGGATTTCCTCCTCCCATTGGTTCTTTTCTACCTTGTAACAATGGGAGTTTAGTTTGTCATCATCGCCCAGTTGTTATTCCGCAAACAACCGGGCAACACATGTATATTTGTTGATTCATTATTAATAAGATATACATACGATGAAAAGTACAAGCTTGTGTTATTAGTTAGTCAACTGGTTAATTGTGTACATTGTTCTTCATTGTTCTTCATAGATTCGATATGTGCACAAGTTTAGTGGACCATCATTTGATATTTTTAAAATTAATATAAGATTTAAATAGTTTTATTAAAATCTGTTTTTTGTCTTTTAGTGGCAAAAATTAATATTTTTAAGTTTTTCCAGTTTTCCTAGTTTTAGTAAATTAATTTAAGATTTTTAGAAAAGAGATTTCATTTTTCAATTTATTTTATTAATTTCTAGAATTATTTTAAGTTTAATTAGGTTTTTAAATATTCTGTTTTTGTCCTATTAGGTAAAAAAGTTTTGTTTTCAACTTTTTCCATTTTTATAATGTTTAACTATGTAAAATAGGATTCTTTAAAAAGTAAAATTATTTTTATCGCTGACTTATTATTTTTAATCATTATTTTAGTTTAAAAAGTGTTTTTAGCCATTAAAAAATAGAAAAATAGTTTTAAAAATTTAGTAAAAATACTTTTTAGTGTTTAATTAATATAAGTAAGATATTTGTTTGATAAAATAATAGTTTGGGCTTTTTGTTAATTATATTTATTTTTAGGGCTTTAATTAGCATTTAAATTGAATATTTAATTAATAAAAGGTTTTAAAATTTATTTATTGAATTTTTATTCTTATTTATATTATTTTAGACTTAGTTTCAATTTTTAATTAATTTTTAGCTTTAATTTATAATTTCATCGCGTTTTACGTATTTACGTCATCGTTTTTACGTTTTACGTCGTAGTATAATCGTAGTGTAACTCGTCTTTAATTTTCTCTCTTTAAACCCAAAAACGACACTAATCCAAACTCGATTTTATATTATTGGCCTAATACACATACACCTCCGCCGAGAACGTACTTGCATTTATTGAGCATTCGCGTTTTCCTAAACGTGAACGTTTAATACTTGCCGATTATACGCGTTTTTTCTAAAACGTGTACGATTTTACTACATCAGTTGGTTTTTTAAATATATAATAAAAAGATAATATAACATAGTGAAATCATACCTTAGCTATAGTAAAAGTAATGAATTCTGGAATGGGTTCAGTAGTATCACCAATAATGGCTCATGGTGCTGTAGCAACTGTTGGAATCCTTGATGATACAGACCAAAATTATGTGAGTCTTACAATATTTTTGAAGTCGATGATGATTTGTTAACAAAAAGGAAAAAAATGTATACCGAGGAAAGTTCCGTTACAGTTGTTGAGGATATAGGTCAGAGACTTCCATAGCAAGAAATTTTGAAAAGTAAAAGTGTTAAACGTTACAGGGTACTTGTTTCCTTAGCTTCTAATCCCTGATATCAAAATGAATAAAATTAATTATAAAATCAATGTCAATGTGAAAAATGAATATTGGATACGAAGCTTACACCCGATAATGAAAAGTAATCAACTAAGAGTAACTGGGCGCCAAAATGTTTTGCAAGAGCCTTTGTCAATGTTTCTTAGTATATTTCTGACAACCGAAGAAGCATTGATGTAGTGTTTTTGTATACCCTTTAGGAAAAGAGTACCAAAAGTGGTAAGTATTAAGCACGACGATTTAGGAAAACCGTGTGTAAATGACCCTAAAATGAGTTCGTTCTCAAGGAGGCTTAGTGTGTGTGTAATGAATTGATTATCTTTGTGATTATATTTTTGAGAAAGAAAAATATAAATGAGATTAGAAGAGAATAACGGTTACGAAGACGGATTAAACTAAGACGAAAAAGGTGTACACGTAAATCCGTAAAAAGCACCTAAATTAACATTTTACCCTAAAAATTACCAAAAATCATAAAAAATCCACTAAAATATTCTAAGAGTTTACAAAAGTCCAAACTTGCCAAAACCTTTTAATTAATTAAATAATGACTTTTTAATGCTAATTAAAGCCCTAAAAATCAAAATTAACTATTAAAAAGTCCAAAACAAGATCTTAAAGTTTGTAAACCTCAAAAATACCCTAATTAAGCTAAAAAGTATTTTTCAAAATTTTAAAACCACTAAAAACTATTTTTAAACAATTAAAAACTATTAAATTCAACTAAAACTTAAAATAATTCTAGAAAATAATTAAAAGACTCTAAAAATATTTGGAAAGTTGCAAAATTCCTAATTAAGTGTCTGCAATCTAGGAAAAATATAAAAACTTAGAAAATCAGACTTTTAGGTTTTAACAATAAAATAATATTAAAATATTATTAAAAATCCAAAAATCATAAAAAAATTCTAAAAACTTGCAAACTATCTTAATTTAACCTAAATAACACATAAATGAAAGTGAAATTACCTAAATACCCTTAATGGGCCTAAAAAGTGGGCTAAACCCAAAACAGATCACTATTGGGCCAAATTTGGGCCCAATATAAAAAAAGTGTCCAAAATAAGCCCAAAAAGCACTACTTGACTCAAAATTTGATTTTAAACAGCTTTTTCCAAAGGCCCAAAAGATGAAAGTGTGAAATAAGCTAGCTTATACCAAACAGCTTATTCTTAATAGGCTTTTTGGCCCATTAAGCTATAAGCCAATGCCATAAGCTCAAATTAGACACACAAGCTTCTTTTGTCCTAAATAAGACTTCTGTAAAAAGAAATGTGAAATAAGCCCAAGGAATAAGCCTGAAAATGCAATAAGCAATCTACAGAAAACGACAAAATAGTCGTTTTTGAGTTCTAGGCCACCCCAAGTGCTGATTCAAGTTTCTAAAGCTTTTAAATGACTTAATTAAGCAAAATCAACAAAGAGTTTTCAAATAAGTTGACTCAATAAGCTGGAAAAAGCAAATAAGCACTTATGTAAAAGTCAAATAAGTTGGTTTTCTAGCAAAAAGTCAAAGTCAAAGTCCAATAAGCTCCAGTCTAATCAAATGGGTCAAATAATGAAGATCTATCACAAAAAATAAGTTGTTGCAGGTCTGGATAAGCTAAAATAGCTTATTGATAAGCTGAGTTCAATTTAACACTAGCAGGGGCTAGTTTTGGGTGTTGAGCAGTGGAAACTTTTTCCACTGCTTGACTTGTTTGACTTTTTGTCTTTAGTGAACTTTTTTGAGATTCAGATTACACAAAGGCACCCAAATGATCTTTGGATCATAAGGAGTCCATAACAATCAATAAATCACAATCACAATCACCCAATTGATATAGTTTAATCAATAAAGTACCAGATCTAGCACAGACATGAAACAATAAGCAGTTGAGCACTTATAAGCAGTTTTAGCAATAATCAGCCAACCAAATTCAACCAAATGCAGACAAAAGCTATTATAAACTCTAATGAACAAGTTTAAACAGTTTTCATGCAATGGCTTAAAGCCCAAATCAAGATTCAAGCTTATGAATGTTACTGATGAACACTAAACAATAGCAGATTTCACTTTGCTGATGTATTTGACACACAAGCCAGATTCAACACCTCAAATCTCACAAACAGGTTATAATAATGATGTTTTTACAGCTTTTAACCCTAAGAATGCATAAACTCTAGGTTTTCCCAAATTCTTAGGTCAAAAACAGTCAAACTCAACAAGATATAGCAGATTGTTTGATTTTAAGGTTTAGGTCCAAAAACTTGCAGCAAAACACTCTCAAACAAGTGTATAACAGATACCAAGCACAAATACACACTTCTAACAACACAATACCAAGATTCAACCTCAAACAGGTAATCCCAAACACCCCTTTAACTTTTCAAAACCAAGTTTTTCAAATTAAAAGTGAGATTTAAGACCCAACACAACAATAACTAAGATGAACAGATTCAAGCAGTTTTAAGCCACAAAATTCACAAGAACACAAGTCACACACAAATATCATCAAAAATCAAGATTTAAGCAGATTTTGAGATTAAGTATGCAAACCTCATGGATGTGCATCCACACCCACGAATTTATGAGCTTATGTACTAGCAAGAACAAGTACAAGCTTCCAATAACAACCCTGCTAAGATTCAACAAGGTTAGAGGCACAATTATCAAAACAGAAACTTGAAAACTTCTTGATTAATGTAACTCTTGTCCTCCACACTTGATTATCCCCAAGTTATAAGCTTCACCACACCTTGATAACACAATATCAGGATGCTATGATCAGCCCTATAGCCCAAGAATTCCAAGATAGACCAAGAACTTAGCAAAATATCAAGAAAATGTGGAAAATGTGCAAACTTTTGCACACTCCTCTTTTGAAAACAGGTTTTTGATTCAAGAAAGTAGAAACAAAGAACAACAGTAAACAGATTATAACAATGGCACTTGAGCTTTATTCAACATTTCAAACTCATTTCATTAATATTGAAAAGGATTTACAGAAAAGTGAACTTAGGAAAATTCAAGAGCAAAAAAAAATATAGTGACCTAGGGCCTTTATATAGGCATACATGAACTAGTTAAGAGCTAAAAACGTAAACCCTAATGTTGTTGAAGCCCAGAAAGGCCCTTGGAGTCTCTTGTCCTTTTTGGAGAATCATGTGACTGGTTTGGAGTTTTGTGGGAGCTGGCAAGTGCAAAGTTGATCCAAAGGTGTGTAACAAGCTTAAGATACAAGCTAGAATTGAGCCCGTTGGATGGCTGGCCAATTCTTGTCGTTTTGTTCTTCCTTGGTGCAGGGGAATCTTGTGTGGGACAAGGGAGTGGTGAGGTGTCCAAGTTTAAGGTTGGGATGTGATTAGGGATAGCTTAATCATGGATCTGGACAATCTTAAGGGCTAATTACAACACAATTAGGAAAACCTAATTGTGTTCTTGGAGTGAATAGTTGCTTAGTTTAATCCGTTTTGGGTTAATTAGGATTTAAAAAGATGTTAATGGCGCCAGTTTTATTTAAGTATAAACTGGGGTGGGTGGATTGCTTAGGTGGAGGGATGGGAGGATGCTATTGGTTGAGGGGTGTGAGTGGGACAGGTGGCGCCATGGGAGTGGTCTAGGTATCAATGTTGTCTAGCCATATTTAACCCCCTTTCTTTCCTTCTCTTGTCATTTGCAGATTTAAACCCCAAAACTGAATTTCCTTTGTAATCAAACTTTCAGTTTTCAAACTTTTGCCCCAAATACTTTTCCAAAGTATTTTCAAGGGTATTTCTTGCCATTTTGTGATACTTGAAGGGCTGTTTTGGCATTTTGTTGATGGATAATGGACTTGACTTGCATATTTGGTATTTTGGAGGACTGAAATTGCCAAGTCTTATTTGATGAGGGACCATTCTTGCCAAATGTTGAAAGTCAAGGATCCTTTTTGTAATTTTGGGATTTTCAAAGGACCAAACTTGTAATTTCTTGTACTTTGAAGGACTTCATGATATATTTGACTTTGTGGAGGATAATGGTTGACAATTTAGCTTTGTTGAGGGGCTAAACTTGCCAAAACTTCAAAGTGGAGGGCCCTTTTTGTAATTTTGACAAACTTTAGGGACCAATCTTGTAATTATGAGGATACAAGGGTATAAAGTGTCAATTCTTCCATATTGGAGGACCCTTCTTCATAATTCTTCAAATCTTCAAGGGTTATTCTTGGGAAAGTCTCCATTAGGGCTTGGTTCGTTGTGCGGCTTCGTTTCCCGTGTTCGTTTTTGTATGATTCTTGTGATCTTTTGTCATTTTCTCAATATCCGTACCTAAAATACACAAGCAACAAACACAAGCATATATATGGGTATTTTGATGATATTTAATGCATTTTAAGCCCTTTTTGGACGATGAGACTATGTATAAAAGCAGTCTCATCACTCCCCCATACTAAACCATTGCCGTGCCCTCACGTAATGCTAGAATAAAGTATCGTAGCACCTCCAAAATTCATTTTATTCACTTTATTGAACGATAAACTAGCTACACTATTACTATTGCTACTACTACTTGTGTTTTAGACATAATGTATGATTTTCATCGCAAAATGGGACGTTTAGGTTCATAGAATAAGAACACGTGAATGCTTCGTTAGAAATAATTTCATCGTCCTCGATTTTCACCCTAATTCCATGCCAAGCGTGCAACAAGATCATTGTGATTATAAGTTAGTAATGCTAACACTACTCATATGCCCTAATCACGTACTTATCCTCCCATTTTCCTAAGTTGTATATCTTATATTTTATTATGTCTTGAATGTTTCACGAGGATACATTGTTTGACTTATGCGATAATAGAGATTTAGATCTAAAAATAGAGTCCTAACGGTGTAACCAAGACCATCAAATCAATAACCCCTCCCAATAGACAACGATGTCAAAAAATTAAGTCAATAAGAAGAATCGATAAACACGGTTTTATAACGGTTTTGAACATGAGACTTATTACCAAGACTTTTATACGCCCCCTAACCGAAGGGCCTTATTATCTTTGGTTTACCTCCATCTTTTATTCAACTTCGCCATGAAGCTTTTATTATGACTTCGATCTTGCCTTGCCTTTTATTATCCACCTCATCGGTAGTTTTATTAGCCAAAGACGTATATCCTCACGCTAAGGCGAATTTTGGATCTTTAAAGCTTCGAAGATTAAGGCTTGATTCACTTTCAATTTTGCATAGATTTTTCGGCCTTGTGAGCTTCAAATTTTTGCTTGATTTAGGTGAGCACTTGAAATCTTATTATTGGGTGAAGCTTTTGATTATTCGGGTTGCCAATACTTCAAAACCGTGACGCTGGCGATACCTTGATGTCTTCCTAATTTAATTACACGGAAGCTACTAGAAAAGACTAGAAACCCAACAATCCCAACTAAACCGCTAAGTCAATATTTATTAAGCAAAAAATATTTACATGCGAAGGGAGAATAAGCAAACAACGAGAACACATGAGTTTTTGAAAGAACACGAGTATTCTACGTTTAGCATAGTAACTTATAATTAACCCTATCATTTCTCGTCCTCGTTTAAGAGACTTAGCCTAATGTGAAGTTAAGGAATCAAAGCTAAGTGCTCAACACGCACGGTCGAGTCAAAAATTACTCTTATTCTCGCCATTGAAAAACCTACATTCGTGTCTTCAAACACTTATAAAACATGAGAAAAATTCTAAAATTTGGCCATTTTTAGCCTTATTTTGCAACAAAACGATAAGCAAAAAGATAAACTTTGGAAAGCGTGAAGGTTTGGCAAGGCAAGTATCTATTCACCCCCCCATACTAAAGTTAAACATTGTCCTCAATGTTTCGAGTCTAGGGGTGCAAACACCCCCATACTAGAGACGTAGTCGAATGCCTAATCTAGCATGGAAAGGGTGTAACCGTTAAATTTAAAGCCGTTTATGAAATGTGCTATAAACCTAAGGTTAGAACATCAAAGGATATATCATGGATATTGAGAAAGTCTTCAAAGCAAACGATCGAGTGCTCCCATAAAACGAACACGAGAGGCTCCAATCGTGAAGATCATGATCATCTAAAGTCCACAATTCACAAACAACAACGGAACAAAGGTTGGAAGGGCACAAATCCCCACACGTTACTACATTAGAAAGCGATAATATGTACATAGGATAAGCATGGGACTCCCCCACGAGGCACCTCGTTTTTGATTACCGAGTCATGAGCTCGACTCGATCCCCTCAATACTAATTATCATTAGGGAAAGTGACTTGGTCGAGGTAGTTCAAGGATGGAACTTCCCCGCCAAAGTAGTGCTTCAACCTATGTCCATTCACCTTGAAATTGGGGCCATCATTTTGAGCTAGATCGATGGTCCTATACGGAAATACTTGAGTCACGGTGAATGGACCGGACCAACGGGATTTCAACTTACTGGAAAAGATTTTCAAGCGAGAATTAAAAAGCAAAACTTGATCCCCAATGTTAAAAACCCGGTTTTTAATTTTAGAATCATGCAACTTTTTAGTTTTTTCTTTATAAATCAATGAATTTTCTTAAGCAATGTCCCTCAATTCATCCAATTCATTTAATTGCATTTTCTGGTGTTTTCCCGCGGTCTCCATATCATCATTACAATGCTTTAGGGACCAATAATCCTTGTGTTCCAATTCGATTGGCAAATGACAACTTTTCCCATACACAAGCTTACAGGGAGTGCACCCAATGGGCGTCTTATGAGCGGTCCTAAAGGCCCATAAAGCATCGTCCAACTTATCTGACCAAGATTGTCGGTTTTCCCCAACGGATCTCTCCAAGATCCTCTTCAACGCTCGGTTTGAAACCTCGACTTGCCCACTCGTTTATGGGTGATAAGCCGTAGAAAGCCGATGTGTAACCCCATATTTCCTTAGGACCCTTTCGAATTGGTCGTTACAAAAATGGGTTCCACGATCGCTTATGATCGCACGAGGGGTTCCAAACCGAGAAAACAAGCCTTTCAAAAACTTGACTACCACACGAGCATCATTGGTGGGCAAAGCCTTAGCTTCCACCCACTTAGATAGGTAGTCAACCGCAACGAGGATGTACTTATTACCACGAGATGATGGGAACGGCCCCATAAAGTCTATACCCCAAACGTCAAAGATCTCACACACTTGGATGATGTTTTGTGGCATTTCATCTTTTTGTGAGGCTTTTCCTTGTCGTTGGCATGAGTCACACGACTTCACAAGATCTTGTGCATCTCGGTAAATAGTAGGCCAAAAGAAGCCGGCATCAAACACTTTCTTAGCCATGAGATTAGCACCGTGGTGACCACCCGTGGGTCCCTCATGGCAAGCTCTAAGGATATTAGAAGCTTCGGTGCCAAATACACAACGTCGGATGATTTGAACCGTACAAGTTCAAACAAGTAAGGGTCGTTCCAAAAGTAGAACTTGACGTCACGAAAGAATTTTCGTTTTTCTTGAGTCGTCATACCCTTGATGATGAAGTTACCCGCATGGTAATTTGCAAAGTCCGCAAACCATGGGGTGGAAGAATCAAGCTTGGAATTTACTACACCAAGTGTCTCAAGCGAAAATGTTTCGGTGATTTGCTTGGGCTCGTAAACATTTTGGTGGGGATCTTCCAAACGAGAAAGATGATCGGCCGCTAGATTCTCGGCTCCTTTTTTTTCAACAATTTTGTGGTCAAATTCTTGAAGGAGGAGAATCCAACGAAGTAATCTCGGCTTTGCATCTTGTTTAGCCATGAGATACTTGATAGCCGAATTATCCGTATACACTATGCATTTAGCCAAGACGAGATAAGGTTGAAATTTCTCAAATGCATACACCACGGCAAGGAATTCCTTCTCCGTTGTAGTGTATTTAAGTTGAGCCTCGGTCATCGTCTTGCTAGCATAGTGAATGGGCAAGAAGTGCTTATCATGACGTTGCCCCAAAACGGCCCCAATAGCATAGTCGCTAGCATCACACATGAGCTCAAAGGGGAGGTTCCAATTGGGAGCAACAAGAATGGGAGCTTTGGTAAGTTTCCTCTTAAGGATTTCAAAGGCTCGTACACAATCTTCGTCAAAGACAAAACGTGCCTCTTTTTCAAGAAGATGTGTAATGGGTCGAGAAATCTTCGAAAAATCCTTGATGAATCGACGATAAAAGCCCGCGTGGCCTAGGAAACTCCTAACTCCCTTAACGGTTTTGGGATGAGGTAATTTGGCGATGACGTCTACCTTAGCTTGATCTAACTCAATCCCCGCTTTTGAGACCTTGTGCCCTAAGACGATTCCACTCTTAACCATAAAATGACACTTTTCCCAATTGAGCACAAGGTTGGTTTCCTCACAACGTTTCAACATTCTCTCTAGATTCGACAAACACGAAGTGAACGAATTACCAAACACGGAAAATTCATCCATGAAGACTTCCATCGTCTTCTCGATCATATCATAAAAATAGCCATCATGCACCTTTGAAAGGTTCCCGGTGCATTACAAAGTCCGAATGGCATTCTACGATAGGCAAACGTTCCATATGGACATGTAAACGTAGTTTTTTCTTGATCATGGGGATCGATGGGGATTTGGAAGTAACCGGAAAAACCATCTAAAAAGCAATAGAAATTGTTTCCTGCAAGACGCTCCAACATTTGGTCCATGAAGGGCAAGGGAAAATGGTCTTTTCGAGTGGCTTCATTCAACTTTCGATAGTCAATGCACACTCTCCATCCGGTCACGAGTCTAGTGGGAATTAACTCGTTGGCATCGTTTGGCACAACGGTCATTCCTCCCTTTTTAGGGACACAATGAATAGGACTCACCCAAGGGCTATCAGAAATAGGGTAAATCATTCCTGCGTCAAGGAGTTTAAGGACTTCCTTTTTGATGACGTCGTGAATTTTGGGCTTCACCCTCCTTTGACATTGGATTGCGGGCTTGTAATCCTCCTCCATTAAGATTTTGTGGGTACAAAACTTGGGATCGATTCCCTTAATGTCGGATAATTTCCACGCAATTGCCCCTTTGTGGTCCTTTAGAACATCGACAAGTGCGGTTTTTCATCATCCGAAAGTTCCTTCGCAATAATAACCGGCAACTTGTCGCCCTCCTCCAAATAGACATATTCGAGATGAGGAGGTAAATCTTTCAACTCGAGGATAGGTGGTTCCTCAAGTGAAGATTTGGGCTCGATACTCATAACCTCCTCGGGTGGAGGGAATGGGAAATCGTTAAGAAAATCCTTGATAATCGAGAAGTCCTCATCGTTGTCGAGGTCTTCGTTACAAGTACGTGGAACATCGAATTCTTCCAACATAAAACCACCACCTTCAAATGGAGTGAAGGTTGGTGTCGAATTATCAAGAATTGGATCTAACATAGTGGGATTGCCACTAGTTTCTTCATCACCAAAACCAAGAACTTCTTGTGAAAATTCCTCGAAAACCACGTCAATCATATCAACGAGGTTTATGGTAGCAACGGAATAGACATGAGAAATTTGAGAGTTTTGAGTTGCGTTTATAACAAGTTCCTCGTCGTTGAAACGTAAGGTGATCTTTCTAGCATGAACATCGATCAAAGCCATAGACGTATCTAAAAACGAACGACCTAAAATGAGAGGAACTTGACGATCCGTGGGGATATCAACAACGATAAAGTCTACGGGATAGTAGAACTTCCCCACTTTCACAAAAACGTCTTCCACCAATCCACATGCGGGAATCGTGGAATGGTCGGCCAACTCGATAGACATTAGTGAAGGAGTAAGATTAGGAAGATTGAGCGACTTGAAGATTGCAAGTGGCATCAAGTTAATGCTAGCACCAAGATCGGCCAAGGCGAAGCATTCCTCCATATCTTGGATTGCACAAGGGATCAAAAATTTACCGGGATCACCGACTTTTTGAGGTATGCGATTAAGATAAACCGATGAACCACTAGACAATTGGTGCAATTTCTCCTTGTTGTTCAACATACTCTTAAAGTTAGCGGCAAATCGAGGCATCATGACCAAAGCATCGGCGAAACTCACATTAAAGTGCAAATCACGAAACATTTTCATAAAAAGCTCAAATTGATAATTGTCGCGCTCTTGACGTTTCTCCTTCCTAAGTCTCGATGGGTAGGGCAAAGGTGGTGTGGGTTGAGGCATAGTAGGCATAGCCTTTGGAATCTCGGGTTCCAATGTGGGTAAAGGGTCAACCGTAGGTGTGGCATGAGCGGTACTTCGTGGGATTGGGACATGCTCCTTTGGGACCACCACCTCGTGTTCTTCCTCAATTGCTTCCTCCGTAGGAGCAATTGGTTGAGGAGTCGGTTCTTTAAGTGTCTTACCACTACGTGTGGTAATCACTTTCATCTCACCCTTAGGGTTTGATACGGTGTTGCTAGGAAGACTACTCGAAGACGGTTTACACATTATTGCCTCAAACATAGACGAGATTTTATCTTCAAACTTGGATTGCCTCTTCTCGGCTTTGACCATTTCTTGTTTAATCTCATGTTGCCCTTGTTCCATTTTTTGTTGGTTTTGTTGTAACCTAGTTACGGTTCCTTCCATCTTGTTGGTGTGGATCTTAAGTTCATTAGCTAACTCATTTTTCAACTCTTTCTTCAAGTCGTTCTTAAACTCGGATCTTAGGCTAATGATTCTCTTTGAATATTGTCAAACCTATCATCATTCCCATTAGCGTATTCAACAAATTCATTTGGAAGATCTTTCAAAGTTTTCAAACCTTTGTTGTTGTTTTGAAAATCATTTTGTTTTTTGTTTGAAACTTGATTATTAGCCCCTTGATTCCCATAGTTTCCCTTGTTGTAGTTGTTTTTGAAACCAACTTGATTGTTGCGATAGTTGTTGTTAGCATTTTGATTTGAACCAAAACCCGGTGGAGTTAATTGATTAGAGCGGGTAACTTGACCGTTTTGGTTGTAATTTCCCGTGGCCGCGTAGGCACTCAAAGTGTTACCACCGTTGGTAATGCACTCGGAGAAATCATGACCTCCACCACAATACATGCACGAAACCTCAACCGCTTTAGCTGTAGCGGGAGCACTTGGTTCACCAACTTTAAACTCAATCAAAAGTCCTTTAAGATTATCAAAAATCTTGTTTTCCAAGTTCGCCTCAATTTGGCAAGCATCGATGGTAGTAGACAAAGAAGGTGAAGCCGAAGACGAAGCCTTACGAACACTAGACGTGCTACGAGGACTATACACCTTAGATCTATTCTCAATTATCACCAAAGCTTCCTCAACCGTTTTACACAAAAAATTACCACCCGCGGCAGCATTTAAATAATCCTTTTCATGATCATTAGGTCCATTGTAAAACGTGTCAATTTGATGCAAGTCGGAAAAACCGTGATGAGGACATTCATGTAACATCTCCTTAAACCTATTCCAAGCCGTTGAAAAACTTTCATTAAACTCTTGTGAAAATTTTGAAATCTTGTTTTTCAAGTGCGTAGTCTTAGAGGGTGGAAAAAATTGGTTCACAAACTTAGACACGAGATCCTTCCACGTCAATATAGAATTGGGTGGCTCTTTCTCTAACCAAATTTTAGCGGGCCCCGCTAAGGAATACGGAAAAAGCATCATCTTAATCGAGTCATTCGAGACATCCTTAAACTTGCAAGTGGCGGTAAGACGATTGAATTGGCGGATATGGTTGTGTGGATTGTCCTTCTCATCACCACGGAATTTGTTGTTTTGGATCATCGACAACAAACCCGTTTTCACCTCAAAATTCTCCGCAAGGATAGCGGGAATCACAATAGCCTCTCCATAACCCTCGGTGGGTGCTTGAAGTAACTCCATCATAGTTCGGTTCGCCATGGTTGGTGCTTCTCTTACAATGGGTTCGTCAATAGGAAACTCCTCACTAGAAAGATTGGGAGTGGGAGTTTTGTTCTTTCGTTTACGTGCACGTCTTGCTTGATTACGAGTTAGCATAAACGTCACGTACAACGAGGGGATGAGCAAAGAAGATTCTTTTGGTGTTTTGTATTTTTTCAATTTTTTTTGTGGTTTTTGATTGTATTAACCTTTTTGGATTTTGTGGAATGTATTAAGTAGACACAAATCTACAAATCTCCTCCTTAATCAAATCTCTTGATTAAAGAAGCCTCAAGGAATGAAAACGATCACGTGAAGTGAACGCCTTCGATGACTTTAGAACGTTGGTGGAACACCAAAACGTTCAAGAGGGTTTAATCAATGAAACCAAGAAGATATATATGATACTTAGTAATACTTTGGGCGGCAAAACCCTCGATTAGCTCTCAAAATCAAATACTCACAAGCAAGCGAGGAAACGAGGCAGCGCGAATCACTTAAGAGCCTTTTTCCTTAGGATATATTTTATAATATCCGCCTTATACCCACCTTATAGTTTGTATTTTTCAAGATTGAGCTTCACGAAAGTATTTATCTATCTTTGCCTTTTTCTTTGGTTTGAGATTCGAATACAATGATTGGGTAATGACCTCCCAAGTCAAGGTTGTGATTTCTCACATATTTGGAGTACTTGTGAATTTATTGTTCTACGTATACACTATAGTAATAGTATTCACACAAAAATCGAAAACCGATAATACGTATTAGTAGAGTGCTACTAATACAAATACTATTTTGGTTAGTATATAAAAACAACAATTCCAAATCAAAACACAACACGCCTCCCCGGTAGTGGCGCCAAAATTGATGTAGTGTTTTTGTATACCCTTTAGGAAAAGAGTACCAAAAGTGGTAAGTATTAAGCACGACGATTTAGGAAAACCGTGTGTAAATGACCCTAAAATGAGTTCGTTCTCAAGGAGGCTTAGTGTGTGTGTAATGAATTGATTATCTTTGTGATTATATTTTTGAGAAAGAAAAATAGAAATGAGATTAGAAGAGAATAACGGTTACGAAGACGGATTAAACTAAGACGAAAAAGGTGTACACGTAAAACCGTAAAAAGCACCTAAATTAAAATTTTACCCTAAAATTACCAAAAATCACTAAAAATCAACTAAAATATTCTAAGAGTTTACAAAAAATCCAAACTTGCCAAAACCTTTTAATTAATTAAATAATGACTTTTTAATGCTAATTAAAGCCCTAAAAATCAA
The DNA here is from genome assembly GCA_025667525.1 of Glebionis coronaria. Classification (NCBI taxonomy): domain Eukaryota; kingdom Viridiplantae; phylum Streptophyta; class Magnoliopsida; order Asterales; family Asteraceae; genus Glebionis; species Glebionis coronaria. The sequence goes on from CM046879.1 coordinate 40,141,000, forward strand.
AATTAACTATTAAAAAGTCCAAAACAAGATCTTAAAGTTTGTAGACCTCAAAAATACCCTAATTAAGCTAAAAAGTATTTTTCAAAATTTTAAAACCACTAAAAGCTATTTTTAAACAATTAAAAACTATTAAAATCAAATAAAACTTAAAATAATTCTAGAAAATAATTAAAAGACTCTAAAAATATTTGGAAAGTTGCAAAATTCCTAATTAAGTGTCTACAATCTAGGAAAAATATAAAAACTTAAAAAATCAGACTTTTAATTTTTAACAATAAAATAATATTAAAATATTATTAAAAATCCAAAAATCATAAAAAAATTCTAAAAACTTGCAAACTAGCTTAGTTTAACCTAAATAACACAGAAATGAATGTGAAATTACCTAAATACCCTTAATGGGCCTAAAAAGCGGGCTAGACCCAAAACAGATCACTATTGGGCCAAATTTGGGCCCAATATAAAAAAGTGTCCAAAATAAGCCCAAAAAGCACTACTTGACTCAAAATTTGATTTAAACAACTTTTTCCAAGGCCCAAAAGCTGAAAGTGTGAAATAAGCTAGCTTATACCAAACAGCTTATTTTTAATGGGCTTTTTGGCCCATTAAGCTATAAGCCAATGCCATAAGCTCAAATTAGACACACAAGCTTCTTTTGTCCTAAATAAGACTTCTGTAAAAAGAAATTTGAAATAAGCCCAAGGAATAATCCTGAAAATGCAATAAGCAATCTATAGAAAACGACAAAATAGTCGCTTTTGAGTTCTAGGCCACCCCAAGTGCTGATTCAAGTTTCTAAAGCTTTTAAATGACTTAATTGAGCAAAATCAACAAAGAGTTTTCAAATAAGCTGACTCAATAAGCTGGAAAAAGCAAATAAGCACTTATGTAAAAGTCAAATAAGTTGGTTTTCTAGCAAAAAGTCAAAGTCAAAGTCCAATAAGCTCCAGTCTAATCAAATGGGTCAAATAATGAAGATCTATCACAAAAAATAAGTTGTTGCAGGTCTAGATAAGCTAAAATAGCTTATTGATAAGCTGAGTTCAATTTAACAATAGCAGGGGCTAGTTTTGGGTGTTGAGCAGTGGAAACTTTTTCCACTGCTTGACTTGTTTGACTTTTTGTCTTTAGTGAACTTTTTTTAGATTCAGATTACACAAAGGCACCCAAATGATCTTTGGATCATAAAGAGTCAATAACAATCAATAAATCACAATCACAATCACCTAATTGATACAGTTTAATCAATAAAGTACCAGATCTAGCACAGACATGAAACAATAAGCAGTTGAGCACTTATAAGCAGTTTTAGCAATAATCAGCCAACCAAATTCAACCAAATGCATACACAAGCTATTATAAACTCTAATGAACAAGTTTAAACAGTTTTCATGCAATGGCTTAAAGCCCAAATCAAGATTCAAGCTTATGAATGTTACTGATGAACACTAAACACTAGCAGATTTCACTTTGCTGATGTATTTGACACACAAGCCAGATTCAACACCTCAAATCTCACAAACAGGTTATAATAATGATGTTTTAACAGCTTTTAACCCTAAGCATGCATAAACTCTAGGTTTTCCCAAAATCTTAGGTCAAAAACAGTCAAACTCAACAAGATATAGCAGATTGTTTGATTTTAAGGTTTAGGTCCAAAAACTTGCAGCAAAACACTCTCAAACAAGTGTATAACAGATACCAAGCACAAATACACACTTCTAACAACACAATACCAAGATTCAACCTCAAACAGGTAATCCCAAACACCCCTTTAACTTTTCAAAACCAACTTTTTCAAATTAAAAGTCAGATTTAAGACCACCCAAGCCCAAATTAACACAACAATAACTAAGATGAACAGATTCAAGCACTTTTAAGCCACAAAATTCACAAGAACACAAGTCACACACAAATATCACCAAAAATCAATATTTAAGCAGATTTTGAGATTAAGTATGCAAACCTCATGGATGTACATCCACACCCACGAATTTATGAGCTTATGTACTAGCAAGAACAAGTACAAGCTTCCAATAACAACCCTGCTAAGATTCAACAAGGTTAGAGGCACAATTATCAAAACAGAAACTTGAAAACTTCTTGATTAATGCAACTCTTGTCCTCCACACTTGATTATCCCCAAGTTATAAGCTTCACCACACCTTGATAACACAATATCAGGATGCTATGATCAGCCCTATAGCCCAAGAATTCCAAGATAGACCAAGAACTTAGCAAAATATCAAGAAAATGTGGAAAATGTGCAAACTTTTTCACACTCCTCTTTTGAAAACAGGTTTTTGATTCAAGAAAGTAGAAACAAAGAACAATAGTAAACAGATTATAACAATGGCACTTGAGGTTTCTTCAACATTTCAAACTCATTTCATTAATATTGAAAAGGATTTACAGAAAAGTGAACTTAGGAAAATTCAAGAGCAAAAAAAAATGTAGTGACCTAGGGCCTTTATATAGGCATACATGAACTAGTTAAGAGCTAAAAAAACGTAAAACCTAATGTTGTTGAAGCCCTGAAATGCCCTTGGAGTCTCTTTTCCTTTTTGGAGAATCATGTGACTGGTTTGGAGTTTTGTGGGAGCTGGAAAGTGCAAAGTTGATCCAAAGGTGTGTAACAAGCTTAAGATACAAGCTAGAATTGAGCCCGTTGGATGGCTGGCCAATTCTTGTCGTTTTGTTCTTCCTTGGTGCAGGGGAATCTTGTGTGGGACAAGGGAGTGGCGAGGTGTCCAAGTTTAAGGTTGGGATGTGATTAAGGATAGCTTAATCATGGATCTAGACAATCTTAAGGGCTAATTACAACACAATTAGGAAAACCTAATTGTGTTCTTGGAGTGTATAGTTGCTTAGTTTAATCCGTTTTGGGTTAATTAGGATTTAAAAAGATGTTAATGGGGCCAGTTTTAATTAAGTATAAACTGGGGTGAGTGGATTACTTAGGTGGAGGGATGGGAGGATGCTATTGGTTGAGGGGTGTGAGTGGGACAGGTGGCGCCATGGGAGTGGTCTAGTAATCAATGTTGTCTGGCCATATTTAACCCCCTTTATTTCCTTCTCTTGTCATTTGCAGATTTAAACCCCAAAACTGAATTTCCTTTGTAATCAAACTTTCAGTTTTCACACTTTTGCCCCAAATACTTTTCCAAAGTATTTTTAGGGGTATTTCTTGCCATTTTGTGATACTTGAAGGGCTATTTTGGCATTTTGTTGATGGATAATGGTCTTGACTTGCATATTTGATATTTTGGAGGACTGAAATTGCCAAGTCTTGTTTGATGAGGGACCATTCTTGCCAAATGTTGAAAGTCAAGGGTCCTTTTTTTAATTTTGGGATTTTCAAAGGACCAAACTTGTAATTTCTTGTACTTTGAAGGACTTCATGATATATTTGACTTTGTGGAGGATAATGGTTGACAATTTAGCTTTGTTGAGGGGCTAAACTTGCCAAAACTTCAAAGTGGAGGGCCCTTTTTGTAATTTTGACAAACTTTAGGGACCAATCTTGTAATTATGAGGATACAAGGGTATAAAGTGTCAATTCTTCCATATTGGAGGACCCTTCTTCATAATTCTTCAAATCTTCAAGGTTTTTTCTTGGGAAAGTCTCCATTAGGGCTTGGTTCGTTGTGCGGCTTCGTTTCCCGTGTTCGTTTTTGTATGATTCTTGTGATCTTTTGTCATTTTCTCAATATCCGTACCTAAAATACACAAGCATATATATGGGTATTTTGATGATATTTAATGCATTTTAAGCCCTTTTTGGACGATGAGACTATGTATAAAAGCAGTCTCATCAAGCATTCAGTAATATAATGTAAGTAGATTGCATTAAGTATTGCCATCTTTAGCAAATAGTATGAAGGTATACCTGATAGACCAGATAAAAGTATCTGAGGCACACATTAGGCACACTTTTCATACTTAAGATGTATAAATTTTCAAACAATCACCATGATTTCCCAACACATTATTTCTAACTAAAGATTCTCATATGCTGACAGATATAAGGACCTGCTAATAAACTATTAGCAGAGCAAATAGTGAACAAAGCTTTTGCCAATTTTGATAATGGGAACATCCAAAGGTAAATATTACAAAACGCACCCGGAATCAAGTAATAAACTGAATGCAAATACATGTGCTTAGAGGATGTTTGTACGTGCTATCTGACTGTGATTATTAGATATCCGAAATCAAGTAATAAACTGAAAAAGTTAAGGAGGAGTGGTATTATGTTATATCAAGGTGCTTATTAGCAGAAAAATAAGCAAAAATCAAATTACGCGCTTATTTTTAAGTACAATAAGCCCAAATAAAATACATACCTACCTTATTTATAATCTTGGTCACGCGTAATGATTCAGTTGGATAAATTTATAAATTTCGAACTTGAATAAACACTATCACAGTCTCTTTAAGTCGTGATGTTAATATATCATAGATGTTCCAATTATCATATGAAAAGATAAACACAAAGAAATCAATACCTGTTGAATCAAAGTGTCGTAAAGAACTATCCGCTTGTTTTTAGAAACCCATACATGTATGCCTGCAAAGCGACAAGAAGTTATGTCATTATAAGAACAGTAAAAGAATAGCATGTGAGGTGTTTCTAGTAGAATATTTAGATCAAGGTTTTCCAAGTAATTTAGTATATAACAGATCACTTGAATCTATAATCAGATATAACTAAAAAATTGACGGTATGTATTAAATTTCCAACATGAACTAAAAGGGTAGGATCTTGAGAAAAGTGTAAACACAGTCTAAATACAAATATAAACGTGTAAGATACGAATCTAGGATCACTCTTGGAGAATACGCTACTATTAATTATCATTCTTTAAAGCTAGTGTTTATTTACAAAAATAAGTAAAATGACTCCAATGAGCTAGACATCCTCATATTGCTATGACTCGATCTCGTAGATCCATCCACAACAAACACACAGGTCTTCTAATTCTACTGATATAAGAAGAAAATATAAGATCTGGTTAGGAAGCAGACTCAAGAGGATGATGACCTTAATGAGGTTATTATTTGCTTCTTTATAGATCCCTTCATGGTACCTCAAATGTATCTTGTTTTATCATCCGATACTATATATAATTTATAATGTTGGAATGATTTTTAAAGTTTTGAATTTACAAACATGATTTAACGTCTTCTTGCAGGTGCCTTTGGAAGGATTCCAACTGATCGCAACTGCATCCATCATTATATAATATTTGAATCCAATTAGCATTTTTTAAAACATATTTGTAATTTCATGATACAAATCAGCATATGGATCGTTACCGTATTGCTGCTTGATGGCCACAATCGATTTGTGGCCTTTTTGCACCACTGATAACAGAGATTCAAACCTAGTGCTTCAACGTTGCCCGATTCCACACATTCACTTATCATATCTTGGATCAAGAAAGGGTCGGGAGAACATTTCAGGTGAAGAACAACAGATAGTCAAGTTTTCTTTTGAAAGTTTAAGCTATGCAGCATACAAAACATGATTCTTATCTCTGAGATATAGATAAAGCCCCAAGGGGATCAACTTTTTCCACTTTTTTAATCAAGTTTTCAATCTTTTTAATCTTTTTCCATTACAAACTGAATGTTATCTGCTTCCAAAGAGATCCCCTTTTTCCACCCATAAACAAAAAACTTGCTCTCCTCTGCATGATAAACTTGTGAATATTAGATATTTAATATTGACATTGAACATATAAAAACATACTCATGTTAGTGCATTATACTATTTTCCTAATGTCGGCTATATACCATCTTTATATCCTAATTTTTTTTGTCTAGTGACTGTAATGTGTTATGCTCCTGTTCAAGATAGATCTTAAAACATCACGGTGTATAACGTAAAACCAAAAGCTAGATGTATAATCTTAACGTGGTTGATGTTCTACCCTCAAAACCTATGCCAACTATGCAACTGAAACAGTCACCTTGTAGAAAAATTCTTTAGGTGCTTACCATTGATAATGCAAGCAAGTAATATATTTGCAGTACATCCTTTTCCTAATTTTTCCACATAAGGGAAAGTAAATATGGTGACTCCGACCCATTCACGGATTCGGGTTCTTCTTAATCTCAAACAGATAAAATTGGCCAGGTGTATAATTCTTAGCTAGCAAGAGAACGATCAGACGGGCCGAATGGGTCAAGCATTTTACAAATCACCCAAAATGTATTATAGAGCATACACCTTATAAATCAATTTTGTTATTGTTAAGATTATCATTGTAATATAAATTTACTTGTAATCAACTAACCACATTCAATGCACCAACCCGACCAAAATTATATGGGTGCTTTAGGAAAAATTGAAACTATAAAGTGATACTACAGATACAATGAGTTTGGGTTCGTGGCTAAATGCTCACTTGAAGTGATGAGCACTTTACTGCATCAATAATTTACTAATAATTATTGTGTCATTGAATGTACAGATAATGCATGCTTCAACTCAAATCATTTTCAGTCTATATATTCAACTAAATCAATTCACATGTAAAGTTACACCAAGTCAGCAACTTTATTTTAGTTGGTTTAGAAAGGCTTCATCAATGGGATAAAAATGAATTAAATGCATATCTTTCTAATAGATACTCCCTCTTTCCGAAGAAGATGTCAAATTTTAAAATAAATCTCAGTTAATTTAGTAGAAACACATGATCAATATATCTTTGTTGGGGATGCTTGTTTCGGCTTATATAGCCGGCTTATGGCTTACTTAATTTTGGGTTTATGCTTCATATGCTCACTTTTTGTGGCTTATTTTAAAACCTTTCGGCGTATATAAGTTTATTGTGTCGTAATGAACTTATATAAGCCGAAAACTTTTAAAATAAGTGGAAAAAGCGAGCTTATGAAACAGTAGCCTAAAATCAAATAAGCCATAAAACGGCTATATAAAACCAACTGAACACATTCATCAGGGGTTATATAATCCAAGTTTGCTTTCAAAAATTGAATGCCACTAATATCTAAACTATAAATTCATTCAAGCATATTACCGAACACATGGTGATCATGGATTTTAATTATGAAACTAAAAATAGCTACGATTCAAAATTAATCGTACTAATAGCCAACCGAATGAACTAAGGTGTATACGGCTGCTATGTATAATAGTGGTTGTCTGAAGGACATCTATACCTGATTCAGTTGTAGCACGTTGTTATGCATTTGCTCTTTCTGAATAGAACTGGAATTAGAATCAGCTAAAAATCTTCGCCTGCTATTCTGTCGAGATCGTCATTTTGAGCCGATACCACAAACTAATGTATCAAGACGACCTACAAAACAACCACATAAAAATAAACTACAATAGCTACCGATACCAACAATCATTATCACCAATCGGAACTACCTGATACCGCCTAAACCACCGAGAGGTGGTGGTGGAGTCGGCAAATGGCGTCGATGATAAGATCATGGTGGTAGCATTGTGATTTTATTAAAAGTTTGTGTGTGTTTTTCATGGATTAAGAGAACAAACCTTTTTAAAAATTGAAACAATAATAATATGTTACAATAATGTCATTACTACATTACAAAATTACAAAAATTCTTTAAATACTTGTCTTTGTTATAAACTTACAGAATAATCCTTTCTGTCAATACATGCAATTTTAATACATTCTAAAAATATATTTGAGTTAGTAGTTTACAGCTTTGATTTAAGCATTTAACATTTTAAACATTACTTAAATATGAGAATGTTGAATTTTCAACAAATAACTGTTATGATTTTGTGTTTAAATTCAAAAGGATTTGTCAAAATTAAGGTAAGTTATAAACTCTTGTATTAATAGTGATTTAATATGTTGCCTAATTTATAAAACCGAAATTGTTGTTTTTTTCATTAAATGATGGTATGGTGAATGGTCTTTATTGCCTTTGTTTTAGAAAGTCTTAACACAAATGTGGAATTGGCATAGTGGTAAAAATATTGTGTTTCTAGCATAAAGACCCGAGTTCGAATCCCACTCCGGACATATTTTTAAAAATTGTTCCATGGACATGCTTAGGTGGCACACTCTATGTGATGATGTGGCACACGAATTGTGCTGATGTAGCATGTTGATGCTTGTGTGGAGTGCCATGTCACATTAATCTTTTCCACCTCATATTAATTGTGCTTAGGTGGATTAATGAGGTGGATGTGTGAGCATGACGTGGAATTAATTTATCCTTATATATATAGAGTAAGATATTAATTATCATTCAAAATCAGAGATTTCAAATAAAATACTTGTACATACTATGTACATCACAGGTTCCCGAGATCTAAAAAATAGGTTTGAATGATAAATATTTCAAGTCTATATCTCTCTATATCATTCTTATGTTGCTCCATGTTTATCAATCATCAATTCCTGAAATATATCCTTAAAAATCAACACAATGGTTGAGTGAAAATAGGTTTATAAATTGTTTTGAATACAAGGCTCTTTTCCAGAGCTACGTTGTTATTCGCCCACATACAGATATTCATGTTTACACTGCATTAAGATTGTGATACCAAGGCTATACATATATGAAACCAACAATTTGACCTTATGAGGAAGTCTGCCAAACGATCCTGTTTTGCAAAATAAAGTATGCTTGTTTGACCACTAAGGTTCTAGCAAGTGCAATTTGCCCAGACAGAGGATGTCAGTCCTCAAATAGTACTATTTACAATATTAGCGCTCATTTCCCATGAAATGATTAGCGGTTCACAATTAAAAAGTGACTTTCAGGCAGTAGTAAATATAGTGTCAATCAACATATCTGGGAAGCATACCAAAATACTTGTATTCCAGTTTAGCATATATCCCCCTCACGGGTTTTCAAATAATTTAAAAATTAGATCTAGTGAGGCTATGAACTCACCTTATCTCCAAAGATTTATTAATCTCTTTAAATCAAAACTTTAATAGCTTAACCTCACCAACCTGTGTTAACATATTTTATACCTAAATTTTAGGTCCTTAACTTTGAAGTGCATGAGTACATTTAATGTGAGTACAATGTTGGTAAGCTATGTTAATTAAGGTACTACTAAAGCATGCATAAAGATTTGGTTGAACTAATGTATCAGCATTTCATTCATTCCGAGACAGAATCACTCATCCGAGTGCATATCAAAAGTTGCAGGAGTTACACCATCATCAATCTATCATGTGAACATATGAACAGTTGGAGTAACAACAAAGAAAATTAAACTCAGTTGTCCTTTCATTTCCAGTTATTTTTAATGTACAAATTTGTAACATATGATCCTTTGAATCTATAAATAACACATCAACATAGCAAAACTCCCACACCACCAAACCAAATCCATTACACAAGAAGAAAGATCCTTTAAATCAATAAAAAAACATGCGTCAGATCCAATCTATACCCTAAACAAGACACGACCATAACCCTCACATATCACTCCTCAACACTCATCCAACGATAACAAGACGACGCTTACCATAGACATAGACTGAAGTCTAGACGGTGTGCAGTTTTTAAACAACTTTTCAACCTCTTTCTTTTTGGCTGAACCTTTACCACAACATGGTTTCAAATCGAAATCACAATCCTACCACCACCAACCGTATACATAATACAAAAGAAAAAAAGAGCCATCACATATCTTGAATCAAGATCAAAAATAAACAAGAAGCAAATGATCTGGACCTGAAATCACCAACCCGATCCTACCATCTCAGATTCAAAAACAAAAATGAAATAAAGTATAATCTCATATTCATGTTTTATGTGCTATCAACAACAATCATTAAAGATTGAACACGTATTCATCATAGACTGGTAAAGATGGATTCATCTTTTGGCTATTCGAAATGAAGAATGATTTACAACAAACATGTCAAAATCAAACTTTGTTTTGATTGGTATAATACAAAACGAATCAAACATTCAATTAAAACCTACCAGGGACCTCTTTAAAGAGACATTGAAGACACATCGTATACACATTGGGTTCGAGTATCCGGTTGACTAGAATTGATGAAAAGGGTTTAGAGGTTGGTTTAATACATATGTGGTGAGATTCGTATGATCCAATGACGAAGAAGTGGTATTTGGTGGCTGGAGCTTAAAAGACAAAGAAATGGAGGCGGTGGAATGTGTGAAACATGATTAGGGTTGTAATAACCTAAATAAAAGGAATGGGTTAGGCTGACCGACCCTAAGGCTGGGGGAGTGGTAGAAAAAACTCACCCGTGGGTTACATGTGGCAAAAAGCCACGTGTGGGTTGCCAAGAACCCCACCATCCTACCTCAAAAACCCACGCGTGGGTTGAGGTTCCCAGGGCAAAAAAAAGTCGCTACAGGTGAGTTTCTCACCCTTCACAATACCCCAAATCTTTCTGTTTCATCCCCATTTAATTCTATATAATCCCCATTTTCACTTCTTTTTTTCATCTTTATCTTTTTTCTTTCTCACTCACAAAAAAATCAACTTCTTCTCCCATATGAGGTTTGGAGTTGTATTTTTTTTTTACTTTGTATGTTTTTATTATGGGTATTTTACGTTTTTATTTACCTGTGTATCGTATTTTATTTTATGATATAAAAGTTTTAATTTATAAATAAATAAGGTAAAAGTGATAGTGGAAAGATGAGTTGGAGGTGAGGTGGTGGTGAGTTTTTTTTTCCTTAAGAACCTTGAAAGGTGAGTTTTGAGTAGGTTAGTGAGATGAAAGAGAAAGCTGATGTGGCGCTGAGGTGGCGGTGGGTTTTTTGTGCACCACTCCCCCCAGCCTAACTTAACTCAAAGAATAATGGGCTGACTACAAGTGGGCCGAGTAATATTATATGTTAGCTGTCTCATATTAAAGTTATGTGAACACCGCAAAAGCTTTTAAGTTTAATGGTTGTATAATGTATTTATAGGCTATTTAGGGTGTTTGAGCTCGACTCAAGATGTAATGATAACAACAAATGAAAACTAAGGTGAAACCCTGCCGTCAAATACTTGGACCTCATCAACTCACATAAACCATATGCATTTAACATTTAAAATAAATGGTTAGATTTTTATAAAAGTATCAACACGTTACCACTAATCACGTGCATAACATGATCAGAATCAGTTAATCATAATTGAAACAAATCAAACATACTTGAAATTTCGGAATGGAAAATTAAACACTAAAACCATGCACACGATTGGAGCAAAACGATTCGTTTCCCATAAAATAATGTAGTATAAACTTATATAACGCTAACCATAAAAAAAGCCCAATTTTAATAAATAATACTAAAACCTTACATGGTCGGGAACTTTTTACACATAATTACAATAATTCGATGAGTGAAACATTTAGCAATAAACCCATGTCACCAACTCGCGTGTAACGCCTGGGTCTGCATGCCTCGTATTTTATATAATATCAAGTGCTTGAATCTTGATTTCAGTTCTTGTTCAATAATATATTTATATTCTTTGATTTATAGATTTTGGAGTTATAGGATCATTGTTTGGGTCATCATACTCAGAAGCCATTCTATAAACATGTGAGGAGCTAGGGCAATTTAAATCGTAAACCCAACCACTCAGTCAGAACGTAATATCGAGATGGAACATCTTTATATAAAGTTTCCTACTAACATGATACATTATAAATTTTAGAAATTTTTTTAAAAGTTAGTATATTATTATCTAGTTTCAAATTTGGCAAAATAGTCCTTTTTGTTATAAGTTTGGTATATTTACACTTTTAACCCCTAAAGTATATAGTTTTAGTATTTGTATTTTAAACCTTCAAATATTAACCTTAGGATTTCAAACTTTGCAATATTAGTCCTTATAGCATTATCATTCATAAAATGACACTTTTGTCCAAAATGTTTATAGTTTAAAATATGACAGTTTTAGTCCCTATACTTGTTAAAAATTACATAACAACCTCAAAATTATACCAATTGATCTAGAAACTTAAAACAAAGTTTATTAACACATTTATAATCATAATAACATCAATTTTACAGAATTGTAGCCCTTGAAATAGAATTTAAGTCATTATTTCATGTAAATTGCAAAACTAGGGTTTTAAGACATCTTTGATTTATAACTTCCGTTTTAGCTTATTATATGAACTAAAGCTTATTAGATTAGCTTATTAACATTTTATAAACGTTATAACAAGTCTTAGAAAAGAATTATTACAATATCAAAGCTTAGTTAACATAGTGATTACCTAAGTAGCTCCAAAATGACTTTTAGGACTTCTTATGAACACAACTTGCAACTAAAGCTTCAAGAGCTTTAATGGATTCTTTCTAGACCTGGTTTCTGGTCTTCTAAGTGTCCTATAACTTTTTGTAGAAGTGGAAATCAGAATGGGTATGGAGATATAAAGAAAACAGGGTGCAAGTTCTTCAATGGGGGTAATCCGTCCCTTTTATAGCTAATTTTAACACTTAGGCTCCAAGTTATGGCTATAAACGTAATATCAGTAATTAAATGACTAAGGGAAGCTATGAGAGTCCATTCAAGTCTAGTAATCAAGAATGGAAGCTAGGAACAAAATATCTTAGTCTTGTGGTGCTAAATAGGCCACGACAACAATAAGGATGATGATGATGATGTGTAGCCTTCAAGTATGTGATTAAACTATTATAAAGTATCTAAAATATACTAATGATCTTATATTAGTTTTGAAAATGGGAGGGAAAGTGTTTAGACGTGGTTTTGGAAGGAAAAACCTAGTCGGGTCTAAAACTAGGGCTTGTAACTTTATGTTTTGGAATTTCTTGTACCTTGTGCTTTAGGGTACTTGTACATTGACTTAAAATAATATTATTACCTAAATATAATGATATAGATGTTGGTAGACTTTTTCTAAAAGACTAGGTATTGTATCTAAGTAAAATGCTTAATATGAGGGTTTTTAGGTCATTAAGCCTAATGACTTTCTACTTTGGGTAATTAGTGTTTATATCCTTTTGTAAACTTATTCTAGGTCTTATATGGTATGTTTATGAATTCAGATGATTCTGCACACTTAGTTTATGGGTTTGTATAGGGTAATCATATCCTAGGTTTAGTTAGGTTATCTAAAAGTTCTATGCTTCAATAACTTGTACATTGTGCTTTAGTAATTTGTAACTTATCTTGGGATAAATGTATGATATCAATATGATACTTAGTTGAGTTTTATAATTAGTTTCAAAGGATTAGACTCTAATTTAATGTGATATGGATTTTAGGTGCTAATCTAGGTTATTAGGTCTTATACTTGTAATTAGCTTTAGATTACTTATAAAATTAGTGTTTTATGATCAATAATCTCTTCTTTATGGTAGAATATAACTTGTATTTTGGTATTTGATATTCATATATAAATAATTTGTAGTTATATTGCTTGAAATCTTAGTTTACAAGGGATTTCTAGGTGGTGATCTAGACTATTATGTACATTCATTTACATTTAGCTTTGCATGGTTTGTTTTTACTATTCTTAGATAATACTATGCCTTCAAATGATAGTTTACAACTTGTTTAGAATCTATAATTACGAATTCATATGTGTTGCGTATTCATAGTTTATCATTCTTGAGTTTGTGACTTATTCATAAGGATTCTAGGGTTTCTTAGGGAATTTAGAGCATCATAGTTATATTTGAGATGTTTTTATTCATAGTATACTTATTAGATTACCTTTAGAACTCAGACTTGATATATACATTGTGTTCTTCAACATATAGGAATATGTTGGTGTGGCAGTTCAAGTTGTGAGAAGCGTTTATGTTGGTTCCTTGTAATTAGTGCTATACTTAAGAATACTAAGTATAGTCCTAACTCATGCTAAAGTAACGTTAAAACATAAGACAATTTAAAGTAGCTAACACAAAAGGTTTTCAACGTTTAACACTTCTTTATTAAAGAATTATACCCTATTGTATGCGAAGCTACAATATGAATTGAATAGACAATGTGTGTGTTTGTGATCTCCTCACTAACAAACTATACCAATCCTAACGATTTATAAGCTTGAAGATTAAGTCAACATGAGTTTAGAACTCAAGTGCTTTTGATCGTGTTTAGAAGAGAAAACTTTTTTTGTGAATGTCTAAAGCATTTAGTGACAAACTTGAGTTCTCTCTTTTACAAGCATCCTATTTATAGAAGCAAAGGGTAGATACGTGACAAGAATTGCCCATGTGCAATTCTTGTCCTATTGGTAAAGTGTACAATCTTGTCTTAGACTCAACTAAGTAATAAGACGTAAGTCCTTTCAAAAGGTCAATACACTATCTAACCCAAAAGGGGTAAGTCACGAGAATTGTGTGATGTACTACATCTTATCACAATTCAACTTATCCCGCCTTTACTTCAATCTTGAGGATGCTTGTTTCTTCAGGGAGATCGTATGGGGTTCATTGAGTCGATTGCCACAACTCACTGAACCTATCACCTTCTTCTTTGTCTTAGATACATCATTCATTGAAAGTCGCCTCTCTGAATGCTCGAGTCTGTCTCTTAGACTCAGTCTAAGGTCTTGAAGGTAACTCACTGAGTGACTGTTCACTCAGTGACTTCATTACGATAAAGGGTAATGTTTTACTTAGGATGATTGTTAATCAAATCCATTAGTGGGATCATTAGGTGCTGAATTGACCTAACAATCTCCCCCTATTTGGATATAAAATATGCCTAAGTAAAAATGCTATAAGTGAGCAAAGAGGCTTCTTCTCATACAAACTAATCTATTGATGAACAGACTTGTTTCAAACAAAGTACCTTTTTTTATTCATCATTACAAAGACTGAAAAGTCTGATACAAGAAAAACATAAGTAAAAACAAAAGATTACAACCCTTTAAGCATCCATTGCTTCCCTCTTTACCCTTGATGAGCTTAACACCTTTTCTTTGTCAGGCCTCCTTGCAATCATCTCCCTGAGCTTCTCAGAATACCTTTTATTCTCCTCAGTCTGAACATGTCCAGCCATCACAAGGAAGATTAAGAGACTTTCAGTGGGACATCTCTCAATGCCACTCATCCTTTGAAAGGTTGGGTCTCCAAATACATCTATGAAGAAGATACCCTACTCAGGTTCTTCGATGACCATGTTGTTCACAAAGGGGACATTCTCAGGGAGGGTTCGATTACACTCTAACTAGAGATTCTAGTCTTAGCTTCAAGTTCAACTCTTTTCCTTTTTCTTCCCTGAGTCTTGGAAGGATCTTGTTCAGCTAAGGGTAGATCATCAGTGATCCCTAAATGCTCCTTGATCTGATTCAACCTCTTATATCTCTTGCTGAGAGAGAGTTGAGTATCTCAGGGACACATTTGTTTGTCTTGGTCCTAAAGATCCTACCCATTTCATCCCACTCACTGAGACCAGAATCACCAAATGAGAACTTCTTCATCACTTAAAAGTTCCTTTCATCATTGTTTCTATAAACAAATACCGAGACTGGTGTGGTGTGAGGAATGATTTGAAGATTGGTGATTGGTTCAGGCTTCCTTCTTTGAGTGGTGACTTTGGTGTGATGATCAAACAGTTTTTCAGTTGGTTTGTTCTTTGTTGTTTCTTTCTGATCATCTCATCCTGAATAGCCTTTAGCTCCTCCTGTTGCTTCTAAATGAACTCTTGTCCACCGTTTGCACTTAATAACTCATCAGGGTTCCCACCCACTTCCTTGACAAACTCAGTGGACACTTTGAGAATCTCAGCTCTTGTTGCCTCATTGGTCTTGGCCCTTTCCATCCTGTCTAAGTATTCTTGGATTTGATCAAGAGTCATCTTGTACATCTTTCCATTGATCTCATAGGGTACCAAGACAATAACATCTGGGGTAGGCCTTCTTTCCCTTGAAGCTTTTACAAGCTTCTTGGGTGGTGGTGTTAGGGTCTCATCAACAATTCCTTTGCCCTTATCTAACTTATATACTGAAGGCTCAGGGATAGGTGGAATGAAGTTTAAGGGAGTTGGTGTGGGGATCACAGGCACCTGAGGTTGTGGATGTACCATTTCTTCCTGCTCCCCCTCAGTTTGAGAGGGATGTTCACTCCATGTAAGCATCATTGGTGGCACATTATCCCCCTCAAAAGTTGAAGGGTCAGCCTCACTGATCCCAACTTTTGGTCTCTGTGATGGTCCTGAGGAGGTGGTGGATGATCCCTTGAAAGCCTGAAACATCTCAGTTACCATCGCCTTCATAGATTGAGTGTCAGCCTTGATAGTCTGAACATCCAATTGTATTAGTGACTGAGTTGTTTCCATTGTGTTGATTATGGTCCTGAGGCGGGGGATATCAGCATCCTTCAAGGCTTTGGAAATTTCAGATAGGTTAGAAGCATTAGCCATATACCCCTGCACAACTTTCTTTAATCTGAATTCAGCCTCAGAATCCATATGCACATCCTCATAGATGGCTTCGCACTTAGCTTTCACCACATCTAAATCAGACTTGAGAGAGTCTAACCTAGTGAAGACCTCAGAAAGCCTACCTTCCCTAAGCAAGTCCAATAGTTGACCAACCTTGGAGGTGGACTCAGTGGAACTAGAGATTAGTCCATCCAAGGTTGTCTTTAAGGACACATTAGCCTCAACAGTTGGGAGAGCATGATTTAGAAAATTAATGAGCTTCTTATCCTGACTCTCATGGTTACTGTTGACTACACTGATGAACTCCATTTGGTTGTCAACCTGAACTTGCATCTTTTCTTTAGCAGTATCAAAACGGTCCCCATACGTTCTGAATTCATCCAGGAGTTCATCAGCCTTGGAAGAAAGGTCTTCTTGGCCTTGAGAGACCTCAGCCTTCAAAGTGGTGTAGACATGGTTGAGGACACCCTTGAGAGTTTTTGTGATGAGAAAGGAATTTCTAAGAACTTTTTTCTCCCTACACACCTGAACAAAATGGTGTGGCTGAAAGGAAGAACAGAAGTCTCATTGAAGCTGCAAGAACCATGCTCATACAATAGGGATTGAGTTCTTTAATAAATAAGAGTTAAACGTTGAAAACCTTTTGTGTTAGTTACTTTACATTGTCTTGTGTTTTAACATTACTTTACCATGAGTTAGGACTATACTTAGTATTCTTATGTATAACACTAGGGACCAACAAGTGGTATCAGAGCGGTAGGATTATAAAACTTTTAACTACCATCTCAAAGTTTTTAAAACCTTGATCCATTATGGCTGAAAGTAAAGTACCTCAACTTGTCAACAAAAAAGGAGCAAGTTACTCTATTAACGCTCCTAAGTTGGAAGTTAAAAGACTTAATAAATGGAAGAAAAGAATGTTATGTTATTTGATGGGAACGGAACCTTATTACATCACGTGTATTAAGAATGGTCCATTCAAACCAAAAATAGAAGCAGGTGATGACAAACCTGAAAACCAATGGTCTGAAGATGAAAGGAGAGTGGTTAATCAAGACCAACGTCTCAAAAGAATCATAATATCTTGTCTTCCTAATGATATTATGGAAGTTTTCATCGAGTGTGGGACGGCCAAAAAGACTTGGATAGATCTTGTTCATAGTTTCGAAGGACCATCCGACACTAAGGAAAATCGTATTATGGACCTGAAGTTAGAATATAACACTTTCAGGGCCAAACCATCTGAAACTCTTCCTCAGACTTACACCAGATATAAGACCTTTCTCAATGAGCTATCAAATGACGGGGTGAAACTATCTAAGCATGAAATCAATGTTGGTTTTGTGAACAGTCTCCCTGAAAAATGGCTTGCTTTTTCTCAAGGTTTGAGAAATGGTAATCACATTCAGACTCAAGATCTTGCAGATATTTATGGAAGATTTATCTATGAAGATAATATAATAAATAGAAGATATTCTGAGTCTAACAAGGCCTTAATAACTAACACCTCAGCCAAACCAACCCATGTTAATCATGGACCAATATCAACTGCTTTTTACTCAAATGCAATTGTTCAAGATTTTTAGGAGACCTCAGATGATGAGGTTGATGAAAGATCTAGTACTGAATACATAAGTGATCTAAATAGGGAATTTCATGAAAGAGCCATTTTCACAAATACCAAATGTTACATCAAAAGAACTAGATTTGTTGGAAATCAATCCACTGAGGGAGTGGATTGCTTTATATGTGGTAAAACTGGTCATTTTACAAAATATTGTCTTTCAAAAACTCCATTGGCCTCATATAAAAGTCAAACTCATCATCAGGAAATGACAATTTTCAACCTAAGTTTACTAAAAAACTGATTTAGGCTTCTCCAACTAACCAAAGTTTTCAGAATAATAAGAAAATTGAGAAGGATTATAGGTCTAAATACAAGAAGGTCAAAGCAAAGCTTGCACTCTTAGAAGTTGGACCGTCGAATACTCAGGCTCAAAAACCTCCTCAGAACAAAGCCAAATGGTTGGTAGCTGAAACCATTGATTGGGATAATGAAGATCTATCCTCCTCAGAAGATGAAGAAGTCAGATATCAAGTGTTGATGGCTCTAGCTGATGATGAACTATTTGTTGGAAAGAGTCATGCTTAAAATAGAGAATGGGTTGACATCACCATGAGAAAGGTAAACATGCTTCTTTCTATATATGAAGAGTCTGACTGGCAAAAATTCCTTACGTACATAAATATCGATTTATCGTTTGTTGAAGAGCAAAGATTAAATCTTCTTTCAAATTATAATAAACTTGTTTTTGAATTAAACAAATGTAGATATGATCTATTAGTTTTGAAACAAGCCAAACTTGAAGCAGTAAGTTGTCAACTTCAGAATACTGAACTTACTAAAATTAATCATGCTCTTCAAGAACACCTTAAGGAAGAAAAACGTATCAATGAGAAATGGACAAATAGCTCTACCTTAGCCTCCAGTGTATAAACAGTCGAATTCCTGCCCAAAAGAAGAAAATTCGTGGGTCTCTCCAACTCACTGAGAAACCACTTACTAAGGAAATGAGTGAAAAATCATTTCTCCCAGCCTTAGTAGGGTTTGATCATGAAATGATACCAAAGTCAAAAGACTGGGGTGGCAATATCAAACCTGAGAGTGTGTTACCTAAGTTTGATACTAGAAAAATATTAATACATGAATCTTAGGCTGTTAATGAATACTTTGTCTTAATAAGAAGATTGATGTCCCTAATAAATCCAGTAACAGTGAACCATCAAGTGTTGCTGAGGATATTCAGACTCCTCTGCCACCTTTGAAAAATATTTAAGGGGCAAGTCCATGTTCTGAACTAATTCCATTATCTAATCAAGAACACTCACCTAGAGGAAGAGCTGGGTTAGGTTGTCTTGAACAAACAAATCCTGACTCAAAAGAGACATCAAGTTACACTGAGTCAGGAACTGTCACTAAGAAAACAACCAAAACTATCTCCCCCTTAGGGACTCCGACAAACTCAGTCAACTCCATTCCTGTTGTAAATCAAGAGGAGTTAAGTAGATTGTTCCAACTATTCTTGGAAGAGAAGCTGAACTCAACCTCTAAATCTCAGGGTGAATTATCTGTGTCCTCACAACTCTAATACCACTTGTTGGTCCCTTGTTATTAGTTCTATACTTAAGAATACTAAATATAGTCCTAACTCATGGTAAAGTAATTTTAAAACACAATACAATGTAAAGTAACTAACACAAAAGGTTTTCAACGTTTAACCTTATTTATTAAAGAACTATACCCTATTGTATGCGAAGCTACAATAGGGATTGAATAGACAATGTGTGTGTTTGTGATCTCCTCACTAACAAACTATACTGTGACATCCGTCAAATTTCCATCTTAAATTATTCATGTAGTACGAGTACTTTAACTGTTTACCGACGAGTTGTCGACATGAATGTGTTAATTATTTTGCTTTGCGGACAAAGCCCTTTTTAGGGAGAGCATATGTAACATCTCGAGTTTTCGCGATTATTAAGTTGAATGCAATACACGAAGTTGGTGGGCGTATTATGTTTGCCGTACGTTTATTTGATATACTTACTAGATCACGTGAAGTCTCGCATAATTGCCTTTGTTTTGGATCGTGTGTCAAACGGTTATAGAGTCGTGTTTATTCAGTTCGCGTCTAAACTTAAACACCGTGAACCCGAGTCGAGTTATATAACTGTTACAGCATGTACATATATTTGAGTATAAACCTTCATTTATGTTTACTGCAAAAACTTGCTTAACAAGTGTCCCAATTTCAGTCACATTTCCAGCTACAAATAAACCCCATAGTTTATTACCCACTAACCACTACAAGACAGCACACATGCCTAGTTTACCCAATTTGGGTATATCACAAGTTACCATTTTCAGCTTGAATCTAACCCTAGACTAACAATACATGATTAAATACAAATCCAAAGTTTACCCAATGTCCAAACACAACACACAAAGTTTTTCACAGTCCAAATTACAAACACAAATTCTGTACAAGTCTTTCAAATACAAACTCCTGGGTAAGGTGAAGATTAGTGTCCAGCCGACCCACACGTCGCGTCCAAACCTGCAAAACCGAAAGAGTCAAGCCTTCCATCTCGTCCGAACCTGCAAACCGAAACTTAGCATCCCATTGTGAGTCTTTTCGCCTCTTCGTTTTTCCTATATGAAGTCTTAGTTGTGCTCGTCTTTTACAAACCTGTGAACAATCAAACAAATGTGTTAGTCTTTGTAACGGTCTTATTTTTAACTAAAAAAAAAACTGAAAAGGTTAAACCATAGTATTAATACTTGAACATGACCATGACCTTACTTTTCTGTCAACCAAACCGAGACCCCGACTTAGACCAAACCGAGACCCCGACCTAGACTAAACCGAGACTCAAACAAGACCAAGCCAAGAACCAAACCGAGACCCAAGCCAAACCAAACCAAGACCCAATTCAAGGCCGAACCGAGAACCAAACCAAGCCAACCAAATTGCTTATTTTCTGCCGCAACTATCAACAATCAATGCCACATAATCCGAATGTCTTAACCACTTTCATTTTACAGAAACACCCTAAAAACCCTCAATCATGCCGCGGGTATAAAAACCCCCATTTCAAATCGAAACCCTAGAAATAAAAAAACCTTTTAAACATTAAATTAACATTTTCCACATTCCAAAAACACCACATAATCATGAGTATCAACCAAATGTAAAAACCCCCAATTTTATATAAACCCTAGATTGATTTTTATTAATTAAAACACTAATTAAACCTAATCTAAACCCGAATCCGATAGTTAATTTAATTGAAAACGAGATATGCAAAAACCCCCAATTGACCGAAACCCTAATTTTTTATAAACCGATTATATGTTGAAATTAGTTTGATTTTATACAAGAAAACATCAATTAATTGCATTTAAACCCGAGATTGATAGAAACCCCCAAATATTTCGAAACCCTAATTCGTTTATTTCAAATCCGAGAGCCATATGGTTCTCAACAAGTTTATACAAATTAATCAAACCCACTGATCTTTTATAAATCGAAAATCAATTAACTTTTTGTTAAAAGAAAATAAGGAGAAACAACTTATCTTTCATTTTGGCTGATGATTAACGTGACCATAAGGATGAACACATCAGAAACCCAATCGGTTTGATGTGGGGATGAAACCCCACATCTCACGCGATCTAAACACCTCAGACCACCCCATATATGATTGTTATATTCAAACTGAAAAGATATTAGCCATGGAAGGGATGAACCGATCCAGATTAGAGGGTGAGATGAGAGAGGGGCGGTGGGGATGTTTCGAGAGAAGAGAGAGAGAGTGACTCTCTGTTTTTGAGAGTTGTGTGAGTAAACACACGCATATTTACTCCTTGATTCCTTGTTTATACCGCCTATGGGCCGGGCCGGGTCATATGACCCTTGGGCCGGTTTGTGAGTGAGGATATTGGACCCATTTTGGGCCAAGTGTATATATTAAGTTTAGTTAAAGCCCATAAAACGAATTTTATAAATTAAGGGTATAATTTAACCCGTAAAACCCGACCGTTTAATAACCGACTTTTATTTGTCGTATTTTTCCGTAAACGTAAGGTTTCGTCAAGCACAACTAGGGTGTCGTGTCTTTTATTAATATAATTTTTCGTATCGTAACTCAATCCTCATAATTAAATAGGTCGCGGCTAGCATAACCGTACTCTCGAGCTATTTTATCTTCGTTCTCTTTGCTGAATTACGAGGTGAGTTTATAGCCCCATACTTTACTATTTTCACTGCTTTTTGGGGTGAGACATTGCTTGATTTTAACGTGTGAACACAAGTGCATTTACTGATTTATATATTAGTCTAAGTCCCACTAAAAACCCAGTTGCTTTGGCCCGTGAATCGTGAACCGTTAATTACTTTGTGTAAGCGCGAATGTTATGGATAGATCTATCAGGATTGACGTCCCTGTCTGTCTTGTCCAACAAGGGGACAAGCGGGCACAGTTTCATTTGAGTCTGAGATAGGATGTCGTGGGTTTAGGCATCTAGTTTGGGCTACATTTATATGATTATACTGCCGGTGTTGTTAACGTTTCGGTGTCACGAGCTTAGACTGTAATAAATACTTTTGGGATGACTTTGTATCTGTTATATTGTCATCACTTTTGGGAAAATCTTGTGGTTCATTAAACATTTCCAATTAACTAAACCTATGAACTCACCAACTTTATGTTGACACTTTAGCAATGTTTTCTCAGGTATTAAGAAGGAAGATGCTAAATGAGGTCCCATGCATTGCCGTCATTTCTTTGAAACAAAGATCATTTGTACCATTTGAGAAAACTATGTTTTGTAACTGTATTCAGTTTATGCTTCCGCACCTTGTTAAAACTATTTATTTTATTAATTACAAGTGATCTATTTTCCGAACGTCTCATTTAGAGGTCGTTCTTTGTGACTATGTGCGTATGATAATCATGACGTCACTACTCCCTTGTCGCCATTATACTCTGATATTTTGGGAGTGTGACATATACCAATCCTAACGATTGATAAGCTTGACGATTAAGTCAACAGGAGTTTAGAACTCAAGTACTATTGATCGTGTTTGGAAGAGAGAACTTTGTTTGTGAATGTCGAAAGTATTTAGTGCACAAACTTGATTTCTCTCTTTTACAATCATCCTATTTATAGAAGCAAAGGGTAGATACATGACAAGAATTGACCATATGTAATTCTTGTCCTATTTGTACAGTGTACAATCTTGTCTTAGACTCAACTAAGTAATAAGGCGTAAGTCCTTTCAAAAGGTCGATACACTATCTAACCCAAAAGGGGTAAGTCACGATAATTATGTGATGTACTACATCTTATCACAATTTAACTTATCCTGCCTATACTTCAGTATTAAGGATGCTTGTTTCTTCAGGGAGATCGTATGGGGTTCAGTGAGTCTATTGCCACAACTCACTGAACCCATCACCTTCTTCTTTGTCTAGATACATTATTCATTGAACTTCGCCTCTCTGAATGCTCGAGTCTTTCTCTTAGACTCAGTCTAAGGTCTTGAAGGTAACTCACTGAGTGACTGTTTACTCACTGACTTCATTACGTTAAAGGGTAATGTTTTACTTAGGCTGATTGTTATTCAAGATCATTAGTACTGAATTGACCTAACAATTTCAAGTCTATTAATCATAACACATAACATAGATGTGAAATTTATGGGTTGTCATAGTATCCCACATAATATCCCTCAGCACTTTTTGAGTTAAACTTTCCTAGATTGTCATTTATGTTCAAGATGAGCACATGACATCGAGATGGTCTAAATAAATCTATCAAAGGCTTCCTATTTCAAAATAGCTCATAAGGGGTCTTGTTGTGAGACTTGTTGATTAAGGCCCTATTCTGAACATAGCAAGTTGTATTAACAGCCTCAGCCCAGAAAGCAATGGGTAACTTAGCATTGCTAACATGGTTCTAGCTGCTTCAATAAGTGTTATATTTCTTCTCTGAGTGACCTTGTTCTGTTATGGAGTTCTAGCTATACTAAACTCCCTAGTAATTCCCTTCTTGACACATAAGGCATCTAACAACTGGTTTCTAAACTCACCACCATTATCACTTCTAATTATGTGTACTTCATGCCCTGTTTTCTTTTCAATTTGAGTAATAAAGTTAATCAACTTTTAGATGTTTCACTTTTCTTACTTAAAAAGAAAGTCCAAGTAAACCTAGAATGATCATCATTGATCACAAAATAGTAAGACTTATTAATTCTATCCACATACGTAGGTCCAAGTAAGTCCATATGAAGCAAATGTAAGGGTTTAAAACTAGATAGAACAGTCTTAGACTTGAAGGATGCCTTATGTTGCTTGTCTTTCAAGCATGCAACACATGTATGGTCATTTTTCAATGCCTTTGAGGGTAACCCTCTGACAAGATCATGCCTAACAAGCCTATTCATGTTCTTAAAATTTAATTGCCCTAACCTTTTGTGCCATAAATTATTCTCATCCACTGACGATTTAGCATAAAGACATGTTTATTCTTATTTAACTTAATACCATTAAGATTAGCATTATACATGTCCTCTTGTCTAGGTGTTCTATATTTAATAAACTTCTCAGAAAGCAACTCAAAATCTTTACTCAACACTAAACATTCAGTGTCAGTAAACAGAACTTTATTTTTGTTGTCACAAACTTGCGACACACTAAAAAATTTATATCCAAGTTCTATTACTAGAAAGACTTCCTCAAACTTCAGATTGTTGGTGACAATGGTACCTTCGTCGCATATTGATCCTTTGCTACCACCAAAGTACACAGTGTCACCATTGCTAATCGGAGTAAAGTTTGATATGTAATTCTCCTTCCCCGTCATGTGCCTTGAGCATCCACTATCCCAATATCCATAATCATTGACCTACTTTTGGATACCCTCCACATAAAGAAAATAAATTAGTTTTCTTTGGAGATCCAAGCCTTGTCAGACTTGGATCTATCTAGTTGTTTAACTAGATTGGCCTTATTCCTCAACACAGCTCCCTGTTCATCCCTTTGTGGCCTAAACACCCAATTAGTTCCAATGGGTTTAGTAATAACTTTTTCAGGATATTTAAATCTATTACAAGTCATAACTTTATTAAAATTAGAGTTTTGTAGTTGTTTAGGTTTCCATGATAGGTGAGATGATTCTTTAGACCCTCGACCCTTGTTTTCCAAATATCTGTTGCATATGGTCTAACATAAGGTCTGACAGCAGCTAGTTTTGGCATAGTGCTGCCAAATATAAAGTTGTCAATGGTTAGTCTTGCCCTGTTAGAGGGTAGAGTGTTCTTGTCAGGAGATAGAAAAGCCTTGTTAGAGGTTAGATTAGGGTTTGCTACAGGAACCCACTGTTTGTTAGACCAAGTTTGAGTCTTTTGGAATGGTCTTTGGCTATGAGCATTAGCTGCTTTTGAAAAGTAAGGAGCAGGTCTAGCAGCTTGAGGTTGTTACTGGGAAAAGGGTTGATGGTCAAATGTGGGTGAACTCTTGTCAATGGATACATTGTATCCACTGTGACAGTTATAAGCTAGATGTGTAAAGCTTCCACATGTATAACAAGCCATTTTAGACACAAACTTAGGTCTAAAATGATTATAACCCAACCCATTTACACTCTCTTGACTTTGAGGTGATCTAGGTTTTCAATACATCTCATCATACTTAACACTAGATTTGCTTTTGGTAGGAGAGCCAAGGTCAACATTTTTTCCATTTAAGGGGTTGGTCACTTTAATAGGCTTAACATCACTAGACATATCTTTGGAATTACGCTGCTCGCTAACACACTTGTCCAAAATTTCACTGTCCTTATCAAATTACTCAATTTTAAGGCTCATGTTTTCCTTAGACTTAATATCCTCATCTAGTTTAACTTACAATTTGGTTTTAGACTATATTAAACTAGCTTTAAACTCATTACTAAGTCTTAGGTCTCTTTCTATAACTTTAATTTTGTCCTTAAGGTCAAGTTCAATTTTCTTATATTCAACAACCACCCCATCAGATTGTGCAAGGCCTCTTTTATAATTTCTTAATGTGGCCTCAACATCTAAAGTTTTTTAGTTAAGGTTGAAACCTCAGCTTTAAGACTTTCAGTCTTTTTCCTACACCCTTTACTACAAAAATCATCATTGTATACCTCATTGTCAGATGAAGAAGATGAGGAAGATTTTGCCAAAAGAGTAAACTAAAAATGCCCCTCTTCCTTAGCCAACAATGCCTGATTTTTCTCAATCTCTTCTCCTATAAAGCTCCAATCCCATCCAACTCTATCAATGTACTGCATGGATACCATAGCCTTTGAATCAACATGCTCTATCTTGATGGTTCGACTTGTATCCTTTCCTCCATCATTCCTAAGTGGAGATCTACATTCCCTCTTGAAGTGACTCATTCTATGTCAGTTGAAGCATTCAACTTTGGATTTGTCGAATCCAGCATATTCACCCTTGGTGAATTTAAGCTTCTTGTCAAACTTCTTGTAGAATCTGTTGGCTCTTTTGCTACTAGGTGCCATATTCCAATTGATGTCTATCTCTTCAAGATTAGCCTCACTTATTTGCTCAAGATCCTCATACATTACTTGAGAATCATTAGGCAAAGCTGCAATGTATGAATTATTGATCCCAAACTTAGATCGATTGTGTTATCGAGATTGAATCAAGTATAACATGTAGAGAAACTTTGTGTTTATGACAATCTAAGTGTTATGCGGAATTAACACTTAGAACAAAGAACAAAGCAAAACACAATGTATACCAAACTTTCAGTTGTATTAATAATCGATTGCGTACAATGAAAGTGAGTAAAACGTATATCAATATCAAACCCTAAGACCTCCTTTTATAACATAAGGAGTCTTGAAAATTAATCTACTAATCAACTATTTAAGGAGAAGATAAGTATAGAAAATAGAATATTGAACATATCTTCCTTAAACATACAAAACGTGTTGACTAAGTAGTTGACAATAAGTAGGATTTCCTTTGTCAGCGCCTTGATAAGTCTTGTCACTGCTCAATCAGTCAGCGCTCCATTTGCTCTTATAAGCGTCCAAAATCCCTTTGTCAGCGGCTGAGTGACTTAGCTATTTTTATTCCCAACATGCACACACAGTGTCCAAGTCAATCCTAGCAGGTTTGACACTAGAAGATGCCAACAAAGATGTGTCAGTGGCTATAGGATTCAATCCACTGACTAAAGTACCATTTTCAAAGGATGTGTAGCCACTGTTGGAGAAAAATGCCATGTTTCCAGAGTTTGAAGTAGATGCACTTCCATATCTCTATAACACTTCAGGCTCAATGATCTTCAGTTGATTGTAGATGTCATCAAGAGTTGTGCCCTTGTGACTTCTTGCGCATAGTATTGCATTAGCATGTACGTGCCAAGCTTCACCAAGGCTACCAAGGAAGGCAGCATTGATGTCTTCATCTTCAAACTGTAAACCCACGAATCTCAACTTACTAGTAAGATCTTGTAGACGACTTCTAACCTCACTCAGCTTTTCATTAGAAAGTGCTTTGAAGGTTGTGAACTCCTTTACCAATTTATTTTTCCTTTCGTTAAGAGTATCTTCATTACTACCAAAGGTGGTTTTGATAGCTTGCCAAAGTTCTTTATCCGTCCCATACTTTCTGAACTTAAATTGCTCCTTTTGTTTAATAGCCAATTGAAGACAACTAAGTGCCTTCATGTCGTTCCTTCTTGAAGCAAATTTCATCAGCAGAAGTAGCTCTTCCATCTTAAGCACTGGAATTTTCAGACTCATCTTTACCATCTTTTATTCTCTGTGCTTTAGCCGCAACAATCTTTTATGCTTGATTATAGGAGTTTCCAAATTCAATGATCTCCTAGAGGACATAATTGTCAACTTGGAGATATTGCCTCATTCGGAATTCCCATAATTCAAATTTGTCAATGTCTAGGATTGGGAGTTTTATGTTGCTAGTAGGGTGAGTAGGGTTTGATGAGTTATCATATGCGTTTGACATGGTGATTGTTGTGATTAGGGTTTTGTGCGATTTAGGGTTTTGTTCTTTTGATCAAAGTTCATCAACAAGCTCTGATACCACTTGTTGATCACAAACTTAGATCGATTATCTTTGTAATATCGAGATTAAATCAAGAGTAATATGTAGAGAAACTTTGTGTATTTGACAATCTAAGTATTATGCGGAATTCAATGCTTAGAAAAAAGAACAAATTAACAAAGCACGTATACCAAACTTTCAAATCGATTGATAAACAAGCGGTGAACAATGTATGAAAGCGTTTTTAATAAACAAACCCTAAGGTCTCCTTTTATACACTAAGGAGCTTTGAACAAAAAGATATGAGTCAACTATTATAGAAAGAGATGTTGGAAACTCACTTTATGTGACGACATTTAAGAATTCCCATTAGTTATCATAGTCACACACGTTTAGACTAGACTAGGTTCGTTGTATAGTTTATGTTGTGTGTGTGGCTATATATACCCCTCCTTAGCTTCCAAGGAGGGGTGTTGCTTGTGTTTTTATCATTCCAATACAACTTTTATCTTTCACACATTCAACCTCTCTTCTCTCTCTCTTTCAACAATGGCTTCCAACACCATATTCCACCATGTTAGACCACCAGATCTTATTTAGCAAATCTACATTTGGCATCAGAGCCTTGGTTCATTCTTTGGATCATGGTTTTTGTTTCGATTTGGTGGTCTAAACATTTTTTTGTGTCTCGATTTATTGATTTTTTTTTGTCACAATGGTCAAATTCTGTCTAAAATTTGTCTGTTTCTTTTTGTCACGGCAGTTTATTATTCTTGTCTCAAATCAGTTTTCATTGCAACTTGGTCCCAAAACAGTTGGTTTCACACAGTCCAACATGGTTATCATCATTCTCATATTCGAATTTATCATTTTGTCTCTGGTTTCATTTTTTCATATCTGATATTATACTTATATCTGATATTATCAAATGTAATATTTGATATCTGGTTTTAACAGTTTTTATGGGGTTCTTTATTTTCCTGTTGTTGAAGATCTTGCCCCAGAAACCCAGATTTGCCAGAAAAATCATACCCAGAAACAAGATCCTGGAAAAACGGAAAAAAGTACAACTTTTGGATAAGATTTTTGAGATGGTAACATTCAGATCGGAATATTGCGATCGCAAAAACCTTTGGTTTCTACATTGCGATCGAATATTCCGATGGAACACAGTCTGTGCATTCCGATGGAACGCATTCCGACGGGGTGTAGAAGAGAAAACATTCCGATGGCCTTTCTATGAAAACATTGCGATGGAATTGTTGTTGTTAAACAAAACATTACGATGGGTTTTATAATACATTCCGATGGACTTCTTTTTTTGAAAACATTACTATGGAATCAGACTGTGACCAAGTGTTAACCAAAACCAAAACCCACACAACCGAGTCAACTCGGTAATTACCGAGTTGACTCAGTTAACTCACTGAGTCGTATTTAACACTCCTACCTTTTATCTCCACAACAAATCCCCATATCTAACCTAACCCATCGTCTCCTATCACCATCTGCAACCTCTAGACTCATAATTAATACTGATCTCAGATCTGTTCTACAATAGTGAGATTTTTTTTTAAGATCTCAAGTCTTAGAACCATATCATCATCGATCTGTGTTGATTTTCGAAGATAACAAAAGAATAATAACAACAACATGTTATACTCCTTTCGTCGTTTCGATTATTAACCAGAAAAAAAAACGCCATGCATCATAGATCCTTGTTGAAGTTGAAAACTTCTTGATTAATTTTCGAAGGATAAAAGAATGACTGATAACAACTTTGTTATTATCATTTCTTTAATTCGAATTGAAACAAATTTAACTCAACATGCAATTAATTCAACTGTCAACCTACCCGAGATCTTTAATCAAGACCTTGAAGCTAAATTAATACTTGCTCAGCATCCAATTAATCAGATTACTTTTGCTGATTATGTGTCGAAGAAGATTTGATCAAAAGTAGTGTTGATATTTGTTTCTTATTGGATAGAGATGTATTTGTATGGTGTTTACATGATTGGTTTTTGTTATACAAGTATGATGTAAGATTCATGATAGGATGAGATTGGGATTTAGATTAAGAGGCGAAGTTGTTTAGGTAAATGGGAGAGATGAGGAGAGTGACTGCATATTTTTTGAAGTGAACTCGTGTGAGGAAATGAGGTAAGAGATTGGGGGACGGAGATTTTGAGGGAGAGAAAAGGTGGGGCGGATTGTTCTATGTAAGTGATTAGGTAAGGTATGAGAAAACTTAGGATTGGGAATTGTTTTATCTTCAATTTTGTGGACCGGGTTTAAGGAATGCATTATGGGCCACATACGGTTTCTATATGAATTGCAAGTGTAAATGGGCCCAAATGTTACTAATTATATCCGACATTTTATTTCAAAATTCATTATTTTGAATAAAACTTTGATATTATGTGGTATTTTTTGGGCCTTACCGGGTAGTGACGTGACAAAGTGACAAAATGACGACACAAAATGACGTGATATTGTGACAAAATTTATTTGACAAGACCAAGAAAAAATGGGCGATTTTTTTAGTGGCTACAGATTTCGTTTGATCGGGTATTAATTACGTGATGTTGAAGACGGATTTTTTTTCGAAGGCGTGAACTTATTTTATCTCTCACAGATAACTTGCTCGTGCTTCATATTAGAATGAAGACTTGGTTATCTGGTTTCCGGGTTCGGGGTGGATGGTTGATGACTCAGATAACTATCACTTAAAGGGGTTACATTGTTGTACTCAGTGTCACGCGCTTAGTCGACGTGGATAATTTCAAGAGGTGTTGTGCTTATAGACTTCTTCAGTGATGCATTGAGTACTTAGAGATTTCTCCATCGTTCTTCATTCAACAATAGTGCAAGCTTAAGTCACAAGATCGAAGGATTCTTATTCAGTTTCACGTTTGATGTATCTGGTTCATTCAATCAATGGTCACTTCAAATTGCTTTCACATGGGTTGGTAAAGGTGGCCATGGAGAGTTTATGAGAAGAGATTTTCGATCAACAGCTGATTCTCACAAA
This sequence comes from Glebionis coronaria, assembly GCA_025667525.1. Taxonomy (NCBI): domain Eukaryota; kingdom Viridiplantae; phylum Streptophyta; class Magnoliopsida; order Asterales; family Asteraceae; genus Glebionis; species Glebionis coronaria. Next base: position 40,172,033 of record CM046879.1, read on the forward strand.
ATATATAATTCAGCTTATTTATTATTCTCACGAGATTTCAGGTTTATGTGCGTACGATTTGTTGATGGTTCCGAATTCGAAACCATCAAGGGGGAAGAAGAAGACACATTGAACGCACAACGAGTACACGTGATGAACTTCATACCTTCTTTTGATTTGAAGATATTCTGGGATGACATTTGTCATAGCCGCAGAGAAAATCAGTGTTTTAACTCGTGGCGTTATCAATCTCCAAACGGTACACTACTGATTCGAGGTTTAATTGTTTGATTGTTGCAATTATTCATCATCATTATCCTATATGCATTCCCAGGACTTAATTGACTCTGGTGCATCTCTGGAAGAAGATATGTGCATTTCCGGGACTTAATTGACTCTGGTGTTACGATGTCAACTTCATGAATGGGATAAAGTGTCCACTTCAGTATTTGAGCTTCATAATTGGGATTGATTTACTTTCTTCAACTACGTGGGGGAAGAAATGTCTTGATTCTTTCTGGTATGCATAACTTGAACTCTCAGGGGGAAGAAAAATTTAGAAGAATTATTCAAGCGTGAGAAGAAAAGTTGTTGATCTACTTGGTGTACCCCTTACTTTCAATCCCTCTTAGCAACGTTATCATGTTATATGATGGGATTTTCTTGTTAGATTCCGCTGTGCGCTTAATTATTCTAAGCTTTATTGAAAGCTTTGAAGTTGCTTACGAGGATTTTCGATTTAGGGGGAAGCTATTTAAAAGCTTCCACATCAAGTTTATGTGGCATGAATTAGGGGGAAGCTAATTCAGAAGCTTCTCCTTAACTAGAAGTGTATGGGTTACTTAGCTCGTGCCGTTACAGTATTTCTACTACAAGTTAAAGATGAGTCGTTTTGAAGTCAAAGGCCTCAGAAGACATCATCAGCATTGGACGCTTCATGAAAGCTCTTGTTCTTATCATTATGTACTTGTTAGGAAAAATATTGTAAGGAATTCTACACGTCGTCCCATGGAGGAAGATTGTTGGAAACTTACTTTATGTGACGACATTTAAGAATTCCCATTAGTTATCATAGTCACACACGTTTAGACTAGACTAGGTTCGTTGTATAGTTTATGTTGTGTGTGTGGCTATATATACCCCTCCTTAGCTTCCAAGGAGGGGTGTTTCTTGTGTTATTTTCATCTTTTAATACATTTATCTTTCACACACAACCTTACTTTCTCTCTCTAAACCATCAATGGCTTCTAATACCCTTTACCACCATGTTAGACCACCGGCTCACATTTAGCAAATCTACAAGAGATAAATATAAAAATACATTTATTTGAACATATATTCCTAATATAACTAAACACGTTGATCCATGCAACCCATGCAATCCTTCAGCGGCTAAGATTCTTCTTGTTAGTAGCCTCTCGTCGACGGCTACAACATGTCTTGTCAACGTCTAGAATCTTACTTGTCAGTGGCTAGGGACTTGGTCATTTTATTCCCAACATTCGTATGGTCTACTATTGTAAATCGATCGGCAAATCCTTTGTGAGAGATATAGTCAATGCAACAGATACATCAGCACGATTGCAGTTTTTGTATCTAGTAATTTTTATTTGGATTGGGACTTAAGTAAGGGGCTTAATGATCTCTTTAGTATATGTAAAGGATTCGATTAACGAATCAACTCGATCGAGTCATCCTCTTTGAAATTTCTTTGTGAATGACTAACCCATCACAACTACAGCAACACACCTATTTTGTAAACACTATATGTAAAAGTTGTTTTAAGGAACTCCCTTTTAGCTCTCGTTCTATTCCTCAATTTCAATGAAAAACTATTGGTTTGATTATGAAGAATCCTAAATTTTAGTACCAAGTGATACAGGAGTTAAGCTCTAAACTATCAAAAATGTAGTCATCCTTCAAATGGGTATAGCATGCTTGAGGCTATATGTTGAGTTATGATGATACGTCTCGAAAATGTAGCCATCCTTCAAATGGATATAGCATGCTTGAGGTTATATGCCAAAAGTTCAATAGAGTCTTCAATTTTAGCAAAGACCCAATGAATCCATCTCCACCCTCCATTTATCTATGATCCAAGGGTTGTAATTAATAACTTTTTTAATTATTAAAATTAAATCTTTAACACAAAATACACACATACATCGGGATTTTATATCTAGCACCACTGCACCCATCAACCACCACTGCTGTCTACCATCTTCTTCCACCACCGCCGCCCACCACTGCCACCACCAACCCCAACACTAACTACCACCAGCAGCCACGACCATATCCACACTATCCCTAAAAAATCCACACCACCAAAACCTAATTTTTTAGCACTAAGTTTCATTATTTATGGATGTAAGAGACGAAATAGATGTCGATGATGGTAAATTTTTTTTATTATGCTTATTTCTATGTTTTTTTTCATTATGATTATGCTTAGAAAATCTCATAGCTACTCTAGAACACATGTTATGATTCTTGATGCACACCATGTGTTTAATGAAATGACACAATGATAATAACATGTGATTTAGCAAGTTCTAATTTATGAATGAGCATTTTATTGAAGTTTGGTCCATTTTTGTAGTTGATAAGCTGATTATAGAAGTGAGATTTATGATTACACAACTGGAACTGTGACTCATGTATGAGTCGTTGTGACTCATGTATGAGTCGCTGTGACTCATGTATAAGTCGTTGTGTATTTATTTCTATGCTTATTCCCATTTAATTATGCATATATAAGCCTTTTTAAATCATTCGATTGATTTATGAATTTATTAAATAGTATCGTTTGATTATTGTTATGCTTGTTTTTATATATTTACGAGTTATATTCTGTATTCTTAGCAATGGAAAGTGTAGTAATAAGCTCACCCAATAAATGTTGTATTTACGTTCAAAGGCTGTTTAAATCGAGACTGGTTAGTTAGTTGCAGGTTTTGGATGTTACTCGTTTGATGCCCAAAACACCCCTCGTTTCCAGAGTGAACTCACCTATCATCCTTACTCTGTAATAGTCTATTCATAACTTTTAATCAAATTACATGTGTCGAGAATTACAAATTTGGGTAGTCTTTATAGAACTTAAGACAACAATTGCCTATATCTGATTCATGTTCTTGCTATGAATGTTGCAAAGGATGCAACAAATTTAGTAGCCAAGTTATGTGCATATTACCATACTGCACAAACTACCAAGAGCAGGATATCAAAGTGTATAAACAACAACCATCTGCCAAGAAGAAACGAGCAGAGCCTGCAGAAGGAAAATGTTATATTGTAATAGAACTAATAGTAGTACTTCATTTTATTGGTAGTTTTTCAGTGTTTGAGAATCATACTTATGATTTTAAGTAGTATGTTTTAAAAATAATAGTAGTATGTTTTTGGGTGTTTGAGAATCATAAGTGCCTTTGACTCATACTTGAGTCATGTGACTCATACATGAGTCAGGTGACTCATACATGAGTCATGTGACTCATACATGAGTCATGTGAATCATACATGAGTCATGTGACTCATGTATGAGTCAGTATGAATCATACATGAGTCATAATGACAAAATATGTATTATAATGACTCAGAATATGTATTAACTGTAAAAAACACTTTTACGTATTAAGTGCAGAAATGACAACAATCAAATGTACAAGTGTTTATAAACACTTGCAATATTATATGACTCATGCATGAGGCATAATGACCCAGAATATGTTTTAACTGTTAAAAACACTTTTACATATTTATAAAACTGTATTAAGTGTAGAAATAACAACAATCAAATGTACAAGTGTTTATAAACACTTACAAATTTATATGACTCATGCATGAGTCAGGCGACTCATGCATGAGTCCGGTGACTCATGATATTCAATACATAGTATTCAAATCACATATTCAAGACATGTTTTCAACACTTCAATAAAAGAAATCATAAATTTAAATCAAATATTCAAGACATGTTTTCACTTTTACATATTTATAAAAGAAAAACAGAAAATTAAATCAGATATTCAACACATATTTTCAACACTTGAAGTAGTTGTTGTATCTGATTCTCAACCAAAACAAACACTCGTCTATGTGGAAGGTAGCCTCATTTGTTAGTCTCTGAATTGTTTCATTCTTCTCTCCGTATCTGCTTGTGTTTCTTCTTAATGAAAGCGGTATCAAATCCCTTCTCCAATGCCTTAAAATGTACTTCTCTGGAATCTCTTCAATATCACGGTTCTTCAAAACATAAAATATATGGTGACAAATAAAACCATAACGCATAAAATTCCTACACGTACACTCAACTGATCCATCTCCAGGATTACGGAGAACCTTAAACATAAACGTGAAACAAGTTAATAAGTGAGCATAAATCATGTATGAGTCATACTGACTCATGCATGAGTCACACTAACTCATACATGAGTCATAGTGACTCATGTATGAGTCACTATTACTCATGTATGAGTCACAGCGACTCATATGTGAGTCACATCAACTTATCAACTACAAAAATCCCACTTCTGTAATCAGCTTATCAACTACAAAAATCGACCAAAATTCAATAAAAATGCTCATTCATAACTTAGAACTTGCTAAATCACATGTGATTATCATTGTGTCATTTCATCAAACACATGGTGTGCATCAAATATCATAGCATGTACTTTACCTATATTACAAACAACAACTACATATGCATCTTTAATAACATCGGCATAAGCTTCATATATGTATGGAAAAGGTGAGTTGGAGTGGAGATCGCCAGAAAAGAGTGGTTTGGTGAGGAGATCGCCGGAAAAACGTGGGTTTATTGTGGTGGTCGCGGGAAGAAGGTGTGGTTGTTGTGGTGGTCGCCGGAAAATAGGGGATGAGGTTGTTGTGGTGGTCGGCGGTTAGGTGGAGGTGGTTGTGGTGGTCGCCGGTGGGGGTGAGGATCGGGTTCCATTTCCAGGTGTCTGTTATGTAGCTTTTTTATTTTTGATAAATAAAGGTAGGTTATAAGAAAGGGGGTTTAATCACAACCGTTAGATCATTTAAAGATGGAGGGTGGGGATTGATCCATAAAGCCTTTGTTAGATATGATTGTGTGGGGGATCTTCACCCGAGGCTATATATTTTTTTTTGAAAATAACTTTTTTTTCGAAACAAGTTATATTAAGGTTCACTATACATCCCTAGAAAAGGAAAAAGACAAGGATACCCTCTCTTTAAACCTTTTTTAATTTTTAACCAAAAAACATTTGCATCGTTAGTCCATGAGGGATGTATTGTGCCCCTCGCACTAACGGAAGGATGGTTGTTGTCCAAAAAACTAACGAAGGATGTAATTCAATTTTTCGACATACCACAGGGATGATTTTTGCACTTCCTTCTAAAAATTATGTAACATTGTTTTTTACATAGCTTATTTAAAGAGAAAATAAAAATAATTAATACCTCTGATTACTTAAAATATAATTATATATTTACAGTGTACCATAATTAAAAACATATGTGTATAAAAGTTGTTCAAAAACGTGTTAAATCGGAAACATGAGTGGCCAACGGCTCGATTAGCAAATAAAAGCTATCCGAATACAAACCGACTTAAACCTGAGAAACGAGTGAACGTGGCATTAAATTTTGTATATGTATTATGTATTTTTTCTTAAGCTTTATTATGCTTATAAAATGTGTATATATGATTGTATACTTATATAACGTGTATTAATTATGTATTATGTATTTTCATTATGCTTAACAATAGTTGCAAAATGTGTATATATGATTATATATTTATGTAATGAGATGTTTTAATTAGAAGCATTAATTATATTTATATGTTTTAATTATTAAAATTTACTGTAATTATTTTTTTATGATTTGTATAATATGCATAGATGTAGGGCTAAGCAAAACCCACCGACAATCGAAAACTGACACAAACCGACCTTACTTGTGTCGGGACTCGGAATGGGTATTCACGATGTCGGGACACGGTTCGGTTCGAGACTCGGGATTTTATCGGGATCGCACAAACAAAACCACAAAAACCGAATTAAATCGTGCCTAACTCAGTTCGGTTCGGGACTCAGGATTAAATCATGTCGGGATTCGGTTTAAGTTTTTCACGATGTCAGTTTCGGATGAGTCGGGATCGGATCGATACGGGTCGGTTTCGTCTGACGCTCACCCTTACATAGATGTGTGTAAGTAGCAGTACTATTTTGAATATCAAGTTTTAATTTTGCTTTTATGATTTGTGCATCATATATTAAGATTTGTAAATTGATGTTTGACATCAATATATATGGTAGAGTAATATGTTTTATATGTAATACTTTTCGTCCCACGGTTATACACTTATACGACATTGGCAAAAAACATGAAGTTTGTTAAAAATATTATTTTTCAGTTTTTTGTATTACTTTATGCAATAACAGTTTTACTATTAAACAGTTAATTTACATTTTTTTAAAAGTTTGTAATAATAAATTCAAATAAGAATGATATAAAAATTTAAACAAAATTTTATTTTTATTTTTAAAAGTAAACAATTATTTTAGAAAAAAACATAAACTATAATAAACTATTAAAAGTATGTATTAGTTTAAGATTTAAGTTCTTTTGGATATCAAAGTTTTCTAAGATACAAGGGGACTCATCCCCACCATCCATCTCCATCTCATTCAAGGGCTGAGATTAAATTCCCATTTTACACTACAGGGGTATTTCCGTACATTCACCCGCCGACTATATAAACAACTTTCTCCATCTTTCTCATCAAAAAACACACACCCCGTCTTTTACTTCTCTCTCTACCCCCTCCCCCCCCCCCCCCCCCCCCCACTTTCTCTCTATAAATTGAAGCGAATAATCACAACATCATCATGAATCCATCACAATCGATCAATTAGATCGATTAATTAACACGATTTCATAACAGGTTTGTCTATAATATATTCTTATTTTTTTAGCTTATTCGATTTAGAATAAGCTTATTAACTTATTATCATTAGCTTATTTTGAACGAAATATTCCGATTGATAGTTCTTATTTTGATCGAATTATTCCGATTGATTGTTCTTATTTTGATCGATTTATTCTAATTAGCTTTTAATAGGTGATTTATGTGAATAAGCTTATTTGTTTGAATAAGATTTTGAATTAGATAAGAGTTATGAATAATCTTGGGAATTACATAGGAGTTATGTGAATAAGCTTACAAATTACACAAGAGTTATGAATAAGCTAGCTTGTTAGCTTATTTTGACAAATCATAAGGTATTTTATGTCACTTGAATTAAGTTTGCTGATGTAGGCTGCAATAAGCTTGATATATCATATATGATATATATATATATATATATATATATATATATATATATATATATATATATATATATATATATATATATATATATATATATATATATATATATATATATATATATATATATATATATATATATATATATATATATATATATATATATCATATATGATATATCATCACTTTTCATATATGACAGATATATCATATATGATATAATTATCATATATGATATATTAAACAAACCATAAGAAAAAACAGATTTTGTATGAGTATTTTTTAAAAAATCAATATAAACTCTTGAGGACCTGTCTTCTATCATATATATGAGTAATTCGTTTTGGTGTTAAAATGTTGCATAATATGTTCTTTTCTTTCTTTTATAAATGCAGTTAGACAAAGATGGTACGATTGCACGATTTGGAGCAAAGCAGTGAAGATGTTGATTATTACAAGAGGATGTGCATGGATATGCTTTAAGGATCAAGATTAAGTAGACGCCATTCATGAATTCATCATTTAGTAATCTGTTTTCATTTTTTGATTTTGTATAAATGGTTATCATATATGATATCAGAGGTATATCATATATGATTTTACATTAGGTTACGTTCTGTTTGAATTATCATATATGATTCTGTTGAAAAGTACATTTTTTATGTTATGAACAAGTGTTTAATTATTAATTTTGCATACTCTTTGTTCTAATCATTAATTCATCAGATTCTTTGTTTAATATATCCAAGTTTTTCTTGAGTATCATATATGATAGTGCATTATCATATACTCCGTATGACTTAATTTATCAAAACCATCATGACATAATACCAAGAAAGTTAAATCATATTAACAAGATGTTGTACGAGATACCAATTGATTACAAAATCGTTCATATACTTCAAAACTCCATTAGGAGATTACAAGAAAAAAACAAACAATAAACGTAAAAGAAAAATTCACGAGCTTCTTCATTAAGCTTCTTGGCCTTTTGGATGATTGTAATGTTCAACACGCCTTGTAAACAGCCTTCTCTACACAGAAAAAAGAAGATTTAATTCAATTTTCAAGCACATAATGATATATGATATATTTGATCATATATGATATTTAGCTTATATCACATATGATATAGCATATCATATATGATACTTCATTAGCAAGTCATACTAAATATGTCTAGCCAGATTAATCCATAAAAAAAAGAGTTAATTCAATTTTCAACCAAACAATCATATATGATATATTTCATCATATATGATATTTTAGCTTATATCATATATGATATAGTATATCATATATGATACTTCACAAACAGGTTACACTAAATATGTTCAGCGAGATTAAGCCATAAAACCTTATAATTCATGAAAATAAGCTAATAAGTTAGCTTATAATTCATCATAATAAAGCTGATGATAATTTATAAGCTTATTCACATTAAGCATCAAGTTACCTTATCATTCGACATGTTAAATTCATGTAACTTATCAAATAAGCTATAAAAATAAGATGAATTACAAGCTTATTCACATCGAATAAGCTAAAAAAGATGATTCAAAACAGATCGAATGAACTTTACCTTATTTATGAACGGAAGATCGATTTACGATGGTGATTATTGATGAATTTGATGTTTGTGATGATAGATTAAGACCTGAATATGTGTACATGCATGTGTTTTTGTGTGTGTTTTAGAGAGAAGAAGGAAAAAGAAAGATCGATCCAGATCTGGGATGTGGAAGGTGGTATGGGTGTTAGGTGGGAAGGGTAAAATGACGAAACTACCCCTCCGCTTTGTTTTTTGTTTTTAATCTGGGTTGTTGGATGAGATGAGATGGACGGCTTAGGTCAGTCCCCTTGTATCCAAAGGATACAAGGTATCCTAAATAACCGGACTCTTAGTTCAAACCTATTTTTATCACAGTAGTATGTTTTTGTAAAAAATGTGAACGAAATATATGACACGAGTCAAGATTAAAGTTTATTAATAGAATCGGTATCATTGTTGTCATGTTGTTGAGATACCTTTCAGTTTTTTTGGCCACATAGTCACACACGCGCTCATATTCCTCACATGACCACTTCTTTCCTCACATGGTCACACACGCGCTCAAATTCCTCAACATTGACACAAAGAGATAGGAGGTGATTTGCATACTCCTCATATTGATTGGGACACTCAAAATTAGTGTGTCATGATACATATACCCTCGGTTCACTTCTAATCATGTTTACATTTATAAGGGTATATGTGTCAAGACACACTAATTTGGAATGTCCCAATCAATTTGAGGAGTGTGCAAATCACCTCCCCAAAAAGATAAGTCACGTGCTCTAAATCTAATTCTTAAATGAAAAAGAAGTCTAATATATGATTAAATGAAAAGCTGAAATAATATATATATATATATATATATATATATATATATATATATATATATATATATATATATATATATATATATATATATATATAATATTTAAACATTGCACATAATGAATAAAAAAATCGGTAAATTTAGATATATTTTTAAGCATTTTTTTTAGATCTATATATCAACATTTTTCTAAATTAGCCACAAACCATTACCAGTGAAGTAAAAACTCTTTTGAACAATTCGTTCTCGAGCTTTTCATATCTTAGGTTGCATTTTAGCAAGCTCGTGAGGGTGTTTCGTAAAGAAAAAAAACAAGTTACTCACGCATGACCTTTGCTAAACGAAACATTTTCGCGCATGACGAAGCCAAACATAAGAAAAGAAAACACAGTCAACAATAACCGACCATATACAAAAAGAAAACACAGTCAACAATAACCGACCATATACAAAAACCAAAACAAGAAAACAATTAAAAAACTGAAAACGAAAACAAAACTGAAAACGCGACCCACGATGCAGTCTTCGCGTCGTAGCCTCGCACCGTCAGCCACGTTGTCGGCTGGCAACATCGGCGCAACTCACCAAAACGCAGGCCACGGTATAGCTTGTGGCGCCGTCATCTCGCGCCGTGGAGAAAACGCCTCTCACGACGCATTATATCGGGCTCTCTAAGAGTGAAGTGTGAGAGGAATTGGAATGTAAAGTAAGAGAGACAAAACTAATGTAACGCTAGTATGCGAGTATTTTTTTGTTTGACTGGTAAAATTAGCCTTAGATAGAAAAGAAAAAAATGGTTTTAGAAAACATTTTACATTTTAAATAGTTTTTTTAAAACATTTTTGGGATATTATGCTCGATAAAAAGAATGAAGAAAACTTCAATAGAAAAATATTGGAAGGGAAACTCAGAAAAAATAGGCAATTATTTTATCACAAGAGAAATGTTTATTAACGTTTTATAGCCTTGGCTAACAAAAGTCTTGGACTAAGAACGTAATTCATGTTAATACGCTATAACTAAGGGTGGGAATCGGGTCGGGTCAATCGAATTCAGGTCAATTTGAGTCAGGTCAAGTCGGATCAAAACTCAATAAAAATCATACTCGAACCCGAGTCTAATTAGAACTCGGGTCAGTCGGATTCGGGTCAATTCGGGTTGAGTCAACTCGGGCCGGGTTAACTCGGGTTCGGGTCAACCCGTGTATAAGAAAAAAAAATAAAAATTAACTTATTTAAGTATATTTACAAGGTAAAATATGTTAATAAAAACTCGAGTCAAGTCGGGTTGGCCGGGTTCAGATCAAGTCGGGTTGGGTCAATTCGGGTCAATGCTAAAAAATATAAACCCGAACCCGAGCCTAATTAGAACTTGGGTCAATTCGGATCAACCCGAATTGACCCGAATTTATTTTTGAACCCAAATGACTCGACCCGAATAGGCTTATTCGGGTTCGGGTTCAGGTCGACTCAACTTTTTCGACACCTCTAACTATAACTATGTGAAGAACTCACATAGGGCTCCTCAATGGCCAAAAACTGAACCCGGACCAACATCAGACTTAATTAAAACTGATTTTATCCAAAACATCGAATTGAAATAATCGACCCATGTCAGGGTTAGTTCGATTCGAATTGGTCCTTAAAAAAGAAAAAAAATGTAATTGTTGGTTTTGTGTAAGATCGAACCGGACGAAACTGAACCAGACCAAACCGACCCAAGTCTTAAAATGAAAAAATGATAGACCAATTAACAAAGGGAAATATATTCGCAACTGTCTGGTTGCTCCCGAGGTCTATTATATTCAGCCATGACCTACACCAATCACCTGCATAATAAAATAAAAAACATTTACTTACTAAATGTTTTGTTTGCTAATAAAGTAAACAATCATTTAAGTTATTATAATTTGTCTTTGCTAAAACACATTAAATATAAATGTTAGCAAAAGAACACACATCCTTTGTCTACTAAGAAAAGAGTTATTATATTTTTTTAATTTTGCTAACCAAATATTAAGTAAAAATAAACTTTTAGTGATCCATATGTTATATACTTTTTTCTTACTAAAACACATTAAATATAAATGTAGACAACAGAAATACGCATCTTTTGCCTACTAAAAAAAGAGATGTTAAAGTTTTTCACTTTTGCTAACCAAATATTAGGTAAGAATAGAGTTTTAGTGATATCTCTATTACATTTTTTTTTTTTAATAGATTTTGATAAAATTACCTTTTAATAGTTTCTTAATAGAAATTAGTAAAAATATATATTCAATGACTTTTTATTATCTTTTTCACATTTTATTTAATTAAAATATGTTATAAACTTTGTAGTACTTGTTGTCTTATCACCAGCCAATATAAAACTATTTATTAAACATAAAACTTTTTTGATTTTTAAATTATATGATAGTTAATTAATATTTTCTTACATCTTTATGCTATACAAAAGAACAAATAAGCATAAAGAAATTGATATGAAATGTTATTACAGAACATAATGAGAAATTACGTTGTCTAAAGCTTGGGTGTTCGTATCGTAAAAAAGTGAGCATGTAAACGGAAGATGGATAGTGGATTTTGGAGTGAAATTTTGGCATATTTTGAGAGCAAAACAAAGAAACCAGGTTGTCGAACGTACGACTTATGAACGAGAAATGAAGGATCATTCGCTCGACTGTGATTCGATTTTGTGGAGTGTACAATAATGTTATGCGTACGGTGGCTGAAAGTGGAATATGAGACGAAGATTAGTATAGTAAGGCATTTCTAAACTATGAAGCTCAATTCAGGTACTCGTTTAGACTTCGTCGTTGTTAGGAGATTTTAAAATGTTATCCGGATTTGAGGGAGAAGACGTGCAAGTAATGCCACGACCCATGGGCAGGGACAAAACAAAGAAAGCACAGAGAGGAACGAGGTCTTTCAGTACGAACGACGAGGCATTAGCTAGGTTGATGGTGTCCAAGTTGGGTGAGCAAGTTGAATGTTCCATCACTTTCAGAAAGAAGAACTTAAAGGTTTTGGAGCTAAAAAGAAGGAGATGAAAATACGTGCAGAAGAGTTGGCAATAGATAAAAACCGCCAACAATAAGTAGATCTAAATTTTTATGTGGAACCATGAAACCATTTGATTGGGGATTCATGAGCAGCTGTGAAATGGCAACGAACTTAGATCAAAGCAAAGTATAATTAGTCATTTTATTTTTTATTTATTTATGCATCGTTTTTTAATATACTATGTAACGTTGATTAATTTTCTATGCATCATTTATATTTTTAATTTATGAGTGAAAGTATTTATTTAGAAAAAAATAAATATGAAAAATAAGTTTAGGTGAGTCTAAATGAGTGATACTAAAGTTGAAAAGTGAGTGAGAGTGTAACTTTAAATGGGCCATACCCGGTAGTTGGTTTTCATTAAGCTCTACCATTTAACAAGTCAATTTGTACCGTAAACCTCACAAAATGTCAATTTGAAAATTGAAACAACTTTTTAAAGATACAATACGAAATTTAAAAATATAATATATAATTTAAATATACAATACGAGATTTAAAGATATACCACAATCGTTCTAATCTTTATCTAATCGTTTTTTCATAAAGTCAAACAAATTTAATTTTCATTTGTCGTTCGATTTTAGCTGTCTTTCGAAAAAATATGTTATGTATCTCGTAATTTTTTTTATTCTTCTTTGAAAAAAGTGTCTCTTAAAGCACGGCTCTCTTTTAGAATACCATTTCATTTCTCATATGCATTCTTGAAATCATATTTAGCTATGGAAATATTTTTAAATTTGTGGCTAACTCAATCATTGCTTTCTGACAAACACCTTGTTCGTGAATTAGTTTTAGAGTAAATTGCATAAATCGTCCCTAAAGTTTAGCCAAATTGCATGTTTAGTCCTAAACGTTACAAAAGTGCAAAGATCATCCCTGTGGGGAAACTTTAATGCAAGCATCGTCCTTATGAGGAAAATTATTAGGACGAAACCTGCAAAATAGCCAAAACTTCCGGGACGAAACCTGCAAAATGACAAAACATTAAGGATGAAAATTTGCGAAATAGTTTGATTTTAGGACGATATAAGCACTTTTAAAATATTTAGGACCAAACATGCAAAATGATCAAACTTAAAGGACGATTTATGCAATTCTCTCTTAGTTTTATAACAATAGTTGTGATTTCGTCGATAGTATGTAGAAATGAATAAACCATATATTTTTCGTTAAATAATACTTTTTGAATAATGGATAAACGATTGCTATTCATAAGAAAAAAATGTTATAAAATTTTAAAATTAAGTTCTTTTTTACAAAATTTTGAACGATCAATTTTTTTTCCAATCTCCAGACACGGTTTCACCCTCGATCAAGTATAAATGACGTACAAGTATGAACGACGGGAAAATTTATTCGGTCATTGCATCGGTGACGCTCGATTTAACGATCGAACAGATGTGCACAACCTTACATCTTAATTTTATTATTGGGATCGGTGTAACTGTTGTGTTGAGATATTTTTCATTTTTTAGCCACTTAGATAAGGACTATGTAAAAAGAGACTAAAAGTACACCCATAGTCTTTTAAGTAAGACATTTTTTTTAAGTTTCAAAAAGAGACAAGTACTTTTTGTCAACTGATCAACTCACTTAATTTTAACCCCGTGTCAAACTGATCAATTTTTTTATTAATATATTTTCCTAAAGTTTGACCTAGGCTTTCTGACATTTTCTCTTTTTCAGTAATCAACCGACAGTGGCCCAACCTCTAAGTGATCAACCTACTTTGGGAATTTAAAAAGTACAAAAGAAATTCAATGTACTTTTATACTTTTAGTTTTTGTAAATCTTTTATTAAAAAGGTAAATTTAATAAAAATTATTTTTTAAACAAATCTAAAATTATCACACACTACACACACTAGAACTACATTAATCTTTCTGTCTTAATCTTTTTCGAAAAAAGTAAAAAACATATTTTTCAAAAAAAAAAAGTTTAATTTTTTAAATAACAGTTTGTTTCGAAAAAAATTAAACTTTTTTTAGAATATAATTTGTTTAAAAAAAAAATTGAAAACAAAAAGTTTATTTTTTTTTCGAAAAATTAACTTTTTTTTAAAAATTAATTAAAAAAGTAAACTTTTTATTCAATTAACTTGTTTAAAAGAAATTATTTTTTTTATATTAAACTTTATTCTTTTCCGAAAAAGTAAACTTTTAAAAAAATTCCGAAACAAATTATTTTTAAAAAAAATTTTAATTTTGTTTTCGAGACAAACTTTATCTAAAAAAGTTAAACTTTATTATCAAAAAAATGATTTTTATTTTTTTTGAAAAAGATTAAGACGGAAAGATCAATGGAGTTGTGTAGTGTGTGATAACTTTAGATTTGTTTAAGAAATTATTGTTTTTATTAAATTTTGTTTTAATTTACAAAGTCTAAAAGTACAAAAGTACATTGTCTTTTTGGGTACTTTTTAATTTTCAAGGTAGGTTGATCACTTAGAGGTTGAGTCGTCGTCGGTTAATCACTAAAAAAGAAAAAATGTTAGAAAGCTTATGTCAAACTTTGAGAAAAAATATTAATAAAAAGGTTGATCAGTTAGATACGTGATAAAAAACTATGTGAGCAGGGGTAGAGTTAGGATTTTTAGTTAAGGAATGCTATAGTTAAGACAACAAGACATAGTGATGGGGGATGCTTGATATAAAACATAATAGAAAAACAGCTTGTAATACACATAAAAAAATTAATAAAATAAATTGATTAGGGGAGGCTTATCACTTACTAGTCCTCTACTAACTCCGTCTTTATATATAAGTTGATCAGTTAATAAAAAATACGAGTAGTTGTCTATTTTTAGAACTTAAAAAAATATACTCAATCTTATTTGAGGATAATGAGTGTACTTTTAGTCTCTTTTTATACCTAGCTCCTTAGATGTTTTAGTCTTGAAATAAATACATAAATATAATTAGTAAATGTGTTATAAAAAGTTTGTTTTTGGCAGCGAAATTGCCCCTGACCACTTCTTTCCTCACATGGTCATACACGTGTTCAAATTCCTCAACATTCACACAAAGGAGACGAGTCACGCGCTTTTCTCCATCACGTGCTCCCCTTCCTAATTAGAGTACTAAATTAGTGAGAGCTACTGGTACGGTAATCCACGACTTAAATCTAGTGTTTTAAAACCTGGTTAACTCGATTGGTTGAATCGGTTAAACCATGACTCGATTAAATGACTGGATGCCAATTTTATCCGAAAAACCTGGTTGAACTACCGGTTAACCCGGTTGAACTGTAACCCGGTGACTCGACCGAGTCAATTGAAAAACCGGGTTTTAAAACATTGCTTAAATCTTGGACATTGCACCGCAAAACATTGCATCGTAAACAATGTTATAGTGTCTCGTGTCGTAAATGTCAGCTAAGAATGATGGGTATCACACGAGCCCATGGCGCGATACCTGCGCCATAGGTCGCGTCATGACTTCACGTCGTGTTTTTACTTTTATACAGGAACGGAGCTACGTATTGAAGTGGGTTGGCCAAAACCTACCCCAACCTTCCACGTTAGCCTTGTAGTTCTATAATGTTAAAAGAAATTAATACACTAAAGTACAAACTCGTCCACCCAAAGTTTTACAAAACAATAAAGCATATTGATAATTGAGATTAAAAATATGTGACATGAACAAGTGTATTAAATTTGTGATTATATCACAGTATCACACTATACTTAGTATTATAACTTCTTTTTATAGAAAGTTTAAAGTGCTTATGATTTAATATGTTGATTCATTATGGGTCATTCTAAATGTACCTAATATTTTTACTAAATATGCCCATATTTATTTAATTAACCGTTAATTTATGTTGCTAATCACTAAACTCATTTTATTAATGTATATTTATTTCCATGTTCATGGATCATGAATTAAAAAATCTGCCAGTATGTATTTCTTATTCTCTTTCTTGACCATTCATCTTTCCAAAATAGAATAAACAATCCTGCTGCATACAAATTACAAAATCAAACATACATAGATCCTAATAAAAATTCAAAGACCAACTCATAAAAAAACTTAGAATACAGGAACAAATGACTGTGATAGGCCCGATGATAGTTTTTTAAGATGGATTGACAGTTGTCGGCCAATGAGTGGCAATACTAAAGTTATTCTCACATCTTTACTTCTTTCTTTAATGCATATCTTTTATCATTTTTTACACTTTTTATTTTTATTTACTAACATTATAGGATAGTTTTTTTTATCAATTTATTTGTCGTGTTTTACTTTTTATTAGTTATGTTACGTATCTATTGTCAAATTTGGTATTTTACGTTTTATGCTGATTTTCTTGCTATATCAGCTTAAGCTTTCATCTTTACATATTTTCAATACTGAGTTGGTATGCATTTCATCTTGCGGAGGAGCTGCGCTCAACAGAGAAAATTAGAATTATGAAAAAATTTCATGTTTGGTCCCTATCGTTTACACCAAATATCAAGTATGGTCCCTATCTCAAACTAAGTCCGCAGATCGTCCCTATCGTTTACACTTTGGATCAAAAATGGTCCATATCTTGATGGGAGTTAGTTTTGCTCGTTAAGTCTTATAAGTGGAGGGGTATTTTGGGGTTTTCACTTTTTTCCTATGCATTAAATGCAAACACTCACCCCATTTCTTCACATTCGATCACGACGCATAATCAAAACACTCCTCCCCTCCATTAAAACCTGGAAACAAAACCCCTCAATTTAATCACTGTTTTTTCTTATATTCCCCAGAAATGGATGGTTCTGGTTGGAAGATTAAAGAGGCGTTTGGACCTTATAAGATGCCTATTGAATACGGTAAGACTAATTGATCTATTTGCCCTAATTTTTTAAAATTTTACAGCTTTGTTATAGTTTATGTTCAAATTAATTAATTCAGAATGTAATTGATGTAATTAAGCATATTTAAAGGTTTTTTTAATTGCATTTTGTAGAAAAGGACCCTGCTCTTTTTTCCCTAGAAATACATCATGCTGGTAAGATCATTTGTGTTAAAAATAGAAGGAGATATGTAAATGAGTTAGTTAGTTATGTCGAATGGGTTGATATAGATAGGTTTTCAGTTCATGAGTTGAATGTTGTAATGTGAGAATTAGCATATGTGAAACAGGAACCTATATACTATCATTATATGATTCCTGGGACTGACCTTGATGTGGGATTGAGAGCTTTAGGTAATGATCAAGATGTTATTGGGTTAGCTAAGTATATCCCCAACAACAAACTAATTATGGTATATTGTGAATACTTAGAGTCTGTGGTAGAGACCTATGCTTTCCCCTCCTTCTAGCAGTGTTGTTATTGAGGAGATAAACCTCAGTTTGATCCCTAAGAATGTTTTGTATTTAACATACCCCCAACCAACACCCTTCTACTTCAACACATACACCCTCCACCAAATAGCCTTCTAGTTCAACTCCTACACCCTCACCTCAACAGCCTTCTAGCTCAACTCCTACACCCTCACCTCAACAACATGTTACCTCAACTCCCACACTCTCCAACAATGAGCCTTTGCTTACACTCCATGAGACTGTGGAAACCATATATGAAGAGTTGTTGAACATGGACTATGAATTTGATCCATTTGAGGACATGGTGGTGAATGAACCAGAAAGTGATAGGGTGGTGAATGAACCACAGACTGATAGGGTGGTGAATGAACAAGAAAGGGATATGGTTGTCAACAATGAACCAACAGAAACATTGTTTGAGGGGCAAACAATGTTTGGGGATGAGGAGGACAGTAGTACAGACAATGATTATATTGATTCAGAGGATGATGAGGATTACTTTGTAGATGAACAAACATTTTTAGAAGAGGTAAATGTAGACATGGATGATTATCACTTTAACATAGATGCAGATGTAGAGTGGGTTAGGCATGATAAGGTGGTACAAGTTGTTACTGAATTAGATCCCAGTGAGGTAAATATAATTGATAATGACCAATTTGATAGTGGAACAGATTCAGAGGGTGAAGGGATTGAGCATATTAGGAGAAAGAAGCTTAGAGAGGTCAAAAAAGCAAATGAGAGTGAAAATAACATTGTCTTAAAGCATTTTTTTCTATGTTGGCCAATCTTTCTCAAGTGCAGATGTTGTAAAAGAAAGGGTTAAACTTCACTCTATTGAAAACTAGAAGGAATTTGTGATTGGCAAAGAATGATAAACAGAGAATTAGAGCAAAGTGTATTGGAAAAAATATTGTCTTTTTACTAGAGGGTGAAGGGCCTAGTAACACTGAAGATATTGGGCCTAATAAGAAAGTGGGTAAAGGTAAAACAGATATGGGTACAAGTGATAAGAAAGGGGCCAATGTAGGTGGTAGAGGAAGGCCCAAAAAACTTGCACCAGATGAATGTCCATGGGCTTTGCAGGTTACTAAGGTTAAAAACACAGAGTCATGGGAGGTCAGGACATATAATAATGTCCATAACTGCTTGCAAACAAGGAAAGTAAGTGCTTGTACTTCCAAGTTCTTGAGCAAAGGCATCATTGACCAAGTTGAAAAAAACCCCACATATACCCTTAAGAGCTCTTCAAGATGAATTGCAAAAGAAGTATGAGTTAGGTGTGTCTCTTCAAAAAGCAGGTAGAGCTAAAACATCAGCTGTAAATCAAGTCAAAGGATATTATAAGCACCAGTATACCATGTTGAGAGATTAATGTCTAGAATTAAGAAGGGCTAATCCATATACAACAGTAAGGATTGAAGTTAAAAGAGATGCAACTATTGATGATAACAGAAGAATTTTCAACAGGATCTATGTTTGTTTAGGCCCCTTAAAGAAAGGTTTCAGATCTTATGGTAGAGAGTTGTTGGGACTAGATGGTGCATTTATGAAGGGACCATATCCAGGCCAACTACTCACTGCTATTGGGTTAGATGCAAACAATGGCATTTATCCACTTGCATATGCCATTGTTGAGAAAGAAACAACATGTTCTTGGACATGGTTTTTAGAATGACTAGGTGATGATCTTGGTTGATAAAGGAATCAAATTTCACCTTTATCAGTGATAGACAAAAGGTATTTTGTCATTTTACTACATTTTACTTTTTATTCCATATTTGGTCCCTAAGATTTTAACTCACCAATACTTTATCTTTTTTCTACAGGGTTTATCAATTGCTATTGCAAATGTTTTTCCTTGTGCAGAGCATAGATATTGCCTTAGGCATATCCATGAAAGCATGAAAAAACAGTGGGGGTGGACTAGCTTATAAAGAGCTATTGTGGAGATGTGCTTCTGCAACAACTGTTCCATACTTTGATAAGGCAATGGAAGCATTGAAAGAGTTTGACAAAGAAGCTTTTGAATGGTTGGCTAAAATACCAGCTCACAGTAGGGCTAGATCACATTTCTCAGGTAAAAATCCATGTTGTTTAATATTCTATCAACTTAATTTGTAGTTAAACAGACACTAATTACTCCTCATTATAATGATAACAGGTAGAGCAAGATCAGACATATTGTTGAACAATTTATGTGAGTGCTTCAATGGTAAGATTTTAGATGCTAGGGATGCACCAATAATCATAACCTTAGAATACATTAGGGAGTACTTAATGAGAAGAATGGTTAATGTTATTGTTGTGATTAAGAAGTCAGATGGGCCACTTACCCCTGTTGCTACTAAGTTATTGAGTGTAGCCATTGAAAGGGCTAATAGGTACACAGTTGGGTATAATGGTGGTGAGGAGTATGAGGTTAAGAGCACTTATAGTACTCAGTGTGTGGTTATTGTAGTTAAAAAGGTATGTAGTTGTAGGAAGTGGGAGTTAACAGGAATCCCTTGTGCACATGCTATTGCAGCCAGCTTCAACATGTCACTTATTGGACATCATGTTAATATCCAAAAAGAATGGGTGGATAAGTGTTATTGGTTAGCTACTTGGGAAAAAACATACAGTTACACTCTATGTTGTTTGAATGGTAAGGTCATGTGGCAGAAAAGTCAAATAACTACAACACTCACCCCACCAAATTATAATACTCCAGTTGGTAGGCCAAGGAAAAATAGGAGAAAAACAAAGGATGAGAAGGCTCAAATGGTGAAGGATGAAAGGTTGTCAGGGGCCTATAAGACAGTGACATGTGTAAAATGTGGAAATCAAGGGCACAACAAAAGGTCTTGCAAAGGGCAAAAGGACCCAAATACTACAACAAGATCAAGTGCAGCAGGATCAAGTGCACCTGCAACAGGCTCAAGATCAAGTCCACCTGCTGCAACAGGCTCAAGATCAAGTGCACCTACTGCAACATGCTCAAGATCAAGTGCACCTGAAACAGCAAAAAGAAAAGACCATCTGATGCAGTAGGATCAAGTGCACCTGCAACAGCAAAGAAGAAAAGACCATCTGATGCAGCAGGATCAAGTGCACCTGCAAAGAAGAAACAAGCTACAAAGTCCAACAAGAACTAATGCCATGTTTTTTTTGAAGCAATGTTTGTTATCTGAACAAGTATCATTTATGTTCTAGTACTTTAGTCATCTGATCTATGTTTGTAATCTGAACAAGTTTCATTAATGCTTCAATGATTTAGTGCTTTTGTTAACTTGTTGTGTTTCACGTATGCTTCATCTGAACCATGTAAACAAATAACATACTAAACTTGAACTCCATTCCATTAGCCAAAATTAATTGACCACAACATCATCTATGGTAAATTTGATGTTCAAGGATTACATAACAAGAAAGTAGATGAAAATAACATAATACATGAAAAAACTAAGAACCATGAAGACAACATCCAACCATCAAGACCACAAGCTTCAAACCACAGCCTTCCCCTTACCCTTCCTTTGGTTACCAGCAGCCCCCCTCTTAGTCACAATCTGCTCCCAAGTGGTGTTGTTGGCAAGTCCTAAAACAACATTGTAGATAGTAGTTGGGCTTTTGATGATGTTTCTGGCAACATAGGTGACATTAGGGCCTTGCTTTTTCTGGATGACTTCTTTGCCTTTCAAAGTGTCCTCATAAAACTCTAGTGACTCAGAGCTTTCATCATCATCAGTATCCTCAGAATCAACAAAAGGACTACCAAAATCCTCATCCCATGTATACCAGTAATCTTTATCAGCATGATACACAGCCTCATCCATATAGCCATACCATTTTAGGGCTTCATATGGGATAGACCCATTCCTGAACTTTTCTGCAACAGCCTTGGTACCATAAGTCCTAGGCCTTGAGGTGGATCCAATGGGAGGAAGAGTAAGTGCTCTTATCCTTGATGATCCTTCACAGCCCTTATCAGCATTTGTCCACTCAGCATCACCATTTTAACAAAAGACAGCCTCACTACTAGTATCACTCAACTCAATGACCACTTTTTTGACATTTTTTTGAATATCAGATAGGGTTAGAAAGATAGAAATGGTGATGGAGAAGTGATGTGTGTGGCGTTGGGTTTTATAAGCAAGTAGATGAGGGAGGTTGGGTATTTACTCACAACCATTCAATGCCCTCAATCCCTCAACTCCTCAACTACTTATCTGCAAAACACAAAGTTAGTAAATGAGTCTGCAAATGTAAACAGACCTTAGTAAATGAACAAGACAAAACAAGAACTTCTAGAAGAGATGGAAAAGATTTTTCATTCATAACCCCAAAATCCATCTTACATTATCATCAGATTAGCCTTTACATTTTTCTTAGGCAAATCTAGAAAAAAATAAAACTAAACCAAACCCTTGCCAACTAATCAACATGTATTTTTTTAGAAAACAAACTTCATTACTAAGTTTTTTGATGGAATTTTCATGCCTATTTCTAGCCCTAAGCAACCCATGTATGATTTGAACAGCTCGAGGACACATTGGTGGATCAAACCAATCAATCCACCTACATGCTGGTCCTTGGAATTCGCAAGCATAGAAACGACGACCTGGATGACGATCTATCCAAGAAGTCTTGATTGTTGCAACGCGACCACATGAGCAGAAAACCATATCTTATTTTTGATTTTAGGGTTTTGATACTGGATTGTTGCAAAAGGTAGGTGTGATTGTGTGTTGTGTGATCGTGTATTGTGTGTGTGTGTGTGTGTAAAGATTGGGTCTGGTGATATTTAATGCATGGTGAAAAAAAGTGAAAACCTCAAAATACCCCTCCACTTATAAGACTTAACGAGCAAAACTAACTCCCATCCAAGATAGAGACCATTTTTGATCCAAAGTATAAACGATAGGGACGATCTACGGACTTAGTTTGAGATAGGGTCATACTTGATGTTTGGTGTAAACGATAGGGAGCAAACATGGAATTTTTCTAGAATTATACTATTAATTGCTAATCGATATTTACCGTTAAAAAATTGCTAATCTATATTTGGCCCACCCACTTATTAAATCTTGGCTTCGTCACTACTTTTAATTTTTTTAAATAATAGGGTATAACGGCTAGTTTTTGAAAATTAAAAATAAGATAGTCGTTGAAGGCTTTAATACATCCGATGTTTTTAACATTTTACCTTAATCTATATAATCTTTTATTTCCATCTTGTTTTTCACTCACAACCAAAAAAAATTCATCATATAAAAAAACACCAAAATGAATTTTTAATTAATGTTTAACAATTTGTGTAATTTTTTAAAAAAATTTGATGGGACCATTATAACACTAAAATTTTGATGTTAATTACAACAACGCTTTTTTAATATGACGATGATTTAAATATTATAGAGTAGTTTGCTGATATGACACCTACTTTTCTCATAACATCGGACTGAATTAATCGACTGAATTAATCGATACGACTGAATTGAAACTGATTTTGTGCAAAACATCGGACTGAATTAATCGACGTATGTCAGGGTTTGTCCGGTTCAAATTGGTCCTTACATAAATAAAAACATAGTTGTTGGTTTTGTGTAAAATGAATTGAA
Source organism: Glebionis coronaria (assembly GCA_025667525.1). Taxonomy (NCBI): domain Eukaryota; kingdom Viridiplantae; phylum Streptophyta; class Magnoliopsida; order Asterales; family Asteraceae; genus Glebionis; species Glebionis coronaria. The sequence continues at coordinate 40,195,686 of CM046879.1, forward strand.
CCGAACCGAAGCCATAAAATGAGAAAAAAGATGGATCGATGATCGAAGTGAAATATACCCGGTCATGTCTGATTTTTCAGTCTGATCCAATCTGTGGTTTATTTTGTTCGGCCATGACCCAACACCAATTACTCGTATTACAAATTTCTGTAAAAGTTTTGATTGCTAAAAAGACAAACAATCATTTAAGTCATATTATAAATTGATACTGACTACTCTTATCGTCTCAGATTAATTGTCATTCGATAAAAAAACACACAGTTTAAGAAAACATACAGTTTGTAATTTCTAATACCGATAGATGTAATATGATAAACTTGTTACATTACTTACATCTATTATTGAAACGAGAGTATAATTTTGAGATAACTGAAAATGATAGACGGGGAAAGTATCAATCATTTAAGTCATATTACTAAAAAAATTGATCGCTAATAAGACAACTTTTTTGGGTCGTCATACCACATGCTACTATAAAATTATTTATTAAACTTAAAACATTTTCGGTCTTAAAATCATTTGATAGTTAATTATTTTTTTTTACATTAAGGCTGTGTTTGACGAAGAGCAGTGACAGAGTATTTTAGATCAATGAGCGATGAGAGAAAATTATTTTAAAATTTATTACTTGTTTAACAAAAGGAGCGGTGAGCTTTTTAAGTTTTAGTTGTCGTTTGGCAACATGAGCGACGAGCATTTTAAGATGTTGCTATTTTTTAAAAAGACTATTTTTTCAATGCTTGTTTTAAGAAACAGTAGCAAATGAGCATCAGCTATCACAACTACTGATATTTAGAAAAAGAACAAAGTAAACATAACTAAAAATTGATGAAATGTTAAAACATGCTCATAGGGCCCCACTAGTGTAACAAACTAGCAATTAATGCCGAACTAACAAACAATCCTCCCACGCGCCTTTGAAACATGATTTAAACTCAAACTGACCAATCATTATTAAGACACGCAACCTAAAAAAGACAAAAACAAAAAAGAAGATTCTCAATCTCTCTCTTTCCCACTTGAGTGACGTAAGGTATCATCGTCATCATCATCATTTAGTCAATATTTACACTTTTATACAGTCAACATTCTCTTTCATCATTTAGTCAATGCAACACTTTTACATTAAATATGGCTAATAATCTGCTTAATTAAGTTATTAATTATGATTAATCTGTTTATCAACTTATTAATTTCATGTTAATCGGCTTAATTAAGTCATTGATTTCATGTTAAATTTGGTTAATCGGCTTATTAATTACATGTTAATTATGATTTATCTGTTTATCAACTTATTAATTACATGTTAATCCTTTTGGAATCGGCTTAATATTGTAAATCGGCTTAATTATGTCATTAATTTCATGTTAAATACTGTAAATCGGCTTAATTATGTCATTAATTACCAATAATTAGATTTTATAAATAAATGATACATTTTGACACTTGCTATATAGTGTTTTATTGCCAAAAATATAGTCATCGAATCTATTGGGAACATTGTTGGATGTTGTATTGTTAAATTTAGTAGAAATTAGGCAATTAGCCCCTGCTGTTATTCGAAATCTTGTTATTGGTCTCGACGTTCGGGGAATGTCGCTATTAGTCCCCCAATCTTTAGTTTAGATACGGAAACAGTCCAATTCGTTAACCCTAATTTCGTTAAGTATAAAGGTACATTGTTCCGAATTGGGGTTTCGGATCTGTCGTGGCGAAAAAACAGCTACTCTTATACTTAATGAGAAGTTATTAACGGGCGTTAGCGATTTAGACGCCTATTGTGCTAAAACTAAAGATTGTCGGCTAATAATGATATTTCCCCAAAGTCGGGATTATGCACAATATTTCTGCAGTTTATTCAATGGTTATATGCCAGTAAAACAGTATTCTGCCAATTTGGTTGAAGTTTATACTCTTTTGATGAATAACAACTGCCCTAGTCTTTTGATACTTAATATTTTGTATGCATACTGTTGTGAACCAGAATATTTGTTATAGTTTATGACTCTAAATGCATCGTTTGTGCATGTTTTTGTAGAAATGAATGTGATTTTTATGAACGGTGTCACGGGGAAAAAGGTTCAAACCGATATTCAAAAAGATGAAACTATTTTTGGAATTAAGTTGCGAGTGCAGTTCTTAGAGGAGATCAGGAAGGATGCTTCCAGATTGAGTTTTGTGTCGAGTGGTAGTAAATTGGATGACTTTGACAAGGTTAGCGATACAAATTTGACGGAAGGGTCGGTCATCATGTGGAGTTCACATGATTTGTTAAAGGTCAACATTTGCAATCATAGAGATGATGAAATCTTTCAGGTTTTCGTTTCACTGACCCACACAATGGAGGATTTAAAAAAGATGATTGAGGTCGAAACAGATATACCACCCCGTTCACAAGTCTTATTCGTTTTTGGTGTTCTTGTTCATGATTCAAAGAAGTCAATATGGGAGTGCGGTTTATGCAATAATGGATCATATGTGGATATGTTCTATGGATACCCGGAGGGTCATACGTTTCCTGACTTCACAGATTTGAAAATCACAATAGGTAGTAGAGACCGAGACGTCCTCCATTTCTCGGCTAGCATCAAAGAGGTAGATATTAAGACTCTAAAAGAATCTGTTCAACTTAGTGGAAAAGTAAATGGAAACAAGTTGCCAGTACTTGTGTACAATGGGTTGCCACTGTTGGTTAAAAATGAGCATAAGACTTTAGCTAGCTGCTTCATGAACAAGCATTCAAACATTTGGTTAGATGATATGTCAGCGAAAGAAGGTGTTATCTTAATCTATGCAAATCTTACTTTATATGGGCCTGAGGAAATCATTGATTTGGAGATGGAAAGGAGTAACACTGTGGGCGATATTAAGAGTGTGATTCAGCAGCAGAAATCCATACCGATTAGTTCCCAGACCATTTACTTCCAAATGAAGCAACTAAAACACGAAAACCGTACATTAGCACAGTACAACATTATTGATGGATCTTTAATATTTGTGGAGTTTGCCTTGATGAGATTATTCATCCATTTTGATAATGGTGCTACGGAAAGAATTTGGGTCAAAGCTTCTGAAACCATACAGAATGTAAAAAAAACCATACTTGAGGAACACCACCAAATGATAGCAAATAATGAGAACTTTACGTTATTCTTTGAGGGAAGTGAACTTCGAGAAGGTCTGACTTTATTGAGCTACCACATATATGGCGATATGTCTTTACGCTGCACTACTTCAGCCTAGCCATACATATCGAGTATTAAGTTTTTTCATGCCACTTAAATAGTACTTCCATTATAACACTGTTTGTATTCTTGACTAATGACTATGGTAGTAGCACTTGAGTATTGAGTTTTTTCATGACAGTTTAATACTTCCATTGTAATATTGTTTGTGTTCTTGACTAATGACTATGGTAGTAGCACTTGAGTATTTGAGTCATTTGGTTTTAGACTGATATTTACTTTTCGGGTCTTATGCTTATTTTATTGGCAAGATTTGGAGATGCCATAGCTTGATTGGTTCAGTGGATCGCTCTGTTAGCCGTCATTGGCTGTCATGGATTAACATTGGTTATACACGCCTGCCCTTATTTAGATTGATGTATATCTGCAGATTGGTTGCGCTAAAGCTTACTACAGCTCATAGAACAGTCATCCATCAATGGCAAAGGTAACCTCTAAATATGGTTGGATACACCCACTAACACCATACAGAGATCATTAAGCCCCTACTTCAGTCCCAATTCAAATAAAAATTACCAGCTGAACTGATACGACCACTTATGTATCTGCTGCATTCACTATATCCACACAATTGGTTTGACGATTTATTGTAGTGGACCATACAACAGCTTGATAGCTGTTGTAGTTCCGTTTCACATGACCTTATCGTACGTGTATTTAACTAATTGTGAAGGAAGTTCAAAAGCCAATGGTGAAATTTTATTGTCAAACAGGAAAGAAGAAAATTAGACGAACCCGAGACCCATTTGACCTGGACATGTAGTCCTAAGTGACCTATGTAGTAAACACATACGGCGATACCCACCCGTGACCCGACATACACATCTTGCCACTTATATTAACCTTTAATCACATCATAGGAAATCTGCACATATCTAAGTTCTTCTTCGAGTGACTATGATTGTAAGGCACACTTAATAGGAACAAAACAAGAGTAGTGACTTCATTTGGTATGTATATACATTTATGTGTTATTTCTCTGTTAATGGTTGACTTATATGGTCAAACATACTATAAATCGATTTCAATTCCCAAAATGAGGTTTACGTTTACTGAAATCAGAACAGGAACCTAGTGATAGGAAATCAGGATGGACATCATCTTCTACAATCTCGTCACTCACCTTTCTCTCGAATGCAGCATGGTTAACCTCTTCACATCTGCTCATTTCGAGCTCCAATCAAGGAAATCATCCCATTTTGAAGCTGGTCTCTTCAGTTTTGTCATCACTGAGCTTGATCCAATATTGGCCTCTTGAACTTTGACATTATTGAACTTGTCGCTTTGTACGCAAAACTGTAATCGACGTTATCTTTATGCTGAACTTTGTTGATCTCTCCCCATTTTGAAGATACGTGTATCTCTTTTTTTGGGTAAAGAGATATGCCTATCTCTTTATCAGCGTAGTTATGGTTAAGTTAGTTCTTACCACTCCAATTGGAATTTTATTTCCCGATTGTCCTTGGTTCTGCAAAACAATAAGACATGATGTGAGTAGTTTGTGGTACCATTGCCTCAGAATCTGGATTTCGTTATGCAGTCTGCATAATGCTGCAGTACCTGATAATCTACTCTGTATATGCTAATTTTCTAATGATATGTTTGTCTGATCAGTAATGACATCACATCATTTACATCAGTTCAAATGTCCAATCCATTAACTAGATGTATGAAAGGATTAATCATTCTGAGTTGAACCAACTAACTAGTCTGCCCATATTATGTGGGTCGATTTGTAGGTTTATCTGTTACGGCCAAAATAGTAAAACCGAAATCATTAACTGCTGATAAAGGTTAAACATTTACAGACGCAAAGTGCTTTGAGTCAACCTCACCTTGCCCATTTCAACCCATTTTGGCGCGTTACCCAACCCACACGAGACACGACCCACCCATTTCAACCCATTTTGGCGCGTTACCCAACCCACACGAGACGACCCACCCATTTTTTCACCCATAGCTTAAGAGGTAACTATAAAGACTCGAATTTCATCCATAACACAACTTACCGGGGCAGAAGCATCAGGAAGAATCTTTTTCAGATGAATAAAAGCAAAATTAGCAGCAGCTTCATCTGAAAGTTTCTCGATGTCTTTTGCCAACTGTCCTGCAGGCATATAAACTAGGACAGGGTGGCCCGTGGCTTTGTGAAGATTGAGAAAGTAGCTACATCCATAAGAAGTCTCTGATACTACTCCTAGAAATTCAACATTTGGCCAAAAAAACTTGGTCAAAATGCAATATTATTTTGTTCTCTATTCCAACCCCAAGGTCATCTATGGCTTGCTCTTTCCATTGGGGTAGTCTTGGTTCAAAATTTATAGACTTTTACTTTAAAACACCAAGCGGCACTGCAATAACTGCTGCATCAGAAAAAATGTAGCCGATAATCAGATTAAAGTTGAAACAAGTATTTCCTTAATTCATGTCATAAAGGGCCGCCGGGTTGTATTGTACCCCAAAAAATCATTTTTTAAATTAATAATTTAATTTTATTAAGAATGATTATGTAAGAGGTTGTATGCCTACGACAACAGACATTGGGTGACTTAGCTCATTCCTATAACAGAATAATGGTTAAGATTCCCAGAGAGATGGTTATACCTTAGGTTTGGGTTTCCGTCAAACACAACTGATATTGCACGCTGTATAGACATGTCTTCAGGGAACTCATCCCTCACTTTATTAGTCTGCAATTTATAAAACAGCAAAACCGTAATCAATAATGAATAAAGGAAACTTTCATTTGTTGCTTAGAGCCACAAAATTGACGAAAGAGAAAGAGGGAGAAGACGTACCTCTTCCAATATGACCTCAAATGTTTTTCCAACCTCTGCGACTAACTTTTGACAAACTTTATTCCCATCCATCTCATACAACGCATAGCTGAAGAACATTGCATTAATCATATGTGTGAGTGTGACTGACTTGTTGTGTAGCATGCATAAAATTTCCTTGAACAGAACATCACTACACAAGTATAGAAACCATACAAGTAATTAAAGCTCAACCCGAAATTTAGAACTATGTTTCAAACATAACAATAATCTGAGTGAAAATCGACCTGAACCCAACAATGGGTTACCAATAATGTCTTATAGGGTCGGGTTGGTAGTTAGTACGGGTTAAAAACACCATACATGGTTTATCAGGTCACCTTATAACAAACTCGATTACTTAGATGGCCGAGCTTCTGGTAGAATATGTTCAAGAAAAACTCACCCTCAACGATGAAAACACGGGATCTTCTACTACACGGGTGACTGTTTTTATAGACTCTAAAAGCGAAAATGACCCGACATACACATCTTGCCACTTATATTAACCTTTAATCACATCATAGGAAATCTGCACATATCTAAGTTCTTCTTCGAGTGACTATGATTGTAAGGCACACTTAATAGGAACAAAACAAGAGTAGTGACTTCATTTGGTATGTATATACATTTATGTGTTACTTCTCTGTTAATGGTTGACTTATATGGTCAAACATACTATAAATCGATTTCAATTCCCAAAATGAGGTTTACGTTTACTGAAATCAGAACAGGAACCTAGTGATAGGAAATCAGGATGGACATCATCTTCTACAATCTCGTCACTCACCTTTCTCTCGAATGCAGCATGGTTAACCTCTTCACATCTGCTCATTTCGAGCTCCAATCAAGGAAATCATCCCATTTTGAAGCTGGTCTCTTCAGTTTTGTCATCACTGAGCGAGCTCCAATCAAGACTCGAATTTCATCCATAACACAACTTACCGGGGCAGAAGCATCAGGAAGAATCTTTTTCAGATGAATAAAAGCAAAATTAGCAGCAGCTTCATCTGAAAGTTTCTCGATGTCTTTTGCCAACTGTCCTGCAGGCATATAAACTAGGACAGGGTGGCCCGTGGCTTTGTGAAGATTGAGAAAGTGGCTACATCCATAAGAAGTCTCTGATACTACTCCTAGAAAACTTGGTCAAAATGCAATATATACTTGTCACCCTGTAGAAATCAAGAGATGAAGACAAAAAAGAGAAAATAAGTTGAAGGACGCAAAACAATACTTCAACAAATTTTGTTAATTTATTGCTTTCAATAGTAACAGAGCAGCACTACCGGCTGTAAGTCGGGTGTAAAAAAGTGTTTGGGTGAGCATCTGTTTCATGAAGTTACCAAACAGATACTCAAAGTATATGGAAAATTCTGAGTTATTTATAAGATTGAGCGATACAGTTACCAAAAGGGACAATTTTTTTAATTAAAAGTTGGGACATAAAATAGTAGTCTATCAAGTTTAAAGAGCGTATGCAATTAGTTTGATTTTACCCAGAATATATCAAATTTTGTTGCAGATGGTATGAATATAACCCATTTAAACTCGGATCAGATGTTACGTGTGACCCAATCGGATATCGAGACCTTTGGCAAGTGTATTTATAACTGGAAGATAACCCCGAACCATAAGTCCATGGCCACCAGGAAGCAATTCTTCCTGCACATCATAAACCAGGTATAAGATGGTGGATCTTAAAACGATAAACTTATCTCTAGAAAGAGCTAAGGAGATGAATTAAGAAAATAAAGTAAAAGATACATGCCTTGTCCCGGCATTTAAGCGATATGGTTTCAGCATCCGCAGCAAACCAGCCCTCCATTCTGCACAAGTACCCTGCAATACGTTGTTAGGAAGACCCTCCAGCCTGTAAAAAACATAAATTATAGCCGATAATCAGATTAAAGTTGAAACAAGTATTTCCTTAATTCATGTCATAAAGGGCCGCCGGGTTGTATTGTACCCCAAAAAATCATTTTTTAAATTAATAATTTAATTTTATTAAGAATGATTATGTAAGAGGTTGTATGCCTACGACAACAGACATTGGGTGACTTAGCTCATTCCTATAACAGAATAATGGTTAAGATTCCCATAGAGATGGTTATACCTTAGGTTTGGGTTTCCGTCAAACACAACTGATATTGCACGCTGTATAGACATGTCTTCAGGGAACTCATCCCTCACTTTATTAGTCTGCAATTTATAAAACAGCAAAACCGTAATCAATAATGAATAAAGGAAACTTTCATTTGTTGCTTAGAGCCACAAAATTGACGAAAGAGAAAGAGGGAGAAGACGTACCTCTTCCAATATGACCTCAAATGTTTTTCCAACCTCTGCGACTAACTTTTGACAAACTTTATTCCCATCCATCTCATACAACGCATAGCTGAAGAACATTGCATTAATCATATGTGTGAGTGTGACTGACTTGTTGTGTAGCATGCATAAAATTTCCTTGAACAGAACATCACTACACAAGTATAGAAACCATACAAGTAATTAAAGCTCAACCCGAAATTTAGAACTATGTTTCAAACATAACAATAATCTGAGTGAAAATCGACCTGAACCCAACAATGGGTTACCAATAATGTCTTATAGGGTCGGGTTGGTAGTTAGTACGGGTTAAAAACACCATACATGGTTTATCAGGTCACCTTATAACAAACTCGATTACTTAGATGGCCGAGCTTCTGGTAGAATATGTTCAAGAAAAACTCACCCTCAACGATGAAAACACGGGATCTTCTACTACACGGGTGACTGTTTTTATAGACTCTAAAAGGGAAAATGAGCATATTGTATTCATAGAAACGATCTTAAATTGTCAATCAAGAAAAACAAGCCGAAACAAACTGAATGAACACACAAATATCTAGTATCTATGTTCAAATTCATAAATCGATTTCAGTTAGAACTCAGTGAGCAAACGAAAGTGAAAAATTAACCTTGATCATCATCATTATGACTATTAAACTTTTGTAAAAGCTTATAAGCTCAACTTTTGGGCTTATAAGCTTATCACCTTAAGCTTATAGCTTAATAAAGTTCATAAGCTCAAGTTGATAAGCCCAAAAAGTTGAGGTTATGAACTTTTCAGAAGTTCAATAAGTTCATAAGCCGACCAGATGAGCTATATAGGAAGTCAGTGAGCATACAAAATATGATAATGAGATCTATAACCTAATGAAAATGTACAATTAACCTTGATCATCATGATTATCATTATAAACATCAGGATCAATATACTCAGTCCAATCAGTCCGCTTCACACTCCGCCCAGCCTCCATCTCCTCATCCCCTAGCCTTTGATTTTCATTTTCATCACTTAACATCTCCTGCTGGTGTTTGACAAACTGGCGAGACATATTAAAAGACTGAACGAATTTTACGAACATCTTTGGCCATAAAGGCCTGAGAAAAGACTTTGCGGACGGATTGGTTGAGCATTTGAAGCATTGAACAGCGATGAATACCGTTTGAATTTTTTAAATTTTTTAAATTTTGTTTTTGGTGTAAATGATAGTATGTGTGTTTTTTCAATTTTTGAGGATTTTTGAAATTTGGCGCCAAATGGTTTTGGGCAGTCCTTGGGTCAAAGAGTAATCCGTAAAAGCTTTGTCCACTTTCTAGATTATTATACTTATATTTATTAAATTAGCATAGTACTCGTACAATGAAACTATTTGGATTTTTGAAATTTGGCGCCACCACTATTTGCCTTAAATCTTAAAGTGATGATGTTTAGTATGAACAAGGTAGGCACACTCGTGTTTCGCTGCGAGGTCGTGTCACCTTCCTTAAACTACCTGAACAAAAGCAAAAGAGACAGGGTAGATCTATGCACAAAATAGGGGGTGCAATTGCCCCCATGGATTCTTCACTATTCATAATTTTTAGGGTTAATTTTCAAACTGTTATCGTGGTGCCTTCACCAAAAAACTGAGAATGCCCCCACCCCAACCCAGAAGATGGTTGAAGAAAGCGAAGAAAAAAACTAGTTTAATGAAGGATTTTTATGTTCTAGTGCAGCTTTTCTCTAAAGAAGATGCTGAAGACTTTGTTTTTTTTTTGTTACTTTGAACCAAGGTTGTCAAGATCTCGATCTTAATCTTAGGATCTTACGATTTTACGATATTACAAAGCAAAAATGATCCGGATCTTACGTAGGATCTTTGCATGCTTAAGATCTTATAGGATCCCGATCTTGATCATAGGATCTTAGGATCTACTACGGTCCGGTCTTACTTTTTCTCGAACGACAAACTAAAAAACTACAAATTTATTGGTTCTATTTTGTATAATCTAAAAACCAACATGTAAATCTTCTTATATATTTCATAATCATAATTTATGACCACATTTTTATGAAAGATTCGTATAATTTTATGTTTACGATGTATATTAATTTGTAAATTTGTAAAATATTGAAAAGCCTACTAAGAAAATTACATTATAGTAGGATCTTACGATCCCGATCCTACTTTACGATCTCGATCTTGCAAAGACGAAAACGATCATAAGTAAGATCCCGATCTTAAAAACCTTGCTTTGAACCACAAAACTTAAAAATTTATTTGTTTTTACTTTCTAAAAAGACCTGTACGGATCATTTTTTTATAATAGTAGCCCAATTTAGCCTAAAATGTGAGGTGACTCATCTCTTTACACTTATTTCCCAACATAAAAGGGCTAATGACAAAAAAATGTATCTAACTTGACACTTTTTACCGTTCTGTGTAGCCTTTTTTCCCCATATTATCATGGAAGTCCTTCATTACGCCCATTTCGTGTACTGGGTTACCTGCTTAGAAGTTAGCCGGTTGCCAACTTTTTTTTAAATATTGTTGCCACATGTGTATTTATTTGACACAATACCATCCACGTAGATTTTCCACTAACGATCATTTATACACTTGCCACACACACAGTGAACACAACTTTAATTTTCAATCTCTCTCATATTAAAAGACTGAACGAATTTTACGAATATCTTTGGCCATAAAGGCATGAGAAAAGACTTTGCGGACGGATTGGTTGTCGTTGCAGACGACACAAGTCCATTTGTTGCTGTTTTTCTTCCTTCGCTTCACCTGAACCAAAAAAGTCAAAGAAAAATATAAAAAAGTATAAAAAAAGTGAAATCATTTGTTATGATTACCAAAATTCCGTTAATTGGATTATTAAGATACCGGCATGGTTGAGCATTTGAAGCATTTTTTTATTTTATTTTTGTAAATGAGATGTGTGTTTTTTCAATTTTTGGGGATTTTTGAAATTTGGCGCCAAATGGTTTGGGGAAGTCCTGGGTCAAAGAGTAATCCACATCATTTTGTAAAAAACTTTGTCCACTTCCTAAATTATTATACTTAGACAATAGACCTGCGGGTTGCATATATAAATGATTTATTAAAGTAGTTAAACAAAAAGGATATATTGAAAATTATAGTGTCTGTAATGATAGAATGCGCAAGCAGAGTGATAAATAACAAAAACTATGCATTCACATACAAAAATATGACACATTAATCAGTCATGTTACGTACAACTTTGACTATCCCAATGTCGGCAAGACTTTTATAACAACACCCAACCATGATAGCGAAATCTAGCTTCCCACAATAGTAATATCGTCAAGCTTCACACCATAGTAATGCAATCTAGTTTCTTGAGTTGCAAACTTGCAGCTGAGTAAGGTGTTTGATTGTAGTGTCCTTTTACTGAGCTGAAGTTGCTAAATTTTGAGTTGCCACCTGTGGCTCCAAACCATCTCTGTTGATGCAAAAGTTGGGTGATCCTTGCTTGACCCGAATTAGGTTTAATTCGGGCTGGCTGGGCTCCGGCTCCTGCACCAAGTGAACTGTTTGGTTGGGATCCTGCACACTAAACAACACGTGTTAGACTTACCGTGGGAATGTTTCCCACGATTAGACTCCGGCGTGAGAGTAAGTAATCGGTTAGGGTTTATAGGAATTGAGTGAGTTGAGAGTATAGAACGTAATACCTTTGTGGAACCCTTGGGGGGTTCCTTATATAGGCAGTGAAACCCTAATGGGCTGTCACTGATACTTCGGCCCCAAGGAAAGGATAAGTACCAGAATTAGATTGATTGTTATCTTCTAATTATGGTGAGTGAATATCCTTTCTTTGGGGTAAATCCTATTCATAGACAGGATATGATTCTGTCTAACCCTGTACCAGCCATGTCGGGCCGTGGGCCGCACACGTGTGCGCGGTTACTGTTCATCCAAGCCCATAAGCTTAAATGACATTATTCCCACCCATCTGTGATGGGCCGGATACGGGTAGTACCCGTGGGCCGGGTTCCTGACCCGGCTGGGGACTATACGTCATCATGTCCCCCCAGTCTAGTTGTTATAGCCGTAGGCGTAGCCTCTAGACTATCAAGATGCTCTCCGGACATACCAAGAAAGACCTAGGGAATGAGAAATATTTAAAATTTTGCTTTGGCCGCACGTGGCTGCCTGTCTTAGGAATATTATTCTAATAGCACCTCAGTCGCACGTAACGGCCGAGACAAATTAAATGTAGCATTGAATATGGTCTTACGTAAGACCGTATATCCCGACACAAGAATAAATGTATTAATGGTAGTCAACTGGTCAGCCGCACTTCTGCAAAAGTGCACCATTAATGTCCACCATTGAGCCACGTAAAACTGCTAAGAAGTGACCCGTAGGCCCCTTCTGACTTTGCAGAAGTGTCAGAAATCCCATCCGTTGGATAGGCGTAGTGGCCTACACGTGTCAAACATCCACGTTACCTCGGAAACCGAGGCAACCCTATATAAGAGTTGGTGTGTGTTTGTTACACACACAATTCATACTCTCTTCCGCCATTGTTATTTCCAAGCTCCATCCTCCAAACTTTTGCCTTCTATTCCACGGATTTCCTCCGCCGCAGGTTAGATCATCACGCCTTACAAACCTTTTTATAAAACATGGTAAAGGACAACCCACTTATCACGGATGTCCTTAACGTGATGTCGGCGGAAAAATACAGACTTTTTGTCGAAGTATTACATTCCCGAAAGCGTACACCCCACCTATCCAGGTGAAGGTGAGGCAATTACGGATGCCCCGGCGGGGAAAATAGGCGTGTACACGCGCCTATTTGACTCGGCCAACTATAGTATCCCCCTGTCCAAATTCTTGGTAGATCTGCTATTGTATTATGACTTCCACATAACCCAGCTTCACTGCATAGGGGCGTGTAAAATCAACCAGTTTGAAATTACATGCCATACATGCGGAGTGGCTCCGACCGTGAACCTATTTAGAGCTTTTTACTCCCCCCAACTAGTGAATGGGTGGTTATCGTTTAAAAAACGATCCGGGAATGCCCCCATGACGTATAGGAAGCCCTTAGACTCCCTTAAGAGCTGTGTGGAGTCCATAGATCGTTAGACTCAATGGTTATGAACCATTATATCTAGGTTGATCATCGTTCATATGATAACATAGCGGAATAGAACAATGATCATAACAAGGTGTTTAGGCACAAGACACATAAAATACTCAACGATTGTTCATTATATTAATAATAAACAACCACTAGACGTGTATACATTGAATCCCACGTCTAGTGCGACACACACTTTAGGTTTACATTGTGAATGAATAATATGAATAAAACCTAAGACCCTTGTTCCTTTTATAGTGGAAGGAACAGAATCTACAAGAGATAATATCAAATAAACATCTAAATATTCTATTTCTATAGATATATACTGAATATATTATTTAGAATATATCCAATATATTCCGTAAATAGAAATTCCATCAGCGCCGTAGACTTCTGTCAGCGTCCAAACATGGCGTGTCAGCGTCTAGCATGTTTTCTTCGTTTTGGAGTTTCTGCCACATCAACTTTTTGACCCAACAAGCTGGTACGACCATTACTTTTTTGTGGATGAAAAAGTATTTCCCACCCCCTTTGTCCTCAAAACCAGGTTACCCAAAGATAATCCGCCCAAAGCCAAAGATTATAGCAGCAAAGACCTGAAAATATTAGATACCCACCGCACAGAATTCCATAGAGGGTTGCCGGAACATTTTCTGTGCTTAATAGGATTAAGACGCCGCTACTATGGGAGGGATGACTTATATCCGTGCTTCCTGACGGAACATGGAGAGGGTAGGTTTATTTATACCTTGTAAATGTGAAATGTCATTTGTATTCAGGACTTTACTGACCCGTGCAATTGTAAATGTCCGCAGAGATGAACCTACACGGACTAATACGCCAGGGCGACCCCATGAAGGTGCCTGAAGGATTCCGCCCATTGAAGGAGAATGAAATCCCCCTTCTTGATGCGACCGCAGACCGGACCATCCCACTTGAAGAAACCTCCGAGCAAAGATCGGACGAAGAGGAGCCCATCATTGAAAAATCCCCTCTGGATTTCCTTAATGAAGATGGTGGAGAGTTGCTGTTGGAGGGTGGCGTGCCGCGCCAGGGAGATGCAGAAGGAGAAGATTCCCTCAACCTTGAGGAAGAAGACACCACTCAAGCTTCTGGGCCCTCCAAGCCCGCTTCTAGAAAGAGAAAGACCACCAGGAGGGTGGCAAAGACGATAGGGGATGGGGCAGGGGCCTCGAACGCTCCCCCAAAGAAACTGAGGAAAGACCATCCGCAGTACCAGGAGGGAAGTGGTACTGCGACTGCCCAGGCCAATCCTACCCCGCACATAGAAGAGAAAGTCTGGCGAGCTACCCCTGTGAGTGCCGTAGCTCCTACCGCCTCAGAACCTGCAACTGGTACCACGTAAGTACCCCTCGTATGTCAGTCTTGCCATTTTGCTTGTTAAATATAGAATGCCTAAACAAAAGTTGCAATGTCAATAACAGGGCGGATCCGTCGGCTGTAGCCCAAGAGGAAGAGGTGGAGAGGAATCCACCCCCCGCAACATCAAACAGGCCCCCATCCCCTGCTGCGACACACGCCGAGGAGCCACTCCCCGAAGGACCAGAAAATAGCCTGCGCCTAGCATGGAATCTCTCTAGTTTAACAAGGTTGGAGGCAGAATCTGAGTGCTTAGAATTTATCGAGCATATTACTCCTCCAGCCCTTGCACAAGACTTAGACGAGCTGGATCATGAATCCCTGCTGGAGCAGTTTGATGTGTCGTCCGCGCATCAAGTGACGGTGGGTGCCGCTCTAAGACGCCGCCTGATCAAGGCCCTGGCGAATGTGAAGCGGGCCGACAAAAGAATAGCTCGTCGGGAGGCAATGGTTGTGAAGAATGAGAAGACCATTGCGTCATTGCAAGCGGCGTTGGTGACGACTGAGGCTACAGTGAAAGAGCAAGCTCATCATGCCGACAGCCGAGAAAAACGCATCGCTGAGCTCGAGGCCCTTGTAGCCGCATCGAACGAGAAGGTATGCTTTCAAAAAAAAAAATACTATACATATATTGTTCCCTCGATTTTTATTTGACCCAAGAAAAAACATATTATCCTTGTGATAACTCGAAGTTCCATATGCAGGTGTCCGCGGCCGAAGCTTCTACCAAGGCCGTAACCGTACAAGCCTTCAACATCGCCCAAGAGCGCGATGCGCTGAAGGATGAGCTAACACAAGCGCGGACCAAGTTGGAAGAGCAAACTACAACGGCTGAGGATGAGCTGAGCAAGATGGCCACAAGTTGTGCTGAAAGAATGTGTCCTCCCTTGCTATCCGCCATAGCCGGACGCAGGTGGATGATTGGACAAGGAATGCGCCTTGCCGTAAGCAAGGCCATGGAAGCGCCGCACCTGCTGCAAGCATTCGTCGGGGTCGTGTCGGATGGAATCGACCGTGGTAGGCATGAGGGTTTGGTCAAGGCTGCGGAATTGATAGGTAAGAACGAAGACATCATGCAGCATCCCTACCATAACCCTTCAGCTGCGGACAATATGACCGCGTCGATGGATGCACTGGCGGAAATCCAACACCCTCTTCTGGATGAACGCGAGGCGCTTAAAGATGCTCCGAACGAGGTGGTAATGTCCAAGCTTACTACGGATCCCATCCCCTTGACCCTGCCTACTTACGACTCCGTATCGAAAGTGATGAAAGGCGAAAAGCTGCTTGCTGAGGCATTGGATGCGACTGCGATCAAGGCACAGGATGGAAAGGACGCTCGCGGGGAGGCCCTCCGTGCTCTGATCGAAGAAGGAAAGAAAGACATAGGGGAATTCCTACCCCCCTTGTAATTTATCTTGTAAACACTTGTAGTTTTTATTCGTCCGTGCATGTACACGGCTAAGACTGATGTGGTAGATAACTGTCTTTTATTAGTAAGTCCGTGATAACCACGGTCATTTTGTTATGATTTGGAAACTTGTGTACTTTTTTTTTGTTAAATATCGATTACCGATACTGCATGACATGTCACGTCTTACCCAAAAGAGAAAATACATTCAAGTCTATAATTTACTAGACATGCGACGTGCGTCTTTATTATGCAAAGCACTACGTGAGTACGGCATACGGAAACTTATCACAACGTCTTGTGAGTAAGGTGTCTAGTAAGGATACACGATCCGCGCCGCTGGAGTTGCATCCCTCTTACGCGGCAAGTTGAATTAGTAGGTTCACTTAATCCTCTTACCCCGCCTGGAGGCGTATAGTACATGTACGGTGATTGAATGAATGCATATGAATGAGACATGGCATATTATAATAATAACTAAAATTCACATGATTAACAAAATCCTAAGAAATAAGTTGCACAAAACAAGTCGCGGAGCTAGCTAGGCACCACGACATTTTATTAGAACGTTTACATTTTTTGTTTGAACAAGAATGATAAGTCCTAAAGAACAAAAAAGGAACCTAGAAAAAAAACATAAGAAACAAAACAGATAGAGTGCATGGATCTTCCTTAAAGCCACATATAGCGAAGTACCCATGCGGAAGCCGTAGCTTTCAAAGATAGCACCTTTTGAGATTGGAGATGTTCCATGTGCGTTCCAGATCGCGACCATCCATGTCACGTAACTTGTACGCGCCTCGTCCTAAGGCTTCCGTGACCTCATACGGTCCTTCCCACTTAGGGCCCAGCTTTCCTGTATTCTCCGCTCGACTTGCTTCGTTAGCACGATAGAAATAATCTCCCGGTCGAAAAGAAACACCTTTAACCTTGGCGTCATAATAAGCCTTCATTTTAGCCTTGGACTTAGCCTCATTGATGGCTGCTATCTCCCTTTTTTCTGCCAACAAATCCAGGTTGATTCGCAGTTGCTCGTCGTTCGTGACGACATTAACATCCGCCGTGCGGATGGTAGGCATTCCGATTTCTGCTGGTATAACAGCTTCAGTGCCGTAGGCCAATGCAAATGGAGTATCTCCGTTGGCTGTTTTGATCATAGTCCTATGCGCCCATAGAACATGTGGTAGCTCATCCACCCATTTGGTACTTCGTTCCTCCAGACGTGCCTTGATGCCGTTTCCCAAGCTTCTATTTGCTCGTTCCACAAGGCCATTTGTCTGCGGATGCTTAACAGACGCGAAGCGCCGTTTGATATTCAATGATGCGCACCAGTCCTTGAATGGATTATCCGCGAACTGTTTACCGTTGTCCGAGATGATTTCTCCTGGTAAGCCAAAACGGCACACAATGTTCTCCCAAACAAACTTTTTAACTTGTTTGCCTGTGATGGATTTGACTGCCTTGGCCTCTATCCATCGTGTGAAGTAGTCCATCGCGACAATCAAGAACTTGACTCCCCCTGCAGCTACAGGAAATGGTCCTGTGATGTCGATTCCCCACTTATAGAATGGCCATGGGGATGTAATAGGTGTAAGCTCCTGCTGTGGATGTCGCGGTACTGGTCTATGCACTTGGCAATCGCTACATTTGCGAATCATGTCGCGCGCGTCCCTGTGCATGGTAGGCCAATAATATCCTGTTCGTAAGGCTCGAGCTACCACGGATCGTGGACCTGCGTGCATGCAGCATAACCCTTCATGTATTTCACTGATTACATAAGTGGCCAGACGTGGTCCAACACACCGCAACCACGGCTGCAAGAAAGAGCGCTTATAGAGGATACCTTCTCGAAGTTCGAAGTGCTGCGACTTCCTTCTGATGCGCCGCGCCGCTTTTTCATCGTCCGGAAGGGTTTCACTAGTCAAATAGTTGACGATCGGGGTCATCCATGTAGGTCCATCCTCCTCAACTATAGTAGCGACCTCCCCTTATGTTATAGACTTTTCCTTGAGTATTTCCACCAAGACTTGCTTGGACAAGTGGGCGAAGCTTGTGGATGCAATCTTGCTAAGAGCGTCCGCCTTCTTGTTCTCACCTCTTGGCACCTGCTTGATGGAAAACTTGCTGAAGGCCGCGATGAGTGACTTGACTTTCTCCAAGTATCGGACCATGTTGTCCTCCTTAGCCACATATCCACCTAGAATGTGGTTCGCGACAAGCCGTGAGTCCACCGTAGGCCTCAAGGTTGCGGACTCCCATTCTAGCGGCGATTTTTAAACCCGCAATTAATGCTTCATATTATGCTTCGTTGTTGGTGGCTGTGAACTCAAAACAAAGGGCGTACGTAAAATCCATTCCTTCCGGATTTGTGAGGATGGGACCCGCTCCCGACCCATCCGTACACGAAGATCCATCCGTGAATAACACCCATGGTTCTGCTGGAGTCTCGTCTTGTTTTACGATTGGTCCTTCCTCATCCGGCTTCTCTATCAAGAAATCTGCCAAGATCTGGCCTTTAACAGCCGTCCTTGGCCTATAAGATATATTATGCTCCCCCAATAGAATGCTCCATTTTTGTAGCCTTCCTGCCACATCCGGCCTAGAGATAACTTGCTTTATTGGTTGGTCAGTAATGACTACAATTGGGTGCGCCTGAAAGTATCGGCGCAACCGCTTTGTAGCAAACACTAGTGCCAAAACCAATTTTTCCATAGAGGAGTAATTTAACTCCGGCCCTTGTAGTGTTCTACTTATGAAGTAGACCGGGGTTTGTACCGTATCCCTATCCGTCATGAGTACCGCACTTATTGCTTCATGTGTGGCTAAGAGATACATAATGAGCTCCTCCTTTGGCCGGGGAGCTACTAGCATAGGGAGAGATGCAAGGTGCTGCTTGAGTTGACCAAAGGATTCCTCGGCTTCCTTTGTCCACCAGAAGTCTCCCTTCCTAATGCACTTGTTGAGTGTCTTAAATAGGGGTAATGGCTTCTCTGCGGACTTCGATAAGAACCTATTTAGCCCGGCCAGCTTCCCATTTAAGGATTGCACATCCTTCCGTGTCTGAGGGGTTGGCAGCTGTATTATTGCGTCCATTTTCTCTGGGCAAGGTTTGATGCCATTTGGATCAATCATATATCCAAGTAACATTCCCTCCGTTGCCCCAAACGTGCATTTCTTTGGATTTAGCTTCATATTAATCCTCCTTAGTGTGTCGAATGTCTCTTGGACATCCCGGAGAAGTGCATCCTCCGTATGACTTTTTATGACTAAGTCATCCAGATAGACTTCCAGGTTGCGGCCTATCTGTGAGTCAAAGGCTTTGTCCACAAGCCGCTGGTATGTAGCACCGGCGTTCTTTAGTCCAAACGGCATTTTCGTATAACAATATACGCCTTGACTAGTATGGAACGCCGTCTTTTCTGCGTCCTCCTCCGCCATCTGGATCTGGTGGTATCCTTTATATGCGTCTAGGAAGCACTTAAAGGGATATCCACATAGGGATTCCACCTTCCAGTCAATCTACGGTAACGGGTAACAATCCTGTGGAGAGGCTTTGTTCAGATCCGTGAAATCCACACACATGCGCCAACTTCCGTCATGTTTTTTGACCATGACCGGATTGGATAACCACTCGTGGTAGTATACCTCACGCATGATACCTGCGTCCACTAGTTTCCGTACTTCCTCCAATATCACTTGGCTGCGCTCAGGCGCCTGGCCGCGCTTCTTTTGCTTGACGGGTTGGTACCCCTGGCGGATTTGGAGCTTATGTTCTGCTATCACGCGTGGTACGCCTGTCATATGCTTTGGCTCCCATGCGAATATATCTAGATTTGCACTTAAAAGAGAGCACATGGCCCTTTTGCCGCTATCCGAGAGCGCCCCCCCTATGGATACCTCCTGTTCCGGATAGTCAGGATGGATTGCCACCCTCCAATTGGGAGGTGGTGATCCATCCTTGGGTGGGACAGGTGGAGCCGGTGTTGTCACAGTATGACACTCGGATGCTGGTACGATTGTGTTGTAAATGGTGACGATTCCTCCCTCAACAGGGAACTTGATCATTCCGTGTGCCGTGGAAGGTACCGCCCGTATAGCCAGAATACATGGTCTGCCTATGATCTCATTGTACGGAGAATGTGAGCGTATCACCATGAAGTTCATCCATGTAGTAGTGGAGTGTTCCTCATTCCCAATGGTTACAAGCAGACGCAGTTGCCCTATCGGCCAGATGGTGTCTCCACTAAAGCCAGTGAGCGGCGCCGTGGCCGGTACTAATTGGCTTCTTATTTCTGGTCGTAACTGCACAAAACAGTGCTCGTACAGTACTTCTGCTGATGACCCTCCATCCACATACATGCGACGAACATTGTGTGTTCCAATGCTTATCTCAATAGTGAGAGGCGCATCAATCACATCGCTTGCTGTGATGGGAGGGAATGAGATTTCCTTGCCGCGTGAAAATTTTTGGCCAATTTTCTGCCTCGTGCGGCGTTGTCTGGATTGGATCATGTATATGGTCGAAGGTTTGTCCTTTTGGGGATCCTTCTTGTCATACTTCTTGTTGTCTTTTCCATCTTTCCAATCCTTAACCAAATGCTTGAGTTTACCTGATTTGATCAGTGACTCAATGTGCTTCTTGAGCTGGATACACTCCTCCGTGCCATGGCCCTTGTCATTATGGAACTCGCAGAAGCAATTTCCTTGCCGACGGTCCGACGGAGTTGTCATTGGGGGAGGCCTCGGAAAATTTGCCCCTTCCGTCAGCAAGATCTCCCGATAGGACATCTTTAGGGGGGTAAACTTATCGTCCGGCCGTCCTCCTTTTTTTTGGCTCTTATAGTCTGAGCCCCTACTATTGCTCTGATTGCTTTGACCGCCTGATTGCCTCCTAGACTGGTCGTTTGATCGGTAGCCTTTTCCTTTTGAAGGGTAAGCCGCGGCAACCGCCGTTTCTCCTTATATGAAGTTTCTGACCCTTTCCATGAGATCATCATATCTCTCCGGACGCTTGTCATTGAGACGCCTGATTAATTCTCTGTCTGTTATGGCGTGCATGTAGTCGGAGATTTTCAGGAGTTCCGGCACTGTCTTTGTGCGTGTGCACTCGTCGTTGAAGCGTTCAGTGAAGGCTTCTGTAGACTCCCCCGGCCGTTGCTTGACAGTTGCCAATGAGACCGGATCCCTATTATACTTCTTCCGCTGAGTATAATTATTCTTAAACGCAGTGCGTAGTTCCGTGAAGCTATCAATGCTTCGTGGAGGGAGTCCCTCAAACCAGTCACGGGCATTGCCGATCAAGGTTGAATTGAACATTTGGCACCATATAGGCATGGGCCATCGCTTAATTTTAGCCTGCGTATCAAATATTTTGAGGTGATCATCCGGATCCCCAGTTCCATCATAGGTATTTACACACGCCGGCATGCGACGTTTTGTGTCCTCGGAGTAGTTCCGTATACGGAGAGTAAAAGGATCTTCCCTCGGATCCGCCCATGGACGGGTGAGCCTAGGGTCTTCCCACGGGTCACACCATGGGCAGGAAAGATCCTCCGCTTCTGCCTCTCGATAATAGGGATCACCGTAATACTCATCATTGTTTGGTGGTGGTGGAGGGGTACGCCTAGGTCGGCGACGCTTGGGCGGATGGTCATCTGAGTCCTCTCCTGATGAATCTGGAGAGGGGGGTGGTGCCCCATCTCTTGGGTGAGGCCCACTCTTTTGAGAAGAGCCAGGAGCCTTCTTTCAAGTGTTCATCCTATCCCACACACTTGTGCGGCGAGTGGCTCTGGTCAGTTCCAGATCTGGTCGCTCGGGTGAACCGTCGGACTTCTCTCCTCCTTCCCGAGACTGCGTTAATTCCTGCATGAGGCGGTCTCCTATGCGCTCAAACACATTCCTAGGTTGGGGAGTTTCCTCGAAGAGGCTCCGCTCCTGAGGCCGGGTCTTCCTTTTCCTCTGATTTTGGGAAAAGGTGCTTGGTCCGGCGTTGCCAAAGTTGAGTCTGGACTGGAGGTTCCTTCCTAGATTCAACCTTGATGCAATCCCTGGGATGATCCTATCAAAGTTCTGCGTGAGAACCCGAGTGAGATCTTCCTCACTGAGTGGTTGGACTTCTACTTCTTCCTCAGTCGAAGGTCTGCGCGGCTCCTTGTTAGGGGGATTGGGCGCACTCCCTGGGTCAGGGTTGTCCAGGGTCGAAGTAGGTGGAGGAGTCATAGAGATCGTGCTCGTCACTCCCATAGACTGAAAACCACTGCAGTTGTTCTGTCCGCCCGTTGGACGGCTAGGGGATTGATTGGGGATGAGTATCCCCTCCCCTTGGGACTTCCGATTTCCAGGATTTATGTTCCTGAGATTAGCTTGCGGATGCCCCTTCGTCATTGAGATTTCAAGATGAGATTTTTTCTCTAGCTTAGTGTAATGGGTCCCACGGATGGCGCCAACTTGTTGATGCAAAAGTTGGGTGATCCTTGCTTGACCCGAATTAGGCTTAATTCAGGATGGCTGGGCTCCGGCTCCTGCACCAAGTGAACTGTTTGGTTGGGATCCTGCACACTAAACAACACGCGTTAGACTTACCGTGGGAATGTTTCCCACGATTAGACTCCGGCGTGAGAGTAAGTAATCGGTTAGGGTTTATAGGAATTGAGTGAGTTGAGAGTATAGAACGTAATACCTTTGTGGAACCCTTGGGGGGTTCCTTATATAGGCAGTGAAACCCTAATGGGCTGTCACTGATACTTCGGCCCTAAGGAAAGGATAAGTACCAGAATTAGATTGATTGTTATCTTCTAATTATGGTGAGTGAATATCCTTTCTTTGGGGTAAATCCTATTCATAGACAGGATATGATTCTGTCTAACCCTGTACCGGCCATGCCGGGCCGTGGGCCGCACACGTGTGCGCGGTTACTGTTCATCCAAGCCCATAAGCTTAAATGACATTATTCCCACCCATCTGTGATGGGCCGGATACGAGTAGTACCCGTGGGCCGGGTTCCTGACCCGGCTGGGGACTATACGTCATCAATCTCTTACCGAATGAACCATAATCACAGTTGCATTATTGTACAGATTATCAAACAATCCATCTGACTGCTACAGTGCTACTGTCAAATTTATTTGCTCTGTCAAATTTAATAATTAAAATTAGGAAGTTCGCTCCTAAAAAAGCGTTTATTTGCATAACACGGCCCTCAAATGATGTAACATATACTAATAATGAATCTCATACATGATTTTCAATAGGGACAAATTTGACACCTCACAACCTCAGCTAACATAACGAGGGACTACACAGATAACCAACTTGTTCTATAGATAGGTTTATATCTCTATCTTTTTTCCATTCATTTATTTAATTCATTCTTTACCAGCCACACATTCGAAAATTACATTTTAAACTTACTAAATTGGTGCATTAAAAAAATACTATGACTAAATAATGAGTCATAAATATGACTACTACTCGCAGTCTTGAAAAATACTCTTTTTATCATCATCCTATTGCAACTAAGTGTTATATTTGAAAATGTCACTAACAATTTAACTAATAAATAAGTATAAACCTTAACTTATACGGAGTATAACTGATACCTTTTATCAAACATGTTAGATATATGGGTGGATCAAATAATCTGAGAGTCGTGTCAAACACTTTCAGAACAAAGTATTTCGATGGTTCTATCAAAATCTCCAATCGGATAAAACTCAGATTCGAACTGTAATTGTGTTAATGTTGTTATAAAGCAGAACCAGAAAAATGAAGAACATATGACCAAATAACGTCTGTATGGTTGTAACTGCCAAAAGCAGTTATAATGCCCAAAACCGACACTTTTAACAACGGGCAGAAATGAGTCCAAATTCCGGGGACCCTGCCAGGGGCTGCCGCCCCTTGGACCCTGCCCCCGGACCCCCGTCGTACGGGGGCTTCGCCCCCGTATGATAACCGTAATAATGTCATACAAGCGTGCACTCCGCACAATCCCGACTTGATGAACGTTTATCACGATTACACATTGGTCAACAAAGTAAATCCATTACACTTAAATCATTATTGGTAATACAAAATCACCAACAAAACATTTGATAGTAAATTAGTCATGACTCGTGAAACATACAGTTAGGAATAATCCGAAAGAGGAAAATGATGAACTATGTATATATCTTAATCCAAGAAACATAAATAATATGAATAATATTAAGCAAGAAGAAGTTTATACCTTCTATAATGTATTTTGGTGAAGGTGTCTGTCACAAATTCACATAACTTGTAGCCAAGAATAACATGAAAACCGCCCAGTCGATTTATGCCAAAAAAACCAAAACACAATTGAACACTATTATGAGTTTATCACAAGCTTTTTTACTACAGGGAAATCATATTTCAAGAAAGACGAAAAAAATATACCATGTCATGTAAAAATACAACTATTGGTTTTATAAATACTGTATAAAGTATAAACTACAGGAGATGACGTGACTCGTTGTTATCATGTCAACATACAAAACGCTGAAGAGACTCCGAACACACTGAAGAGGCTCAAACAAAATAGACCCGCGAGTTTCGTGGGTTGCAATTAGAAATGATATGTAGAAGATTTTTTTGAACTAAGATATGTAGTAGTTAAACAAAAAGGATATAGGTTAAAGAATCTAGCATAATCTAGCTGCTAGGGTGATAAAGTCCGGAAGCAAGAGAGTCAAATAAAAAGACTCCCATTTGGGTTGGTTGCTTCTTCAAGAACACACAAGATGCATTCACATACAAAAGATGGTACACTAAATATGTACAACTTTCACTATCCCGATATCTACAATACATGATAACAACATACAACTTCTATCCAATACATACTTCTATCACAAAAGGATTAAAAGGCGGGTAGCACTAGAAAACATTTTTGCACTGATTAACTGTTTCAATGGAATTATCTTGTATGCGCTTTCTGATGATCATGTTGAATAGACTTACTGCACATCAATGATTATATGGATCATTTGAAGCACATCCACAACTTATATGAGAAAATACCATGTGTATTCTAATTGGAGGCTCGTATGTGAGTTTGACATGGAGGTGCTTTTAATTAGATAAGTGTAATAAAGGGATTATGTTGAGTTAAATAATTAGAGCCTTAACAAAGTGAGTTGTGGTAGCTAGTAATTTACAATGAAGTAATGCGTGGCAAATGATGTTGAAATAAGCGGTATATATGTAACTTAACATTACCCTTTAATAGTGATTTTCTAGTGTATGAAACAGATTATCCAAAACTGATTTCGACTCTTGGACAATCATATAGTTAGAAGCCAAATATGTTCAAACATCAAAAACTCATTATTGTATCATCGACTCTCAATAATAAGATAATCAGACATCAAACACCACCTAGAAAAAGGCACGGTTAAAAAATATATATATATGTAGTGAAGAACATATTATCTACTACAAATGTATGAGATTTTAGAATCAGGTTAGTCTTGTAGGAACATAAAGTTCATGTTATCAAACTATATACGATGTGCGTGTGTGTTTGTGAGAGGAGAGACGAATAAAGAAGCTTACATCTTTGATTGCTATGAATGGGCTACAACAAAGGGAATATCATCAAGCTTCCCACCATAGTAACGAAATTCAGCTTCTTGAGCTGCCGCTGAGAAAGGTGTGTCCTTTTTCAGTGCCCTGTGCCGAGCCAAAGCTGCTATCTTTTGAGCTGTCACCTGTGGCTCCAAACCAACTCTCATTGAAAGAACGTACAATCACAGTTATATCATGCGGTGAGAGTTGGTTTGGAGCCACAGGTGACAACTCAGAAGATAGTAGCTTTGATTTTTACATTTCTCTAAGACAGCTAACCAGCCATAAGCAGACATCTAGCCCATAGCTTTCAATAGATCATTACAAGACAATCACTTCACATACATGCCGCCACTCCAGGTATATGACAGTTTTACTTTCTTAAGTTTAACAATCAATAAGCATTTGGAGAGCATGGTGCCATTTGTTATGTATTTAGTCTTTATTAGCCTAAGTCGTGTCTAGGGGATAGTTATCGAGTTTCCTAAATAGCCTATAGCAATAAAGGTCGGTTGGTGGTGTCGCAGCCCAACCCGACCCGTAGGACTATGTAACAGTCGGTTCCCCCTCATCTCTATAAAAGGAGGTGAGGGGGAACGAGATTCACAACGCTTCTTTATCATTAAAACTAATCGGTTGGATTAGGGTACATACCTTGTGGGATTTACTGAGAAGATATATACACACGAGTCATTGACTTTCAATGATATAGTTGCTTGTGAGGTTCTTTCCAAGTGGATGGCTGGATTGAAGAAAGAAATGGATACTCGGTTAGATGTGCATGTGCTCAGCAACGGTTGTAGGAAAAGCAGAGTGACGACAGATATGGTTATTACTGGGAGGATGCACCAGGTATGTTCGTACATCTATTTTTCTATATAGATTGTATGGTATTTTCTTACGGATGCAAGGCTGAGATCTCGGTTACCAAGCGTTTGCTGGTTAAAGCAAAGGGAGATATACTTGGTATTAAGATCATCAGGAATCAAAGTGTTAATACTATGAGGGTGTCACAGTCCAGGTTTTACAACAGAAAATTGGTATAGAATTTGTTGAAGGGACACTCCATACTGTCGTTGGAGGATAGTCTATCAGGGGATTGTGATGTGTAAAAGAATAGTAAGTGGTCATATATATATGCAGTTGAAGCCAGGAGTATCAGGTGGTCTGCATGAGACCCGACATAGCATCTGCAGATGTGGGTATGTTGGATGGGTTTGATCATGGATTACAGAAAAACGTACAGGTTTTTGTGGATTTTGACTACACCATGGGTATATCGATCACTGTCATGGGTAGATCAATCACAGGGTACGGGTTGCTGATACATGGATGTACGAGGAGCTGGGAAGCTAAGTTGCAGCACACGGAGGCTTTGTGGACAACTAAAGCGGAGTATATGACATTTACGAAGGTTGTGAAAGGAGCTATTTGGCTAAGGGGATTCTTGGAAGAGTTAGGCGTGAAACTTAAAATTGTTGCGGTTAATTGTGATAATCAACGCGATTCACTTATAGCGGAATCATGTTTTTTATGATAGGATTAAGCACATCAATGTGCATTATCACTTTATCAGAAGAGTCTTGGATCAAAGACGGTTGATGTTCTGAAGGTGGGTGCTGAACACAATGCTGCGGATGCCTTGATGACGGTGATACCTAGACGCAAGATACAATGCTGCTTGGAGCTGCTGAGTGTTAGGATAGGCTAATATAAGCCTAAGGTGAAAATTGTTATGTATTTAGTCTTTATTAGCCTAAGTCGTGTCTAGGGGATAGTTATCGAGTTTCCTAAATAGCCTATAGCAATAAAGGTCGGTTGGTGGTGTCGCAGCCCAACCCGACCCGTAGGACTACGTAACAGTCGGTTCCCCCTCATCTCTATAAAAGGAGGTGAGGGGGAACGAGATTCACAACGCTTCTTTATCAATAAAACTAATCGGTTGGATTAGGGTACATACCTTGTGGGATTTACTTTTCTGTCGATTGCATCACGATCGAATATTATCCGCATCTAGTAACTAGGTTGTAGTCGAATATACAACACCATTAATACCAAATTAGTACGCTAGGCATCATATCACTCCTGCATAAATTTTAAAACAAAGAAGTTGAACTAAATTTTAAAACCTTTCTTAAAAACTAACAAAAATAGTAATCAACTGAAAAATCATGTGTCTAAACTCTAAACACACAAAATGATGTTGTCTCTGCATTCCTAGTTTAGTTTGAAGGTGTAGGCATGTATTCTCCTTATTAGTATGATGTAAACTGAGTTGTTGTAAGAACACTAAAATCAGTAAGAGATGTACTTAAAGTAGCATAAAAATAAGCATTCAAACAACATATATCATAAGTAAAAAGCATATACACTAAAATCAGTAAGAGATGTACTTAAGATTCCCAGAGAGATGGTTATACCTTAGGTTTGGGTTTCCGTCAAACACAACTGATATTGCACGCTGTATAGACATGTCTTTAGGGAACTCATCCCTCACTTTATTAGTCTGCAATTTATAAAACAGCAAAACCTTAATCAATAATGAATAAAGGAAACTTTCATTTGTTGCTTAGAGCCACAAAAGATTGACGAAAGAGAAAGAGGGAGAAGACCAACCTCTTCCAATATGACCTCAAATGTTTTTCCAACCTCTGCGACTAACTTTTGACACACTTTATTCCCATCCATCTCATACAACGCATAGCTGAAGAACATTGAATTAATCATATATGTGACTGACTTGTTGTGTAGCATGCATAAAATTTCCTTGAACAGAACATCACTACACAAGTATAGAAACCATACGAGTAATTAAAGCTCAACCCAAAATTTAGAACTATGTTTCAAACATAACAATAATCTGAGTGAAAATTGACCTGAACCCAATAATGGTTACCAATAATGTCTTTTAGGGTCGGGTTGGTAGTTGGTACGGGTTAAAAACGCCATAGATGGTTTATCAGGTCACCTTATAACAAACTCGATTACTCAGATGGCCGAGCTTCTGGTAGAATATGTTCAAGAAAAACTCACCCTCAACGATGAAAACACGGGATCTTCTACTACACGGGTGACTGTTTTTATAGACTCTAAAAGCGAAAATGAGCATATTGTATTCATAGAAACGATCTTAAATTGTCAATCAAGAAAAACAAGCCGAAACAAACACCCCTATAACTGAATGAACACACAAATATCTAGTATCTATGTTCAAATTCATAAATCGATTTCAGTCAGAACTCAGTGAGCATTCAAAAGTGAACAATTAACCTTAATCATCATCATTATGATTATTAAACTTTTGTAAAGCTTATAAGATCAACTTTTGGGGCTTATAACTTATAAGCTTATAACCTTAAGCTTATAGCTTATTTAAGTTCATAAGCTCAAGTTGATAAGCCCAAAAAGTTGAGGTTATGAACTTTTCAGAAGTTCAATAAGTTCATTAGCGGACCAGATAAGCTATATGGGAAGTCAGTGAGCATACAAAATATGATAATGTATCGTTAAATCCGAACACATAACTAATGAGAGATCTATAACCTAATAAAAGTGTACAATTAACCTTGATCATCATGATTATCATTATAAACATCAGGATCAATATACTCACTCCAATCAGTCCGTTTCACACTCCGCCCAGCCTCCATCTCCTCATCCCCTAGCGTTTGATTTTCATTTTCATCACTTAACATCTCCTGCTGGTGATTGAAAAACTGGTGAGACATATTAAAAGACTGAACGAATTTACGAACATCTTTGGCCATAAAGGCCTGATAAAAGACTTTGCGGACGGATTGGTTGTCGTTGCAGACGCCACAGGTCCATTTGTTGCTGTTTTTCTTCCTTCGCTTCACCTGAACCAAAAAAGTCAAAGAAAAGTATAAAAAAGTATTAAAAAAGTGAAATCAATTGTTATATGATTACCAAAATTCCGTTAACTGGATTGAATTAAGAGCATGGCTGAGCATTTGAAGCATTTTGTTTTTTTTTTCAAGTGAGATGTGTGTTTTTTCAATTTTTGGGGATTTTTGAAATTTGGCGCCAAATGGTTTGGGGCAGTCCTGGGTCAAAGAGTAATCCACATTATTTTGCAAATGTAGTATGGAATCCCTACAACCCTGGTTAACTAGATGCGGATAACACGATCAAAGAAGCATATCGACAGAAAAGTGACACACGGCATGAATCCCTAATCTTACCGATTAGTTTTATTGATAAAGAAGCGTTGTGAATCTCGTCCCCCCTCACCTCCTTTTATAGAGATGAGGGGGAACCGACTGTTACATAGTCCTATGGGTCGGATTGGGCTGCGACACCACCAACCGATCTTTATTGTACTTAACTATTTAGGAAACTCGGAACTTCTACCCTATACACGACTTGAGGCTAACTTAGGCTAATAAAGACTATAAACCTAACAATTTCCACCTTAGGCTTATATTAGCCTATCCCAACACTCAGCAACTCCAAGTAGTGTTGTAACTTGCGTCTAGGTATCACCTTTGTCAAGGCATTCGCAGCATTGTGTTCAACACCCACCTTCAGAACTTCAACTGTCTTTGTATCCAAGACTCCTCTGAAAAAGTGACAACGCACATTGATGTGCTTAGTCCTATCATGAAAAACATGATTCCGCGATAGATGAATCGCGCCCTGATTATCAAAATTAACTGCAACAGTGTTAAGCTTCACGCCTAACTCTTCCAAGAATCCCCTTAGCCAAATAGTTCCTTTCACAACCTCCGTAAGTATCATATACTCCGCTTTAGTTGTCCACAAAGCCTCCGTGTGTTGCAACTTAGCTTCCCAGCTCCTCACACATCCATGTATCAGCAACCCGTACCCTGTGATTGATCTACCCATGACAGTGATCGATCTACCCATGGTGTAGTCAAAATCCACAAAAACCTGTACGTAAATCTGTAATCCACGATCAAACCTATCCAACATACCCACACCTACAGATGCTATGTTAGGTCTCGTGCAGACCACCTGATACTCCTGGCTTCCAATTGCATATATATATGACCACTTACTATTCTTCTTCACATCACAGTCCCCTGATAGACTATCCTCCAACGACAGTATGGAGTGTCCCTCCAACAAAGTCTGTACCAACTTTCCGTTGTATAACCTGGACCGTGACACCCTCAGAGTATTACCACTCTGATTCCTGATGATCTTAATACCAAGTATATCTCCCTTTGCTTTAACCAACAAACCCTTGGTAACCGAGATCTCAGCCTTGCATCCGCAAGAAAATACCATACACTCTATATAGAGAAATAGATGTACGATCATACCTGGTGTATACTACCAGTAATAACCGTTTCTGTCGTCACTGATTTTCTTGTAACCGTTGCTGAGCTCATACACATCTAACCGAGTATCCATGTCTTCTTTCAATCGAGTCATCCACTTGGAAAGAACCTCACAAGTAACTGTATCATTGAAAGTCAAAGACTCATGTGCATAAATCTTATCCACTGCAGCAACTGCACAGTATCATTACTGTCTTCTCTATACTTGAATAGTTCCCATGCTAAGTGTTGCTCCCTATCACGTGCTAGATGATAGTATATCAAATCGTGAGTTTGTACTTTCTTTGGAACATCTACATGAATAACATTCCTCCGAGGTTCCACCTTAAATGCATGATCCTCCCGAGATTCCACCTCAAACTTAACTCCTTGCAACACATGCACTGAACTTGTACATACACCATAACCAATGAAAGTTTTCTTGTATTGCCCACTTTCATTGAAACCCATATTCCTGTAAAGCACTCCCTTTGAAGTAACGTCATCTAACCTCCAAAGTTGACCAACATTCATACCTTTACGGTATCCCAGGAATATGCACTTGAACTTAACCGGTTCAAGCATCCCTTACTCAATACTAGCAAGCCAACCAAAACCCCAAACATATCTATAGTCTTCTTAAATCCAATCGCTGCTGAAGGTGACCTATTATCTAGATATGTAGACATGGTTGTATCCTCTGTCCAAAAAACCTTGGACAGGCCAGACTGAATAAGAAAACAACGTACCTTATCCAAGAGTCTCACGTTTTGCTTCTCAACCAACCCATTATGTTGTTGTAACCCTGCAACATCTAAATGTTTGGCGAACCCACTCTTCATACATTGTTTTGTAGACTTCTGATTACAAGAATCAAGAACATCTAACGGCTTCCTACCCTTTGTTGTCTTCCTGGTCACAGCCTGACCGTTCAGGGTATATACGGAATTAGCCCTTCTTGTTCCTGATAGTACCATTAGTGAACCCTTAATAACCTTGATCTTGCCCGACTGCATCTTCACGGTAAAACCCACTTTTTCAAGAGTGCCCAGCGATATCAAGTTTCGTCTTAATTCCGGAACATACCTGACGTTGTCTAACATGAAAGTTGATCTATCCCTCATTCGTACTCGAACCTTTCCTGTCCCTTGATATGAGTGATTTTACTGATATCAATATTATCTTAAAACGATGAATAAATGCAATAAATGTTTAAATATGGCCTTGTATTCGTTTGTTTGTCGTTTCATGTGTGTAGGTACCGAAGATCGCGAAAACCGGCGAAAACGACACGAGTTTGAAGAAAAAGATCAACAAAGCCGATAACAAGTCGTTTTATTCACGGATTGATCGAGTTTGACGACAAGTGGGTCCCACATTTTGGAAAATGGGCTCAAAAACCCATTTGAAGTTCCTAAAGATTTACTATTGGAAAAAGAAGCCCATCAATGGCTAATAAGTGTGTAAACACTTATCCTTTTGCCACTAAAATCAAGGAAAAACAAGACCGAATCATGTGTTTTATATCATAAAAGTCGGAATTACGCGTGGTTTTGTGTTTTTGTGTTAAATAGGTACAAATGATCAAAAGAAGAGAAAACACGGGATTTCACGGTCAAATGTCAAAGAAAAGTCCAAAAAGAAACGAAGACAAAGTCAAAAGACCAAAAGTGTGCCCTAGTTCACGAAAACCGATTAAACCGACACGAGTTTGAAGAAAATGTAAAAGAAAGCCGAAATCGAGCTTGTCTTAGTGGATTTAATTATTTACGAAGATTTCGAGCCAAGTGGGTCCCACATTTGCTTAATAGGCCCACAAGCCCATTTAAATGGTTACAATTCAAATAACAGATCATAAAGCCCAAATTACTAATAAATGAGAGAAGTGATAAATTTGGGCCAAGCCCATTTATCTACAAAAATAAACGGATGGAAAAGAAAATTTTGGACCTGGCCCAAGTGATCAACATGGGACGTTTTGTTTTTAAAGTGAAAAGATATTTCACTTTTATATGTCACCTTCACGTTTTATTATCCCCAACCCTTTTACCTCCCCATTTACACGTTCTTTATTAAATGTGTACTACCCACCTTACCCTACCATGCACCCCACCCCATACGATTCAATCCCTCACGTTTTTGTTCCCATCCACACGCATCACCCGGTCAACAGCCCCAACACCAATCAACCTTTTCTCCACACGTGTCCCAACCTTTTATCCCCACAAAATAAATAATTTTTTTACCCCACTTTATTTATTTCGATATCACCAAGAAAAAACCCACTCCCACCCTTTTCTCCCACCAAACGCAGTCACACCATTATTTTTTTACCCAAGCATCAAAACCCTAATTATCATCAATAAAATCACCAAGTAAAAATTGGGGGATTTTACATAGATGATTAATTCACCCATTTCCACAAATAAATCCCCCCAAAAATCGCATCAAACACCCACTGGTGGTCCTTGATCCTACGTGGCTAAATACTTGGTATTGATTGGTGGTAACACCTCACCAAAACCAACCCTCCAATCATGTCAAGCCATGTTGGCAATCCGTGATTCATGAAAGAATCTCATCCGTTTGATCAGAGGTAAAAGAGAGAGAAGAAAAGAAGAGCGGTCAAGATCATTTTTCGTGGGCACCAAGGAAAACCAAGAAGGTTTTGAGGGTTTTCTCCTATAAAAACCCCCATATTTCACATGTAAAAGGAAGCTTTTTCTTTATATTTTTTAGTTTTTAATTAATTTTAGGAGTAGGGTAATTTAGTTTTAATTTTCTGAAAATTAGATTGGTAGGTTTATTGTAATATTTAAATTCCAGTATTGTATTTTTTTTTATGATTAATGAAAAAATAGTTTTTAATTAATTCGGTTCTCCATTTAATTTCTGTTTAATTTTGAGTATCCAGTATTCGGTTATCATTAATTTTAATATAACTGTTTGTTTTTTTATTATTATTATGATTTTCATTCGGATTAAATAAAAAAAATAAAAAGAAAAATAAAAAATAAAATAAAATAAACATACTGTCCGAGAGCTTAGATGATGATTCGAGTTGAAGTTGATGATTAAGGTGTTGGTTTCGATCTGGGTTCAAAGACGGCTCAGCGCCGATCTTCTCCTCAACGGAATCGTCGCAAGGTACATTTTCGTGTCTTAAATATTTTTATTTAGTTTAGATTAATTTCAGCTTGTTTATAAATATTTGCTTATGTTTGGAATATATTTTGTTTTAATCTGCTTTTTATTATTAAATCTGTTTGGGTTTGTTCTTGATTTTAATTCGTCTGGATATTGCAGTTTTTACCTGAGCTTTTCGTTTGGATTTATTCTGCTGTTCTAACTGTTTCTTTGGATAGTACTGGTTTTGTTTAGTTTCCTTTGGATTAGATTTGGTTTAAGTTCTGATTTTGCTCTTCGTTTTGGCTTTTAGCTTATTTATTATAGCTTATTTACTTTTTACTGCTTATTAGTTTATTTGATTTAGCTTATTTCAGTTTGCTTCGTTGGTTCTATCTAGTTGCTTATTGTTTAGGCTGAATTTCTTATTTGGCTTATTTGCATTTTCAGTTTTTAGTTATTTTGTTTGTTTGTTAGGTTTTATAGCTTATTTGGTTTAAATTATGTTTAACTTATTTGTTTTTGCTTATTCCCTCTTTCAGCTGTTTTTATTGATGATTTATCTGATCTACATACGTATACTATCTATCTGAATGTTTGTTTGATTGTCCAAGCTAAAAAGCATAAAATAAATATCATAAAATATAGTCTGTCAGGGGGCTCGAACCCCTGACCTCTCGTTTACAAACCCAACGCACCAACCACTTGTGCTAAGTCCCTTTTTGAGTTTTATTCTGCATCTTCTAATTAATATAGGATTTTAATCTCTTTGCAGTCAAATTTATTTTGTTTATTTAGATTAGTTTTAAGTTTAATTTTATTTAAAAGTTTTTTATATCCTTTATTCTGTTTCTTAAAAAATAAAAAGATTATAAAAACAATTATTTTTCTTTTATAAATTTGTTTTCGTTTTAATTTTCATTTAAAAATAGTTTTTATTTAAAAAGTCTTTATTTTAGTCATTTTAATATATTTTTAGTTTAAAAATTAGTTTTGTCTTGTTTAATTAGTTTTCATTAAAAAATTAGATTTAACATTTAGATTTAAGTTTAAAATTAGTTTTAATTTAAATTAGTTAAATTAGATTTTTAAAATTAGATTATCAAGTTTTTTAGATCTTAATTAAATAGTTTTAGTCTAAAATATCAAATACGTTTTACCAAGAACAAATTAAGTCAAAACGATAATTGGAAATCAAATTCGAGTCGAATCGAGGAAAAACGAACTTAATTGCTAAAACCTAGTAAAATCCTAGTTTCAAATGGCGCCGTTGCCGCTTCGCTCGTACGATTGACGATTTTTCGTGAATTCGTTTGGATTTTAGGATCCGTTCTCTTTGAACGTTACGTTTCTTGCAACAAAATCAAAAATCTAAAGAAATCAAAAATTTAAAAATACAAAAAAATTAAAAAATCACAAAAGCAATTTCTTTCCTAAGAATTGCAACAAAAAATTAAATAAAAATCAAAAGTAATACTTTTTCCTAAAGGTATTACACCAAAAATATTACGTATTAGTGTTAATTTTTAGTTCGATTTCTTTCGATTTTTCTTGTATATATATATTTTTCTAAAAAATACAAAAATATTCTTCTTTATCCTCTATTGTGTTTAATTCTTTTTCTCAGCCCCTCTTATTTATAATTCTTCATGGATTTGTCTTGCGTTCGGTGTGGGAGACCATGGCTCGGTTTTCCAATATGTCCATGGTGTACTTGTGAGAAGTGTGGTTCCGATATCGACAATACACAATTTGGATTTTGTCCATTGTGCAATTCAAGAAATTCGTACTTCTCCTCTTACACAAATTTCTCCCCCCTCCCGTCTACGACAATCCCTATCCACAACATGCACCGGGTTTTTCTCAATACCCGTGTTGCAATCATTGTGGGGGCCCTCACGATACTTCTTATTGTCAACCGATGAATTATGAGCCACATCCGTGCTATAATTCCGGTTTTCAAAATTTTGAACCCCCACAAAACTCCGTCGTTCATCAACCTTCTTTTAAGGAACAAAGCATTAGTTTGGATGAAATTCTAGAAAGCTTAAAACAACTCAAAATTAGCTTGCATGACGAAAGACAACAAGAGCAAGTATCTACTCTTAGTGTTTCTACTCCTCCTCTTGTGCGTTCTTACTATTATGATGATGATGACGATGAGAATACTATTTCTTGGAATGATCTTTGTGCTTAATGTCCTAGTGCAATTGTAATTCCTTCTCTCAATATCCCAAATGCATCTAAGGATTTTGATACATCGAGTGAGATTAGTGATTTTGGGCTCGACAAATTCTTTGCTGAAGTTTGTGATGTGCCGATTTTTGCTGAGCTTACGGACACGGTCGTTCCGCTAGTCCATGATCACATACTCACAAATCCAAATGCAATAATTGATTCTTCCAATAAGAGTTCTATATGTGGTGAGTATGATGATTTCGTCTTCGAGCCCGAGATTAAGGAAATTATCGACCGAGAGCTAGCTCTTTTACCTCCACTTCCACCTACAAGTGAGGTCGATTTTTCCAATATCGAGGCCGAACTTGATGAGTTGGAACGTCTTATTTTTAATAATAATGACGAACCAACTCACATGACCACGCATCCAATTCTCGAGGAGTTACCTAATAAACACTCCTCTACTGAGAATTACGTTTACCACATTCGTGAGGATTTAACTTATCAACAAATCCCACAAATGAATGATGGTTTCGTACTTGATCGTGATCTCTTCGAGAGAATTTCTAAAATCCTCAATGAGGGGAACGACAAACCTTTGTTTGACGAGCCTATCTATGATGAAGAAATCGAAGAGATTCACGTTCATGAGGATGAATGTTTTGACCCGGGAGGTGAAAATGACCATTCTATGATTGATACCTTTACGGCTTTGCCGAATAGTGACCATCCTATGTCTTTGGGGGATGACAATTTGTCTCCTTTACCCATCCCACCTCCCGTGGATCAAGACTTCACTTACTTTTCTTATGTCGAGAGGACTTTTCTACCTTTCATGACTTATCCTCCTGCCTCTCATTTATTATGTTCCTCCGGGACCGAGGACAAGATTTTTGATCCCGGTATAACATTCGAGGCTTCCCCATGGACCATTTAATTCGGGGTCGAGTCAGGCTCGTGACTCGGTTAACAAAAACAAGCGCTTCTCGGGAGGCAACCCGATTATCTATCTTTTATCTATTTTCTAAAATAAGTGTAGGGGGGAGCCGTGTAGGTTGTTTGTTTTGTGTGTTGTGATTGTGTAGGTACATGTGCTTTGATGATCCACTTTTGGTG
Organism: Glebionis coronaria; assembly: GCA_025667525.1. NCBI lineage: Eukaryota > Viridiplantae > Streptophyta > Magnoliopsida > Asterales > Asteraceae > Glebionis > Glebionis coronaria. Next base: position 40,233,280 of record CM046879.1, read on the forward strand.
ATTTTGACGAGACCCATGTTCCCGTGTTTCCCGTGTACCCGGTTCCTTCGATAAGTTTTTGCTATTGTGATTCAATCTTGTATACGAATAAATGTAATCACTTTAGTTGTCCTTTCCTTAGCTCGATTTTAAACAACGTACTCAATGTCCTAAGTGTAGGGGAGTTTATTCTCCCACATGCTTAAACATTGAGGAAAATGTTTATATTAAGTGTAGGGGGGATTTCTATCGAAATTTTAGTGGCCTTTTCCATGAATTTGACCTCATTTTACCGGAAAAAAAAAAAGTTTTCAACGTTTTTCAAAATTTTGATCTATTTTTGGCCTAGTAGTATTTTTATTTATTTTCTTTCCTTTTATTATCGCATCATAATAATTTTCATATCAAGAATAAAATTCTAAAATAAATAAATTAATAAAATGGTTTTAACAAGTTTAGATGTCTTTGATATATTAGGCCCGTCGTGAATATTTTGACTCAACCCGAGTTTACTTATCCAAGTTTACTCTAGCTAGTATCCTTAACCATATGGACCTTTATTGGTTTATTAGGCTAAGCATCCACGAGTCTCATTCCTTGAGATTTTAAATTGTGGAGAACGAGAGATGATAGAGTTAATTATAAGTTTGGTATTCTTTCATTAACTTATGTGAGTTAGTTATGAGCTTTTTCTCCCATCGCTTGTTAATAAATATAATTGCAATAAATAAAGTTGTACGATTTGAAAAGTTACTTAGCTTCTAGCACAAGATCGTTTAAAAGTTGCTCGGTATTAATTAGAGTTCATAGCCAAGGCATAACTTATTGAAGCGGGACGCGAATATTGGCTTATCCAAAAAGGCCCTAACAAGGCATGAGGATACCCGAGTCCAAAAAGGCCCTAACAAGGCATGAGGATTCACTTTTTTTTGCTAAAGATCCTAAGAGATTGTGAAGATCATTAATCCAAATCAATATGATGGATCAAGACACACGACGAGAAGCAATTACTCCCCTAAAGATCATGGAGAAGTCTATCCAAAAAGACCCTAACAAGGTATGAGGATAAATAGATCCAAGTCCGAAAAGGAGGCGGATCGTTGTATATCAAAATCCTAAATAAAGAAGAGGATAAATGAAGAAGTCGTGGTCAACATTTGAAGCATCTTTCACTCCTTATGAAGATGTATACCAAAATGAAGAGAAGACCATAATTTCAAGATCGTCTCTTAAGATTTGAAGTTTGAAGTACAAGCCAAATATCGGTCCGAGAAAGGTCTCAAATCGTGAAACAAGTTATGCCAAGATATGAACTTTATGAGGTTTCGAGAAGACGTTTTAAAAGATTTTGTCCTTTAGCTAACTATTGATTAAATCGTCCCACTTTATTTTCGGCCTTAATAAATTATCGTAATAAGTCAAAAATGCATCCTCGTGATCATTCAATACCAAAAATAAAATACAAGAGATACACCGTAGGAATAAGGGGGTCTAAGTGATTAGCTAAACCACATGAGTAAGTGTTAGTTGTGCTAACTTATGGTAAACAATGATCTCGTTTTTAAGCTTGGTATGAGGAACGTGAAACTTGAGGGTGATTAATATTCATGACACCAAAGCCCTAATTCAAGTCTTAGAATTCTTTACGAGTTTCTTCCACCAAATAATTTCAAAGAAATAAATCATTTAACTTTTGTATCCTTTTAAGTTTTTATCTTTTCATCATAGTAATAATAGCATATAGTAATAAAGGCCGAGATGGATTGATTATGAGGAAAATGTAACTTTATGCTTTGAAATTATGCATTGCATGGGGTCATTGAAATGGTCAAGTGTAGGGGATTTAATAAGTGTGTAAACACTTATCCTTTTGCCACTAAAATCAAGGAAAAACAAGACCGAATCATGTGTTTTATATCATAAAAGTCGGAATTACGCGTGGTTTTGTGTTTTTGTGTTAAATAGGTACAAATGATCAAAAGAAGAGAAAACACGGGATTTCACGGTCAAATGTCGAAGAAAAGTCCAAAAAGAAACGAAGACAAAGTCAAAAGACCAAAAGTGTGCCCTAGTTCACGAAAACCGATTAAACCGACACGAGTTTGAAGAAAATGTAAAAGAAAGCCGAAATCGAGCTTGTCTTAGTGGATTTAATTATTTACGAAGATTTCGAGCCAAGTGGGTCCCACATTTGCTTAATAGGCCCACAAGCCCATTTAAATGGTTACAATTCAAATAACGGATCATAAAGCCCAAATTACAAATAAATGAGAGAAGTGATAAATTTGGGCCAAGCCCATTTATCTACAAAAATAAACGGATGGAAAAGAAAATTTTGGGCCTGGCCCAAGTGATCAACATGGGACGTTTTGTTTTTAAAGTGAAAAGATATTTCACTTTTATATGTCACCTTCACGTTTTATTATCCCCAACCCTTTTACCTCCCCATTTACACGTTCTTTATTAAATGTGTACTACCCACCTTACCCTACCATGCACCCCACCCCATACGATTCAATCCCTCACGTTTTTGTTCCCATCCACACGCATCACCCGGTCAACAGCCCCAACACCAATCAACCTTTTCTCCACACGTGTCCCAACCTTTTATCCCCACAAAATAAATAATTTTTTTACCCCACTTTCTTTATTTCGATATCACCAAGAAAAAACCCACTCCCACCCTTTTCTCCCACCAAACGCAGTCACACCATTATTTTTTTACCCAAGCATCAAAACCCTAATTATCATCAATAAAATCACCAAGTAAAAATTGGGGGATTTTACATAGATGATTAATTCACCCATTTCCACAAATAAATCCCCCCAAAAATCGCATCAAACACCCACTGGTGGTCCTTGATCCTACGTGGCTAAATACTTGGTATTGATTGGTGGTAACACCTCACCAAAACCAACCCTCCAATCATGTCAACCCATGTTGGCAATCCGTGATTCATGAAAGAATCTCATCCGTTTGATCAGAGGTAAAAGAGAGAGAAGAAAAGAAGAGCGGTCAAGATCATTTTTCGTGGGCACCAAGGAAAACCAAGAAGGTTTTGAGGGTTTTCTCCTATAAAAACCCCCATATTTCACATGTAAAAGGAAGCTTTTTCTTTATATTTTTTAGTTTTTAATTAATTTTAGGAGTAGGGTAATTTAGTTTTAATTTTCTAAAAATTAGATTGGTAGGTTTATTGTAATATTTAAATTCCAGTATTGTATTTTTTTTATGATTAATGAAAAAATAGTTTTTAATAATTCGGTTCTCCATTTAATTTCTGTTTAATTTTGAGTTTCCAGTATTCGGTTATCATTAATTTTAATATAACTGTTTGTTTTTTTTATTATTATTATGATTTTCATTCGGATTAAATAAAAAAATAAAAAAAATAAAAAAAAAATAAAAAACAAAATAAAATAAACATACTGTCCGAGAGCTTAGATGATGATTCGAGTTGAAGTTGATGATTAAGGTGTTGGTTTCGATCTGGGTTCAAAGACGGCTCAGCGCCGATCTTCTCCTCAACGGAATCGTCGCAAGGTTCATTTTCGTGTCTTAATTATTTTATTTAGTTTAGATTAATTTCAACTTGTTTATAAATATTTGCTTATGTTTGGAATATATTTTGTTTGAATCTGCTTTTTATTATTAAATCTGTTTGGGTTTGTTCTTGATTTTAATTCGTCTGGATATTGCAGTTTTTACCTGAGCTTTTCGTTTGGATTTATTTTGCTGTTCTAACTGTTTCTTTGGATAGTACTGGTTTTGTTTAGTTTCCTTTGGATTAGATTTGGTTTAAGTTCTGATTTTGCTCTTCGTTTTGGCTTTTAGCTTATTTATTATAGCTTATTTACTTTTTACTTCTTATTAGTTTATTTGATTTAGCTTATTTCAGTTTGCTTCGTTGGTTCTATCTAGTTGCTTATTGTTTAGGCTGAATTTCTTATTTGGCTTATTTGCATTTTCAGTTTTTAGTTATTTTGTTTGTTTGTTAGGTTTTATAGCTTATTTGGTTTAAATTATGTTTAGCTTATTTGTTTTTGCTTATTCCCTCTTTCAGCTGTTTTTATTGATGATTTATCTGATCTACATACATATACTATCTATCTGAATGTTTGTTTGATTGTCCAACCTAAAAAGCATAAAATAAATATCATAAAATATTGTCTGTCAAGGGGCTCGAACCCCTGACCTCTCGTTTACAAACCCAACGCACCAACCACTTGTGCTAAGTCCATTTTTGAGTTTTATTCTGCATCTTCTAATTAATATAGGATTTTAATCTCTTTGCAGTCAAATTTATTTTGTTTATTTAGATTAGTTTTAAGTTTAATTTTATTTAAAAGTTTTTTATATCCTTTATTCAGTTTCTTAAAAATTAAAAAGATTATAAAAACAATTATTTTTCTTTTATAAATTAGTTTTCGTTTTAATTTTCATTTTAATTTTCATTTAAAAATTGTTTTTATTTAAAAAGTCTCTATTTTAGTCATTTTAATATATTTTTAGTTTAAAAATTAGTTTTGTCTTGTTTAATTAGTTTTCATTAAAAAATTAGATTTAACATTTAGATTTAAGTTTAAAATTAGTTTTTATTTAAATTAGTTAAATTAGATTTTTAAAATTAGATTATCAAGTTTTTTAGATCTTAATTAAATAGTTTTAGTCTAAAATATCAAATACGTTTTATCAAGAACAAATTAAGTCAAAACGATAATTGGAAATCAAATTCGAGTCGAATCGAGGAAAAACGAACTTAATTGCTAAAACCTAGTAAAATCCTAGTCAAAACGATAATTTTATTAGTAAAATCCTAATAAAAAGTTATATAAATGGATTATCTGAATTGGATTAAAAGCCCATTGTATTGTGACGAATGGACATTTTATTTGTGCTAGATCAACGGATGGCATATTTCAGGCCCAAAATATGGCCCAATCCACAATGAATAAAGGGACAGTGAACGATTTTAACTTTGTAAAACGTTTCATTTGGTCAACAAGTTTACAACTACACTCACACGTTTTTTTCACCACTCATGAAAATCTTTTCGTTACTCCCAAATTTTCTTCTCTCCCACTTCACCCAAAAATAAACCTGCAACACAAATAAAAAATTATTGTTCCAAAACCCTAATCCACTAAATCACCAAATAAAATGGGGCTTTCGTTTCACACGTTTAATTCACACGAAAGGAGAATAAATCCCCAAGTTTTCAGGAAGAGAGTATAAGGGGAATCAATTTCGTGGCAGCATGTGATTGGTCTTGACACATCAATTCCTCTCAATCCTCCAATAAAGAGTGGCCACCTCAGCTTTGAAGTAACACAACAAGCACAAGATGTAGCCAGCCTGGCAATCCGTGTGAGAGTAGATCATTTTACACCGTAGGATTGAGATTTGGGAAGAAAGAGAATGATTGATGCTTAATCAAGGGCTATAATTCGTCTCCTCATCACCAACAACCTCCACCCAACCCTCTCAGTCCTCCTATAAAAACCCTCCTTTTTCCTGTATTTTCTTTATTCCATTTTTACTTTATTGTTATAATGCTTAAATTAGATTATGATTGTAATCTTTCTTTTTAATATTGTAATGCTATTTTGATTTAATAAAAAGTTTAGTTTTGAATTATTTAATCTCTCGTTTTACTTTACTATTATTGCAGCTTAATTTGATTTAAATATTATAACTGCTGGGTTATTTAATTAAGCTTAAAATAATAGCTTGGATTAAATAATTAGTGAAAATTGGGAATAAACTTTCCCTACTGGAAAGTTTATTTTAAAAAAGGATCCGGATATATTATGTTTGTGGTTCTCGAATAGATGGTGTTGGTGGTTCGTTTTATGGTGGTGTTGATTCGGTTTAATTAGCCAGTTCAGCGCTGCGCTACATCTCAACGGATTTCGCCAAAAGGTTTAAACTCTTTTAATTTTCTTATATTAATATGTTTAAGTTTTCTGTTAATTAAATCTATTTAGTCTATGTTGGTTTGAGTCTGCTAGATGATATTTCCTTGTTTAGTTATTTGCTGAGTTTTATGAAAGTTGCTGAATGATTAAGGATGACAAATTCATTTTGAGTCGCTAGTTTACTTTGATGATTTGCTTTGAGATATTTGGAATTAATCTGTTTAGGAATAAAGTTTTAGGAGTGATGAGTTTATGGATTTGAATTTATTTAAAACTTTGTTATCTTTCATTTGGGAAGATTAATCTGAATCTGATTTGTTTTGAGAGTTTTACTGATATGTTAGTTTACTTGTTTACTAGAATAATATTAGTTACAGTTTTATGAAACTTGAGCTAATGTGTTAGATGTACCAATTTCATTTATAGAATGTTGCTGATGCTGTTCTAATAGTGTTCAGTGATTATCGATTTATTAGGTTTGGCATCTTATTTGTTTAGATCAGTTAAGATCTCAGTGTTGCACTGTCTGCTTTTATTGAATCGACAAGTCTGCTAGTAAATTGGCTTGATAAATCTGATAATGTCAGTTTCAGTTTTATAATGGAATTTGTTTAGGTCTGATATAACCTGCTATGATTTTGGTTTGTTGATTGTGCACTCTGAAAGGCTGTCTTGAGTAGTTTTCCTAGTTGATTTATTAGATTTTTGTTGCCTTAAATTCGAGATTCTAAGTGATTTTAGCTTGTCTTATAGTTACTGTACGTTTTTTTTGTATGAATATGAATTGTTATAAGTTATTGTGTTGTTTATTCTGTGCAGCCAAATTTGCTTTGAACAATTGATTTATTGAACTGATTTATTGTTAACTGTAAGTTCTGTTTTGTTTGGTTAAATAACAAAATTAGAATCTGGCCAAAACAATAATTCATCAAAAAGTTGTTCTCAGGGGGTCTCGAACTCGAGACCTCCCTTTCAACAGCCAAGCTCCTTAACCATCTGAGCTGGAGTGGATTTTTAGTGTTTATTTGATTAAAGAATTTTTTATACGTTTTATTTTACTGATTAAATCTAAGTCATTATACGTTTAAATACAAACGTCTATTTCATTTGCCTAAAGTAAGGTGTCACGTTTTTTTTACATTCACAAAAAAAAATGTTTAATTACTTTTAAATTTAATTTTGGTTAATTCATTTAGTTTAATGTAAAAGTAAAAAAAAAATAGATAGATTTCATTCACGTCTTTTAGAATAATTCGGGTTTACGATTCATGCACTTAGGTTTTAAAATTTGTAGGATTAATATTAGTTTAAAAACCGAAACCAATTCGAATCAATTGTCCAAATCGATACAAAACGTCTCAAATTCATAAGATCTTCGTGTACAACGAACTTGGTTCACCCACGTGTTTAATTGAATCCGTCTTTGGTAATTTTAGACTATTACTTTTTCCTAAAGGTAATTTTCTAATTTACCCTATAACGTATCTAATTATCACTATACTATCACGAGCACATCAAAAATTTTGGCGCCGCTGCCGGGGATCTTGTGTACAATTCGTCTTTGTGGAGATTTGTTGATCGTTGATTTGAAGACCCTTTTCGTCCTCGGAAAGTTTTGTTATTTTTCTATCATAGTATGTATCGTTTTTCTCGTTTTTTGTGATTAATATATTGTCTTACGTAGAACAATAAATTTACATACTTTTCAAATAAGACCTTAGTTGGGATTTCATCACCTAGCTATTGTAGTCGAATCAAAAAATAAAAATAAAAGGTAAAATAGATAAATACTAATAAGAAGTTTGAACTCGATTTATACAAACTATAAGGTGGGTATAAGGCGACATGCTACAAAAGGCCGTCTAAGGAAAAAGGTTTTTAAGTACTTTGTGCCACCTCGTTTCCCCTCTTGCTTGTGCGTATATTGAGAGGGACGACCTATTATTGGTTTGCCGACTCAAGTAGTAATAAATCTTATTTTTATAGTTTACTTATTGAACCTCGAGACATTTAGGTTTTCACCTATCGTTTCAAAGTCGACCGAGGGTAATTTACTTCCATAGTAGTTATCCTTATTCCTTGTTTTTTATCGATCATTTTTGATTGAGCAGTACCAAATAAAAATACCAAAAATAATCTTCTTCTTGTCTAATTTCTTTTCTTCAGTCCTCTAAATTCTCGTCTTTGTAGTGTATGCAATTACGTTCTTCTCGACTTGTGATTGATTTTAATAGGCTTGAAAATATTCCTCGTAGAAATAGAAATCGTCAACAACGAATAGTGGAACCCGATTTTCCACCCATTGTTGTAGAGATGGCCGATAACCGAACAATGGAGGAATTGCTCCGTGCATCCACCGAAGGGTATGGGGAAGCAATCGTTGTGCCGGCTATTTTGGCGGATCATTTTGAAATTAAGACGGGTCTTTTATCGCTCATTCGTGCCGACCAATTTCATAGCAATGAGACCGATAGCCCGCATTCTCACATTCGGAATTTTCTTCGAATTACCTCGAGTCTCAAGTTTAGAGATGTGCCGAATGACGCGATTAAGCTTATGCTTTTTCCGTACTCGCTCAAGGGTAATGCTAAGATTTGGTATGAGAAAGAACCACCGGGTTTGATCTTAACATGGGATGATTTAGTGTCTAAGTTCATGAATTATTTCTTTCCACCATCTAAGACAACACACTTTAAGAACGAGATCACTAGATTTGAACAAAAAGTGCATGAATCGTTTGGGGTTGCTTGGGAAAGATTTAAAGATTTGTTGAGACAATGTCCACACCACGGTTTCTCGGAATTGCATCAAATAAATACTTTTTATAATGGGCTTAATATGATTGAACAAGATTCTTTAAATGCCGCCGCGGGTGGTAATCTTTTAAGAAAAACTCCGAGAGACGCATGGGGAATAATTGAGAATAAGTCTAGAGCACAATATTCACGAAACACACCGGGTGTTTCCAATGTGAATTCATTTAATCCCGAGATTGCTAGATTGGACTCTAAGATTGACACGATTTTGAATGAGGTTAGGAGAATCCTCATGGATCGATTAATATGGTTGAGAATTTTTATGTATCATGTGGTGGAGGAAATCCTAATTATGCTTGTTTAACCACGGGGTTTGATCAAGCTAATGTTTTTACCGCGACGGGAACTTATGGCTTCAACGGTCAAGTTCCTCGTTTAAATCATGTTGCTCCACCGGGTTTTCCACCGGTTCAAAATAGGTACAACAATAGGAACAATGGGAATAATTTTAACCGTGGTAACCAAGGGAATTACAATCAAGGAAATGGGTTAAATGCTAATCAAAACAATCAAGGTTTTCAAAGTAATAACCAAAATGATTTGTCAAGCTACATTAAAACGAATGAGGCAAATTTGAAAGCTTTTCAAAATAACATTCAAGGACAAATGGCAACTTTGAAAAATGAGTTTCAAAATACGATTAAAGGGCAAAATAACAAGATTGAGCTTAATCAACAAAGACTTGAACAAAACCAAAACCGTTTTGAGCAAAGATTAGAGCAAGGTCAAAATCGTATGCAACAAAGTTTGGAACAAGGTCAAAATAAATTGCTTTCGATGTTTGAGTCTTTTATGAGCAAACCCTCCTCTTCTTCGGGTTTCTTACCTAGTAACACCATTCCAAACCCGAAGGGAGAGATGAAAGCTATAACCACACGTAGTGTGAAAGCTTTAGACGGACCTTTTCTTCCACATGTGAGTACCTCTCCGGTGAGGGAAGTGGAGCAAGAACCCGAGGTGGTTAAAGAAAAGGAAACTCCTATTCCACCAAAGGTAGACCAATTGCCTATTCCGGAACCCGAGCTTCCAAAGACTAAACCCACACTACCCTACCCTTCGAGACTTAACAAAGAGAAGCTCCACGAAAAGACCAATGCTCAAGTGTCTACGTTTCTTGACGTGTTTATGAAAATGTATATTAATCTTAGTTTCGCGGATGCATTGCTTAGCATGCCTAAGTTTGCTTCAACAATCAAAAGGTTGATGAACGATAAGGAGAAATTAGTTGAAGTATCTACATCCTTAAATGAAAGTTGTTCCGCGATTCTCTCTAAAAAGTTTCCCAAAAAGCTTGGAGACCCCGGTCAATTTTTGATACCATGTGATTTCCCTAATATGAAAGAATGCTTAGCTTTAGCCGATCTTAGCGCTAGCATTAATTTGATGCCTCTTTCCGTGTGGAAAAGTTTATCACTTCCCGAGCTTACACCTACTAAGATGACTATCGAGCTAGCGGATCGATCGACTGCCTTTCCAAAAGGTATAGCCGAAGACGTGTTAGTCAAAGTAGGAAAGCTCATCTTCCCAGCGGATTTTGTAATTTGTGATTATCCGGAAAATTCTCGTGTGCCTCTTACTTTGGGAAGACCGTTTTTAAATACGGCTAGTTCTTTAGTTGACATGAGAAAGGGGAAATTGACTTTACGTTTTGATGATGAAAGTATCACTCTTAATGTTGGTAATATCTCAAAGCTTTCTTCCGAGGACGACGAGGAATCAATCAATCAAATCGATGTGATTGATGTTGCTAGTGAAGAGGTTTCGCAAGATATACTTGGTTTTTCGGATACTTCCAAAAGTGGCAATCCCACTTCGTCGAATCCTATTATCTCTTTGGCTAAACCTCCACCACTCCATTTGAGGGAGGGGACTTCGTTCTTGAAGAGCTTGAGAATAATGGTCATTCAAAAATCGATAAGGAAATTGATGATTATCTTAGCAAACCATTCGATCCTAGTGAGTTTGATAGTGAATTTTGATCCCGAGGGTGATATTGCGTTGATTGAAAAATTGTTGAATATGGATCCTTTTGAATCACCACCTATGGAATTAAAAGTTATGAGTGCTAATGAGACTAAAGTGAAAACATCTATTGAGGAAGCATCCGAATTAGAACTTAAGGAACTTCCCACTCATTTGGAGTATGCTTTTCTTGAGGGAACAGATAAGTTACCGATTATTATTGCTAAGGGATTAAAGGAAAATGAAAAGGATGAACTTATTAAAGTGCTTAAGAAACATAAACGGGCCATTGCATGGAAAATCTCCGACATTAAGGGTATAGATCCAAAATTTTGTACTCATAAAATTCTAATGGAGGATGATTATAAACCCGCTATCCAAAATCAAAGAAGGGTCAATCCAAAGATTCATGAGGTGATCAAAAAGGAAGTCACTAAACTTCAAGACGCCGGAATGATCTACCCTATCTCGGATAGTCTATGGGTTAGCCCCGTGCATTGTGTTCCAAAGAAAGGAGGAATGACGGTTGTTACTAATGAGGATAAAGAATTGATTCCTACTAGACTTGTGACCGGTTGGCGTGTTTGTATTGACTATAGGAAACTTAATGATGCCACTAGGAAGGATCATTTTCCATTACCTTTTATGGATCAAATGTTAGAGAGACTAGCGGGGAATGAATTCTATTGCTTTTTGGATGGATTTTCCGGCTATTTCCAAATCCCCATTGACCCTCGTGATCAAGAAAAGACCACATTCACTTGTCCTTATGGGACATTTGCTTATCGTCGCATGCCTTTTGGACTATGCAATGCTCCGGGGACATTTCAAAGGTGTATGATGGCCATTTTCCATGATATGATCGAGAAAACCATGGAAGTCTTCATGGATGACTTTTCAGTTTTTGGGGAATCTTTCACTTCATGTCTCTCTAACCTTGAAAGAATGTTGCAACGTTGTGAGGAAACGAATCTTGTGCTTAATTATGAAAAATGTCACTTCATGTGCAAAGAGGGAATTGTGTTAGGACATAAGATCTCTAAGGCCGGTATTGAGGTTGATAGGGCTAAAATCGACATGATTGCCAAATTACCTCCACCCACCACCGTTAAGGGAGTTAGGAGTTTTCTCGGCCATGCCGGCTTCTATAGGCGTTTTATACAAGACTTCTCTAAGATAGCTCGGCCTATGACCCATCTTTTGGAAAAAGAGACTCCTTTCATCTTTTCGGATGAGTGTATTCAAGCCTTTGAGATGCTTAAAAGGAAATTAACCGAATCTCCAATCTTGGTTGCTCCGGATTGGGACCTACCTTTTGAAATTATGTGTGATGCTAGTGATTACGCGGTAGGTACGATTTTTGGGCAACGTAAGTCAAAACACTTCTTTCCTATACACTATGCAAGTAAGACTATGACGGATGCTCAAACAAAGTACACTACAACGGAAAAAGAGTTACTTGCCGTTGTGTATGCTTTTGAAAAGTTTAGACCATATCTCGTCTTGTCTCAAACCATAGTGTATACGGACCACTCGGCTATCAAATATCTTCTTAATAAACAAGATGCTAAGCCGAGGTTGCTCTGGTGGATTCTCCTCCTTCAAGAATTTAATGTCAAAATTCTAGACAAAAAAGGAGTTGAGAATCTCGCGGCTGATCATTTATCTCGACTTGAGAATCCTCACCAAAGCGATCGAGAGAACAAGGAAATCAATGAAACATTTCCTCTCGAGACGCTTGGTATGATTGCTTTTCGTGGTGATGATAGTACCCCATGGTTTGCGGACATCGCAAATTACCATGCGGGGAAGTTTGTGATCAAGGGTATGTCGTCCCAACAAAACCGAAAGTTTTTCAAGGATATATCCTATTACTTTTGGGACGACCCCTATTTGTTTCGTGTTTGCACGGATCAAGTGATTCGTAGGTGCGTGTTTGGCAAAGAAGCTCAAGATATCCTTAAATCTTGTCATGAGGGACCCACCAGGGGACATCATGGTGCCAACGCCACCGCGAAGAAAGTCTTTGATGCCGGCTTCTTTTGGCCTTCCATATATCGTGATGCCCAAGACTTGATCAAGACTTGTGATGCTTGTCAACGTCAAGAAAAGAACTCACAAAGGGATGAAATGCCTCAAAACATTATCCAAGTTTGTGAAATCTTTGACATGTGGGGGATCGATTTTATGGGGCCATTTCCATCTTCGAAAGGAAATAAATACATTCTCGTAGCCGTGGACTATTTGTCTAAATGGGTTGAAGCTAAGGTTTTGCCTACGAATGATGCTCGAGTTGTTGTAAAAATTTTGAAACAACTTTTCGCTAGGTTTGGAACTCCGCGGGCTATTATAAGTGATCGTGGGACCCATTTTTATAATGAACAATTTGAAAAAGTTCTAAAGAAATATGGTGTCACTCATCGACTTTCTACGGCTTATCACCCTCAAACGAGTGGTCAAGTGGAGGTTTCAAACCGTGCTCTTAAAAGGATTTTGGAGCGTTCTATTGGCGAGAATCGTACTTCATGGTCGGATAAATTGGACGATGCATTGTGGGCTTTCCGTACGGCTTACAAGACGCCAATTGGTTGTACACCATTTAGGTTAGTCTACGGAAAAGCATGCCACTTGCCAATTGAACTCGAACATAAGGTGTATTGGGCTCTTAAGCATTGTAACTTTGATTTGAGGACCGCGGGTGATCATCGCAAGGTTCAATTGAATGAACTAAGTGAATTAAGGGATCAAGCTTATGAAAATTCTTTGATCTATAAAGAGAAGACTAAGAGGATTCATGACTCTAAGATCCAAAACCGCATTTTCAATGTTGGTGATCAAGTCCTCTTATTTAACTCTAGACTTAAGATTTTCTCGGGCAAGCTTAAATCCCGTTGGTCCGGACCATTCACCATTGCACAAGTCTTCCCTTATGGCACCATTGAGCTAGCTCAAAAAGACGGGCCTAACTTTAAGGTGAATGGTCATCGTGTGAAACACTACTTTGGAGGGGACATACCTACGGAGGTTGTCCCGGATCTTCAAACTTTCCCTAAGGACCAATGAATGCAGGGATCGAGTCGAGCTCATGACTCGGTTAACAAAAACGAGGTGCCTTGTGGGGGAGTCCCATATATTCTATCATCTTTCTATTTTCTAACAATAATAAGGCTTGATCTTTCAAGCTCGTGCTCGTGTTTTGTTGTGTTGTGAATCTTAGGTATGACCCTAATTTTTGAAGACTCTAACTTGATCTTCCATTCTTTGAATGCCAAAAGGGGCACACTCTATCCTTTGATTTTTATCGACTAACGTTTTATCTTGAGGCATAATTAATAAACGACTTATAGATTTGCGTGCTCTTTCCATGTTAGGATTTTGCATTAGACTCTTCGTGTTTTAGCAAGGGGGTGTTACTCTTGAGCTAAGAAACATTGAGGACAATGTTTGGTTTTAGCATGGGGGAGTCAATCGATATAATCGCTTGCAATTGCTTTTGTCGTGTCTAAACGTATTTGTTTTTCTCATTTTTCATAAAAAATTTAAATTTTTAGTGTTATTTTAAAAGTTTTAATAAAGGAAATAAGTGCTTTTGACACAAATGTAGGCTTTCCGTTGGTGAAAATAAAAATAGTTTTTGACTCGAATCGGTTTTTACCTTAGCTTTTCCTTAACGTATTTGAATTAAGTTTTTCTAGGCTTTTATATAGGGAGCTTTAAAACACGAAAGTCTTAATTCATACGGGTTAAGAACAAGAACTTTTCGCAAGTTCCTATAATTGATCCTAGAAAGTCGTTTATCAAGGGAACTTTAAAATGCAAATTCTAAAACTTGAAAAAGTATAAGAAGATGCAAGATCCTATAGATGACTTGAAAACCCAAAACTTTGATTTAATAGGCTAAGTATCCGTTGATTTCACATTTTTGGAATTTTACAATATGGAGAACAAGAGATGATAGAGTTCAATCATAAGTTTCTAAAATTAACTCTTCTTTGTGCAAGTACTTTTGTGTTTAATTTAATCTCCTCGTATTTACTTTCCACACTTGAATAATAATTGTTTAATAAATGAAGTTTTTAGCGGTTTTGGCTTAATATCTTAACTCGTAACTCCTTCTTTTTCTTCCCTTGTAATTAAAGTGAGAACACATTAAGGGTGTCAGCGTCATGGACTTTTGATCATGGGATTGCGGAAATTTGGCTTACTATAATATCATATTAATAAAGAAGAATAAATAAAAACATGTTCTCTAGGAGCCTTCGGGTGGGAGTCATGTAGCACTAACCTTGTCATTAGAGCCTTAGGGTGTATGGCAAGGGGACGTGTTGAATAAAAATTGCTTCATCATCATGAGCCATAAGGTGGGATGGTGATGTCAATTCCCTTATTTTTGTCCAAGGAGCCTTCGGGTGTGGATTTTAAATAAGGGGCACAATTGCATCTTAAAGAGCCACAAGGTGATATGAGGTAGTTGTTGCTAACTCCATTAATAAGGTCATAATTGACTTTGGAGGTTTTTAGTTTTTACTTTTAAGTAGTCCTATTAGCCAAATTTCGGGTCCGGGGATTTATCCCTCAAATCGTGTTAAGTTATCCTTGATGTGGGATTTCTTTAGTGACAACGGTTTTTGAAGTCGAGGTTAGGTTTTGAGTGTTGAGTTTACAACGTTCTTGCCTTCATTTTTGGACTAATAAATATCAAATAAGTCAAATGATCCTTTGGGTGAATGACAAATAAAATCTAGAAATACAATTAGGAATAATAGGAGTTTGAGTTTAACAAAAATTACTTGTATGAGTTGGTTTAATTTTGGGGCTTATGATTGACAATGATCTTGTTTTTACACTTGGCATGGAAAAGTGAAAAGTCGGGGACGATGAATCTATTTGAGTTTTATGATCCTAAAAGTTATTTTTCAAATAATGAAAGCAATACATTATGTCTTTGCAAAATAAATTGTCAAAAGTTGAATAAAAGTGTAGTTTATAGTTTTACTTTATCATTGCGTGAGGACACGGCAATTGCTTAGCAAGGGGGAGTTTGATATGAGTGATTTTACTCATATCAATATTATCTTAAAACGATGAGTAAATGCAATAAATGTTTAAATATGGCCTTGTATTCGTTTGTTTGTCGTTTCATGTGTGTAGGTACCGAAGATCGCGAAAACCGGCAAAAACGACACCAGTTTGAAGAAAAAGATCAACAAAGCCGATAACAAGTCGTTTTATTCACGGATTTATCGAGTTTGACGACAGGTGGGTCCCATATTTTGGAAAATGGGCTCAAAAGCCCATTTGAAGTTCCTAAAGATTTACTATTGGAAAAAGAAGCCTATCAATGGCCCTAATAACAAGTTATATAAATGGATTATCTGAATTGGATTAAAAGCCCATTGTATTGTGACGAATAGAAATTTTATTTGTGCTAGATCAACGGATGGCATATTTTAGGCCCAAAATATGGCCCAATCCACAATGAATAAAGGGACAGTGAACAATTTTAACTTTGTAAAACGTTTCATTTGGTCAACAAATTTACAACTACACTCACACGTTTTTTTCACCACTCATGAAAATCTTTTCGTTACTCCCAAAGTTTCTTCTCTCCCACTTCACCCAAAAATAAACCTGCAACACAAATAAACAATTACTGTTCCAAAACCCTAATCCATTAAATCACCAAATAAAATGGGGCTTTCGTTTCACACGTTTAATTCACACGAAAGGAGAATAAATCCCCAAGTTTTAAGGAAGAGAGTATGAGGGGAATCAATTTCGTGGCAGCATGTGATTGGTCTTGACATATCAATTCCTCTCAATCCTCCAATAAAGAGTGGCCACCTCAGCTTTGAAGTAACACAACAAGCACAAGATGTAGCCAACCTGGCAATCGGTGTGAGAGTAGATCATTTTACACCATAGGATCGAGATTTGGGAAGAAAGAGAATGATTGATACTTAATCAAGGGTTGCAATTCGTCCCCTCATCACCAACAACCTCCACCCAACCCTCTCAGTCCTCCTATAAAACCCCCCCTTTTTCCTGTATTTTCTTTATCCCATTTTTACTTTATTGTTATAATGCTTAAATTAGATTAGGATTGTAATCTTTCTTTTTAATATTGTAATGCTATTTTGATTTAATAAAAAGTTTAGTTTTGAATTATTTAATCTCTCGTTTTACTTTACTATTATTGCATCTTAATTTGATTTAAATATTATAACTGCTGGGTTATTTAATTAAGCTTAAAATAATAGCTTGGATTAAATAATTAGTGAAAATTGGGAATAAACTTTCCCTACTGGAAAGTTTATTTTAAAAAAGGATCCGAATATATTATGTTTGTGGTTCTCGAATAGATGGTGTTGGTGGTTCGTTTTATGGTGGTGTTGATTCGGTTTAATTAGCCAGCTCAGCGCTGCACTACATCTCAACGGATTTCGCCAAAAGGTTTAAACTCTTTTAATTTTCTTAGATTAATATGTTTAAGTTTTCTGTTAATTAAATCTATTTAGTCTATGTTGGTTTGAGTCTGCTAGATGATATTTCCTTGTTTAGTTATTTGCTGAGTTTTATGAAAGTTGCTGAATGATTAAGGATGACATATTCGTTTTGAGTTGCTAGTTTACTTTGATGATTTGCTTTGAGATATTTGGAATTAATCTGTTTAGGAATAAAGTTTTAGGAGTGATGAGTTTATGGATTTGATTTTATTTAAAACTTTGTTATCTTTCATTTGGGAAGATTAATCTGAATCTGATTTGTTTTGAGAGTTTTACTGATATGTTAGTTTACTGGTTTACTAGAATAATATTAGTTACTCTTTTATGAAACTTGAGCTAATGTGTTAGATGTACCAATTTCATTTATAGAATGCTGCTGATGTTGTTCTAATAGTGTTGAGTGATTATCGATTTATTAGGTTTGGCCTCTTATTTGTTTAGATCAGTTAAGATCTCAGTGTTGCAGTGTCTGCTTTTATTGAATCGATAAGTCTGCTAGTAAATTGGCTTGATAAATCTGATAATGTGAGTTTCAGTTTTATAATGGAATTTGTTTAGGTCTGATATAACCTGCTGTGATTTTGGTTTGTTGATTGTGCACTCTGAAAGGCTGTCTTGAGTAGTTTTCCTAGTTGATTTATTAGATTGTTGTTGCCTTAAATTCGAGATTCTAAGTGATTTTAGCTTGTCTTATAGTTACTGTACGTTTTTTTGTATGAATATGAATTGTTATAAGTTATTGTGTTGTTTATTATGTGCAGCCAAATTTGCTTTGAACAATTGATTTATTGAACTGATTTATTGATAATTGTATGTTCTGTTTTGTTTTGTTAAATAACAAAATTAGAATCTGGTCAAAACAATAATTCATCAAAAAGTTGTTCTCAGGGGGTCTCGAACTCGAGACCTCCCTTTCAACAGCCAAGCTCCTTAACCATCCGAGCTGGAGTGGATTTTTAGTGTTTATTTGATTAAATAATTCTTTATACGTTTTATTTTACTGACTGAATATATGTCATTATACGTTTAAATAAAAACGTCTATTTCATTTGCCTAAAGTAAGGTGTCTCGTTTTTATTACATTCACAAAAAAATAAAAAAAATAAATGTTTAATTACTTTTAAATTTAATTTTATTTAATTCATTTAGTTTAATCTAAAAGTACAAAAAAATAGATAGATTTCATTTACGTCTTTTAGAATAATTCGGGTTTACGATTCATGCACTTAGGTTTTAAAATTTGTAGGATTAATATTAGTTTAAAAACCGAAACCAATTCGAATCAATTGTCCAAATCGATACAAAACGTCTCAAATTCATAAGATCTTCGTGTATAACGAACTTGGTTCACCCACGCGTTTAATTGAATCCGTCTTTGATAATTTTAGACTATTACTTTTTCCTAAAGGTAATTTTCTAATTTACCCTATAACGTATCTAATTATCACTATACTATCACGATCACATCATCCCTCGTACACGGCATTCCCTACCATCACCTAGTAGTACATTACCACCGTCATACTCCTTAAAATCAACCAAGTAACTCTCATGTGTGTCATACGGTATGAGCCCCCTGAATCCATGATCCATTCCAAAAGTTCATCAGCACTCAAAGCCATCATAACATCAACATTGTCATACCCATCAGCTCTAGAACCGGATACCTGATCTTTACTCCTGACAAAACCTTGATATTTCTTGTGATTATACCAGGGACAATCCCTCTTCAAATGATCCTCAGACTGACATATATAACATCTATGTTTGTTGCTCCTTCCTTTGACCTTGACCACGAACTATTTGCACCCTGTGTGAGAACCCGTACGTTCTCAGCATTATTTTATTCTTTTTATTCGTGCTTCTTGAATTTTCCAACGTATTACGTTTTCTTGTATTGCTATATGTAAATCCTGAGATTTTTAAATTATACTTTTAAGTATTTTTCTGATCATCGATAAATACTTTGTAAGAAATTATAAAAATTTTATTTTATTTTTCCATATTTAATTTAAATCAAAGTTTTTTTTGATTTAAAATCACCCGCGTGCGTTTTACAACGAGTTTATTCAAAATCAATGTACAACGAGAATTCCTAGTGATCGCGATACCGACGGATGCCCAAAAGTTTACGTTTATTTTATCGATTGTTTCGATAATTAATACTTTTGACGATTTCGTTTTAATTACGTATTAAGTCGTGTCGGGAAATCATATAATCATTTTTATGATTCGTTGTAACTTTTGAAAAGTATTTTTACGAAACCCGAGCCCCGTAAATATTTTCAATATTTACCAATGACCATTTTCTACCCTTTAAAACTATTAATTGTTTTTAAGTCCACAAGTTTCAAACTTGGCAACATTGGTCCCTCCACTTAAACCACCATATAAATAGCCTTTTTTTCCACTTCACACACACATACACCATTTTATAAAACAAAACATACAACTCTCTCCCACCTCCTAGTTTTGCCGCCACCTTCACACCCTAAAACACCATCATCCACCATGATTTGATAAAAAAAAATTAAAGTCCCATCCCTAAAATCTTAAGGTGATTCCATTGATACCAGTTTTTATTACATGCATCAAGTTTCAAGTTCTTATGATTTATGGTTGGTGAAAATAATTTTGATGATCATGCATGTGTTATTTTTGTTAAGATCACCATGTTTTTATGATAAAAAGGTTATTTTTAATCTTTGATTTTTGTTAGATTTTTCATACAAGTGTTTTTAGGATTGTTTGGTTAATAGGAATGATGGTATAGTGATTCTATAGGTATGAGAATGATTGATTTTGATTGAAAAATGGATTCTTTTTTTCTAAAAAGGTAATTTGGGACAGCAGGCCTTTAACTGATTTTTCGTGGGTTTAAGGTCTGTGAAAGACAAAGATTATTTGATATTATTGTAGATTTTTCCAAGATGGTCGTTTTGGTATACGATAGAGCTTCTAAGTCATTACGAGTCAAAAGTTATGCTAGTTTTAGTTTTCGTGTACCGGGAGACGCAAGTCGGCACAACCCGAAATTTTGGCTGATTTTGGGTCGACTCTCGGGGACTTTAGGATTGGTTAGATAGTTGATGCTACTGATTTTCAAAGTTCACAAACTGAGTTTGATGAGTCTAGTAGTGATTTCAAAAGACGGATTGTCGAGTTAGTACTTTTAAAGTGGTCCAAACGGTTTTACAAAACAAGTGCACAAATCTGTCCCAAATTTGAAGTCGAGTAAACTGTCGAGCTGATGGGTTTTAAAGTGTAAACTTTGGCTCAAACTTTGGTGAGGTTTTATACAGGTTATAAGTGACCTTGACACCAGTTTTCATCTAAAACGGACAAGTCTAGATAGGTAGATCGGTGTGTACATTCGGGGTGTACTTGCTGATTTTATTTTGGACACGTGGTTTAATGTTTGTGTTGCGTGAGTTTGAGTATTCATCATCGGACATGATGACTTACTCAAGTTCTTATTCATTGTATAAATGACTTAGCTACTGGTCCAAGTAAGGTTAAAGGATAGTTTGACTTGCGTTGACTTGGCGTCGTATAACGGTCATTTTCAAGTGTTCAAGTGTTTTAGCGAATGACTTTGGATAAATGGATTCATTTGGTTCGTGTCAATGGTTTTGAAACATGAATACTTTGAAAAAATGTGAGTCATATTACATTTGGTACATATCGATATTTGAGTTCAAGTCTTAACGCGCGCCTTATTTTGATAGGTTGCGGTTTTTGTGTTTCCCTGGGCATCCATATCGTCGGTGATCGTCTCACTACCATTGTTTCTACTCAGTTGCTGAGTACCGTGATTGACTTACCTCGTGGCTAATGTGAGTTCATAGCCCCTTTTTACTTATACATTATTTCTAAACACGGGGTGACATTTTACATGGTGGAACACAACCATTTAAAAACTGTATGCTATCCAGAACTTGTATGTTATCCATAACATGTATGATTTTCAGGTTTTCAGTGTTATTATTGCTTTTTAGTCTAGCCTTAAGTTTCCTCTCCTGATCATGAACCGTTAATTTCGAGTACTAAGCGTGAATGTTGTGGGTGGATCCATCGAGATTGACTGTCCCCGTCTCAAGTACCTTGACACACTGATATTTGTTTTATACTTGAGTATTTAGGCTGAATACTCCCTAGAAAAACTTACATTGAGTTAAGCTTCAGTTCATGAACTGAGCAACAATAATAATGATTTCGGACTATGGTTGACGAACTAAACTCCATACTACTTGTTTTACAAATGAATGCTTGTGTTCCACACCTTTACTGCTAAACCTATGAATGTCACTCAACTTTATGTTGACGATTTTACATGTTTAATCTCAGGTATTATTACTTATCTTTACTTGGATGGGAGCCCGCAGGATATTATCGCAGCTTGGGGATTTCTGTGATGCTTTTGAAAGATTGGTTTTATATAAACTGTCAGAAGTTTATTCTATCTTTTGAGCAACTTTATGTTATAAATCGAGACAAAATAATATAATTTTCTGCTTCTAAAACTCTGGGACCTATGTTTAAAAACTCTGACCTTTTATGATGTAATGTACATGTTTTTATTTCGTCAGCTTTGTATGAACTGTAATTCATTGTATCTTGTACTATGATGTGTTACCCCCTTGTTGCCTACTTGTTCCATGTCAGATTTTGGGGGTCTCACAGATTGGTATCAGAGCAATGATTATAGGGAACTGAGTCGTTTTTTAAAACTTAGTCTATAACCAAAAGTTCAAACATTTTATTGTTCCTAAGTGTCAAACACAGAATCTGCCAATGTTGTTCGATATCTGCGCGGGTAACTCTCTAATCCTCATTATTTGCTTTTAATTAACGTTTTAATATTTCATCTCTTGATTTCATTTTGAAATATTACTTCACTTTAATGACGACAATTACTATGTCTTTTCAAAGCCTTGTGCTTCATGAGTTATCATTGGAGATTACTTGATTACATATGCTGTTACTACATTTCTTGAATTCTTGTTCTTGTGAATTGATCATGTTACCATGATTTCAATTTGTTATGACGTTACGTACTTGTATTCGGAGCGCGTATCCTGCCGACTTTTCATACTCATTTTTCTGAGTACTATTGCTATTTCATTTATGCGTGATACGACTGACTTCATATACTCGTTCGTTTTGAATCATCTGTTTTTTCTTGACTCGCTGCTACATGTTGTGCATACTCTCGTGATACCATTGTTCTGAATTGAATAAGTGTTGTTCTCGATAAGACTCCTGATTTTCATTCTTACTACCGTGCATGTTGCTTTCATTGTTTATTTCCTTTAAAATATCTATTTAGATACCCATATTGTTTACCGACCATTCGTAATTGAATGTCTAGTCTATAGACCATTGTGTAGCTCAATGTGTCTCTTAGAAAGACTAAAGGACACCGTGTGAGTCAGACATCTCGAAGTATTCGTTGAATTAGTGTTGAATAATATTGTGGGTTTTCATAATCTTGATTTACGGTTACGCCACAGTTTTACACGACACTTGTACATGGATTACATCTTATTTCATTAACCATTCTACGTTTCGATTTCGACTTACAACATCCGTTGTACCTTGATCACATGGTCGTCATTTATTATGTGACGATTGTTTGGAATACGATCTTACTTGTATCCTCCCTTTTCATTGAACCTCCTCGCTCCAGGAGTGCCACTTGTTATTGTCCCGTTTCTTTCCCGATATATCTTGTGATTTTGGAAATCATGCCACCAGCAGACCTTCCTGCATTGCATCTTGCAGCCGAAGACACAGATGTCATGCACCGTTTCGGATTTCTTAGATTTTCGTTGGTATTCTTGAACCATTTTTATACTGAGTTTTCCTTACATGGTTAATTTTACAGTTTATTCTCTTTCGTCTTTATGGAATCCACAAGTCTTGTGTGTACATTAATTCTGAGTTATTATGAAATTTAGATTTAATTTCAAGAGGTGTCAAAGAATATACTTTGTACATAAACTTTATAGGGAATTTAACAGTTTCGAGAAAATATTTTTATAACTTTAGACATAAAAATATATATTTCTACTTGTTGAGACGTCCGTTTAGGACATAAAATTTGGCCAATAAACATTAAAATCAAGCAGGTTACGCTCATTTGAGATTGTAAAATCTAAGAAGTTATTTTCTGAATAATGCTAAAATATCATTTTGTTGACAGATTTAATGCAAGAGCATTTTCGTCCATTTTTATTCCGTTTCACGTCTTGGGTAAAACTGGAAAGTTGTTCAAAACATTGTTTTACATCGAAATGCATTAGACTTTGAGTCTTAGAATATCGTTTAGTGAGTTAATTGGTCTAGTCAAACCCAAAAGTCACAGTTGACTAAAAATGTCAAAATTGATAAAAGTTAAAAAAAACATGGTCTGAAGCATTTTAAGTTCGTGTGAGCTTGTAAAATTGTATCTAATAATACTTTACAACCATGAAACATTGATTGCGTTTGAAAACGTTTACAAACAGTAAATTGAGTTCGGTCATACATATACATAGATCTTGAACTTTCAAAATTCGGTAACTTCCTAATATAGAAACTTTTCTGAGTGATTGTACTATTTGTTAACTGATACTCTACTTTCTTAAAAGTATATTATTGTCAAATTAATCACGATGTGTACACATACGGATTCCTTTATCGTTTCTTTTATATATGACTTATTTGTCATTCTACGTTGTCTTTCTTTGCTTCTATCGTACCACTGAATTGGACCGAGATTTGAAGATCTTGCTTTCATATCGTTTGTTATCATCTTGACACGTGTCTCTTGACGATTTCGGCTAAACCTCTTGAAACCTTATCACCTTGTATCCATTTTGTTGACTGTCTTGAACTACTCCTTATTTCCCTCTTGTAACCCACTCGCCACTTTATAAACTATTGCCATGTTACCATATAAACTCAAACTGGTCTTGTTTGCGAATCAATTTACAAAAGGTTTCATTTGGGCTTTCTTAAATAATTGAATGCTATCTTATAAAATTAATTTATATTAATTTTACAATGTATTCTCACAAATTGTTCTATCTTGGGTCTTGTAAAGAACCCTTGTAACTATACAAATTGTTGATTTAAACCGTTAGCCATTAAATTATAGGCGAAAAGTTTCACATGTTATTTTGATTCCTGTTTTTACAAATGCTATTATATACATATTTTAAATCATATGATATGTAATACTGGTTTGACGAACCTGAGCATCGCATTGCTAGTCATAAATTATGCATGGCCTGATCACCTATGCCTAAATTAGAAGGAGCCATGCAAGGCCAAATAGTAGTCGCCCTAAATATTTGACCAACAATCAACTTTTTAATATGTTCCTTAAAAAGTTAGATAAATAAAGTTTAGAAAACTTTTACATCTTATGCGAGTAACAACAATTCGTGACTTACACATATGAACCCTTATCTTTTCTTGAACAAAGTACATGCCTCAAACACATATTTCCATACTCAACGATCATTGCCTTACTTGTTACCTCATCATCCTCATGATATGATTTTCGTTACCATTTGCTTAAATTCTTACCATTGATACCAGACTTGAAAGTTTCAACGTTATTATGCCTCTTCATCGATCGATCTTCTTTATCTGTCTTGGTAGACCTATGAAACGTCTCTGGACGCGATTAATGATTTACGATTGGACGTGAACGATGATTTCGTGTAATTGTCATGATGTGTGTTAGACTTTGTCGTCTTGAAATTTCATTCGTGTGAATCATGTGTTGATTTCGCCTCTTATTGCTAATGTTTTTCATCTTACTGAAATTACTCTCAAGTGACTCCTTAATAATTTTCTTTGATTCGAAAATTCGTTGCGTGGCTTTTCCATTTCGATCGTATTTCGAACACCGAGAACTTAATAAGCCGTTATTGGTGACGCCAACCGCACTCGTTAATTAATCTTGCTGAATCCTTTGTTTCTTATTGTCCTTATCATCGATGCATCTATTCTATCATGTTCGTTAAGAGTTGATACGATTTCCGTTTTATTCCCTCGTGCTATTGCCTGTATACTAATTGTTGATCGATATTCGTTCCATAATCGTTTGCTATTTTGTCACTTTCAGAAAACCAGAAACTGTTACGTGTTTATCGTTTGATATCTTAAACACTTTCTTGAATTTCTAAAAATTATTATTAATTTTTAAGAACGTTGTATACATTTTACCAAATGTTTAAATTGTCAAAATACCCATTTCAAGTTTAATATCGAATCTGTACATCCTCTTTGATAGATTTATAACTAGTATTTAAAAGGATATCAAGCTGTATCTTTTAAAGTATTTGATTATATCGTACTTTACTGTCAACCTAATGAAATTATTAAATTTAGTTATAATTTCTAAACAATGTTTCTAAATAACTTGGAAAATCTGAAATTTTCTCTAATGGTAACGATAAACCTGAGGTTTTAACAATGATTTCATACAGTCACCCGAAAAGCTCTTAAGCTGATCAAAATAACTATTTTGAACTGTTCTACTTTTGCTTTGAAAATCCTGATCAAGAAAAAGATATAGCAACAGCTTACTCCCTAAATATAAATAGTTTGATTTTAAATCACTACACCTTGTAGATTTTCTTTTAATCAAGAAAATATATATAAACTGAGTTTTAAAGTAATACCAAAATACTAGACAACTGATTTTGACAGCTTGTATTTTAAATGATCATATATTATTCATTTTTCCCTTCTATTTCGCTTGTGACTAGATTCTTACATTTTACGATTTTCACGTTTTACAGTTGCACGATTTGCGACCCCTTGTTGATTTACAATCTTGATTCATCTTAACGCACCTTGTCCATTTAAGCGATTCTTGTGTTCATTCAATCTTTTGAATATTTATCCGTACTGAAAGGTCATTATTCTAATTCGAGTTTGAAAATTTATTCGAAAAGGAACTAATAAACTGAAGCGTAGTAAATTCTAATTGTGAAGATTCGACGTGATGCAGGAATTACCTGTGAAGCAACGACTTTGTTCTACACTTTAGTACCTCCTCTCGTTTGCATCTTCTACTGTTTTCAGGAGAACTCTGAGGACCAGAGTTCCTTTAGGGGGGAAGACTATGAGAACCCGTACGTTCTCAGCATTATTTTATTCTTTTTATTCGTGCTTCTTGAATTTTCCAACGTATTACGTTTTCTTGTATTGCTATATGTAAATCCTGAGATTTTTAAATTATACTTTTAAGTATTTTTCTGATCATCGATGAATACTTTGTATGAAATTATAATATTTTATTTTATTTTTCCATATTTAATTTAAATCAAAGTTTTTTTGATTTAAAATCACCCGCGTGCGTTTTACAACGAGTTTATTCAAAATCAATGTACAACGATAATTCCTAGTGATCGCGATACCGACAGATGCCCAAAAGTTTACGTTTATTTTATCGATTGTTTCGATAATTAATATTTTCGACGATTTCGTTTTAGTTACGTATTAAGCCGTGTGGGGAAATCATATAATCATTTTTATGATGCATTGTAACTTTTGAAAAGTATTTTTACGAAACCCGAGCCCCGTAAATATTTTCAATATTTACCAATGACCATTTTCTACCCTTTAAAACTATTAATTGTTTTTAAGTCCACAATTTTCAAACTTGGCAACATTGTTCCCTCCACTTAAACCGCCATATAAATAGCCTTCTTTTCCACTTCACACACACATACACCATTTTATAAAACAAAAACATACAACTCTCTCCCACCTCCTTGTTTTGCCGCCACCTTCCCACCCTAAAACACCATCATCCACCATGATTTGATAAAAACAAATTAAAGTCCCATCCCTAAAATCTTAAGGTGATTCCATTGATACCAATTTTTATTACATGCATCAATTTTCAAGTTCTTATGATTTATGTTTGGTGAAAATAATTTTGATGATCATGCATGTGTTATTCTTGTTAAGATCACCATGTTTTTATGATAAAAAGGTTAGTTTTAATCTTTGATTTTTGTTAGATTTTTCATACAAGTGTTTTTAGGAGTGTTTGGTTGATAGGAATGATGGTATAGTGACTCTATAGGTATGGGAATGATTGGTTTTGATTAAAATGGATTTGACTTGTTTTCTAAAAATGTAATTTGGGACAGCAGGTCTTTAACTGATTTTTCGTGGGTTTAAGGTCTGTGAAAGACTAGGATTATTTGATATTATTGTAGAGTTTTCCAAGACGGTCGTTTTAGTATAAGATAGAGCTTCTAAGTCATTACGAGTCAAAAGTTATGCTATTTTTAGTTTTCGTGTACCGGGAGACGCAAGTCGGCATAACCCAAAATTTTGGCTGATTCTGGGTCGACTCTCGGGGACTTTAGGCTTGGTTAGATAGTTGATGCTACTGATTTTCAAAGTTTACAAACTGATTTTGATGAGTCTAGTAGTGATTTCAAAAGACGGATTGTCGAGATAGTACTTTTAAAGTGGTCCAAACGGTTTCACAAAACAAGTGCACAAATTTGTCCCAAATTTGAAGGCGAGTAAAGTGTCGAGCTGATGGGTTTTAAAGTGTAAACTTTGGCTCAAACTTTGGTGAGGTTTTATACAGGTTATATGTGACCTTGACACCAATTTTCATCTAAAATGGACAAGTCTAGATATGGTAGATCGGTGTGTACATTCGAGGTGTACTTGCTGATTTTATTTTGGACACGTGGTTCAATGTTTGTGTTGTGTGAGTTTGAGTATTCATCATCGGACATGATGACTTACTCAAGTGCTTAGTCATTGTATAAATGACTTAGCTACTGGTCCAAGTAAGGTTAAAGGATAGTTTGACTTGCGTTGACTTGGCGTCGTATAACGGGTCATTTTCAAGTGTTCAAGTGTTTTAACGAATGACTTTGGATAAATGGATTCATTTGGTTCGTGTCAATGGTTTTGAAACATGAATACTTTGAAAACATTTGAGTCATATTACATTTGGTACATATCGATATTTGAGTTCAAGTCTTAACGATCGCCTTATTTTGATAGGGTGTGGTTTTCGTGTTTTCCTGGGCATCCATATCGTCGGTGATCGTCTCACTACCATTGTTTCTACTCAGTTGCTGAGTACCGTGATTGACTTACCTCGTGACTAAGGTGAGTTCATAGCCCCTTTTTACTAATACATTGTTTCTAAACACGGGGTGAGATTTTACATGATGGAACACAACCATTTAAAAACTGTATGCTATCCAGAACTTGTATGCTATCCAGAACATGTATGATTTTCAGGTTTTCATTGTTATTATTGCTTTTTACTCTAGCCTTAAGTTTCCTCTCCTGATCATGAACCGTTAATTTCGAGTACTAAGCGCGAATGTTGTGGGTGGATCCATCGGGATTGACTGTCCCCGTCTCAAGTACCTTGACGCACTGATATTTGTTTTATACTTGAGTATTTAGGCTGAATACTCCCTAGAGGAACTTACATTGAGTTAAGCTTCGGTTCATGAACTGAACAGCAATAATAATGATTTCGGACTATGGTTGACGAACTAAACTCCATACTACTTGTTTTACAAATGAATGCTTGTGTTCCACACCTTTACTGCTAAACCTATGAATGTCACTCAACTTTATGTTGACGATTTTACATGTTTAATCTTAGGTATTATTACTTAGCTTTGCTTGGATGGGAGCCCGCAGGATATTATCGCAGCTTGGAGATTTCTGTGATGCTTTTGAAAGATTGGTTTTATATAAACTGTCAAAAGTTTATTCTATCTTTTGGGCAACTTTATGTTATAAATCGAGACGAAATAATATAATTTTCTGCTTCTAAAACTCTGGGACCTATGTTTAAAAACTCTGACCTTTTATGATGTAATGTACATGTTTTTATTTCGTCAGCTTTGTATGAACTGTAATTCATTGTATCTTGTACTATGAAGTGTTACCCCCTTGTTGCCTACTTGTTCCATGTCAGATTTTGGGGGTCTCACACCCTGATCCATATCTCTCTGACCGGATCTCTCCCTCACATACAACCCTTCACCACCTTGACCCTTTGCTTCAGTCATCTTCTGAAGTTCCCTAGAATTAAGTGTCACGAGCACGTCTTCTAGCTTCAAAGTATCCCGTTTATATAACAAAGTCTCCACGAGATTATCGTAAGACGATGGTAAAGATGTGAGTAATAATAATGCCTGATCCTCATCCGATATAGCAGTATCTATAGCCGCTAAGTCACCTACGAGCTTGTGAAACTCATCAATATGTTCAGACTGACTCCTACCTTGATGCATTTGAAAAGTATATAACTTTTTCTTCAAGTACAAACGATTAGCTAAAGACTTAGTCATGTATAAAGTCTCTAACTTTTTCCAAATCCCCTGCATTCGTCTCCTTGGTGATCTCCCGTAGGACCCGATCATCCAAACACAAGATCAGTGCGCTGTAAGCCTTTTTCTTAATGACGTAATCGTAAGCCACTATTGTGGTGGCGGGTAATTCTTCTAATGCTGCATCTAATTCCAGATGTTCCAGCAAAGCCTTCATCCTTACCTGCCATAACCCAAAGTCATTCTTCCCATCGAATTTCTCGATGTCAAATTTGCTCAGCGTCATCTTATTTTAACCCTTTGCTAACCGCTTAACCTTTTGTGAGTTT
The DNA here is from genome assembly GCA_025667525.1 of Glebionis coronaria. Lineage (NCBI taxonomy): Eukaryota > Viridiplantae > Streptophyta > Magnoliopsida > Asterales > Asteraceae > Glebionis > Glebionis coronaria. The sequence goes on from CM046879.1 coordinate 40,263,123, forward strand.
ACGTACACAAAAACACGATCTAGCAAAGTATCCCGTGTGCAAAACACCCTTGCTTTATCGATATAACCCTAAGATAAAAATCTTATAAAATCGATCAAAACAAGCAACCCTTCAAAAGAAAAACCCTTTCTTACTCAAATACCGACTGAACCTTGGAAATTAACCTATCCGATAAATCGACAATCCTTGAATCAAGAAAGTACGCGACGCCTTTTGAAGTAACCCTTGTCGTATTTTTAATTTTGCAAAACCGATCTCTAGTAACCTAAGAAATCTTGCAACCTCGACAGTCTTGAACGATTCTTTATCCCCTTTGTTAATTTTCTAAACCTTGTGAAAAACCTCACAATCACAAACCGACAAAGTCCCTTCGATAATTCGATAAACCTTGTGATATATTAACCCTCACAATCACGAATTACGAAGTTCCCTTGTGTAAAATACCTTCAAAGCAATTACCTTTTGTTTTATAAAAGCAAAAATTAATCTAGTTCAACTTTAAAGCCTTGGCCCAAAAAAACCGAGTCCAATATTAAAATTTGGCCCAAGAATAATTATAAACCTAACTTTGAAGTAGTCAAATACAGTTGACTTAATAAAACACATAGCCGTGTCTTTTCCTTTCTTCTTTATATCAATGGCGGCAATAACAAAGAGACACGACCAGACCTTCGATCGACGACCTTTCAGTCGAATCCACAAGAAGAAAACCTTTCTATCGATCGCCTGCTGCTCTTCGATGATGTCCACGAACACTAAACACCAGCACATTCTTCTTCGATCGAGCCTAGTTACCAACGAGACCTCGACACCAAAGCTCTGATACCACTTGTAGTATGGAATCCCTACAACCCTGGTTAACTAGATGCGGGATAACACGATCAAAGAAGCATATCGACAGAAAATTGACACAAGGTACGAATCCCTAATCTTACCGATAAGTTTGATTGATAAAGAAGCGTTGTAAATCTCGTCCCCCTTCACCTCTTTTTATAGAGATGAGCGGGAACCGACTGTTACACAGTCCTACGGGTCGGGTTGGGCTGCGACACCACCAACCGACCTTTATTGTACTTAACTATTTAGGAAACTCGGAACTTCTACCCTAGATACGACTTGAGGCTAACTTAGGCTAATAAAGACTATAAACCAAACAGCAAAAAACTTTGTCCGCTTCCTAAATTATTTTACTTATACTAGACTATAGACCCGCGGGTTGCATATAGAAATGATTTATTAAAGTAGTTAAACAAAAAGGATATATTGAAAATTATAGTGTCTGTAATGATAGAAGGCGCAAGCAGAGTGCTAAATAACAAAAACTATGCATTCACATACAAAAATATGACACATTAATCAGTCATGTTATGTACAACTTTGACTATCGCAATGTCCGCAAGACTTTTATAACAACACCCAACCATGATAGCGAAATCTAGCTTCCCACAATAGTAATATTATCAAGCTTCACACCATAGTAATGTAATCTAGTTTCTTGAGTTGCAAACTTGCAGCTGAGAAAGGTGTTTGATTGTAGTGTCCTTTTACCGAGCCGAAGTTGCTAAATTTTGAGCTGCCACATGTGGCTCCAAACCATCTCTTACCAAATGAACCACAATCACAGTTGCATCATTATTGTACAGATTATCAAACAATCCATCTGACTGCTACAGTGCTACTATCACATCTCCTGAAGCAACAGTAACTAAAAATACCTGCATCGTTATTTGCTCTGTCAAATTTAATAATTAAAATTAGGAAGTTCGCTCCTAAAAAAGCGTTTATTTGCATAACACGGCCCTCAAATGATGTAACATATACTAATAATGAATCTCATACATGAGTTTCAATAGGGACAAATTTGACACCTCACAACCTCACTAACATAATGAGGGACTACACAGATAACCAACTTGTTCTATAGATAGGTTTATATCTCTATCGTTTTTCCATTCATTTAATTTAATTCACTTTTTACCAGCCACACATCAAATGTCTACACATTCGAAAATTACATTTTAAACTTACTAAAGTGGTGCATTGAAAAAAAATACTATGACTAAATAATGAGTCATAAATATGAATACTACTCTCAGTCTTGAAAACTACTCCTTTTATCATCATCTATTGCAACTGAGTGTTATATTTGAAAATGGCACTAGCAATTTAACTAATAAATAAGTATAAACCTTAACTTATACGGAGTATAACTGATACCTTTTATCAAACATTTGATAGTAAATTAGTCATGACTCGTGAAACATACAGTTAGGAATAATCCGAAAGAGTAAAAAGACGAACTATGTATATATCTTAATCCAAGAAACATAAATAATATGAATAATATCAGGCAAGAAGAAGTTTATACCTTCTATAATGTATTTTGGTGAAGGTGTCTGCCACAAATTCACATAACTTGCAGCCAAGAATAAGATGAAAACCGCCCAATCGATTTATGCAAAAAAAACAAAACACAATTGAACACTATTATGAGTTTATCACAAGCTTTTTTACTACAGGGAAATCGTATTTCAAGAAAGACGAAAAAAATATACCTATGTCATGTAAAAATACAACTATTGGTTTTATAAATACTGTATAAAGTATAAACTACAAGAGATGATGTGACTCGTTGTTATCATGTGAACATACAAAACGCTGAAGAGACCCAGAACACACTAAAGAGGCTCAAACAAAATAGACCCGCGGGTTTCACGGGTTGCAATTAGAAATGATATGTAGAAGGTTTTTGAACTAACATATGTAGTAGTTAAACAAAAAGGATATAGGTTAAAGAATCTAGCATAATCTAGCTTCTAAGGTGATAAAGTTCGGAAGCAAGAGAGTCAGATAAAAAGAATCCCATTTGGGTTGGTCGCTTCTTCAAGAACACACAAGATGCATTCACATACAAAAGATGGTACACCAAATATGTGCAACTTTCACTATCCCGATATCTACAAGACATGATAACAACATACTTACAACTTATATCCAATACATACTTCTATCATAAAAGGATTAAAAGGTATAAAACATTTTTGCACTGATTAACTGTTTCAATGGAATTATCTTATATGAGCTTGCTGATGATCATGTTGAATATACTTACTGCACATCAATGAGTATATGGAGCATTCGAAGCACATCCACAACTTATATGAGAAAATACCATGTGTATTCTAATTGGAGGCTCGTATGTGAGTTTGACATGGAGGTGCTTTTAGATAAGTGTAGTAAAGGGATTATGTTGAGTTAAATAATTACAGCCGTAATTAACAAAGTGAGTTGTGGTAGCTAGTAATTTACAATAAAGTAATGCGTGGCAAATGATGTTGAAATAAGTGGGTATATATGTAACTTAACATTACCCTTTAATAGTGATTTTCTAGTGTATGAAACAGATTATCCAAAACTGATTTCGACTCTTGGACAATCATATAGTTAGAAGCCGAATATGTTCAAACATCAAAAACTCATTATTGTATCATCAACTCCCAATAATAAGATAATCAGACATCAAACACCACCTAGAAAAAGTCACGGTTAAAAATCTATATATATGTAGTGAAGAACATATTATCTTCTACAAATGTATGAGATTTTAGAATCAGGTTGGTCTTGTAGGAACATAAAGTTCATGTTATCAAACTATATATGATGTGTGCATAACATCTGTGTGTGTGTTTGTGAGAGGAAAGACGAATAAAGAAGCTTACATCCTTGATTGCTATGAATGGGCTACAACAAAGGGAATATCATCAAGCTTCCCACCATAATAACAAAATTCAGCTTCTTCAGCTGTCGCTGAGAAAGGTGTGTCCTTTTTCAGTGCCCTGTGCCAAGCCAAAACTGCTATCTTTTCAGTTGTCACCTGTAGCTCCAAACCAACTCTCATTGCAATAACCACAATCACAGTTATATCATGCGGTGAGAGTTGGTTTGGAGCCACAGGTGACAACTCAGAAAATAGCAGCTTTTATTTTTACATTTCTCTAAGACAGCTAACCAGCCATAAGCAGACATCTAGCCCATAACTTTCAAAAGATCATTACAAGACAATCACTTCACATCCATGCCGCCACTCCAGGTATATGGCAGTTTTACTGTCTTAAGTTTATAACAATCAATAAGCATTTGGAGAGCATGGTGCCATTATTACCAAATTAGTATGCTAGGCATCATATCACTCCTAAATAAATTTTATAACAAAGAAGTTGAACAAAATTTTAAAACCTTTCTTAAAAACTAACAAAAATAGTAATCAATTGAAAAATCATGTGTCTAAACTCTAAACACACAAAATGTTGTTGTCTCTGTATTCCTAGTTTAGTTTGAAGGTGTAGGCATGTATACTCCTTATTAGTATGATGTAAACTGAGTTGTTGTAAGAACAGTAAAATCAGTAAGAGATGTACTTAAAGTAGCATAAAAATAAGCATTCAAACATCATATATCATAAGTAAAAAGCATATACATTAACGTTAGGCGCATAGCATAATCAATACTACATAGCCAAAACTAATTTACGATTTTTAGATAGATAAACGATGTTAAAGGCATCCCAAAGCCTTTCAATTAATCAAAATTGCTAACCCCTTAGTAGAGCATCATGATGATTTCATGTATCAGATAGTAATATGACCAAATAATAATGATATTCAAATTAACTTTTGGCTTATAAGGTATATTTAATCTATGTCTTCGATATCCATGCAGAACCCACATGTCATTACATGATAGTATACACCGATCATAATGTTTACTTTTAATGATATCGGCTAAAACGTATCACGAATTTTCATAGTAGTGTATTCCAATATATTAACAAAGTATGGAACCCTTGCTTGAGCATGGTTAAGAAACCACATATTAGTTTTTACATTAGCTTATAGTCTTATAGCTAAGAGGAATTGACAGCTTATTTGCATTTGATATTTCCTTTTATTATCAGATGGCGACACGGGACTAAAACTGGTTAACACATATGGATCAGGACGAAAAAAATCTGTAAGCTTACGTTACTACAGCAAATGCAGTCCTTGGCATCTTCGACTATAAAACCTTTTTAAAGCAACAATTTCTACAGACAATTTCATGTCCAGATTGTTACCAGGTTCCGACAAGTAAGTAGTATCTAACCAGCATTTTGCTTCATCACCGAATATCCTAAAAGGCACAGGATACATGACCTTAAACGGAATAAACTTAAGCTCAAGCGCTAATTAATCAAATGAAACAGAATCTCTTATACATCTTTAACTGTAGCTGCAGGCCGAGTATTACTTGGGATCAAACACAACAATCCCACTTCGGATCAAACACAACAATCTCAGGTACCTTAACTACACGATAACGATTATATGGCCTTAATATATACATACCTAGACTTTATGTTCACCTATGAACACAACTCTAATATAAAGATTTAAATTAACAAAACCTTTGAAATGAATCATTATAACACAATCCCTAATCATCATGATAAAAAACCCCGCAATCACACAAATTAACCAGACCTTAATATGAAGATTGAAATTGTAAAAACACCTAAAATGAATCACTATAACATACACCCTAATATGAAGTATCGTGACAAAACAAAAAAAAATTAAAATCACAAAATCATACAAATTAAAATGAAGTTATAAATAAATAAAACCCATAAAGTGAATCATCATAGAAACCCCTTATATGAATCATCATGATAAAGCTACCTTGGTTGATGTAAGAATGTCGGATGTTGTTGGTACAAGTAATTTCAATTATTGGTAATTTGAATTAAGGTATATGGATAAACAGATAGAAAGATTTTTTAAATTAGCATCATTTTGTATGATTAATTAGATATTGTATGATATTAAACATATTACAAGTAATTTCAATCATTTTGTTTGATGCAATAATATGGATAAACAGATATAATCCATATTAATTGGTATGATACTATGATAGCAGTTAAGAATATGATATAAAAAAATACGGATGCAGTTAAGGAGGTGCATATATGACGTCAACTTTATGACGTCAGAAAAGGAAGTTATGTCATTTAAAAACATTTTTCTTTATTAGATATAAAGATTTGTTAAATTAGCATAGTACTCGTATAATGAGACGATTTTGGGATAAAATGTGACACTCTTTACGTCAACTTTTTCACTACTACATCCACATAAAAGAAAACAAATCTTATGGTCACATCATTTCCACACCATCACACCAAAAATACCATTTATTTTCATAAACTAGCGTCAACAATTAATTTATTCGAATCCTAATTTACTTTACTTATAAAAAAAACATTACATCCTAACATAAAAAAAACAACATTACCGAAATTTAAAAAAAAATACCAGAATAAAAAAAGTGCATAAAATAAAAACTAATTTTGACTTCGGTCAAGTTTCTTTTTGATTTCATCCTTTTTCGCATTGATCAAACGAGTCTTGGTTTCGTCACAACCCCGAGTCGATGTTGTGAGAAATTTTAGTTGCTCCATCATAAGCCACTCGTTGTCTTTGTTTTTCCAGACTTCGAAGGCTTCTTGGGTGGCTAATCTTTTGAGTCAAAACTCAGCGGCTATAGCATCACCGAATGGGTGCGACCCACTACTCGCTCCCGTGCTCGTCGACTCAGATCTTGCCTTCTTTCCGGTTCGTTCTTTGCCGGGGGGAGGGGTCTTGCATCCGGTGCAAAAAGAGCCTCATTTGCAAGCGACAGAACGTCGCCGGTTAAATCAACGGCTCCGGGAGCGTCCCATTTCGTATGGGATTTTAAAACATTCCAAGCTTCTTCGAGGTGGAAAAAGTTGTTTTCATTATCTTTCCAGTACATTGTTCGAGCCCTTGCCATCACATCCAAATCACTTTCCCCATATTTGATTACCGCCTTGCTATGTCGGTAACAACCATTGAACTTTTGGCAAGCGTGTTTCAAATCCAAAAATTTACTTGTAATCATATCCTTGGTACGGTTTTGAAAATTTTGGCTATTAAAAGACGCCATAACCCATACCAAAACATTTCTCCTTTTTGAGATCTCCCGACATTCAGGTCCTCTGAAATCTCAACATAACATTTGGCAAGCAATGCCTCCTCCGATACAACCCAACGTGACCTAGTTTTCGACACATCCGTTTTTTTCTCGAAATCCGCCCCTAGTTGACTCAAATCAACATTTTTTGCCGCCTGTTTACGGGGATTTTTTTGTGATTGGGGTGTGGATTGTGAGGATTGTAGTTCATCAAAGGGTGGTGGGATTTATTGAAGCTTTTTTGAATATCATGGTCGGATTGAAATTGAGTGTGTCTTTGTCGTTGGAAATTTTCGTATGTTTGTCGTTGGATTTCTAAAAATTTCGGGTCAACCGAAAATAGTTCTTGTGAAGACGGACCTCCGGTAAAGAAGTTAAGGAGGCCAACGAAAGAAGGTTTGTTGGGGTTTTCGGACATGATTTCGTATGTGATATGTAAAAGATTAAGAGGATTTGGAGTGTGTAAATTTAGAGGATATATAGTTATGTATATATAGGGTTTTGAAAAAAAAATTGGTAAAGAAAACTAGCCATTAGGCTATATGTTTTTAAATTTAAAAAAAAAACTAGCCGTTAGGCTATTGGATTATTTAAAAATATATATATCTAAAAAAAAGTAGACGTTGGCTACTAGATTTTTTCAAATAAAGATTCAAATATTAAAAAAAAATATAGCCGTTAATGGGGTGTTTGGTATGTTTAATTTGAAAAAGGGGTGTTTTGTAAAGTTGCTAAGGGGTTGTTTTATAAAATTGGACGTGTTTCCACGCAAGTGGTTGTGGCCACAGCGTCTTCCACACGACGAACTAGGGTGTGGTCACGCCGGGCAACGCCGGGGCATGGCGCGACCATACCGTGCCCTCTTACTAATAAATTTTTTATTTAAATTAAAGTTAAAGTTTTAAATATAAGATTAAAAATAAAATACACTCACTAAAAATGCCTGAATAGGTTCTCTTGGCTAGCTCCGGGAACGTCTCCCGTTAGGCCAACCGGTTCTAGTGCGTCCAATTTGCTACGGTTTCTCAAAACCCCCAAGCGTCTAGTTGAGTAAACGAGAGCCCTCGATGCCCGTCACGGTAAATCGAGTGAGCTCGTTTCATCACATCCGCATCGCTCTCGTTACTTTTCCCTAAATGATAGGCCCGTTTAAAAGAGACGTTAAACTTTTGGCAATTGGCAGTCAAAGTATGCCACTTAAGATCCTTACTAGGGCGTTACAGTACCTAGAGTTCTAATATCACGAAGCCACCAACACAACTTATCCTAAAATTTATTTCTTAAAAAACCATAAAGAACACAACTAGTGTCGGATTTAAGATCCTTATTAGCGTCTCGGGTAGGTTTTTTTTCTTGATTTTTGTTTCTAGATCGACGATGTATTTAATATCAAACTTGTATAAACTTAAATGATTTTGTAAACAAGTTCATTTAATCTGAGATCTTGCATATTTATGCACTCTTTTGCTTGCTATTGTTTGGATATATCAAGGGTAAGAGGCTGTAAGATTTAATCTCCAAGTCTGATCGAGTCAAATTGCGTTTGACTTTCAAGAAAAAAACAAACAGTCCTAAATGAGACATGGTTCGAATGTTTTTAGCAAAAACAAAAACACTTTTAGCAAAACCGGTGACTCCAATGGTGTAAAAACATATGTGACGATGTTACAAGATTTAGTGATTTAGAGAGAAAGGTATGGTGGAGAAGTAAATTCCTCACATCTGTCACACTAGCCAAAATACGAAACAACTAACAAGAATACCGAATATCTTTATTTTATTTATTTTTTCATTTTTACACAAATTTAAATTCATTTCATTCAAATAAAAATTACGAATACTTAAATAAAAATACAAATACGGAATTTAAAATAAAATACAAAAATAATACAATCCTAAACTAAAAACGTTTTACAAAATTTTAAAAATTTAAAAACCAAAAATAGATAAACACCAGATAATTAAGTTTAAAATTGTAAATATAATTAAAAAAAATGAATAAAACTTCATTTCTTCAAGACACCCTCATATCCTCTTCAATACCACACAATTATCCAAAATTCATTTAAATAAAGAAACGAAAAAAACAAAAAAATTTGTTTCTCTCCTCTTTACTTCATCGCCGGTGAACCAACGAGACTACGGAGAAAAGGGTGGGTGTAGCGGCGAGCATCGGCGCAAGCCGGTGAGCATGCCACCTAGGCACGATCTAGCACACCCTCCGCTCTTACCATCAATTTGTATTTAGTACTTAGTGATTCAAACCGATATTAACATTTGATTAGATATGCAAAACTTGAACTTTCACTTTAAGAGATAAAATCCACTTCTGTTTTTTTTTTTCTTCTTTTTTCACCTCTTTTTATATGTGCCCACGAACCTAAGATTTCACCAAAATTACCTTTAGAACACAACTCCTTAAAATACTAGTAATCAAGAAAACATCAGTAAAAGTAGTACGGAACAAAAACAAAAGTTGCAACTTAAGCTCAACGCATGCTGTTTCAAAACTAAAATCATTAGTAATGGTAGATACCAGTCATATATTAATATGGTTTTTTTTCTTCTTCGTCACCCATCTCACCATCCACCGATGGGTATAAGTTTTCACCCACGACCTACTCATGGGTGAAAATTAACGGGATTACCCACCCAGTCACGTGCGGGTACCCGCGGGTTATGAGTTTTTTCTAGCCTCTTGACATCCCTACGTCTATATATATATGGCTCCCGCGGGCTATAAATCAATGTTATTTCCTTTATAGAGGAGCTATTTATGAGACGAGAACGAATTCCAGCTTCAATAAAAGCAAGCTCAAAATCTTTACGGCTTTCCCATGAGGGCACCTGCACACGAGAGAGATATGTATGATATTATGATTATGAAGTTCATAATGTTATTGTTAACTATTAGTAGTGTCATTATAATCTTAAAATTAATAGCCACGGAGCAAGTATTAAAAGAGACATGTACCTCAGTAATCTTACGGTCCAAGTGCCTCTCCAATTTTTCCATAATCATGTTCTCCTTATCGCCACTGAGCAAGTAGAACACAACTCCTGTACCATCATAAACATTGTAAGATTTTGGTATCAAAAGAGAGTATCATGGGATTCTTTTTAAAGTGCTTTTTTCTTTTTTTAAAAAAATATCAAAACCAGCAAGAGAATCAAGTTTTTTTTTCTTCGAAAAAACAAAGTCTTTGTTTACATCTTGACACATATAATTAAAAGTTTAAAAAGATAACATAAAAAGCTCGTGAATTCAACTATGTCAATTAATACTAATTTAACTACTACTGTTGTTAACAAGCATGTTATAATTTGGAGCATGGTTTTAAATATGGCGCTATAGCCCTATAACGTGAAACGTGACTTCCACGTTACGAAACAGAATAAGGCAGCGTCTCTAGGTGTAGCGTGCTAAAAATCGTCATAAAGCATGATATAGCGCGCTATAGCGTGTAACGTGACACTTTTTTGGATCTTTTTGCAGATTTACAAGAATTTTGCTCGTTTACTAGTTTTTGGCTATTTAGTAGACTTGGGCTTAATAATTTCACTATGAAGATAAATCCTTGAGTAACTACTAGCCAGTTTTGTTTAAATTTAAATTAAAATATTTCTCCATTTTGTAAACTCGCTATATCTATACTACTTTATAACGCTATAGATTCTGTAGCTTTTTACAACTTTCGTTTGGAGACAATGGTTGTAAGCAGCACTGTAAAAAAAAATGCACACAAGCTAGATCCAGTTGCTTTGCATAATAATTAACGTCATCTCAGAAAGCAATTTCAGTACCTAAAAGATTTATCCAGATAAGAAAGTGTGAAGTAATATAATTAATACCTTTCTCAGGGAGGCGCTGCAAGTACAAGTCAATGTCAGGGTCCTCTGGGGAATCGCGCTTGACTGGCAGATCAAAATTAACTACCATATCAACCTGATGAGGTAGGGGAACAAGTCATAATCAGAACAAGACGAGATTAAAAGCAATAAGCTGGTAGGGTACAGCGGTAAAAGTGGATGCAAACCTTGCGTGGAATAGTCGCTTCATGAAGGTATTTAAGATCAGTTGTTATTAGAATTTCAAGAAAATCCTCATAGAAGCTGTTGACCGTCTCCTCTCTTTCTTGTTTTGTAAGATCACTATGGACAACTGATACATTGCGGAAATCCTCTCTAATTAAACCACACAGCATATCAGCAACTTCACTTTTGGGGACAAATATAACTACTAGACCTTCAGTTCTCCCGAGTTCAACAATTTTTGTCGCAGTGGTCTCAATCTTGGATTTGTCATCGGGTAGATTTACTTTAAACTGCTTGAGACCAAGGCAAGGCATCTTCACAGACAACTGCATGGTTATAAAAACACCAGAGACATTAAACATAGTATCGAGACGTGGAAAAAATAGAATTTTTCCCACGAAACAATAACTGGGAAAGTTAACACAGTATTCTCACGGATTTCCCACCGAAATAATATAAAAAGAATCCAGTGGGAAATATAATTTGTGACTAAGTTTTCAGATCTAACTAAATAGTATCTCCAAACGAAGGTCGTCGTATATATCGTATTTGGTACCATTCGGACACAAATGACTTATTTAATTTAATCTCACTAACATCTTACTCGGTTCTTGCATTGGGCCATTTGATTTTCGTTTAAAAAAACACATAAACACAATTTTCCGAACATGTGTTCATTAAATAATCATCAAATAAACATAAACAATAATAAAACAAGGAAAACACGATTACCTTGAGAAATAGAAGTGTGCGGCAACGATTCTGTTTTTAAGAATACAGAAGAAACGATTATAGGATGATATTAAGAATTGAGGGAGGCTGCTGTGGTTTTATACAAAACCATATATTAGGTCGGTCATATTTTTTTTTATTTTTTTTTTCTTTAAGGTATTAAACCACATCTTTTAACTATATTTGGAATTATTGCGGTTTGTTGCGGAAATTGTTTAGCGGTAAAATAGTTAACGATATGTTAGTTGACTCGGTAGTTAAAGCGGTAACTCGGTAACTCGACCGGGTTGACTCGATGATCGAATTTGTGACTTGGTAACTTGACCAAGTTGATTTGGTGGTTGAACTGGTGACTCAGTGATTCGACTGAATTGACCCGGTTGTCGATCATGTGACTCACCAGATTAACCCGATGGTCAAACTCGTGACCCGGTGATTTGATCAAATTGATCCAGTAATCAAACCTGTGATAATATTGTGTATAAAAAGTATGGTTCTAAGTAGCGCGCTATAGCGCGCGCAATAGCGCGCGCAATAGCGCGCGCAATAGCGCGCGCAATAGCGCGCGCAATAGCGCGCGCAATAGCGCGCGCAATAGCGCGCGCAATAGCGGGCTATAGCGTGAAGCGTGGCCTCCACGTTACGAAACAGACTAAAGTGTCGTCTCTAGACGTAGCGTGCTAAAAGCCGGTATAAAGCGTGATATAGCGCGCTATATCGCGTAGCCTGACGCTTTTTTTGTTTTTTTTTTATCTTTTTGCAGATTTTATAGGAATTTGGCCTGTTTACTAGTTTTGGGCTATTTAATAGATTTAAGCTTAGTAATTTGAATATGAAAATAAATTCTTGAGTAGCCGATTTTGTTTTAAATTTGAATTAAAATATTGCTCCATTTTGTATCATTGTTGATATATGAACCTAATTCGCAGGCCTAAAAATAGACTTAAGCCTACGTGTCGTTTTGTGATTGGTGGAATGCAGGGGGCCCACTATTTCATATTTTCTCCACTTGCTTCAATATTGTGATTAGGCCTCCTTTTAGGATTTCGAATTAGGTCCATCTATCATTTTTCTTTTATGTATAACATCTTTTGTAAGCTACATATATAAATATTAATTTATAAAATTTTATGCCGCTATATATCACGCTTCACAAAACACCGTAGCTTCGCTATAGCTTATATACCTTGAAGCTTGGTAATCCCGCTACGCACACTTCACGCTATTTACAATCATGAAAAAAATGTTAATGTCCATGTCTACTAAATAGACCTAATAACAAGCCTAACCACATCATTCTGACACTTGTCCTGATTTTATTAATGGAATGTATCTTTGATTATTTTACTGATTTGCCCTGGCTCCCTAACAAATTGTAACTGCTTTTATCGTTTTTTCCCTTCTCTCCACTGATTCCTAGTACTAACAGCCCTACACTATCCCTAGAACTAACAAAGTACCAAAACACAAGCAATGAAAGGCAAGAACAAACCCTACAACCCACAGTTGTCTTATGCAGTTTTGGCAGAAAAAATGAAATTTACAACTTAATATAACAACATAACCTAAACCAAACTCAACTCATAATATGTTTAACACTCAGAAATAAAAGTATTAAAGTAGAAACAAATCTTTTGTTGTCACCCAAAGGATTTTAAATCCCTAACCCAAACACCCCTTAATAAACTGTAAACAAATATTTACAAAGGTTTTTTCTACAAATAACACTCAAATAACTTCAAATTAATTACAATATAACTTAATCCAACAAAACAGTAATGATCACTAAAACTAGTAAGATCTCTTAAGCAAAAATAAATCACATATCCTAAAACCATCAGTTAGAATGGAAAAGAACAAAAATCGTTACCACTTATAGGCTTGTTCAGCCTATAAACACACCAACCTTCACACCTCCTAGCTAGCTTGTAAAGGATGGATTTGTGAGAAAAATTGCAAAGATAAAGGACTGGTTTTGTTAGTGGGCTACAACAAGCTAAAAACCAGCAAAAATGAAAAGTAAGTATGGTATGATCTTCAACTTGTGCCTGCAATGAAATCACAACACAACAATAAAAATATCCAAGTAGCCACAAGGCTTGTATAAGCTTGGTGGCAATCAAGCTTATACAAACTTATTCTATAGTGAGTCACAAAAAAGATAGTTTTTTCACAAAATAATTTGGAAAAAAACTTGAAACTACAAAACAAGAATTAACTTTGCTATATATTCTCACCACCCTCTGGTTGTGTCAGAATGATCAAATATATAGCAGAGGATCTCAAAACCTTCTTTGCCAAAATCTTTTGAACAAAAAATAAATTTTTATAAGAGCTAAAGTACTTGTAGAAAATTAAAATGTTTTAAACAACAAAGAAGTATTTAAAAGGAACTAAAGCATTTATAAAAATCAAAATTAAAATTTCATTAATTTTCAAAGTTAACATAAAGCTGGAACAAAGAGTGCCACAGGTCGACACTTCAATTTATACTATCTAGGAGTACAGTCTAGAATCTGATAAACCCTAACAATCACAATTCCAAATCTACCCTTGATTTCAAAATTTGAAAAAGAAGTCAAATGCTTGCCATGTGAAGTTTTCAGAAGTACAACTGCTACATTAGATCTCAACCATTGTTTTTGTTGTGGGGAGGAAGTAATGAACCTAGTTCGTCCAGCTTGTCTACTTTTGAGGAGTTAGGGTGAAAGAGACATGAGCAGGGGAGGTTCCCACAACCACATGGGGTGAGCTGGTAGGTGATTTGGGGTGGGAATATGATTAAGCAATTGCTAATCAAAGATCTGGAAAGTTTTAAACCTCAATTTTTAGTAATGAAAAATATCTTGATTTAGGATTGAGTGTGTGTGGTGTGTGTGGTTTAATCGGATTAAGGGGGAATGATTAGTGTTAACCGGGAAGGGATTTAATTAATATTGGGTTTGGGTCACTGGGCTGGTAGGGTTAAGGGTGATAGTTGTTTGGTTATGTTTTTCTGATGGGCCTCAGACGGGTTGATATAAGGTTTGGGTATGGTTTTGTACACCTTTGGTCCCTTGACTATCCAAAAACTAGCAAACAAGATCTTTCCAGCTTTTCTTTAGTTTCCTTTGAAATCATCTTTAGTCAATTTGCAGTTTTAGTCCTTGTAACTTATAGATATTAAATAAGGACTATAAATGTCATTCTTCTTAATCTTCAAGAGCTAAATATGACATATCTTGAAACTTAAGGACCAATTTGTAATATTTGAGATTTTCAAGTGTTAAAAGTGCCAAGTCTTTTAAAATTGAGGGACCCATCTTGACAATCTTCAAAACTTCAAGGGTATTTTTAGAAATTTACATCCGGGTCCGGTTCTTTGTGCGGCTTCGTTTCTCGTGTTCGTTTTTGCTTGTTTCTTTTGATCTTTTGTTGATTTCACAAAATCCGAACCTACAAACACACGATGAACAAATACAAAGGGTCTTTGCATGGTTTTTATGATATTTTTACTCATTTTAAGCTCGATTAGAACGATGAGACTATGTATAATTGCAGTCTCATCACTCCCTTATTAATATGTTTGCTCGAGGCAATTGTGGCCTCTCGGGAGAACTGATGACTACATCTTTGATGCACTGCTAGTACTAGTACATCTAAGAATTCTTAATTAGATAGTTGTAAATAGCCTCAGGGCTATGGAAAAAAGGAGTATCCCGGATCTACACCAGGGTGTTGACGGTGATTTTCAAATCTCCCCAAGTAGGATTCGAACCTACGACCAATCGGTTAACAGCCGATCGCTCTACCACTAAGCTACTGAGGAACAACGGGAGATTCATAGTTTTAGAGCATCCATTATGAGAGGTTCAAACATAGGTCTAAACTTTTTAAATAGTGTAGAAACTAGAAGGGTGGTCGAATAGTTTCTTAAATTTACTTGTTAAATATGGATTTTCAAAAATCTTTTTCAAAAACTTAGACTTGAGCAAATATGTGAAATCTTCTTATGCACAATATGAACAATAGATAGTGTAACTAAACTAATAATCACAAGTATGTGCAAGTAATGAATAAAGAATGTAAAGAATTAAGGAAAGGAAAAATCAACCCAAACACTAAGGATTTATAGTGGTTTGGCAACGAAGCTCACTCCTTGTTCCTACTCCACTCCTCGAGTACTCCTTACTCGAGAGTTCACCTATCAACAAGTTCCTTAAGGTGGAGAAACCGTACACGTCGCTTAACCAATTTCTGACTCTAAGCTAAAAGTCGAGCCCTAATCTTAACTAGGACCAATCTACACCAATATACTTTGTGGCCTAAGTATTAACCAATATACATACACAACTTCCAAATATACACAACTATTTGGACCTTCACAATGACACAAGAATGAACAAATAAAGTTTGATCTTCAAAGGATCTTGCGGTAGACACAATACTTCAAGGATGAAAGTGTTCTTCTCTTTGCACTTGGAGAGAAAGAGATGAGAGGAGAAAGATTCATTTTTAAACAAATCAACCAAATAAGCAAGGATTTTAGTGATTTAAGAAGGTGGATTGAATCTGAAAATTTGTGTGCAAAAGAGGTGAATTGAAATCTGGAAATAGTCCATCATTTATAAGACAAGAGCCCAACGGCTACTTCTGGGCGTAGTTCCTTAAAGGCACATGCGGTTCCTTATTGATAAGGAACCATGGGCCTATTTAGGGAACCGCTAGAGTAGACTCTGCTCCCTTTTGTCTTTTAGTGGGGATGTCCCATCGGGTGGAGTTTTTATCCTCAAAGGATATTCCTGAACCATTTGGAATATGCCATATCCAAATTTTCAATTTCCATTTTAATAAAACTTTTTCTTAAAAAAATTAAAAAACTTTGTCACACTTAATAAAAAGTGATTTTTAAGAAAAACTAAATCCTTGATCAGTTAGTTAGGTTGAGAACTTGTTTATTCATACCTTAAGTGATAATTAGATGAAACGAAAAATAACTGAACTCAAGAATTCGATTTTCGTTGTTTTCGTAAATGCTTGTTTTATATATTGTCGTAATCAAAACAAAGCAGACCCAAAAAGTAACGTTTTTAGGCATCATTGCATTAACAAAGAGGTTTATGTTTTATGTTAACCATAGTGAAACTTTATTTTATACCTATGTAGCATGAAGAGGTCCTTAATCTTAGATCTCTTCACAATTTAATGCAAGTGTTGTGTGAAACAATTATAAAGCTTAAAAAATATTTAGGAATTTGAATCGAATGCTGAAGTTTATATTTTTATAAAGTTGATTCGTGAATTTGTTAAAAAGGGACGTTATTTTGGATCTCATATTTATTTTGGATATAAAAGGAACTCATTCTCACTATATATCTCTACCCCATCTAATAGATAAGATTATCATGCCTCCTCTTCGTTCCATAGAGGATAATGTCATTCGTATTTCTAAATCAATTTTTGTTACTAATTTCCCTGATAATGTTGGATCCCGTGAATTATGGAAGGTCTGTGAAGGATACGGGAAGGTGGTTGATGTTTTTATTCCCTATCGTAGATCTAAAGCTGGTAAACGCTTCGCTTTTATTCGGTCCATTCGGGTGGATGACCTGGATCGCCTAGTTGGGAATTTATGCACGATATGGATTGGGCGTTAACATCTTTAAGCTAATGAGGCTAAATTTGAGCGTTTGAGAAAACCTACCATTATGGTGTCTAAACCGCATGCTAATGCTTATGCTAAACCTGGTTCATATGTGTCTGCTATGAGAGGTAATGTTCCTTTGTCTGATCCCAGTTCTTCCAACTTTGAAGCGCCGGCATCGGTTTTAGACGACTCTTGCATCATCAATCGTGACCTTTCATGTCATATCAAAGTAGTCTATCCCTGATTTTTGTTTAAAGCCCTGAATGACTAACTTGTTGGGAATAAATGTATGAGTATTAGTGTAAAACCCGCATGTTTTTACCATGAAAAGTACCCTTACAATCGTACGTACATGATTAGAACTTTTCTTATTATAGCACGTTTACGTTTCACGAACAAGAATTACAAGTATTACGTACGTGTTATAACACGATAAGTATTTATTACGTATTAACACACGATAATTATTTCAATAATAATTATAATCACGAACAAACGAACATGAAATCATGAACGCAAATTAATCACGAGCTAATATTACGTATGTATGTATATTTATTACGATCACGAATAAATATATTAAGGCACGAACGATAACGATTAAATCACGTAAAACAGGAACACGCGAACACACTTAGTATTTAGACACGGAAAATGTCCGGGTTACCCTTTGTAGGCCCCCTACCCGCGGACACAACAAGACAAAAGGGCCAAGACCATTAAAATTTACTAAACAAGATTTTGGGAAAAGGTTATTTTCATAATAACCAAAATTTAAGAAAAACAAGAAACCCTAAAAATCTTTTCTTCTTCCTTTTTGTCTTGGCCGCCGGGTTTAACATCACACCAAGGGGTGTTGTGATTGATTTTGGTGTTCGATTTATTACAAGGATCGTTGTGTGTTCATCATTCTTTGATTCACGTGATCGGTATAAACCCTAAACCTCTTTTCTTTTATGTTTTGATTTACTAATCACATAAAATCATGAATGTTTTTAATAATAAATTAAAAACAAGCTATTAATCATGTTATTTTATCATGGGGTAAAGTAATAAAGGGTTAAGGGGTGTTTGTTGTTGACCGACGCCTAAACCGAGCCCCAAGGGGGTCTCGGCTTGGGTTTAACTTGCACCACCGAGACCTTAAGGTCTCGGTTTGGTGGTGGTGGTGTCACGGCAGCAGCAAGGAAGGGAGACCCCGACCTAGGTCGGGGCATGGTGGTGCAAATGTGGTCCGGTTCATGGGTTAAAGCACGGGTCCGGTTTACACATGTTTAGATTTAAAACACGGTCCGGTTCATGAGTTATTTTTACAAGGTTAAATATTTTTACAAGTTATATTTTTTTACAAGACTTAAATTAAATTAATTAAAAACATAAACATCATTAATTTAATTTACATGACTTAGGTTATTAATTTTATTATTAATACATGAATTTTAACCTAAGTATTTTTCCATTTAATTAGACTATATAATTAATTATTAAAATCATGACCTATAATTAATTAATTTACATGACTTAGGTTATATTATTAATAGATAATAATACATGTTTTAACCTAAGTATTTTACCTTTATTTAATTAAACCATGTTATATTTAATTAAATACTTTAACCTATAGTTTATTTAATTCACATGAAATAATTAATAAACTATACTATATAACTACATGACTTAGTATATTAATCAGTAAACACTTAAGCTTATATAATTAGCTTAATTATCCAGCTTATATCTAATTATGGAAACTTTCTATTTTTAGAAACTTATTTAATTAAGGCAGCTAATCTATTTATGGAAACTTTCTATTTTTACAAACTTATCTATTTTATGCAGTAAATCTATTTTTGGAAACTTTCTATTTTTGGAAACCTTCTATTTTTGGTAACTTTCTATTTTTGGAAACTTTCTATTTTAGGAAACCTGCTATTTTTAGAAAGTTACTTATTATTACACAACAAGTATAATAATACATGAAGTACAAGTAATACTTAATCAGAATAGACAGAATATATGATAAACACACTATAAAGCTTAAATCAGTAAAACATGACATGAACATATAAAACAAGCTAAGACATGATATAAAACCAGCTACGTACTCAGTAATCAGATACTTATACACGTATGTATTTATGTAGCATTAGTGATACCGAAGTAGGACTCTCTTCCATTCGTCTTCTTCGTTCACTGGACATAAGGTACGGATTCTCCCTCCTTTCAGTATGGACATTCTTCCTTATTAGGAATTCCCGTATGTAGTCAACTGTTTTTCCCAGTATATGTTTTATATGTTATGAATCGCTTATGTTAAAATTAGAATAACTAAAGCCATATACATGCATGACCAGTTTCACCTAGTTATGGAGGTACCATAACCATAACACTGGAGGCACTAGTGTTATGACTTCACCACGGCGGAGTGATAGCTCGTGGCGTCCCTTTCAGCTTTTAGCCATATTATTATTATCAGGTGGGGCGTATGGTTGCATCCTAGTTTACATGTTTTCAGCAGATTACTCAGTGTGATTGTGGTGTGTGCCTTGTGTTAATGCAAGTGATGCCTAAAAACATTATTAGTGTTAACTAATCTTTCTTAGTTTTGATCACAACAAACCATACAACACATTTAGTGTAAAACACAAAATGAATTATTTAACTAACACTATCATCAAGGTAATAATCATATCACTAACCTTTCTTAATCATACTTAGTGATCATCAAAATGATTATCCTTAAAACTCACTTTTGTTAATATGACAAAATACTTTTTAATAAACTTTCTTTTTTAGAAAATGTTTTATTAAAATGGAAAATGAAAATTTGAAAACAGTATATTACAAATGCTGTTAGAATATCCTTTGAAGGTTTCAAATACCTCAGATATTCCCACCCCACTAAAAGATAAAAAACGGAGCATAGTCTAGTGGCGGTACCTTAAGTACCTACGCGGTTCCTTAGCGATATGGAACCGCGGGGTGAGATAAGGTATCGCGCACAGCTAGCCGTTAAAGATCCGTTATACTTTGTCTCCTTAAAATAGTGGGTCAAATCTCATTTTCCAAAAAGCCTCTTGGACGTTTTTCTCAGCCCTCTTTCTATTTTCTATAGCATAATCATTAGTAAATGATCACTTAAATTGTTAAGGATGTTTACATATGATTATCCTCTTGATCCCCTCCTTTACCTTGTCCAATGAGAAGATCACTCACTCACTAGTGTTGTATAAAGATGAATCTATGAGCTATTCATATTCATCATGATACCCTTTTTGTTTTAGGTCAATCCAATGTATTTATGAATACTTGGACTAGTTGTGTTCATCCAAGTTATTTGTGGATACTTGGATTTGTTGTGTACATCCATTGCATATATGTTTGCTTGGATTTGTGTTGTGTAAATCCAAGATACATGTGTGTACTTGGATAAGTCTAGTTGAGTTGTAATAGATTTGATTAGGAGTTCTCACTAAACTATAAAGTGATGTGGTTGTGTCTTGTGAGTTCTCACTAAACTATAAAGTGACTAGTAGTTGTGTTGTGTGAAGTTCTCACTTAGCTTCAAAGTGAAGAGTCGTGAAGATTGGTTCTAGCTTTCGATTAGAACTCGACATCTAGCCTTGTGTCGTAAAATGGTGAAGTAGGCAACGTCGTGAAGATTGGTTCTACCTTAAGATTAGAACCCGACATCTAGCCTTGTGTCGTTAAATTGTGAAGTAGGCAACGTTGTGTAGATTGGTCCTAGCTAAAGATTAGGTCTCGACATTTAGCTTAGTGTCGGAAAATAATGTAAGCAACGATGTAAGGTTTTCTCCGCCGAGAAGGGAGCTTGTGGATATAGTGGAAATCTCGAGTAGGTGTACTCGAGGAGTGGAGTAGAAACGAGGATAGAGCCTCGTTGTCGAACTACTATAAATCTTGGTGTCTTCCCACTAGGTTGTCTCCTTCCTTACTCTTTACTTATTTCATTATCATTACACTTACCTATTATCTTTGCTAGTGCATTTGAATTGAACCTAATCATTATGCAACTTAGCCTCAAGTAAAAGATAGTTTTGATACAAACCAAATTGAAAGTAATTTTAATTTGCTCACCAATCGAAGAGAAACTATTCAACCCCCCTTCTAGTTTCTACAATTGGTATCAGAGCGATGGTCACTCAAGATCTTTGAAGTATATTGTACTTTGAAACTTGGATCGATCCATTGTCTCCTCAAATTAGAAGGTCAAGTTATTCTAAAGTTTCTCTTTGGTCAAAACTATGTTTTCTTTGCAAATAGGTCTTTTAATTGATAATATTGCATCCCACTTAAGATTAGTAGCCTTTATGCATTTTAGATATACTCTTGAAATGTATCTACTAGTTTGCATCTTGCTTTGTGTAGGTACTCATGAAGATCAATCACTAAATTGGTTGTGGATTGAGTTACTTGAACTTGTAGAAGACTCATCTTCATTGATCTTTAACATCTTTGAATGATGATACCAAGATGATTGGGAATGATACTAGTCCTTGAAGACTTAGTACTCATCATAGTCATTGATTGGGCATAGCACTTATTCCTTCATGGATTGCTCTTTGTGGCCAAGGTACGCTTTCGTTCTTCCACACGCCCTTTGATCATTCTTTTGATCATTACTTGACTATGTGCTTGTTCTCGGCATCCTTGCCTTGACATTTATTTGTGGTTTGTGTTTCTTTTCCTTTATCCTCTCAAACCTTCATTGCTTGGATACTTGACTCACTATAGTGATGTAGAGTGAGTTAGTAGAAGCTTAAAGTATCAAGCATGATTTCTATAGTTTGCACCCATACGGTTAGTAGGCCCTTTGTGGGAGAGAAAGTGAATTAATACCTTGCTCATATTTAGGTTTAGACTAAGACTATTATTGAAAGTGATCTTAGTCTATACTTGAATAATTGCTTTGTGCTTATTCATTACCAAAGACGTTTAACGTTTCGCCAGAAAGGCACGTCTTAAACCACTATATATGACACAAGCTCCTCGTTACCACTATTTGGAGATTGTCATTAATCCCTTGAGCATTGATCCTAGTCTTGATTCACTTCCCTTGATTTCTCTCCACTTAGTCGTTTTGCTACGAGTAGTCGTTTGTCCGTTTCGGTTCTTTTCGATCTTGATTTAACTCGTAATCCTTCGTTAAGGCATATTGCTTAGTGTTATGATGATCCAGTGATATTCTAAAAGGCTCATGATTTAATTTTAAGTATTTTAGAAAAACTGGATTTTCAAAATTTGGCGTTTTTCAGAGATAGAAACCTGCCTCTGCAGGCGGTTCCTTATCTCCGCGGCTCAAACCCGCGGTTCCTTATCGATAAGGTACCGCGGGCAGTAACTTTTGTCAGAGCGCCAGTTTGTGTTTTTTATTCTTTTTCAAACCAAACTCTCTCTCTCTCCCAAAAACACACAGCCGACGGGTTTTACTTTTTCCACCATTGTTGAAGCTTCCAAAACCTTCAATCACTCAAATTAATTGATTCCAAGTTGTGGGTTTCACTCATCCTTCATCTAACATCAATTAATTGTAAGTATTTTCTTTCAATTTCATCTATTTTGTTCTAGGGTTCATCCTTTCATAATTGGGGATTTTTAAAATTGAAATTGAATTAAAACCTTAATAGGAATGTGGGTTGACATGGTTATTTTACTATGATTCCTTAGGTTCATATTCATTAAGATTTCACTAAAACCCACTTGTAGAACAAATCCGAATTTAGGCTAAATGATTTTGGTTGAAAGATGGATTTGAGATGAACCCATGAACAAGTAGGTAATGACATTGTTAATGCTTACCTAAAAACCTTGTTTTGAAAAAGCAATGTTCTAATCCATTGTTGATCCAACATAGTTCATGTGTTCTTGGTTAATGATGGAATAGATGCATTGTGAACATGAGAATGATATGGATTCAGTCCTTTGTTTGTCAAGAAATTGATATAACACATTCTCATATTTTCAATTTTTGATTTTATTTTTCATATGAGTGATTGGAAAAATATTGTCTTATGTTTATTTAGGTACTAATCATGCCTTCTCAATTTCAAAAGGATCATCAATACACTAGACAATACATGCCATACCTCTCCCAAACCTATGCTTCCCCCCAACTTCAAAACGCTTTTCCATCCCTTTCCACTCGTTGTTTCCATGAGGGTAGAGTCGTTGACAAGGAAATAATGGGTTATGACTATATCCAATCTATGTTTGAGCTTTCGGGGTTTGATTGCTTGCTCAACATAGAAGAAGATATTTACCCCTTATTCCTTCTTGAATTCTTTAGCACCTACTCCATGCTTGAATACAATGGAGAAATTTTCATTCGTTTCGTGTTGAATGATCAATTGATTCAATACTCCCTCGAAAACTTTGGTCAAATTCTCGGTGTGCCATATGAAGGCACTTGTCGTTTTACGGATAAATGGAGACTTGATGCTCTCTCGGAATCCTACGATAAACCTCCAAATGACCTCACCGAAATTGATCTAGAGTTCATCCTTGACATCATCTCGAAAGAGCGTGATGGAAACGTTGTGAGAAGCCTTCATTCAAATGTACGAAATGTGAATCGATATGAAGTGCTCTCTAGCGACCTTAAGGATTTTATGGTCCAATGGGCCAATATCCTTAGGGAGAATGTCTTTTGTCTTGGTGGAAACCGAGATCATATCCCGGCGTGTATGGTGCATATGTTGAGTTGCATCTTTACATCCACCAAGTACAACTTGGCATTCTATATCGCTCGACGAATCAATTATGCCCTTTCGAAGCCCAAAACAAACCTTCCTTATGCTATGCTTCTAACTCGCCTTTTCAAAAGGGTTGCTCATGATTTTCCCCACCTCGATCTCTCTCGCTTCTACCCGGTTCATCGGGTTATGTTGCCTATTCAAGAGGCATATGCAAGAAAAACAAGAAGTGATCGAGGATCGAGAAAATATGATCATCAAGAGATGGATGATGAGGACATGGACATGCCAACAAGTGATGGTGATGGCATAGGTACTAGTTCTCATTTCCACTCTTCGAGTAATTCCCATCCATCCTCAAACCCATTCGAGGATGAATTTGAAGACTTAGCTCCTCCTCCTCATCATTCTAGTGAAGTACCGGAAGATCTCAATATGGAGCATCTTTACCGTGAAAACCTTAGAACTCGAGGGGATTTGAACGAACACCGGGTTGAATCAAGAAAAGGTTTCAAGTTCTTGGGGAATATGATCAAGGGATTGGGCAAAAAGAGAAGGTGAAAGCTTTGAAGTTTTTCAAAGAATACATGTTGGTAAACATGTAATGTTGAACAATATTTTTTATTATCTTGAATGTGTATTAACTTATGCTACATGTTTGGATTATTATCTATTTTGATCCTTAATATTGTTTATGCCATGATGTTTGTGATTTACATAGCTTTGTACATCTTTGTGATAGTTAGCTTATTAGATTATGATCTGTAGTTAACTTTGGCTTGTAAATCTTTTGGTAAAATTCTGGGTTAACCAAAATTTGGGAGGTGAAATTTTTGAAAGCCCTCTGGTCGCGGTTCCATATCGACCTGCGGATCCTTATCGATAAGGTACCGCGGGTCCTAGATAAGGAACCGTCGGCCACTGTGCACGATAGCATCTTTTGCTTTACACTGTTTTCTTAAATCTGTGTAAACCTTGCATGATTTTTAGTAATAAACTGCACATTTCCTAAACTAGCTTACCTAAATTCATTATTCACCTAAAATGATTTTAACCCATTACTAGTTTGGATCATCCCCTCACCCATTTAAACCCACCTTGTTTGCCATGTTCTTCACACATCAAACATACCTCCCTTAACCCTTGTCAACCATGGTGTGTACCAAAACCTCAAACACTTCCAAGACCTCCACCCCAAGGAAAACACTCAAAATAAGGATTAAGGTAGCCAAGCCTAACTCCTCACCTTTCCACACACCTAAGAATGAGATGGTTCCTATCCTCATTTCTTCATCACCTTCCCCACCTCTTGCACCATGCAAGACATCATCCACCCATGGTACTAACCACTCCATTGGTTCTACCTCCTCTTCATTCAACTCAACAATGAATGAGCTCTCTTCACCCTTCACTCCAAGTATACCCTTGGATGTGACCACACATCCCCAACCAATCCAAAGCATTCCTTTTGTGAATGACTTTGATGACACTTTGGTGACTTCACCATTTACCCCTCATAACTCACCCATTTCACCAACCTTGGAGAATTTACCTCCACACTCAACCATTTCCCCTTTAGGGAACATGCCTCCACTCTCACCCACATCACCCTTGGAGAACATGCCTCCTCCACCTCCACCCAACTCAAACATTCCAATTTTGGGTGTTCCACTTTCCCTCCTTTTGGGTGATCCATACTATGGGTTTCAACAAACACATGGTCCTAGTTGTCCATGTTGTCTTTACAACCACTACATCATCCATAACCTTAGGATGGATATGTATGTACTACATAGGAGGTTGCAAGAGTTCTTTCTTGCCTTGTTCTCCATGCCTCCTCCTAGGAGATGAATGATGGAGTCTTCTTAATAAGAGTTTTCAACAAAACCAAGCCAAAGAAGACTACTTATCTAGATCTAATGTTAAGCGAGCTATGTATTAGTTAGTTTTATTTGTCATTGTACTTGCTTCTTTCATGAATGTTTCATGTTGTTGATCTATGGATTTAGCTTTGTGTGTTTCTATCCTTTTGTGCACACTAATCAACTTTAATTTGAAATTAAAATTAAATCTAAATCTATCAGAACCTCTAAAAACTTGACTAAAATTGGTTCAAAATGATATCTAAATTATTTTGTCACCCTTTGTCAAGACATTATTTGTGAATGTGTTGCTTTATGCAACCCTAGCATAATTTGGTGCTAATAGAGATAAAATTCCAAGATTTCCAACTTTTTGAAAAAGTCTTAGTTTTTCTCAAAAACCTGTAAAAACTTGGTTTCAAGTCCACTGGACGCGGATCCTTAAAGCCCCGCGGTTCCCTAGCGATATGGAACCGCCGGTCCCTTTAAGGTACCGCGGGCAGAAATCAGTTTTTGACGAATTTTTGGTCAAAACTTTTAAAACCCTATACCCTTTCAAGATTAACTCAAATTGACTAAACATTCCTTGACACTTCACATTTTGTATTCAAATTCTTACCTTGATTACATTTTACTTATACCCCAACCTTGAGATTTCATTCTCACACCTTCCCAACCTTGAGAATTTACTCTCACACAACCTTGAGATTTCATTCTCACACCTTCCCAACCTTGAGAATTCATTCTCACATAACCTTGAGATTTCATTCTCACACTCTCACAATGCCTAACTCCTACATTCCTATCCTTGATATTTCTTTGTCACAACCCCACTCACCCAAAGCTTCCTCATCCAAGCTTTCAAAGAAACAGAAAATCTCGGTTCGACCTATTTGGGTTAAGAAGAATGAACCATCTTCGTCCAAACCACCCAAAAACACTACCTTCTCTCCAATTAAGTATTGGAATGAGACTTATACCATAAACCCCATCACCGGAGCAAAAGAAAATGTTCCCCCGCCACCACAATCCTTCAACACCCCTCAACTCAATGACCTTTCAACCTTCCCAAACCTCACAAGGCATTGTGAAAACATTCCCAAACCCATTACCCCACCACCACCAAACCCTAAGTTTGATGCCATACCCCCATCAAACAATTTTGTGTTGCATCATGGATCCTCGTGTGCTAGTTGTCGATTTCAACAAATTAAACTTGCTCATGTGTATGAGAAGTTAAATTTTCTTGAATTCCTCCTCACTCGACCTCCTATTCAAGTTTTCGTTCCGGTGGACAAAACTTCGAATGATGCATCGTCATCTTTTTAGTATTTTATTTTTTAGCAATCTTGGAAAATATCACTATTAGACTAGCTTATGCTTAGTGGTTTATTTTCCATATTTATTGCTTTTAGATACTCACATTGTGTGTATAACTATCTTCTTTGTTGTGTCTTTTTCTTTTATGTAACCTTTGTGTTGTTTGTGTGTTATTTCATTAGTTCTATTTTGAGTTGATCATGGTTAATTTTTACAATTGCTTATGGGTGATTCCATCAATTCTAAACTTTAACCCATTGACAAGCTTATCATCTTCATCGGATTGAAGCTTGATTTTGTCAATTACCTCTTTTGACATACTTAGCAAAATACTTGCTTCTAATTTGAGATTTCTTCTCTCTCTCCCTCTCAAGTTACTTAGTAGGTAGTGATCATATATACATTGGTGTTTCTTTCCTTTCTACTAACCTTTGTGTAGCATGTCACCTTAGCTCACAAACTTGGTGCCCCAAGCAAGGGGGAGCAACCACCAAGGGGGAGCTACTAGCAAAGTTCGATGTTCTTCAAAGGCTTGTGCTAACCTTTTTGCTACGACAAAGGGGGAGAAATGATAGTGATAAACTAGTTAATAATTCCATATTTTGTGTTTCTACGTAAATGAGTTTATCATTTGTCGTAATCAAAAAGGGGGAGATTGTTAATGCAAGTGATGCCTAAAAACATTATTAGTGTTAACTAATCTTTCTTAGTTTTGATCACAACAAACCATACAACACATTTAGTGTAAAACACAAAATGAATTATTTAACTAACACTATCATCCAGGTAATAATCATATCACTAACCTTTCTTAATCATACTTAGTGATCATCAAAATGATTATCCTTAAAACTCACTTTTGTTAATATGACAAAAGACTTTTTAATAAACTTTCTTTTTTTAGAAAATGTTTTATTAAAATGGAAAATGAAAATTTGAAAATAGCATATTCCAAATGCTGTTAGAATATCCTTTGAAGGTTTCAAATACCTCAGATATTCCCACCCCACTAAAAGACAAAAAACGGAGCGTAGTCTAGTGGCGGTACCTTAAGTACCTACGTGGTTCCTTAGCGATATGGAACCACGGGGTGAGATAAGGTACCGCGCACAGCTAGCCGTTATAGATCCGTTATACTTTGTCTCCTTTAAATAGTGGGTCAAATCTCATTTTCCAAAAAGCCTCTTGGACGTTTTTCTTAGCCCTCTTTCTATTTTCTATAGCATAATCATTAGTAAATGATCACTTAAATTGTTAAGGATGTTTACATATGATTATCCTCTTGATCCCCTCCTTTACCTTGTCCAATGAGAAGATCACTCACTCACTAGTGTTGTGATAAAGATGAATCTATGAGCTAGTCATATTCATCATGATACCCTTTTTGTTTTAGGTCAATCCAATGTATTTATGAATACTTGGACTAGTTGTGTTCATCCAAGTTATTTGTGGATACTTGGATTTGTTGTGTACATCCATTGCATATGTGTTTGCTTGGATTTGTGTTGTGTAAATCCAAGATACATGTGTGTACTTGGATAAGTCTAGTTGAGTTGTAATAGATTTGATTAGGATTTCTCACTAAACTATAAAGTGATGTGGTTGTGTCTTGTGAGTTCTCACTAAACTATAAAGTGACTAGTAGTTGTGTTGTGTGAAGTTCTCACTTAGCTTCAAAGTGAAGAGTGGTGAAGATTGGTTCTAGCTTTCGATTAGAACTCGACATCTAGCCTTGTGTCGTAAAATGGTGAAGTAGGCAACGTCGTGAAGATTGGTTCTACCTTAAGATTAGAACCTGACATCTAGCCTTGTGTCGTTAAATTGTGAAGTAGGCAACGTTGTGTAGATTGGTCCTAGCTACAGATTAGGTCTCGACATTTAGCTTAGTGTCGAAAAATAATGTAAGCAACGATGTAAGGTTTTCTCCGCCGAGAAGGGAGCTTGTGGATATAGTGGAAATCTCGAGTAGGTGTACTCGAGGAGTGGAGTAGAAACGAGGATAGAGGCTCGTTGTCGAACCACTATAAATCTTGGTGTCTTCCCACTAGGTTGTCTCCTTCCTTACTCTTTACTTATTTCATTATATTACACTTATCTATTATCTTTGCTAGTGCATTTGAATTGAACCTAATCATTATGCAACTTAGCCTCAAGTAAAAGATAGTTTTGATACAAACCAAATTGAAAGTAATTTTAATTTGGTCACCAATCGAAGAGAAACTATTCAACCCCCACTTCTAGTTTCTACAGCTTGCATCCTTCATAAGGAGCTGATCCCTCCTACCAAAAAACCAGTATATTAAATTAGAGGCAGCCCCTCTAATTTGCATGACGAGTTCACCCCTCCAAGAATCCATGCACGTTGATATTTCATGACCTATATTGGCTAAATGGTAAATATGTTAAACAGTTTTTACAAGATAAACATAAGGCTTTTCAAACTATAAACCCAGTTTTACTAAGATATAACCAGGTTATTCAGGAATTAGTCTTTTCCGTTGCTTCATGTTTATATGCTTATATTATGCATGCTATACTTGTATATCCGTGCACTGAGCGTATTGCTCAGCCGTTTTCCTTTCCATGTTCCAAAAACGGCAGGTACTCAGGGACGCTCGTAGACTTTAAGCATACGTGCATATGGATTGGAAGCTTCCTAGCCTTCTTTACTTTATGCATTTCTTTATACTTTGATACTCATTTCCATGTACATTGTTTAGTCATTTCTTTTACAGTACTTATGTTTGTGTGTGATGAGTTCTATTTTTGGGGTACCGATGTTTGATTTCGGTATTTCCTTTATGGTCATGTAATGTTTAGACATTTATCCTTGTATGCTTTGATGACACGCCATAATCACGCGTGACATTCCATTTATCAAAACGAGGTGTTACAATTATGGTATCAGAGCCAAGGCTTCGACCTGTAGGCTCTCAAAACATGACCAAGGATTAGTGGGTAGTCACTATGGTCTTCCTAGAACTGGCAGTCGGTTTTCATGCATTCATCTCTTTCATGCATACATATATATGTCATGGTCGCAGGTTTATGACTAAGTAACGGTTGGTACAGGACTGACCCTATTTAGTCGCATGTGTTTTACCGAAACTTTTAAATTTGGGACCGACCCATAGGTGTCCCCTCGCCATGTCTTTTGTTTTTGGTGAACTGACCATAGGCGTTCACTCTCGCACATACAAAAGTTTTCATAAAACTGCATCATGCATTCATGTACTAGTTTTCCTGCATAAACTTTTTCTCATGATTTATTGGTATAATTTTTTTTCATGTATATAGTTTATGTTTTGATCAGTTTATTCATGTATTTTATGTTATACTGTCAGATGGTTCTCACACGCGAGCAGGAACAACTCAATGCAGCAATCCAAGCTGCAATGCAAGCTATGCTTCCTCAATTGAGGAACGAAATCAGGGCTGAGGTTCTGGCTGCAAACAATCAGCAGCATCACCCAGTACCTCTTCCTCCTCCTCCAGCAACGATGGCCACATGGTTGGAGAGATTCAATAAGCTCCGTCCTCAAGCTTTCAGGAGAACAGATAGCCCCAGTGAAGCTGAAAGCTGGTTGGCTCACATTGAGAAGATCTTCGATGCTATGGGCTGTGACCCCGTTTTCAAATCGAGGTTGGCATGCTACCGGTTCGAAGTTGATGTGTTAGCATGGTGGATAGCACTGAATCAGTCTGAGGGAGGTGATGATTGGGTGGCTGATTTGACATGGGCTCAGTTCAGGGATAGGGTGATGGAGCAGTTCTTTCCCAAGGCTGAGCAAGACAAGCTGAAGAGAGAGTACCATAGGATCCGACAGAGAGCTGGGGAGAATAGCAACGAGTTCATGCAATGCTTTCTTCGCTTGGCTGGTTTCCTTGGTGCAGCAGCAGGTACTCCTGAAGAGCAAGCACACCACTTCAGGTGGGCTCTTCGTACATCGGTCGCAAACAACTTGGTGTGTGCTACGTTCAACACGGTAGCACAAGTGGCCGATGCAACACGTAAGCTGGAGATGCTGCAGGAGAGAGATGAGTTCGGGGAAGCAGAAAGACCCGATAAGAGGTAAACATTCGTATTCAAGCAGTGACCAATCCGAATTCTTTCAGTATATGTCAATTTTTCATCTCTTTAAATTGTATCTTCCAGGCAGAAGACTGGGGACCGGTCTCAGCCGGCTACTCAGCAGCAGCCTAATCAGCCCAAGGGCAACGGTCAGACTCACGACCGTTTTGCTACGGATAAGTGTGGCGGTAATGATAATTACCGTAACAACGCTGGACACTCCAACAGCAGCAGGTCCTTATACTTACACATTTTCTTATGATTACATGTTATGATTCTTAATTCTGACACATTAGCAAATCTTCTACCAGGAATCATGGTAACGGTAGGGACCAGTACCAGAGAGGTTCACGGCCTAACTGTCCAGCTATCACTGGTATTCAATCTTACGATTATCTGCATTGTCCTTTGTACCTATTATCATGTCTCATGTATAGTGTTTTTATCAGGTTCTCAGCCAGTCAGGACACCTGCTGGAGGATATACTCTTCCTCTTTGCTCTACTTTCCACCCTAGGCACCCAGGGCCATGTCGCCGCGACAGCGACGCATGCTTCAAGCATGGTCTTCCTGGCCATTGCATGAAGGATTGCCGCAAGGGCGAGATGCAGGGTACATCAGGACATGCTGATACCATGCCGCCTCCTCCTACTGGGCGTGTTTACACGACATCTTGCGATCAGGCCAACAAGTCTACAGGTACCATCACTGGAATCTTGTATATGTATGCTCAAGCTGCATGTGTTCTGTTTGATACGGGTGGTACTCACTCGGTCATTTCTACTGCTTATGCCAAGACTGTTAGGATACTCCCCATGCCACTAGAGAATATAATGAGTATTTCCACGCCTTTGAGAGACTCAGTACGCATAACCCGTGTGTACAAGAGCCTTCCCCTAGAGTTTGACGACAATGTTTGTCCTGTTGACGCACTTCCGCTGGACATCAATGATTTTGACATGATTTCGGGCATGGATTGGCTATCCAAGCATCATGCTACCATAGACTGCCATTCATATCGAGTCATCTTCGGTGATGTTAATGCGCCAGAGTACATTCACAACGGGTTCGTACCCGATAGGTCTGTAGAAATCATATCAACCCTGCAAGCACGTGCACTACTTTCACATGGTTGCGAGGGTTATCTAGCTACTATTCATGACATGGATGCTGAATCCCCATCAATTCAGAATCAGCCGATAGTGTCAGAATTTCCAGATGTATTTCCAGAAGAACTTCCGGGCATACCACCAGCACGTGAAGTAGAATTTAATATCGAGCTCATCCCAGGAGCTGAGCCAATTTCCAAGGCTCCTTATCGCATGGATCCCATAGAGTTGAAAGAGCTAAAGGATCAATTGCAAGAACTTCTGGAACGAGGTTTTATTCGATCGAGCGCATCTTTATGGGGTGCACCGGTCTTGTTCGTTAAGAAGAAGGACGGCAGTATGCATCTTTGCATAGACTATCGAGAGCTCAACAAGATTACCATCAGGAATAGGTATCCACTACCACGTATAGACGATCTGTTTGACCAACTCCAAGGGGCCAAACATTTCTCCAAGATTGATCTTCGGTCGAGCTATCATCAGCTACGGGTTAAGGAGCAGGACATCGCCAAGACTGCTTTCCGTACACGCTATGGTCACTACGAATTTGTAGTCATGCCATTTGGCCTTACCAATGCTCTAGCAGTGTTCATGGATTTGATGAACAGAATCTTCCATGAATTTTTGGACAAGTTCGTCATTGTCTTCATCGATGACATCCTGATTTTCTCTAAGTCCAAGGAGGAACACGAAGACCATCTTCGTACAGTACTATGGATTCTTCGCCAGAAGCAGCTGTATGCTAAATTCTCCAAGTGTGAATTCTGGTTAGACAAGGTGGCATTCTTATGTCACATTGTATCAGCAGAAGGAATCACTATGGATCCAGCGAAGGTTGAGGCTATTACTAAGTGGCCAAGGCCGACATCAGCGACGAAATTTCACAGTTTCCTAGGCTTAGCTGGTTAATACCGTAGGTTCGTGGAGAACTTTTCCCGCCTAGCACTACCATTGACCAAACTGATGCGGAAAGGGGAGAAATTCGTCTAGACTGAAGAACGAGAGAAGAACTTTGAAGACCTAAAGCAGAAGTTAGTATCTGCACCTATTCTTACTCTCCCATCTGGTACGGGTGGATTTCAAATCTACAATGATGCATTCGGGAAGGGACTTGGCTGTGTTCTCATGCAACATGGGAAAGTGATCCCGTACGCTTCACGGCAGCTTAAGCCTTATGAGGAAAATTTCCCTACGCATGACTTGGAACTTGCAGCAGTCGTGTTTGCATTAAAGATGTGGAGGCACTACTTGTATGGAGAATCATGTGACATTTTCACGGACCATAAGAGCTTGAAGTATATCTTCACTTAACGTGAATTGAACATGAGACAGAGGAGATGGTTGGAGCTGTTGAAGGATTATGACATTAATCTGTAGTATCATCCCGGCAAGGCAAATGTAGTGGCAGATGCACTAAGCAGAAAGTACGGAATGATCAACGACATTAAAATTGAGGAGGAAATCATAAGAGACTTGGAGCGACTAGACATAGAGATCATGGTACATGGACAGCACAATTACTAGGCTAATCTTAGAATAGAACCCGAGTTACTCTCTAAGATCAAGGAAGCAAAGAAGGATGATGGAGAAATTTGGGCGATAATTCAGAATTTGGAGAAGCAGACAGAATTTTGAGTAGACGCAGATGGTATCTTATGGCAGGGCACGAGACTTTGTGTTCCTGACGATCAAGAACTTCGGGAAGCCTTGTTAGTTGAGGCTCATAGTTCCCCTTTCTCTATACATCCTGGTTCGACCAAGATGTACCATGACATCAAGCAGTACTTTTGGTGGAGTGGTATGAAACAGGATGTTGCCACTTACGTCTCCAAATGTCTTACCTGCCAGCAGGTTAAGATCGAGCATCAGCGATCTGGCGGTTCTTCAACCGTTAGATATTCCAGAGTGGAAGTGGGACAAAATCACCATGGATTTTGTTACTGGTCTTCCGCCAACAAAGAGGAAGCACGATGAAATTTGGGTTATCGTTGATCGACTTACCAAATCAGCTCATTTCTTACCGATCCACAAGGAAGATCCGGTCAGTAAACTCGCTGATACTTATAGAAGGGAGATCATGAGACTTCACGGTGCTCCATCCAGCATCGTATCAGAAAGAGATCCTCGATTCACTTCATGATTCTGGAGAAGTCTGCAGAAAGATTGGGGGTACACAACTTAAGCTTAGAACGGCTTTTCATCCTCAAACAGACGGGCAGTCAGAGCGAACGATTCAGACATTGGAAGACATGTTGAGGTCATGTGCGTTGGAATGGACGGGTGATTGGGACTATTATATCTGTTTGGTGGAGTTTGCATACAAGAACAGTTGGCACGCAAGTATCAAGTGTGCTCCTTTCGAGATGTTGTATGGCAGAAACTGTCGTGCCCTAATCTGCTGGGATCAGGTTGGTGAGCGAACACTTGAAGGACTAGAAATCATAGAATTGACTAATGAGAAGGTCGCAGTAGCTAAGCAGAAACTGCAAGAAGCACGGTCACGTCAGAAGAGTTATGCAGACAAGCATCGTAGGGACTTACATTTTAACGTAGGAGATCACGTTTTCCTTAATGTTTCGCCGGCACGTGGTGTTAGACGTTTTGGAATCAAAGGGAAGCTCAGTCCTCGGTTCATCGGACCGTTTGATATCATTGAACGAGTCGGTGAAGTATCATACCGTTTAGCGTTACCTCCGTAGCTTTCTCGTGTTCACAATGTTTTCCATGTGTCCTTACTAGAGGGTACCAGTATCACCCCCTTCACATGGTTCAGTATCCACTGGAACAGATTCGTGAAGATCTCAATTTCATAGAAGAACCCGAACGAGTTCTTGACTGACAAGAACGAGTCATGAGAAGGAAGACGATTCCATTCGTCAAAATCCTTTGGAGGGATCATACCGAGCGGGAAGCCACTTGGGAAACAGTGGAGCCTATCTGGGCTTCTTACCCTCATTTCATATTTTGAATTCGGGTATGTTCTTCTTTTCCAGTTTACTTTATCCATAATTCGGGGACGAATTATTCTTTTTAGGGGGGAAGAGTTGTAAAACTCGCATTCTTTTACCATGAATAGTACCCTTACGATCGTACGTACATGATTAGAACTTTCCTTTTTATAGCACGTTTACATTTCACGAACAAGAATTACAAGTATTACGTACGTGTTATAACACGATAAGTATTTATTACGTATTAACACACGATAATTATTTCAATAATAATTATAATCACGAACATACGAACATGAAATCATGAAAGTAAATTAATCACGAGCTAATATTACGTATGTATGTATATTTATTACGATCACGAATAAATATATTAAGGCACGAACGATAACGATTAAATCACGTAAAACACGAAGCGAACACACTTAGTATTTAGACACGGAAAATGTTCGGGTTACCCTTTGTGGGCCCCCTACCCGCAGACACAACAAGACAAAAGGGCCAAGCCCATTAAAATTTACTAAACAAGATTTTAGGAAAAGGTAATTTTCATAATAACCAAAATTTAAGAAAATAAAGAAACCCAAAAAATCTTTTCTTCTTCCTTTTTGTCTTGGCCGCCGGGTTTAACATCACACCAAGGGGTGTTGTGATTGATTTTTGTGTTCGATTTATTGCAAGGATCGTTGTGTGTTCATCATTCTTTGATTCACGTGATCAGTATAAACCCTAAACCTCTTTTCTTTTATGTTTTGATTTACTAATCACATAAAATCATGAATGTTTTTAATAATAAATTAAAAACAAGCTATTAATCATGTTATTTAATCATGGGGTAAAGTAATAAAGGGTTAAAGCGTGTTTGTTGTTGGCCGACGCCTAAACCGAGTCTCAACGGGGTCTCGGCTTGGGTTTAACTCGCACCATCGAGACCATAAGGTCTCGGTTTGGTGGTGGTGGTGTCACGGCAGCAGCAAGGAAGGGAGACCTCGACCTAGGTCGGGGCATGGTGGTGCAAATGGGGTCCGGTTCACGGGTTAAAACACGGGTCCGGTTTACACATGTTTAGATTTAAAACACGGTCCGGTTCATGAGTTAGTTTTACAAGGTTAAATATTTTTATAAGTTATATTTTTTACAAGACTTAAATTAAATTAATTAAAAACATGAACATGATTAATTTAATTTACATGACTTAGGTTATTAATTTTATTATTAATACATGAATTTTAACCTAAATATTTTTCCATTTAATTAGACTATATAATTAATTAATTTACATGACTTAGGTTATATTATTAATAGATAATAATACATGTTTTAACCTAAGTATTTTACCTTTATTTAATTAAACCATGTTATATTTAATTAAATTCTTTAACCTATAGTTTATTTAATTCACATGAAATAATTAATAAACTATACTATATAATTACATGACTTAGTATATTAATCAGTAAACACTTAAGCTTATATAATTAGCTTAATTATCCAGCTTATATCTAATTATGGAAACTTTCTATTATTAGAAACTTATTTAATTAAGGCAGCTAATCTATTTATGGAAACTTTCTATTGATAGAAACATATCTATTTTAAGCAGTAAATCTATTTTTGGAAACTTTCTATTTTTGGAAACTTTCTATTTTTTGTAACTTTCTATTTTTGGAAACTTTCAATTTTAGGAAACCTGCTATTTTTAGAAAGTTACTTATTATTACACAACAAGTATAATAATACATGAAGTACAAGTAATACTTAATCAGAATAGACAGAATATATGATAAACACAGTATAAAGCTTAAATCAGTAAAACATGACATGAACATATAAAACAAGCTAAGACATGATATAAAACCAGTTACGTACATAGTAATTAGATACTTATACACGTATGTATTTATGTAGCATTAGTGATACCGAAGTATGACTCTCTTTCATTCGTCTTCTTCGTTCACTGGACATAAGGTACGGATTCTCCGTCCTTTCAGTATGGACATTCTTCCTTATTAGGATTTCCCGTATGCAACCAACTGTTTTCCCCAGTATATGTTTTATATGTTATGATATGTTAAAATTAGAATACCTAAATCCATATACATGCATGACCAGTTTCACCTAGTTATGGAGGTACCATAACCAACACACTGGAGGCACCAGTGTTATGACTTCACCACGGCGGAGTGATAGCTCGTGGCGTCCCTTTCAGCTTTTGGCCATATTATTATTATCAGGTGAGGCGTATGGGTGCATCCTAGTTTACATGTTTTCAGCAGATTACTCAGTGTGAATGTGGTGTGTGCCTTGCATCCTTCACAAGGAGCTGATCCCTCCTACCAAAAAACCAGTATATTAAATTAGAGGCAGTCCCTCTAATTTGCATGACGAGGTCACCCCTCCAAGTATTCATGCACGTTGATATTTCATGACCTATATTGGCTAAATGGTAAATATGTTAAACAGTTTTTACAAGATAAACATAAGGCTTTTCAAACTATAAAACCATTTTTACTAAGATATAACCAGGTTATTTCTTTTCCGCTACTTCATGTTTATATGCTTAAATTATTCATGCTATACTTGTATATCCGTGCACTGAGCGTATTGCTCAACCGTTTTCCTTTTCATGTTCCCAAAACGGCAGGTACTCAGGGACACTCGTAGACTTTAAGCGTACGTGCATATGGATTGGAAGCTTCCTATCCTTCTTTACTTTATGCATTTCTTTATACTTTTATACTCATTTCCATGTACATTGTTTAGTCATTTCTTTTACAGTACTTATGTTTGTGTGTGATGAGTTCTATTTTTGGGGTACCGATGTTTGATTTCGGTATTTCCTTTATTGTCATGTAATGTTTAGACATTTATCCTTGTATGCTTTGATGACACGCCATAATCACGCGTGACATTCTATTTATCAAAATGGGGTGTTACAGTTATGGTATCAGAGCCAAGGCTTCGACCTTTAGGCTCTCAAAACATGACCTGTGATTAGTGGGTAGTCACTATGGTCTTCCTAGAACTGACAGTCGGTTTTCATGCATTCATCATTTTCATGCATACATATATATGTCATGGTCGCAGGTTTATGACTAAGTAACGGTTGGTACAGGACTGGCCCTATTTAGTCGCATGTGTTTTATCGAAACTTTTAAATTTGGGACCGACCCATAGGCGTCCCCTCGCCATGTCTTTTGTTTTGGGTGAACTGACCATAGGCGTTCACTCTCGCGCATACAAAAGTTTTCATAAAACTGCATCATGCATTCATGTACTAGTTTTCCTGCATAAAATTTTTCTCATGATTTATTGGTATAAATTTATTTTTCATGTATATAGTTTATGTTTTGATCAGTTTATTCATGTATTTTATGTTATACTGTCAGATGGTTCTCACACACGAGCAGGAACAACTCAATGCAGCAATCCAAGCTGTAATGCAAGCTAATCATAAGGCTTTCTATTTATAGACTAAGCCATTACCAAACCAAGGAGCGAATTCGTTCAACAATAGAAACGCTTCCTCTTGATTTGGAACTACTTTCTCTTTCGACGTTGCACAAAAGCCATTACTTTACGTTCAGCTAGCACTAAAAAGGCTACTCCTAGTAGAAGTGGTAGAATTATTCCAAGTATTTCAGCTGGAATTGCTATGTACATTTTCAATTTTCTATTCACTCATGATCTGACCTAGTCGACCCGATCATGATATTTCATTCATGATCTGGTCTACCCCTTTTCTCATTACGATAGGTGTCAAGTGGAAGTGAAGTTATCATTACGATAGGTGTCAAGTGGAAGTGAAGTGCTGTATAGAGGGCCCCTTTTTCAGTAGATGAGATTAGGATGAAAGGTATTATCTCAACGATGCTTTTCTCTGGCTTGCTTTTCAAAATTTCATTTTGGCCTGCGGTAATGTAATCGGGATTTTCAAAATTTTTTGGACTTCTTTCAAAGGGGAATGAAGACCTTCCTTAGAAGTTGTCGCTCGATCGAAAGGATATAATACATACAAAACCTGAACTTCGCGGACTTTCCGAGGTATGACCTTCGCCACGACATTAGTGGCTTAAACGGGGGATCAAAATCTTTGCGCAGTAGAGGAGTCAAAAGCGAAGGACGAAGCGAATGTAGAGGACACAGCATATCCAGGAAGATGGACTACTTCTGCAGCTATAGGTTTGCATTTTTACCCAATCTGGGAAGCAGCATCCGTTGATGAATGGTTATACAATGGTGGTCCTTATGAACTAATCGTTCTACACTTCTTACTTGGTGTAGCTTGTTACATGGGTCGTGAGTGGGAACTTAGTTTCCGTCTGAGTATGCGCCCTTGGATTGCTATTGCATATTCAGCTCCTGTTGCAGCTGCGACTGCTGTTTTCTTGATCTACCCAATTGGTCAAGGAAGCTTTTCTGATGGTATGCCTCTAGGAATTTCTGGTACTTTCAACTTCATGAGCTCATTTCTTCCGTTAAAGGAGATTCGAGAAAAGATGGAATAAGAAGACGTGTTTCCAGAACAAACAAGATACAGGTTGAGAAGGGGGAGCTCATATTGGTCATGGGTTGAGAACGGGAATGGAACTCTATGAGATAGAATCTCTCGTTGTTCCTCAGTAGCTCAGTGGTAGAGTGGTCGACTGTTAACCGATTGGTCGTAGGTTCGAATCCTACTTGGGGAGATTTGAAAATCACCGTCAACGCCCCGGTGTAGGTCCGGGATACTCCTTTGTTCCATAGCCCTGGGGCTATTTACAACTATCCAATTAACAATTCTCAGATGTACTAGTACTAGCAGTGCATCAAAGATGCAGTCATCGATTCTCCCGAGAGGCCACAATTGCCGCGAGCAAACATATTAATGACGAGGAACGCATTTTTGTTATGCTAATAATACTTGTACTTGCTCTGCTATTCTACCCCATCCTGGCTGAGGAAGAGTTATGGGCGCCCAGCCGCTTCTTTTTTTTTTTAGAATCCTAGACTAAAGAAGAAGGCTCCTGAATCAGCGCAAGGAAAAATCCACAAGCAGGAGAACTGTACTAACCTGCCGCCGGTTACTTTATTAGGGCTCCACAGGAGAAGAAAGAAGGTCTGGGTCCAATTTCTAATGAAACGAAGGTCCCCCTTACTCCCTATTCTCTCTTAAAGCTTTATAAAGCTCTAAAGTTGGTTAAGAACTATTGACTGTAAACGATAGCAGTTACAGTCACTCAATGGATTCCTCAACTGAGGAACGAAATCAGGGCTGAGGTTCTGGCTGCCAACAATCAGCAGCATCACCCAGTACCTCCTCCTCCTCCTCCAGCAACATTGGCCACATGGTTGGAGAGATTCAATAAGCTCCGTCCTCGAGCTTTCGAGAGAACAGATAGCCCCAGTGAAGCTGAAAGCTGGTTGGCTGACATTGAGAAGATCTTCGATGCTATGAGTTGTGACACCGTTTTCAAATCGAGGTTGGCATGCTACCGGTTCGAAGGTGATGTGTTAGCATGGTGGATAGCACTGAAGCAGTCTGAGGGAGGTGATGATTGGGTGGCTGGTTTGACATGGGTTCAGTTCAGGGATAGGGTGATGGAGCAGTTATTTCCCAAGGCTGAGCAAGACAAGCTGAAGAGAGAGTTCCATGGGATCCGACAGAGAGCTGGGGAGAATAGCAACGAGTTCATGCAGCGCTTTCTTTGCTTGGCTGGTTTCCTTGATGCAACAGCAGGTACTCCTGAAGAGCAAGCACACCACTTCAGGTGGGCTCTTCGTACATCGGTCGCAAACAACTTGGTGTGTACTACGTTCAACACGGTAGCACAAGTGGCCGATGCAACACGTAAGTTGGAGATGCTGCAGGAGAGAGATGAGTTCGGGGAAGCAGAAAGACCCGATAAGAGGTAAACATTCGTATTCAAGCGGTGACTAATCCGTATTCTTTCAGTATATGTCAATTTTTCATCTCTTTAAATTGTATCTTCCAGGCAGAAGACTGGGGACCGGTCTCAGCCGGCTACTCAGCAGCAGCCTAATCAGCCCAAGGGCAACGGTCAGACTCACGACCGTTCTGCTACGGATAAGTGTGTCGGTAATGATAATTACTGTAACAACGTTGGACACTCCAACAGCAGCAGGTCCTTATACTTACGCATTTTCTTATGATTACATGTTATGATTCTTAATTCTGACGCATTTGCAAATCTTCTACCAGGAATCATGGTAACGGTAGGGACAAGAACCAGAGAGGTTCACAACCTAACCGTCCAGCTATCACTGGTATTCAATCTTACCATTATCTGCATTGTCCTTTGTACCTATTATCATGTCTCATGTATTTTATCAGGTTCTCAGCCAGTCAGGACACCTGTTGGAGGATATACTCTTCCTCTTTGCTCTACTTTCCACCGTAGGCACCCAGGGCCATGTCGCCGCGACAGCGATGCATGCTTCAAGTGTGCTCTTCCTGGCCATCGCATGAAGGATTGCCGCAAGGGCGAGATGGAGGGTACATCGGGACATGCTGATACCAAGCCACCTCCTACTACTGGGCGCGTTTACATGACATCTCGCAATCAGGCCAACAAGTCTACAGGTACCATCACTGGAATCTTGTATATGTATGGTCAAGCTGCATGTGTTTTGTTTGATACGGGTGGTACTCACTCGGTCATTTCTACTGCTTATGCCAAGAATGTTAGGATACTCCCCATGCCACTAGAGAATATAATGAGTATTTACACGCCTTTGAGAGACTCGGTACGCATAACCCATGTGTACAAGAGCCTTCCCCTAGAGTTTGACGACAAGGTTCGTCCTGTTGACGCACTTCCGCTGATCATGAATGATTTTGACATGATTTTGGGCATGGATTGGCTATCCAAGTATCATGCTACCATAGACTGCCATTCA
The DNA here is from genome assembly GCA_025667525.1 of Glebionis coronaria. Taxonomy (NCBI): domain Eukaryota; kingdom Viridiplantae; phylum Streptophyta; class Magnoliopsida; order Asterales; family Asteraceae; genus Glebionis; species Glebionis coronaria. Next base: position 40,305,474 of record CM046879.1, read on the forward strand.
TATCGAGTCATCTTCGGTGATGTTAATGTGCCAGAGTACATTCACAACGGTATGCGTCTTTGCATAGACTATCGCAAGCTCAACAAGATTACCATCAGGGATAGGTATCCACTACCACGTATAGACGATCTGTTTGACCAACTCCAAGGGGCCAAACATTTCTCCTAGATTGATCTTAGATCGGGCTATCATCAGCTACGGGTTAAGGAGCATGACATCACCAAGACTGCTTTCCGTACACGCTATGGCCACTACGAATTTGTAGTCATGCCATTTGGCCTTACCAATGCTCCAGCAGTGTTCATGGATTTGAGAACAGAATCTTCCATGAATTTTTCGACAAGTTCGTCATTGTCTTCATCGATGACATCCTGATTTTCTCTAAGTCCAAGGAGGAACACGAAGACCATCTTCGTACAGTACTACAGATTCTTCGCCAGAAGCAACTGTATGCTAAATTCTCCAAGTGTGAGTTCTGGTTAGACAAGGTGGCATTCTTAGGTCACATTGTATCAGCAGAAGGAATCACTATGGATCTAGCGAAGGTTGAGGCTATTACTAAGTGTCCAAGGCCGACATCAGCGACGGAAGTCCGCAGTTTCCTAGGCTTAGCTGGTTATTACCGTAGGTTCGTGGAGAACTTTTCCCACCTAGCACTACCATTGACCAAACTGATGCGGAAAGGGGAGAAATTTGTCTGGACTGAAGAACGAGAGAAGAACTTTGAAGACCTGAAGCAGAAGTTAGTATCTGCACCTATTCTTACTCTCCCATCTGGTACGGGTGGATTTCAAATCTACAGTGATGCATCGGGGAAGGGACTTCGTTGTGTTCTCATGCAACATGGGAAAGTGATCGCGTACGCTTCACGGCAACTTAAGCCTTATGAGGAAAATTACCCTACGCATGACTTGGAACTTGTAGCAGTCGTGTTTGCATTAAAGATATGGAGGCACTACTTGTATGGAGAATCATGTGACATTTTCACGGACCATAAGAGCTTGAAGTATATCTTCACTCAACGTGAATTGAACATGAGACATAGGAGATGGTTGGAGCTGTTGAAGGATTATGACATTAATCTACAGTATCATCCCGGCAAGGCGAATGTAGTGGCAGATGCACTTAGCAGAAAGTCCGGAATGATCAACGGCATTAAAATTAAGGAGGAAATCATAAGAGACTTGGAACGACTAGACATAGAGATCATGGTACGTGGAAAGCACGCTTAGTGGGCTAATCTTAGAATAGAACCCGAGTTACTCTCTAAGATGAAGGAAGCACAGAAGGATGATGGAGAAATCTGGGCGATAATTCATAATTTGGAGAAGCAGACAAAATTTCGAGTAGACGCAGATGGTATCTTATGGCAGGGCACGAGAATTTGTGTTCCTGACGATCAAGAACTTCGGGAAGCCTTGTTAGTTGAGGCTCATAGTTCCCCATTCTCTATACATCCTGGTTCGACCAAGATGTACCATGACATCAAGCAGTACTTTTGGTGGAGTGGTATGAAACAGGATGTTGCCACTTACGTCTCCAAATTTCTTACCTGCCAGCAGGTTAAGATCGAGCATCAGCGATCTGGCGATCTTCTTCAACCGTTAGATATTCCAGAGTGGAAGTGGGACAAAATCACCATGGATTTTGTTACTGGTCTTCCGCCGACAAAGAGGAAGCACGATGCAATTTGGGTTATCGTTGATCGACTTACCAAATCAGCTCATTTCTTACCGATCCGCAAGGAAGATCCGGTCAGTAAACTCGCTGATACTTATAGAATGGAGATCATGAGACTTCACGGTGCTCCATCCAGCATCGTCTCAGACAGAGATCCTCGATTAACTTCGCGATTCTGGAGAAGTCTGCAGAAAGATTGGGGTACAAAACTTAAGCTTAGAACGGCTTTTCATCCTCAAACTGACGGGTAGTCAGAGCGAATGATTCAGACATTGGAAGACATGTTGAGGTCATGTGCGTTGGAATGGACGGGTGATTGGGACGATTATATCTGTTTGGTGGAGTTTTCATACAAAAACATTTGGCACGCAAGTATCAAGTGTTCTCCTTTCGAGATGTTGTATGGAAAAAAGTGTCGCGCCCCAATCTGCGGGGATCAGGTTGGTGAGCGAACACGTGAAGGACCAGAAATCATAGAATTGACTAATGAGAAGGTCGCAGTATCTAAGCAGAAACTGCAAGAAGCACGGTCACGTCAGAAGAGTTATGCAGACAAGCATCGTAGGGACTTACATTTTAACGTAGGAGATCACGTTTTCCTTAATGTTTCGCCGGCACGTGGTGTTAGACGTTTTGGAATCAAAGGGAAGCTCAGTCCCCGGTTCATCGGACCGTTTGATATCATTGAACGAGTCGGTGAAGTATCTTACCGTTTAGCGTTACCTCCGCAACTTTCTCATGTTCACAATGTTTTCCATGTATCCTTACTCAGTGGGTACCAGTATCATCCCCTTAACATGGTTCAGTATCCACTGGAACAGATTCGTGAAGATCTCACTTTCATAGAAGAACCCGAACGAGTTCTTGACAGACAAGAACGAGCCATGAGAAGGAAGACGATTCCATTCGTCAAAATCCTTTGGAGGGATCATACCGAGCGGGAAGCCACTTGGGAAACTGAAGAGTCTATCCGGGCTTCTTACCCTCATTTAATATTTTGAATTCGGGTATGTTCTTCTTTTCCAGTTTACTTTATCCATAATTCGGGGACGAATTATTCTTTTTAGGGGGAAGAGTTGTAAAACCCGCATGCCTTTACCATGAATAGTACCCATACGATCGTACGTACATGATTAGAACTTTCCTTTTTATAGCACGTTTACGTTTCACGAACAAGAATTACAAGTATTACGTACGTGTTATAACACGATAAGTATGTATTACGTATTAACACACGATAATTATTTCAATAATAACTATAATCACGAACATACGAACATGAAATCATGAACGTAAATTAATCACGAGCTAATATTACGTATGTATGTATATTTATTACGATCACGAATAAATATATTAAGGCACGAACGATAACGATTAAATCACGTAAAACACGAACACGCGAACACACTTAGTATTTAGACAAGGAAAATGTTCGGGTTACCCTTTGTGGGCCCCCTACCTGCGGACACAACAAGACAAAAAGGCCAAGCCCATTAAAATTTACTAAACAAGATTTTGGGAAAAGGTTAATTTCATAATAACCAAAATTTAAGAAAAACAAGAAACCCTAAAAATCTTTTCTTCTTCCTTTTTGTCTTGGCCGCCGGGTTTAACATCACAGCAAGGGGTGTTGTGAATGATTTTGGTGTTCGATTTATTGCAAGGATCGTTGTGTGTTCATCATTGTTTAATTCACGTGATCGGTATAAACCCTAAACCTCTTTTCTTTTATGTTTTGATTTACTAATCATATTAAATCATGAATGTTTTTAATAATAAATTAAAACCAAGCTATTAATCATGTTATTTAATCATGGGGTAAAGTAATAAAGGGTTAAGGGGTGTTTGTTGTTGGCCGACGCCTAAACCGAGCCCCAAGGGGGTCTCGGCTTGGGTTTAACTCGCACCACCGAGACCTTAAGGTCTCGGTTTGGTGGTGGTGGTGTCACGGCAGCAGCAAGGAAGGTAGACCCCGACCTAGGTCGGGGCATGGTGGTGCAAATGATGTCCGGTTCACGGGTTAAAACACGGGTCCGGTTTACACATGTTTAAATTTAAAACACGGTCTGGTTCATGAGTTATTTTTACAAGGTTATATATTTTTACAAGTTATATTTTATTACAAGACTTAAATTAAATTAATTAAAAACATGAACATGATTAATTTAATTTACATGACTTAGGTTATTAATTTTATTATTAATACATGAATTTTAACCTAAGTATTTTTCCATTTAATTAGACTATATAATTAATTAATTATTAAAATCATGACCTATAATTAATTAATTTACATGACTTAGGTTATATTATTAGTAGATAATAATACATGTTTTAACCTAAGTATTTTACCTTTATTTAATTAAACCATGTTATATTTAATTAAATACTTTAACCTATAGTTTATTTAATTCACATGAAATAATTAATAAACTATACTATATAATTACATGACTTGGTATATTAATCATTAAACACTTAAGCTTATATAATTAGCTTAATTATCCAGCTTATATCTAATTATGGAAACTTTCTATTTTTAGAAACTTATTTTATTAAGGAATCTAATCTATTTATGGAAACTTTCTATGTTTAGAAACTTATCTATTTTAAGCAGTAAATCTATTTTTGGAAACTTTCTATTTTTGGAAATTTTATATTTTTGGTAACTTTCTATTTTTGGAAACTTTCTATTTTAGGAAACCTGCTATTTTTAGAAAGTTACTTATTATTACACAACAAGTATAATAATACATGAAATACAAGTAATATTTAATCAGAATAGACAGAATATATGACAAACACAGTAGAAAGCTTAAATCAGTAAAACATGACATGAACATATAAAACAAGCTAAGACATGATATAAAACCAGTTACGTACTCAGTAATCAGATACTTATACATGTATGTATTTATGTAGCATTAGTGATACCGAAGTAGGACTCTCTTCCGTTCGTCTTCTTCGTTCACTGGACATAAGGTACGGATTCTCCATCCTTTCAGTATGGACATTCTTCCTTATTAGCATTTCCCGTATGCAGCCAACTTTTTTCCCCAATATATGTTTTATATGTTATGAATTGCTTATGTTTAAATTAGAATACCTAAAGCCATATACATGCATGACCAGTTTTACCTAGTTATGGAGGTACCATAACCATAACACTGGAGGCACCATTGTTATGACTTCACCACGGCGGAGTGATAGCTCGTGGCGTCCCTTTCAGCTTTTGGCCATATTATTATTATTATCAGGTGGGGCATATGGGTGCATCCTAGTTTACATGTTTTCAGCAGATTACTCAGTGTAAATGTGATGTGTGCCTTGCATCCTTCACAAGGAGCTGATCCCTCTTACCCAAGAACCAGTATATTAAATTAAAGGCAGCCCCTCTAATTTGCACGACGAGGTCACCCCTCTAAGTATTCATGTACGTTGATATTTCATGACCTATATTGGCTAAATGGTAAATATGTTAAACTGTTTTTACAAGATAAACATAAGGCTTTTCAAACTATAAAACCAGTTTTACTAAGATATAACCAGGTTATTCAAGACTTAGTCTTTTCTGCTGCTTCATGTTTATATGATTATATTATTAATGCTATACTTGTATATTCGTGCACTGAGCATATTGCTCAGCCATTTTCCTTTGCATGTTCCCAAAATGGCAGGTACTCAGGGACGCTCGTAGACTTTAAGCGTACGTGCATATGGATTGGAAGCTTCCTAGCCTTCTTTACTTTATGCATTTCTTTATACTTTGATACTCATTTCCATGGACATTGTTTAGTCCTTTCTTTTACAGTACTTATGTTTGTGTGTGATGAGTTCTACTTTTGGGGTACCGATGTTTGATTTCGGTATTTCCTTTATGGTCATGTAATGTTTAGACATTTATCCTTGTATGATTTGATGACACGCCATAATCACGTGTGACATTCCATTTATCAAAATAGGGTGTTACAATTGGTTCCCCCTGCTTGTTGGTCAGAGTTCCCCCTGCTAGAGTAAGTTCCCCCTGCTGAATAACAAAGGCAGGGGGATTGGTCCCCCTGCTAGAAGTCAATGGCCCTGCTACAAAGATAAACATGGAAGAGATATTAGCTCGTTTCTGTTGCTACTCCAGAATAGATTCCAAGTTTGTTAGTAGTGATCTTGTACATGAGTCCTTATGCTATAAAATGACTCATTAGGTTTTGATGTTTAATATCTCTTTCTGTTCATATCATTTCACACTTTAAGGTTGTAGAACCCTAATACCATTATTGGGTATTCGTATATCTTTGATATATAAAGTTCAGCGTTTGAGTTAAACATTTGTTCTTGTGCTAAACACTATTTTCCGCATCTTATTTAGTTACTTTGTGTATTGCAAAGTTTCTCTAGTGTTAGTTTGAATTCATTCTTTCTATCACAACCCTTAAACAAGCTAAGGTTTAAGATCTGAGTTTGGGATCAACAAGTGGTATCAGAGCTTGTTGAGAAACTTTGAGTAAACCAAGAACAAAACATTTATTACAACCATCATCAACCATGTCTTTGGATTCTCATTCATCCTCAAACAACAATGCCCTCAAACTTCCCATTCTGGATCCTGAAAACTTTGAAATATGGGAATTCAGGATTCAAAAATATCTCAAGATGGAACACTATGTTCTTTGGGAGGTCATAGAGCTTGGTGATCAGTTCACCAAAACAGTAGTAGTTGAAGATAAGAACAAAGATAAGGGAGAAATTGGTGAAAGCTCCAAGAGTGATAAAACCAAGTCTGCTGCTCTTGTAGACAAAATGATTCAGGCAAGAAGGCATGATGTCAGAGCTCACAGTTCTTTGTTGTTGGCTCTACCTGATAGACATCAACCAAGGTTCAAAAATTATAAGACTGCTAAGGAGCTTTGGGAAGCAATTGGTAATACATTTGGAGGGAATGAGGCCACCAAGAAGAAGAAAAAGAATCAGATGATAGACCAATTTGCTTCTTTTAAAACAAATGGTGATGAAGCAATTGGTTCCATCTACAATAGGCTTCAAGATCTGGTTGCTCAACTAGAATTCTTTGATATTGAGGTGTCAAGGAATAGGTGAATGCAAGATGCCTCAACAGACTTTAGAAATAATAGTTTGTCTACAAAGCCTTTTGGCAAAATAGAGATGACATTGATGATAAGAACATGCATGACATCTACAACAACCTAAAGTTTTTTGAGCCTGTGGTCAATGAGATGAAGGCATCAGGAACCATTCCCACTAATTCAAGTATAACAGCTGGTTCCCCTGCTAATATGGCCTTTATTTCTCATAGAAGTAGAATCTCTAAAGGCAGTGGGATTGAAGTTTCCCCTGCCATACATTCCCCTGCTTCAAGGTCAATACCATCAAATGGTGAAGAGAGGACTGCAAAATTTAGTCTTGACACTGCTTGTGCTTTCATTGCATCACAAGGGTCTTAGGGCTCTATTGTGCTACATGAAGATCTGAATCAAATCAGTAAGCAAGGACTGGAGGAGATGGATATCAAGTGGAACATGGCTCTACTCAGCATGAGAGCCAACATATTTTATAAGAAATATGGGAAAAAGATTTCCATTAATCCTTCTGATGTGGCTGGATTTGATAAATCAAAAGTGGAATGCTACAACTGTGGCAAGAAAGGCCACTTTGCTAGGGAGTGCAAAGGACCAAAGAATGGAAGCATCTATAGTAAGGAAAGCAGGGATGAGGATTCTGAGGCTAAGGCTATGGTAGCCATGCAAGGAATAGATGGAGTAGTTGGATGGGACAGGAGTGCTATGATTGAAGGTGTTGAAAGAAATCAAGCTCTAGTTGTGACAATCCGTCAATTTATGGTCGATATTTTATTCTCAATTATTATTTAAAAACATTATTTTAATGTTATATTATGAACTCACTCATTTTTGGGAAGAAATTTGGGTTTACATCTTGAAGTAGCATCGACTACGTCTAAACCGGAGGATTCTACGTTATGTGCTTACGTTTACATACACCGTTTTGGTGACAGTCTGACATTTAGAAAATAAATTTATTCTCGAATATTATTTTGGGATTTTAATTTGTGTTGGTTCATAAACTCACAAATTTACGAGAAGAGATTAGGACTTACAAGCATAATTTAACGTCCTTCACGACTAAACCGGAAACCTTAGGATTACGTATTTACATTTTTGAACTTCGTTTTTTATGAGACAATTTTTATTAAATTCGTTTAGTGTCGTTGATTCATAATTTATAAAAACATTTTTGTAAAACGACCCGAGGGCACGCAAATCGAGGAAACTAGAATCGAGAAGTACCCGTAAATTAGTGGGATAAGACAAGTTTACGCTTGCCTCACCCCACAAATGGGCGGCCAAAGGCTTCACCAACACACCTTTGAGGTGTCAACTATACACAATAACTAAGACACTTGTCTTAGTTTGCTCCAAAACCATCCACCTAATAAAACAACTATCTACAAAACTAGATACTCATTTTACAAAATGCAAAATCCACAAAACTCTCTCTTTATCCTCTCTTGGTCGTCCACTATAGCACCACCACACCACCACCATCAAAAATCTAGCCATAAACAAAGGCTATAATCAACATATGTTGAAGCCTAGTTGAAAAGATGAAGATTGGAGGTGGTTATAACATGTGAAAAGGAGTTTCCATGGAGCTTAGGTGCTGATTTTCAAGAAGGTATTCATGCATATAAAGATCTCAAGAAGTTCATTTTCCAAGTTAAAGATGTGGTGACAAGAACCAAGTCTTGATCATCATAAACCTCATCTTTTCATCACTTTGGTGGTATAGAGATTGTTTCTTCCTATCCTCTTGTTATTTTGAATATGTAATCTTGTATTTTCTTCATTTATGTATATGTATATGATGATATATGATGATCAAAAGTATTATGTAGGGATTTGGTGTTGATAAATTTGGTTAAAAAGATTAAAAGCTACATGAAAAGATGTTAAAATCATGTCTAAAATAGTAGGCTGTATAAAACAGTAAAGAACTATATGATAACTTGTTAAAGTGGCTTGGATAATTTAATATACAGTAAGGTATGTGACTTATACATATGTGAGAGTTTGCTACACAATGGAATCCATAAAATGAGTGAGATATGATCAAAACAATATTGAAGTTCAAATCTATATAGTCTGTTTTGGACGGACTGTTAAAGATATTTAGAAGTTGATTGAGCAGTAGCTAAATCTGAGTTAATTGTAGCACATATCATGTAGTTTGTGCTGCCCAAAAAAGAGCTTCTATCTCCTTGTAGAACTCAAGATATGGTAAAAATGGTGAAAGTGAAATTCATAATCCCGATTTATAAAATAAAAGTATATATTATAAAATTAGCACTCAAGTAAAACTAATATAAAAATGTATAACTAAAACCCACTAACTTATATATTCCTTATAAATAAGTATATACTTTAATAAATAAATGGGACATTTTATAAAAATTGTAAATTGGTGTGTTTTATAAGTTATAAAACTATATACATAAGTTTTACGTCTTTTCGGCTAAAACCGAAAGATTAACGTTTTCGTCAATTAAAACTTAGACGGTCGGACCCGCCTAATGTAAACTTTTTATAACCCATATACTGATGTATAAGTACATATGACAAGTAAAAACCGTTAAAACCCGAGCTTTATAACATATGGACATTAACGGGCCAAAGTAGCCTTATTGGACTATTGACCCAACTAGTTTGGATAAACACTAATGGACTTACTCATTGGGCTTAACCCACTTGGGCCCAACATATGAGTATAGGCCTGGTATTAAAAGTATAAAATGGGCTAATATGATGTATTGGGCTTATAATGGGCTTATTGGGACACAACATGTAAACAAGATGAAACTAATGTAACTAGTCAAAAAATTGACTAACACATAACACTACAATGTTGAATGAAGAGATAAAATCCCACTTGATCATCATCATACTTATAATATCATCATATATATATATACATAGCTATTATTTTTATAAAGTCATTGGACAAGATTCTAAGACGAGTATTATTTGTCTAGGTTTCCGTGATTGAAGCACGTACCGTACATCCAAATCGCCGATAACCGCCTTTTCCAATCAACGTGAGTTCATAGCTTCGCACTCTTTTAAATGTTTTATGAAATGTTTTATAAACCCGCGAGGGAGATAACATGTTAGTTTTAATAAAATAGGACACCAGTTGTCCCGATTATTTGCTTATTGATATGGACCCGAATGATTATATGACCCGATGAATGATTATATGACCCGAAGAATGAAATAAAATGGATTATTATTAGTTAGGTTATGTCATTAAAAGTCCCATTAGCATGAATTGTTAACTACCGGGATTTGGTAGACGCTTAAGCATTTAATAGTACTATTTGGGGAAGATCACCCAGTTCGCGCCTTGACGGTTGATCCCCGTCGTGCCACATTGATAGGTGAGCGAATTTATGTATGAGAAGAATTATATAAGCGTGATTATTGTGACGACACACTGTTTTAGATGGGCAAATGAGTTTCGGGTTAGCTACCCGTTGTTTGTTATAGTAAGGTAGCAATGTCATGCGGCTTATAATAATCCAATAACGAAAATACTGATATACGCACTGAATTACGATATATTGCCTGACTAGGAATACGGGGTCTTATTATTGAGATTAAGTTCATGTTTTGGTTTTGCATAACCATTTTCATATAACGGTTTTTATTTAACTCTGTACAATGTTATAAGACGTAATGTATGATGTTTTTACGACATTGATTTGTATAATGGTTTTGAAGGCAAAAGCCTATAGTATGAGTTACAACAAAGATTTGTATAAAATGTTTTTGGCTTATTTTATGGCCTAATACAAAGATTTGTATGAAATGATTTTTGGTAATAAATATATACCGATGATATATTAATGGTTTTCATTAAACTCTATGAATTCACTCGGCGTTTTCGCTGACCTTTTCTTTTTAACATGTTTTATCTCAGGTACTTGAAGGTAATTCTCGGGAAGACGACAAGAATTTATGGCCCGCACTTATATAACAATTTCCATTCAATTTGTTTGTAATATTGTATAAATACTATGACTTGGGACCCATGTAAATTTGATATTCATGAATGAAAAATGCTTTATTATTAAACGACACGATTTTTATGCATTGTCTATGATATGAGTAATGTGCTATCCCGTAACACCAACGACTCTTCCGCTAAACTAAAGTATGAATATTTGGGGGTGTTACAGTTTGGTACCAGAGCTCTCGTTATAGAGAACGAGAGATTTTTAAAACAAAGGTTTTGAATAAAACATTTCAAAATCTTTTAACTATAAACATTTTCTCAAAATGTCTAAAAATCTTTTGACTATAACGGTGCCGAAGAATTCCCGAGTTACCGACAAGGCCAGACTGAGAAGTATTATTTTAATATATATATAACTTGGATTATATATATATATATATATATATATATATATATATATATATATATATATATATATATATATATATATATATATATATATATATATATATATATATATATATGTTGTAATTTGATTAAATGATTGTTGACGATTATTTTAATACTTATACGAGGTATTTATACGACGTAGATTGTCACAAGGAACCCTAACCCCCCTAGCAAATTAATCGAAGCTATTCCCGTAGGAATTCTAGCTAATCCTGATCCAAACCAAGTTATGGATATTTATGATCCCAACAAATGGTTGATATTCGTAGAAATGTTGATATTAGTTGATTGTGATATTAAAGAAGAATTGGCGAGATTAAAACTGATATCGATGTCATGACGATCTTTACTTATAGAGTGGAGTTTGACAAAACCTTATCACCTAGAAAGATGTCATCTGATTCGGTGTCACCCAATTCTTAAATTTGAAATCTAAAAGGTAAATGTTGCACTTGAGGCTGTCACTGGAACCATTACCCAAAAGTCTCATGCCACTAGTACCTTTCTGAGAAGTCTAACTGAATGAGTGAGTCATTTCATACTAGTGACTCATTTGATAACTATTGATGAAAGAGCTATAGGATTGGAAATTAAATGTTGTTCATATCGAAATTTTATTGCCCTTTTAAGGTTTAAGAATAAGCTTGAAAGTATTGGAGAATGAGGTAGGATATCGACTTGAGTATAAGTTGGTTGAAACTTGAATAAAGTAAAATTTCACTCGTATGGAATATGAGATTGTTAAGAGGAAGTCGTTGAGTCCTGTTTTAATTATAAGGTTTCAAATGATTGTTGGTTTGTGTTAAGGGTTGTTCCTAGGCCATTGTCTAATGTCGAGGATGCCCAGTGTCCAAGAAATAAATCGAAGAAATCTTCTTCTGAAATTGGGACCGATGGATCTTTCGGGACATGTGGAACACCTAATGAAAAGACTACCTTTGATTGCTAAATCCTACATGTATCGATGTTATCTATCTTTTCTTGCTTCTTCATAATGTTCGCATTAATGATGCAACCATTGAACAAGCACTCATCTCGGTTTGAGTTGCGTTGTAAATTCTTCTCTTTGTATTCCCAAGTGTCGTCGAGGTCATGAACCTCATGATTATTTGGCTAAGCTCATCTCCTATCATATTGTAGTTAGTTCTTGGTGAACAACTTTTCATCACTCTTTTGCAGATCACTCATTGTTTTATAAGACAAAACAGTATCCCTTGGGAAAAATTGAATTTTCATCACCATAAGGATTATTCAAAGTGAGATTTATAAGTAATCGTTATCGAAATAAAGTTGTTTATGAAACACCTTGGAAAACTTAATTGTTTCCATAACAAAGAATATCTCTATAGATTCATTTTGATTCTTATTCCAGAATTAAACATGAAATTAGTTTTTATTTTAAACATGGAGACAAAGTTTTGGCGAACTGAGTATTGCATCGTTAATCCTAAAATTGTATATAGTTGCGTGCCTACATACAATTTGGAAGGGACCATGCAAGGCTGATTAGTAGTCACCATGAATGTGTTAATAAACACTACATTTTCTTTGAAGTTGTGAAAGATTAAACTTTATGAGATCTGCAAGAAGTGCAAAATGGGGACATATTGTTAGGGACACCTACATATGTGCCCATACTATCTATTCTTCTGAATCGAATTTAATCATCTATGGAATTTGTCTTATTTGACAATTTACCTCCCCTTCTTGTCCAAGTCTCTCATGATGAGATTCTTTGGAAAAGTATCTAATTATCGAGTATTAATAACCCGACTGGGTGTATCGGCGTTCCTATCATTTCTTTTGATTAGATTTCATTTGAATGACCTGGGTAACGATCCGAGGAGCTTTCGAATGCGTACTCAAATTATGAAAACATGGGATATATTCATATTCGTTAATGTTTTCGTCTGTATTTGATTTGAAATTCTCTCGCGTAAATTATGCGTTGACCTTACTCTTTTAATGGTAGCTATGTCCCCAGATATCCTTGAATCTGTGAAGGATTATGAGTTATTATTAGTCTTTTGAGAAGTTCACATCTTATCAATGGTAACGAAACTGGAAAGTTGATAGTGCCAGTGGAATCGATTGATTGATTATGACATAATGTCATTGTCTAAATTGATGGCAACTCGAGCATAATTCCCTTAAAGATTTGATTATCAAAAGGGATCTAAATAATTCTTGATGGATGACCATATCCTGCCTTTAGACTTGAAATTTTACCATGAATGGTTATGAACTAGTCATAGATCTTGTAATCTAGAAAGAACCCAAAGTAAATTTATTAAAAGATGTTTCTGTTATCTGAAATTTTAGGAGGTATTTGCTGGTAAATTACCAAGACTTTCGCCATTAAGGCAAGTTGAATTTGGTATTGATTATATTCCCAGTGCTACACCTGTGGCATGTGCACTGTACGTCAGCACCATATGAATTAAATGAATTACCGTACAACTGAGAGAGTTGTCGGAGAAAGCTTTTATTCTACCGAGCTCGTCATTATGAAGAGCTATGGTGTTATCATTCCTTATATTTATTGATTACCGTGAACTGAATAAATTGACGACCAAAATTCATATCCATTACTCAAGATGGAAGATTTGTTCGATCATTTACAAGGTTCTAGCGTATATTCAAAAATTTAATCCACGGCATGGTTATCATCAACTTCGCATCCGCGAAAAAGATTATCTATTCCAATCACTACATCCAGAACTCGTAATGAACATTATGAGTTTCATGTGATGTCGTTTGGATTGACCAATGCACAGGTAGCATCCATAAATTTGGTGAATCACGTGTGTAGGCTGTAATTTGATAAATTCATGCTTGTGATCATTAAGGACCATTTGTTTGTTTCTAAGAATAAGAATGAGTTAATAATTATTTATAAACTGCCCTGAATTTGCCGAACAATGAAAACTTGTACCTTGAGTATTTAACATGTGATTAAAGGGTTAATCCTTTACATTATTTGACCATGTGACTAATAGATAATGGAATCTATATTGACTCTTCAAAGATTAGAGCCATTAAGGCCTTGGGTTTTACCAAAAAGAAAGTGCACATATGTTTTGACAAATGTTTTATCAAAGGAATTTTTAAGGGATTATTCCCTTATACCTAGATCATGTAACTAAACTCCTTTAGGGGTAAATGTTTGTGTATACCTCAAGACAACCTAAGAGGGATTGAGAAAACCATTTAAACCATGACTTGAAATTTGAAACGACAATTTTTGTTTTTCAACTAAGAAAATTTTGACCAAAGTATAAACGAAGATTTTCCGAACATTTACAGATCTTATTAATTATTTTCAATAAATCAACAAAAATCGTGATAATTAAATTCAAAATTTATTTTGAACATTTTTCTATAATTGTACGAACTGAGAAACCTAAAAAATTTTACGTTTACGTTTCATAAAAATTAAATATTTGTTATTTAATTACTTGTAATAATTATCGACGCCCTAAACGTCGGATCAAGCAAAGCTGATAGAGATAATAGTTGAGATGGAACTAAGACTTAGAAAATATGAAGAAAGAATTTTTGAATGAATAGGGTCATGATATTTATTTCATCGAGGAAGGTGAATGTAGGTACTGACACATTATATAGAAAGGATAAAGAATCAATTAGGATGTGTTCCTTAGTAATGACAGTGCAAAATAAATTGTCGAGCAATTTAAGAATAACTGATGCTTGTAAGAAGGATAATATAGATAATAAAAAGGGGTTCGCGGTTAATGTGAACCATTAGAATTGAGAAGCCGATGGCGTTAAATGTATAAAAAGGCCGCTTGTGGTGGCCTGAACACGGAGGATTTCGAGATTTAGTCATGTTGGAATCTCATAAGATTAAGTATTCTATTCATGTCATTTCTGTTTAAATGTATCTTATCTGAAGAAGTTGCTCTGATGGCAAATTATGAAGGCAGACATCGCCTCATACATTAGTAAACGTCTAACTATTACAAGGTCATCATCTGAATTTGATTTGATTTGGGTCATCGTCGACAGACTGACCAATTCTACTAATATCATTCCCATTAATGATAGATTCTTGATGAAGAAATTGACTCTTTGTATTTAAAGGAGTTGTGAAAACATAGTGTGCCTGTATCAATCATCTCTATCAAGATCCTCGCTTCACATTGAATTTCTAGATATTTGCTCAGAAGTCATTGGGAACGAACCTTGATGAGAGTACTGTTTACCACCCCAATCGAAGGGACAAGGTAAAGCAACGATACAAAACACTAGAAGTCTTGTTTTATGTTTGAATGATTGACCTTTGGTATATAATCGTTTTCCTTTGGAGAGATGATCATTGAAAATTATCATATTAGGATCGAGATCGAATCTTGTGAGGATCTAAATATGAGAGCATCTGAAAGCAGGAGTTGGGATGAAGACACCCGACATACACCCATTGTGAGCTGGACATGTCTTTTGGGTTTAAGGTTGCCTATGATGACAAACCTAGCCTTACAAAATACCCGACCCGTGAAACCTGAAATAATTGTTGAAATTAGGATCTGATTATTGACTGTCGGTAGTGGGTAGGAGGTTATGTGAATATGAATGTAGATCTTGAAGTGCAGGATGGGTAGCGAAGTTATGCCAAAACGTTTCACCTTGGAAAAACGAATTGATGATCTGAAAGATCATGGGAATTGAGTCCCCGTTGTATGGCACCACTGAGATGATGTAAAAAGTTGGTTTGAAAGGCATATAAGCTGGATCTACCCTAGGACTTCAAGGGTTGCGTGAATTATGTTCGTATATCGTTCTTGATAAAATGTCTATCAAGTGAAAATCTGATTACTTCTTGATGAAGTTTTGATCGGCGAAAAGTTGCATTCATCAAAAACCCGTGAATATCATGGATAGAGAAAGTAAGTCAACATTAAGCCTGGTCGTATTCTCGTGGGTTGTGTTTGATGAAACTCGCGTAATGTAGTGAATTACACTTGAGAGAAAAGACCGAATGTGGAGGAAATACCCACGTGGCTTTAACTCTATAAGAAGCGAGTAATAAGATAAATTGATCTTTGAGGACAAAGATCCTGTTTAGGGCTAAATGTTGTGACAATCCGTCAATTTATGGTTGATATTTTATTCTCAATTATTATTTAAAAACATTATTTTAATGTTATATTATGAACTCTCTCATTTTTTGGGAGAAATTTGGGTTTACATCTTGAAGTAGCATCGACTACGTCTAAACCGGAGGATTCTACGTTACGTGCTTACGTTTACATACACCGTTTTGGTGACAGTATTACATTCAGAAAATAAATTTATTCTCGAATATTATTTTGGGATTTTAATTTGTGATGGTTCATAAACTTACAAATTTATGAGAAGAGATTAGGACTTACGAGCATAATTTAACGTCCTTTACGACTAAACCGGAAACCTTAGGATTACGTATTTATGTTTGTGAACTCCGTTTTTGATGAGACAATTTTTATTAGATTCGTTTTGTGCCGTTGATTCATAATTTATAAAAACGTTTTTCGTAAAACGACATGAGGGCACGCAAATCAAGGAAACTAGAATCGAGAAGTACCCGTAAATTAGTGGGATGAGACAAGTTTACACTTGCCTCGCCCCACAAATGGGCGGCCAAAGGCTTCACCAACACACCTTTGAGGTGTGAACTATACACAATAACTAAGACACTTGTCTTAGTTTGCTCCAAAAACATCCACCTAATAAAACAACTATCTACAAAACTAGATACTCATATTACAACATGCAAAAACCACAAAACTCTCTCTTTCTCCTCTCTTGGCCGTCCACTATAGCACAACCACACCACCACCATCAAAAATCTAGCCATAAACAAAGGCTATAATCAACATATGTTGAAGCCTAGTTGAAAAGATGAAGATTGGAGGTGGTTATAACATGTAAAAAGGAGTTTCCATGGAGTTTAGGGGCTGATTTTCAAGAAGGTATTCATGCATATGAAGATCTCAAGAAGTTCATTTGCCAAGTTAAAGATGTGGTGACAAGAACCAAGTCTTGATCATCATAAACCTTATATTTTCATCACTTTGGTGGTATAGAGATTGTTTCTTCCTATCCTCTTATTATTTTGAATATGTAATCTTGTATTTTCTTTATTTATGTATATGTATATGATGATATATTATGATCAAAAGTATTATGTGGGGATTTGGTGTTGATAAGTTTTGTTAAAAAGATTAAAAGCTACATGAAAAGATGTTAAAATCATGTCTAAAATAGTAGGCTGTATAAAACAGTAAAGAACTATATGATAACTTGTTAAAGTGACTTGGATAATTTAATATACAGTAAGGTATGTGACTTATACCTATGTGAGAGTTGGCCACACAATGGAATCCATAAAATGAGTGAGATATGATACAAACAATATTGAAGTTCAAATCTGTATAGTCTGTTTTGGACGGACTGTTAGAGATATTTAGAGGTTGATTGAGCAGTAGCTAAAACTGAGTTAATTGTATCACATATCATGTAGTTTGTGCTGCCCAAACATGAGTTTCTATCTCCTTGTAGAACTCAAGATATAGTAAAAATGGTGAAAGTGAAATTCATAATCAGATTTGTAAAATAAAAGTATATATTATAAAATTAGCACTCAAGTAAAACTAATATATAAATGTATACCTAATACTCACTAACTTATATATTACTTATAAATAAGTATATACTTTGATAAATAAATGGGACATTTTATAAAAATTGTAAATTGGTATGTTTTATAAGTTATAAAACTATATACATAAGTTTTACGTCTTTTCGGCTAAAACCGAAAGATTAACGTTTTCGTCAATTAAATCTTAGACGGTCGGACCCGCCTAATGTAAACTTTTTATAACCCATATACTGATGTATAAGTACATATGACAAGTAAAAACTGATAAAACCCGAGCTTTATAACATATGGACATTAACGGGCCAAAGTAGCCTTATTGGACTATTGACCCAACTAGTTTGGATAAACACTAATGGACTTACTCATTGGGCTTGACCCACTTGGGCCCAACATATGAGCATAGGCCTGGTATTAAAAGTATAAAATGGGATAATATGATGTATTGGGCTTATAATGGGCTTATTGGGCCACAACATGTAAACAAGATGAAACTAATGTAGCTAGTCAAAAATTTGACTAACACATAACACTATAATGTTGAATGAAGAGATAAAATCCCACTTGATCATCATCATACTTATAATATCATCATATATATACATAGCTATTATTTTTATTAAGTCATTATTGGACAAGAGTCTAAGACGAGTACTATTTGTCTAGGTTTCCGTGATTGAAGCACGTACCGTACATCCAAATCGCCGATAACCGCCTTTTCCAATCAACGTGAGTTCATAGCCTCGCACTCTTTTAAATGTTTTATGAAATGTTTTATAAACCCGCGAGGGAGATAACATGTTAGTTTTAATAAAATAGGACACCAGTTGTCCCGATTATTTGCTTATTGATATGGACCCGAATGATTATATGACCCGATGAATGATTATATGACCCGACGAATGAAAAAAAATGGATTATTATTAGTTAGGTTATGTCATTAAAAGTCTGATTAGCATGAATTGTTAACTACCGGGATTTGGTATACGCTTATGCATATAACAGTACTATTTGGGGAAGATCACCCCAGTTCGCGCCTTGACGGTTGATCCCCGTCGTGCCACATTGATAGGTAAGCGAACTTATGTATGAGAAGAATTATATAAGCGTGATTATTGTGACGACACGTTGTTTTAGATGGGCAAATGAGTTTTGGGTTAGCTACCCGTTGTTTGTTATAGTAAGGTAGCAATGTCATGCAGCTTATAATAATCCAATAACGAAAATACTGATATACGCACTGAATTGCGATATATTGCCTGACTAGCAATACAAGGTCTTATTATTGAGATTATGTTTGTGTTTTGGTTTTGCATAACCATTTTCATATAACGGTTTTTATTTAACTTTGTACAACGTTATAAAACGTAATGTATGATGTTTTTACGACATTGGTTCGTATAATGGTTTTGAAGGCAAAAGCCTATAGTATGAGTTACAACAAAGATTTGTATAAAATGTTTTTGGCTTATTTTATGGGCTACTACAAAGATTTGTACGAAATGATTTTCGGTAATAAATATATATCGATGATATAAAAATGGTTTTCATTAAACTCTATGAATTCACTCGGCGTTTTCGCTGACCTTTTCTTTTTAACATGTTTTATCTCAAGTACTTGAAGGTAATTCTCGGGAAGACGACAAGAATTTATGGCCCGCACTTAAATAACAATTTCCATTCAAATGTTTTGTAAGATTGTATGAAATACTATGACTTGGGACCTATGTAAATTTGATATTTATGAATGGAAAATGCTTTATTATTAAACGACGCGATTTTTATGCGTTGTCTATGATTTGAGTAATGTGCTATCTCGTAACACCAACGACTCTTCCGCTGAACTAAAGTATGAATTTTTGGGGGTGTCACACTAGTTGTTGAAGAGAAGGAGGAAGAATTTGCCCTTATGGCTAAGTCAACATCTAGTTCATACAGTGAGGTATATGATGACTCCTATTGTACCAAAGCATGTAGAAAAAATACTGAGTCTTTAAATGATCAAATAAGAAAACTGAATATTGATTACATAAATTGTGATAATGATTTAGACAACTACAAACGTGCTTTAGAACAATTAGATTCCACCATAAGAGAATATAAACAAAGAGAAAATGATTATAGAGATCACATTGGCATATTAGAAAGAGATGTTAGGGAAAAAGATGATTCCATTAAAGAGTTAACTGCTGAAGTTGAAGTCTTTATATCTAATAAAAAGATTGATGAGCAAACACTTGAAAATTTTGGAAAAGCTTCTAAAGATCTCACTAAGGCAGTTGAAACTGGACAATCTCCAAGAGATAAAACAAGTTTTGGAGTAAAAAATGAACATGATACAATTCCACCACCACCTGCTAATGTACATGGACCCATTCCCAGGAAAGATCTTTCTTGGACTGGACTTCCTTGTTTTAAAAAGCAGGAAGACATTGAATTTGACTTAAATTCCTACATTCCAAAGAATCTAGAAACAGAGGAACCTCTAGTGAAAATTAGTGCTGTTAGGGATTTTGAAAAGGAACAAATTGCTTTAAAACAGTAGAAAATAGATAACCCTATTCTCTTTTCAAGAGAAGGATTGTTTGGAAGTGACTCCAATTCTAAAAAGTAGTTCATCCAGAACTTCTAGCATATTAGATTCAACACCAACTAGTCCAAAACCTTTTTAATCCATTGTTAAATATACAGGCATGTATAAAAATATTAGAGGTAATCAAAGGAACTGGAACAACCAAAAGTCTCATCAATTAAGAGAGGACTTTGTGAAAAACACCAAACCTTGTTTCACTTGTGGCAGTTTTGATCATATCTATCAAGATTGTCAAGCACCTATGGAAATGGTGGCTGCAAATCCTTTAAAGGAAATGCAACCACAAGCCATTCTATTGAGTGCAGGGGCAAAACCTTTTTCCCTTGCTAAATATGTTCCCCCTGCTATGAGAAATGAGGTTTATGATAAGTATGTTGTTCCTGCACTAAGAAAGGTAATTGATGCATGTTCTAAATCTAGCTCTTATATGACCAAACCAGCACCTCATACTGCATGTAAAGATGACTATAGACCTTAACAATGCTCCTATAGAGGCCAACACAAAGATGGGTTCCCTCTGCTAAGCATAGGGATTCCCCTACTAAGTCTAGGGTATCCCCTGCTGGCAAAGTTTTTCCCTCTAGAAACATGGGTAGATGGGGAAAAGCTGTGAAAGCCTCAGCTCGTTGGGTTTGGGTACCCAAAAGGGGTACTCAACCCAATGGTGTATCTTTAGCCTTTGACAAATTATCTTACATTGATACACAAGGTAGATCCAAGTCAGTAATGGCTTGGGTCCCCAGGAGAAACTAAATTGTTTTTCTTTTTGCATGTAACAAAGCATACTAAGGATGACAAAGCTTACTGGGATAGTGTATGTTCTAGGAGCATGACTGGTGAAAAAGCATATCTTTCAAACTTTGTTCCCCTGCATGATAATGATGGTGTCTCATTTGGAGATGGATATGAAACAATCACTGGGAAAAAGACCATTGTAACTAATGGGATGACATTTAATAATGTCTATTTGGTAAAAGAATTGAAGTATAGTCTCTTCCGTGTGTCTCAGATGACTGATAACAAGAACTTTGTTCTTTTTACTGACACTGAGTGTCTGGTACTGGGTAAGGAGTTTGTTCTCCCACCAAACACTCCTATTGTACTTAGAACCCCAAGGCAGAGGAACATGTACACCATTGACCTAAAGGACATTGCTCTTCAAGATATTGAGAATTGTTTCATTGCCAAAGCCTCAGAAGATGAATGCAAGAAATGGCATAAAAGACTTGGTCATTTAAACTTTAAAAATATGAACAAATTGGTCAAGCTAAATCTTGTTCACGGTCTGCCTTCAAAGACATTCAATAATGACCATACATGTGTTGCTTGTTTGAAGAGAAAGCAACATAGAGCTTCTTGTAAATCAAAAGTTGCCCTCTCCACCACAAAGCCATTAGAATTACTTCACATGGATCTCTTTGGTCCTACATCTGTGGCAAGCATGAAAAAGAAGTGGTACTATCTAGTGGTTACAGATGACTACTCAAGGTTCACATGGACTTTCTTTCTGTTTGAAAAGAAGGATACTGCATGAGTACTCAAAGACTTTATCGCCCAAATTGAGCCTCAAAAGAGGATGAAGGTGGTGACTATTAGGTCTGAAAATGGTGGAGAATTCAGAAACAAAGAACTAGACACATTTTACACCAGCAAAGGGATCAAGAGGGAATACAGCATAGCCAGGACACCTCAACAAAATGGATTTACAGAGAGAAGAAACATGACACATATTGAAGATGCAAGGACCATGCTATTTGATTCCAAGCTTCCAGTTATCTTTTGGGTTGAAGCTGTAGCCACTGTTTGTTATGTTTAAAATAGGGCCTTGGTGGTAAAGGCTCACAATAAGACCCTGTATCAACTATTCAATAGAAGACCTCCTTTGATTGACTTTTTTAGACCTTTTGGGTGTCATGTAGTAATACTTAACACTCTTGATCACTTGGGAAAGTTCAATGAAAATGGGGATGATGGATACTTTGTTGGTTACTTACTGACAAGTAAGGGATATAGGGTCTTTAACAAGAAAACAAGCAAAGTGACTGAGAACTTACATGTGAACTTCCTTGAAGACAAGCTTGAAGATGTACAAACAGGCCCCAATTGGTTCTTTGATATTGAAGTACTAATGTAAGGGATTTTACTAGTTGAAAAAGTTCGTTTTCTTGGTATCTTCTCAAATTGATTTCCGGTTCAAAGTGCGACTCAATTGTTCTTGGTGGAAATAATGGTTTGGTTATCTATTACTAAGTAAAATGAAAATGTAAATTGCGATAAGTAAAAGGAATGCTGAAAGGAATGCTAAAAGGAATGCTGATTGGAATGCTAATAGGAATGCTAATTGGAATGTTGATTGGAATGCTGATTGGAATGTTGATTGGAATGCTGATTGGAATGTTGATTGGAATGCTGATTGGAATGTTGATTGGAATGCTGATTGGAATGTTGATTGGAATGCTAATTGGAATGCTGATTGGAATGCTGATTGGAATGTTGATTGGAATACTAATAGGAATGCTAATTGGAATGTTGATTGGAATGTTGATTGGAATGCTGATTGGAATGCTAATAGGAATGTAAAAGGAATGCGAAAGGAATGCTGATTGGAATGTTGATTGGAATGCTGATTGGAATGTTGATTGGAATGCTGATTGGAATGCTTATTGGAATGTAAAACCCTTTTCCAATCAAGGTGATTGGAATACGTGATTGGAAAGGGGTTTACCCTTTCCGATCTAACTTATTGATCCGAAAATTAAGCAAAAGCAATAAGCTATGGTTAATAAGCTCAAACTAAAACTTGCACGAATCTAAATCAAAATTGACTTAATAAGCATGAATAACAACTTATCAAACTTAAAAATAAGTAAACTTTCAAATCAAACTTTTAAAAAGATGAACTTTTTAAGAAAACTTTAGATCAAATAAGCATTAAGATGAAAAAAAATCAAGGATGAACATGAATCAAAGAGAAGCAAAGTAAGAAAGGGAGAAGAAGATGATTAAAGATAAGAACTTGATTAAAAGAAAAGATTCCAAAATAAAAAGACTTACTTGAATTGAAGAAATTAAAAGTGCATAACATGAAATTAAATTGCAAGAAATTAAATGACAAGAAATGAAAATGGTGGAAGTGTGGCTTGTCAAGCCACCAACCACATGAAAATGAAGCTAGCCTAAACTATATATAGGGGTGATTAGGGAGGAGCTTAGGAAGCTTCCTCCCTCTTTCCTCTTTTCCTTATTTGCACACTTAAGCCTTTTCCTCTTAATTGTTTGTTAATCTTGGACTTAATGATTTTGTCTTGGGATTTCTTTAAACTCGTCTTTGAATTTTCTTCGTAAATTAGACTCGAGTTCTTCGGCTTTTAGTAAACTTCCGTCTTTTGACTTTTTCTTCGATAAATCTTCAGAATTGGTCTTGGACTTCCGTTCTTTTTCCACTCTTGATCTTTCGACTTCGCCTTTCGTCTTTTTCTTCGATAAAAGCCCGTGAATGCCGTGTTTTCTCCACTTTTCACTTTTTCGTCCTAAATCACAACAAAAACACAAACCACGCATAATTCCGACATAAATGACATAAAATACACGTTTTAGCTCGGTTATTATTGTAATTAAGTGGTAAAAAGGATGGGTGTTTTCACACCTATCAAATCCCCTACACTTAACTATTGCAATGTCCTCATGCAATGCATTAGTTACAAAGAACGTTTTACATTTTCCATCATAATCAACCTACCTTGGCCTTTATTAAACAACTAAGGAAAATCAAAAAGATAGAAATAACAAGATGCAACAAGGAAGAAACTTGTAAAGAAATCTAAGACTTACATTAGGGCTTGTGTGTCATGAATGTTCATCACCCTCAAGTTTCACGTTCCCCGTGCCAAGCTTAAAAACAAGATCATTGTTAGTACAAGTTAGCATAACAAACATTTACTCATGTGGTTCAATTAATCACTTAAACTCCCTTATTCCTACGAGTATCTCTTATATTTTATTGATGTCTTGAATGATCACGAGGATGCATTGTTGACTTATTTCGATAATTTATTTAGGCTGAAAGCAAAGTAGGACGATTTGATCAATAGTTAGCTAAAGGACAAAATCTCTTAAAACTGCTTCTCGGGATATCAAAAAGTTCATATCTTGGCATAACTTGGTTCACGATTTGAGACCTTTCTCGGGCCGATATTTGGCATGTACTTCATACTTCATATCTTCGAGAGACGTTTTTGAGATAATGGTCTTCTCTTCGTTATAGAGTTTCTTCACTTGGAGACTTTTGAGGGGTACTCCAGCTTTGTTGACCACGACTTCATGATTATTTCTTCAATCTCTAATTGGGATTTTGAGATACAACGATCCACCTCCTTTTCGGACTTGGATCTATTTATCCTCATACCTTGTTAGGGTCTTTTCGGATAGACTTCTCCATGATCTTTATGGGAGTTGATTGCTTTTCGTCGTGAGTCTTGATCCTTCATATTGATTTTGGGAATAATGCTTTTCACATCACTTTGGATCTTCAGCAATAAAATTGAATCCTCATGCCTTGTTAGGGCCTTTTCGGACTCGCCAATCTTCGCGCCCCGCTTCATAAGTTATGCCTTGGCTATGAACTCTTATCATTACCGAGCAACTTTTAAACGATCTTGGGCTAGAAGCTAAGTTATTCAATAAAATCGTACGACCTTACTTATTGCAGATAATTATTAGCAGGCGATGGGAGAAAAAGATCATAATTAACTCACATAAGTTAATGAGAGAATACCAAACTTATAACCAACTCTATCATTTCTCGTTCTCCACAATTTAAAATCTCAAGGAATGAGACTCGTGGATGCTTAGCCTAATAAACCAATTAAGGTCTACATGGTTAAGGATACTAGCTAGAGTGAACTTGGATAAGTAAACTCGGGTTGAGTCAAAATATTCACAACGGGCCTAATATATCTAAGATATCTAAACTTGCTAAAACCATTTTATTAAAATGCTAGAAAGTAACAAAAATAAAGGAGACTACAACTAGGCCAAAATAGATTAAAAATTTTGAAAAATGTCAAAAAATTGATTTTCCGGTTAAAATGAGGACAAATACAAGGAAAAGACCACTTAACTTCGATAGAAGTCCCCCCACACTTAATATAAACATTGTCCTCAATGTTTAAACATGTGAGAGTAAACTCCCCTACACTTAGGACATTGTGCACTTTGTTTAGATCTCGTTAAGAAAAAGACCACTAAAGAGATTCCTATTTTAATATTGAGAAATATAAAATAGTGAATCGAAAAGAGTTTAGGATAGAACCGGGAAGAAGGGAACACGGAATCACGGTTCATCAAAAGTCATCAAGAGTATGTCTTTGAAGCTCTAATCCCTGTACGTGATAAGAAAGAGAACAAGAAACACCAACGGGGCTCCCCCCTACACTTATGGTGAAAAAAGGAAAGATAGATAGATAATTGGGTTGCCTCCCAAAAAGCGCTTGTTTTTTTTAACCGAGTCACGAGCCTGACTCGTCCCTGAATTAAATGGTCCATGGGGAAGCCTCGTATGTAATACCGGGATCAAAGACCTTGTCCTCGTTCCCGGAGGACATCAATAAAGGAGAGTCAGGAGGATAAGTCTTGAATGGTAAAAAGGTCCTCTCAATACCAGAAAAGCAAGTGAAGTCTAGATTGACGGGAGGTGGGGTGGGTAAGGGAATCACATTGTCATCCTCCAAAGACAATGGAGGCAGACCAATTGGCAAAGCCGAAGAAGTATCAATCATAGAATGGTCCATGTCACCTCCCGGGTCAAAGCATTTATCCTCATGATCGTAGAGAAGGAGTGTAGAAACTCGTTTGAAAAGACCACGATCCAGTACGAAACCATCATTCATTTGTGGGGATTGTTGATAAGTTAAATCCTCACGAATGTGGTAAACGTAATTCTCATAAGAGGAGTGTTGATTAGGTAACTCCTCGAGAATAGGATGTTTGGGCATGTGAGTTGGTTCGTCATTATTATGAAAAATAAGATGTTCCAACTCATCAAGTTCGGCATCGATGTTGGAAAAGTCGACCTCGCTTGTAGGTGGAAGCGGAGGCAAAAGAGCTAGCTCTCGGTCGATAACTTCCTCAATCTCTGATCGAAGACGAAATCATCATACTCACCACATGTTGAACTCTCGTTGGGAGGATCAAATATCGGATGTGGAGTTGTGAGTATGTGATCATTGACTAGCGAAGCAAACTTGTCCGTAAGCTCCACAAAAGTCGGCACATCACACAAATTTTCCGGAACACCCGCGGGCTCACTTGGGATGACGACAAGTTCCTCGACACTAGACTTTAGGGATTTGTCCGATTCCATAGCCGAGATAATGTCAAGATGCTGATCCTCCATTATGAGAGAGCCAACGGGCTCCTCGGGTGTGATAGCAATAGACGAAGGAGGAAGGGAAGAAGTCTTACTTTGCTTTAGAAATTCCTCCTCGTCGAAAATAACCTCAATATCGTCATCGCTCTCCTCATTACCTAAAGGGCCAATAATAAGCTCAGGGATATGAGTACTCGTCTGATCTCGTTGCTGTAAAAATGACTTCATACAAGTTTGCAGCGTGTGTAAAAGCTCTTTGCTTTGTTCTTGAAAAGCTATAGCAAGATCGTTTCTTTGTTCTTGAAAGGTTGTAGCAAGATCGTCAATTGGTTCTTGGTAACTCATCTCGTGACGAGGCTGATGATCAATTGGGTATTGCAGGGGTTGGTCAAAACTGGAAGGGGTATAATTATAGTAATTTTGATCCCCTGTAGGGCAGTGAAAACTTTCGTGAGGACCCCCACAGTTGTTGCAAAACGGGTGAGGAAAAAGACTGGGTGCGTCTTGTGGATAGCTATTTTCATTGTCATAATTGTACCCCGGTTCTTGCCCGTGACCATATGGGTATCGAACCGGGCACGAAACATGCCAATGAGAATCGATTCCACAATAGATGCACGGGGGAACAAGATGTGGGTTCAAAAAGAATGAATTAGTCGAGTTTCAAGGGACAAAATCCGAATTGTGTGTTGTTGATATCGTTTCCGCACCGCTCACATGTACACCATTGACAATAGTCGTTCCCGTACAGTTGTCTCCCACACCCGACGCAATGGACATAAAAATCCATGGAGAAAGATAGATAAGCAAGAAGAATATTTTTGGTGCAAAACTTTGAAAAAGAAATGCTTTTTAAGATTTTTCAAATGTTTTTGGATTTTTTTTATTTTTTTTTTATTTATTTTTTTTTTTGAAAATTTTTGACTCGAAAAAATAACGTTCACAAGTGAACGGATCCCAAAAGCCAACGCGTCTCTCACAAAAAACCGTTAATCTTCACGAAAAGAGCCGGCAGCGGCGCCATTTTAATGTACGAGATTTTACTAGTTGAAAAAGTTCGTTTTCTCGGTATCTTCTCGAATTGATTTCCGGTTCAAAGTGCGACTCAATTGTTCTTGGTGTAAATGAAAATGGTTTGGTTATCTATTACTAAGTAAAATGAAAATGTAAATTGCGATAAGTAAAAGGAATGCTGAAAGGAATGCTAAAAGGAATGCTGATTGGAATGCTAATAGGAATGCTAATTGGAATGTTGATTGGAATGCTGATTGGAATGTTGATTGGAATGCTGATTGGAATGTTAATTGGAATGTTGATTGGAATGTTGATTGGAATGCTGATTGGAATGTTGATTGGAATGCTGATTGGAATGCTGATTGGAATGCTGATTGGAATGTTGATTGGAATGCTAATAGGAATGCTAATTGGAATGTTGATTGGAATGTTGATTGGAATGCTGATTGGAATGCTAATAGGAATGTAAAAGGAATGCGAAAGGAATGCTGATTGGAATGTTGATTGGAATGCTGATTGGAATGTTGATTGGAATGCTGATTGGAATGCTGATTGGAATGTAAAACCCTTTTCCAATCAAGGTGATTGGAATACGTGATTGGAAAGGGGTTTACCCTTTCCGATCTAACTTTTTGATCCGAAAACTAAGCAAAAGCAATAAGCTATGGTTAATAAGCTCAAACTAAAACTTGCACGAATCTAAATCGAAATTGACTTAATAAGCATGAATAACAACTTATCAAACTTAAAAATAAGTAAACTTTCAAATCAAACTTTTAAAAAGATGAACTTTTTAAGAAAACTTTAGATCAAATAAGCATTAAGATGAAAAAAAATCAAGGATGAACATGAATCAAAGAGAAGCAAAGTAAGAAAAGGAGAAGAAGATGATTAAAGATAAGAACTTGATTAAAAGAAAAGATTCCAAAATAAAAAGACTTACTTGAATTGAAGAAATTAAAAGTGCATAACATGAAATTAAATTGCAAGAAATTAAATGACAAGAAATAAAAATGGTGGAAGTGTGGCTTGTCAAGCCACCAACCACATGAAAATGAAGCTAGCCTAAACTATATATAGGGGTGATTAGGGAGGAGCTTAGGAAGCTTCCTCCCTCTTTCCTCTTTTCCTTATTTGCACACTTAAGACCTTTTCCTCTTAATTGTTTGTTAATCTTGGACTTAATGATTTTGTCTTGGGATTTCTTTAAACTCGTCTTTGAATTTTATTCGTAAATTAGACTCGAGTTCTTCGGCTTTTAGTAAACTTCCGTCTTTTGACTTTTTATTCGATAAATCTTCAGAATTGGTCTTGGACTTCCGTTCTTTTTCCACTCTTGATCTTTCGACTTCGTCTTTCGTCTTTTTCTTCGATAAAAGCCCGTGAATGCCGTGTTTTCTCCACTTTTCACTTTTTCGTCCTAAATCACAACAAAAAC
This sequence comes from Glebionis coronaria, assembly GCA_025667525.1. Lineage (NCBI taxonomy): Eukaryota > Viridiplantae > Streptophyta > Magnoliopsida > Asterales > Asteraceae > Glebionis > Glebionis coronaria. Next base: position 40,334,719 of record CM046879.1, read on the forward strand.
ACAAACCACGCATAATTCCGACATAAATGACATAAAATACACGTTTTTGCTCGGTTATTATTGTAATTAAGTGGTAAAAAGGATGGGTGTTTTCACACCTATCAAGTACTTTCTAAATCTATGAATTATGTGCCTGTTGTTTTGGAAAATACTAACATTTCAGGTACTAAAGAAACAACTGCTGTGGAAAGTTCACCATTGAGGTACATGACTCTACCTTCATTGTTTCCTGATGATGAGGCTGTCAAAGAATCTGTTAAAGAAGACCTCTCTCAAAAGGATGGAGAACCTATCTCTTCCCCTGCTAAGTCAAAACATGGAAGCAGTGGAATGTATGAAAGCAGTGGAATCTTGGATTCCACTGCTTGACCAAATGTTTCCCCTGCTGTTAAATCAGTTGTAAATGATGTTAATGATGAAGAAAGAGAATCCCCACTCATTTCTACATCCTCACCAATTACTTTATCAAGCAGTGGAAGCAGAATCATTAGACATGGAGGTCCAAGTTATTCAGAGCTGCATTCAGCTCACCAACATCCATCCCTCAGCCATGCAGTATCATTTGGAAGCACTTTTGAGGAGTTCTTTCCGAATCAAGATAGATCTATAGATCTTGATATGGGAAATGATGAAATTGAAGTAATTATGAGCATGCAGCCTACCTACAGAATCAATAAAGATCACCCCCAATCTCAAATCACATGTGATTTTCATACTCCCAGACAAACAAGGTATTCACCAAAGGAACACAGCTTCATTCCCAAAATTACTATGAAGTTCAATCATGACAATATGCAATGTTGCCTATTTACTGCCTTTTGTCATAAGAAGAGCCAAATAAGATTTTTCAAGCTCTCAATGATCCAAGCTGGGTTGAAGCTATGCAGGAAGAACTCTTGCAATTCGATATCCAAGAAGTATGGATTCTGGTGGACTGTCCAAAATGGGCAAGACCCATTGGGATAAAGTGGGTGCTCATGAACAAAAAGGATGAGAGGGGAATTCTGGTCAGAAACAAAGCCAGACTGGTAGCACAAGGATATACTCAGGAATAAGGAATTGATTATGATGAAGTTTTTGCTCGAGTTGCCAGAGTTGAAGCCATAAGATTATTTTTTGCCTATGCTTCATTCATGGACTTCATAGTATATCAGATGGATGTTAAGAGTGCCTTTTTGTATGTCACCATTGATGAGGAAGTCTATGTGATGCAACCTTCAGGTTTTGAAGATCCAGAACATCTAGACAAGGTGTACAAGGTGCAGAAGGCTATGTATGGGCTTCATCAAGATCCTAGGGCCTGGTATGGGACTCTCTCTAAATACCTATTGGATAATGCCATCAACAGGGGAAAGATTGACCAGACCCTGTTTATCAAGAAACACAAGGGTGACTTTCTTTTGGTGTAAGTATATGTGGATGACATCATCTATAGATCCACAAACTCTCTGCTTAGCAAAGAATTTGCCAAGTTGATGCAAGATAAATTCCAAATGAGTGCCATGGGTGAACTCAACTTCTTTCTGATGTTACAAGTTCAGCAGAGGAAATATGGGATCTTTATCTCACAAGACAAGTATGTTGCTGAAATTGTGAAGAAGTTTGGAATGTCTGAAGGAAAGAAAGTCCCCACTCCTATGGATAAGGAGAATCCTTGGGTGAAAGATGGCCCAGGAAAACCCATTGATGTCAGACACTATAGGTCTATGATTGGATCTCTCATGTACCTTACAACTTCAAGACTTGACATCATGTTTGTAGTCTGCTTATGTGCAAGATACCAAGTGACACCCACAGAGTGTCATCTGTTTGCAGTAAAGAGAATATTTAGGTATTTGAAGTGTCATCCAACTTTAGGACTTTGGTATCCTAAGGAGTCACCATTTGAGCTAGTGTCCTATTCAGATAGTGACTATGCTTGTGACAATAATGATAAGAAGTCTACAACAGGTGGATGACAGTTTTTGGGAAGCAGGCTTATATCTTGGTAGTGTAAAAAGCAGACTATTCTGGCCACTTCCACAACTGAAGCTGAATATGTGGCAGTTGCTGCATGTTGTGGACAAGTTCTCTGGATTCAGAATTAGCTGCTTGATTATGGGTACAATTTTCTTAAAACCAAGATATTCATTGACAACAACAGCACTATCTGCATAATTAAAAATCATGTTTTTCATACTAAGACTAAACACATTGAAATCAAACATCATTTTATTGGAGGTTGTTTTGAAAAAGGGTTAATTGTCCCAGAGGCAATTGACACAGAACTTAATGTTGCTGATCTTTTGACAAATGCTTTTGACATATGGAGGTTTCAAGACTTGATTGCAAGTATTGGAATGATCACCCCTTAAAATTAGATGTCTGAAATGTCTTGAGTATTCAGGATTGTATTATTGTTGTTGTTGTACATGTGTTAGTCACTTTTTCCATTGTTCTTTATTCCACTGCTTTTGAACAAAGTTTCCCCTGCTAGGGTTAATTCCCCTGCTAAGAAAATTTTCCCTGCTAAGAGTTTTTCTCTTGTTTGGGTTTATTCTTTTTAAGTGGTTATATGTGGTTTTAGACTAACAATGTAGAGATCCTAATGGAGCATACTTTATTATGGGAAATCAGGTAAATGCTCTATGTTTTAGGAGAGGTTAGGTCACACCTTTAGGACTCATGGTATCCTTAGGATACTCATATATGATTCTAGATCATATCCACTGGTGAGTAGGGGTTTGGAACAATGAAAACTTGCTGCAAAGCTTGTTGGAGTTCTGAAACCTTGAGGCACTTTAATGTGTACTAACAATGCTTGATTGAGCAGCTTGATGTATAATCTAAGACTTTGAGTGCATATTGCCAAGACCAGTTGACCATAGAAAGGAAATGGTAGGGATGAAGTCCTGGGTATGCTTATTTTATTGGGTTGATCAGGTGCAGGTTTGCTTATGTGTTAACTTTTTCTATTTGGAACTTTGCTGAATGGAGGACTCTTGAGATTCTATGTATCTAGCTTGTTTATGCAAGTGTGTACATTAGAGCAGAGCAGTTTAGCATTGATCTATTCAGGTTAAGCCTAATACCCTTAGGAAAGTTTCCCCTGCTTTCATTTTTGATACCCCTGCTAGTACAACTTTCCCCTGCTTTGCAAAACTTTCCCATGTTTGATCGTTGACCGACAATACCGTTGCCCTGCTTATAGTCGTTGGGCCTGCTTGCTAACTTTTTGGTTAGGGAATATTTTATTAATTTCAAAAGATATTTAAGGCGCTTTCTTCGCTGGTTGGTAAACTTTTTATTATTATTTCAAATAAGTTACTTTCTTAACACGATTTATTTCTGATCTTTTTGCCAATTGATAAATTGGTCCAATCACAGTCCTTCAATTCACCTATATAAACTTAATTCCCTTCACCAGCAGGCCTAACTCACACTGTCGATCAAATCCCACTACTTTTTCAAAAATATAAACCTTTCCATTCTTAACATGTCTTCCACGACTCTTAAAATCGCTCTTAACCATAATCAAATTGCTATTTTATCTAAGGAGCCTGCTGAATTCACTGATGTTGTTGCTTACCTCAAATCTAGTTATTTTAGGTTAGCTCTTGTGATCAGTCCTAGGATTTACACCTCACACATCCAACAGTTTTGGTCTAATGCCACGACTGAAACAGTGGATGGAGAGGTAACAATTAAGAGCCTGGTTGATGGACATCCCAAGGTGGTTACACTTGCCTCCATTTGAGACAAATTAGTCTTGAATGATGAGGGTAGGGTGGTTGCCTTTCCAGAGGCTGAAATTTTTTAGGGTCTTACAAACTTGGGGTACAACATTTCTGATAATAAAAAATGTAAGTTTGCTAAAGGTCAGTTTGCACCCCATTAGAAGTATTTGATTCACACTATTTTGCAATGCTTATCATCTAAAACTACAGCTTTTAATGAATTTGGGAGTAATGTTGCTTCTGCTCTGATTTGCTTAGAAACAGTGCAAAAATATTGTTTTTCTCAAATGATTTTTGAAGGCATGGTAAAAAATGTCACATGCAATTCAAAATTTTGTATGTATCCAAGGTTTATAGAAGTTTTATTGGATATGAGGCAACATGGTAAAATTCGTCACAAAGACCATTTTGAAGCAAACCCCCATAGAACCAAACTATTCACCACTCTTGCAGCACCCACCCTACAATTTTCTGGCAGGGCAGTTCCCCTTACTCAAACTATGATGAACCAGATCAGAAGAGAAGCTGATTCTAAACGAAGAGCAGCCCAAACCACTCTTGCTGATGCCCCTGCTACTGATGCCCCTGCCAGCTAACTTCCTCCTACCAAACCAAAACAAGAAATAAGGACTAAAGCCCGGTTTGCTAGGTCTCCCTTTCCTATTGAATCTTCATCAGATGTAGAGAGGAGAGTCTCCATGGGTATGGAGCAATCTGGGGATTCGTCTGTCACTACTGACTCACCCTCAAGGGGTGAGCAGGATAGTGACACCATAGGTAAGTCCACTTCCTCACTCAATGATATCCAAAGAGGTGAGAAATCTCCACCTAGGGTTGAGAGTAGACTGAAACCACTCACTAGAATGGAATTGACGAAAATGTGCATTATCTTGGAAGAGAAAAATGCACAACTGGTACATACAGTCAAACAGCAAGGTCTGTTGATTACAAAATTAGAGTCTAGGGTTGCTAAGCTTGAGGGGAGGAAAAAGCCACAGCTGGTTCTAACCACAGATGAGGATGCTTCCAAAGGGGAGGATGTAAAACCCGCATGCTTTTACCATGAATAGTACCCTTACGATAGTACGTGCATGATTAGAACTTTCCTTTTATAACATGGTTACGTTTCACGAACAAGAATTTCAAGTATTGCGTACGTGTTATAACACGATAAGTATTTATTACGTATTAACACACGATAATTATTCCAATAATAATTATAATCACGAACATACGAACATGAAAGCATGAACGTAATTAATCACGAGCTAATATTACGTATGTATGTATATTTATTACGATCACGAATAAATATATTAAGTCACGAACGATAACTAATTAAAACACGTAAAACACGAACACGAGAACACACTTATATTTTAGACATGGAAAATGTTCGGGTTACCCTTTGTGGGCCCCATACCCGCGGCTACACCAAGACCAAAGGGGCCAAGCCCATTAATTTTACTAAACAAGGAAAAAGGGAAAAGATTATTTTCATAATTCAAGATTTAGAAAATAACTAAAAACCCTAAAAATCCCTTTTCTTCTTCCTCTCTTGGCCGCCGGGTTTACATCACCACAAGGGTGATTCGGGTTGATTTTGGTCTTTGATTTATTGCAAGGATCGTAGTGTGTTCATCCTCATTCGATTCACGTGATTGGTATAACCTTTAACCTTTTTCTTTTTATGTTTTGATTTATTTAATCACATAAAATCATGCATGTTTTTAATAAACTAATTAGAAACAAGATATAAACATGTTAATAATCATGGGGTATAATCAGTTAGGGTTAAGGGGTGTTTGTTTGTTGTGATCGACGCCTAACCGAGCCCAAAGGGGGTCTCGGCTTGGGTTTACTCGCACCACTGAGACCACTTGGTCTTGGCTTGGTGGTGGTTTGGGTGGTCTCGGGTCACGGCAGTAGCAAGGTTTTAATCACGGGTCCGGTTCATGGGTTTTAATCACGGGTCCGGTTTACACATGTTTAGATTTAAAACACGGTCCGGTTCATAAGTTATTATTCAAGGTTTTTTTTACAAGTTATATTATTTTACAAGACTTAAAATTAAATTAATTAAAGCATGAACATGATTAATTTAATTTACATGACTTAGGTTACTAATTTTATTATTAACACATGAATTTTAACCTAAGTATTTTATCTTTTAATTTGACTATATAATTAATTATTAAAACCATGACTTATAATTAATTAATTTACATGACTTAGGTTATATTATTTATAGATAATAATACATGTTTTAACCTAAGTATTTATTTTACCTTTATTTAATTAAATCATGTTATATTTAATTAAATACTTTAACCTATAGTTTATTTAATTCACATGACATAATTAATAAACTATACTATATAATTACTTGACTTAGAATATTAATCAGAAAACACTTAAGCTTATATAATTAGCTTAATTATCCAGCTTATATCTAATTATGGAAACTTTCTATTTTTAGAAACTTATTTAATTAAGGCAACTAAGCTATTTATGGAAACTTTCTATTTTTAGAAACTTATATATTTTAAGCAGTAATTCTATTTTCGGAAACTTTCTATTTTTGGAAACTTTCTATTTTTGGAAACTTTCTATTTTTGGTAACTTTCTATTTTGGAAACTTTCTATTTTAGGAAACCTGCTATTTTTAGAAAGTTACTTATTATTACACAACAAGTATAATAATACATGAAATACAAGTAATACTTAATCAGAATAGACAGAATATATGATAAACACAATATAAAGCTTAAATCAGTAAAACATGACATGAACATATAAAACAAGCTAAGACATGATATAAAACCAGTTATATACTCAGTAATCAGATACTTATACACGTATGTATTTATGTAGCATTAGTGATACCGAAGTAGGATTCTCTTCCGTTCGTCTTCTTCGTTCACTGGACACAAGGTACGGATTCTCCGTCCTTTCAGTATGGACATTCTTTCCTTATTAGGATTTCCCCGTATGCAGCTAACTATTTTCCCCAGTATTTGTTTATATGTTTTGAATTGCTTATGTTTAATTAGAATACCTAAAGCCATATACATGCATGACCAGTTTCACCTAGTTATGGAGGTACCATAACCATAACACTAGAGGCACTGGTGTTATGACTTCACCCCGGCGGAGTGATAGCTCATGGCGTCCCTTTCAGATTTTGGCCATTTATTATATTATCAGGTGGGCGTATGGGTGCATCCTAGTATACATGTTTCAGCAGATTACTCAGTGTGAATGTGGTGTGTGCCTTGCATCCTTCACAATGAGATGATCCCTCCTACCCAAAACCAGTATATTAAATTAGAGGCAGCCCCTCTAATTTGCATGACGAGGTCACCCCTCCAAGTATTCATGCACGTTGATATTTCATGACCTATATTGGCCAATGGTAAAATATGTTAAACAGTTTTTACAAGATAAAGATAAGGCTTTTCAAACTATAAAACCAGTTTTACTAAGATATAAGCAGGTTATCCAGGACTTAGTTTCTTCCGCTGTTTCATGCTTATATGCTTATATTATTCAAGCTTTACTTGTATATCCGTGCACTGAGCGTATTGCTCAGCCGTTTTCCTTTTCATGTTCCCAAAACGGCAGGTACGTTCGTAGACTTTAAGCGTACGTGCATATGGACTGGAAGCTTTCTAGCCTTCTTTACTTTATGCATTTATCTATACTCATTTCCATGGACATTGTTTAGTCCTTTCATTTACAGTACTTATGTTTTTGTGAGTTCTACTTTTGGACTACCGATGTTTGATTCCGGTATTTCCTTTATGGTCATGTAATGTTTAGACATTTATCCTTGTATGCTTTGATGACACGCCATAATCACGCGTGACATTCCATTTATCATAATGGGGCGTTACAATTATGGTATCAGAGCCAAGGCTTCGACTTGTAGGCTCTGAAAACATGACCTGTGATTAGTGGGTAGTCACTATGGTCTTCCTAGAACTGACAGTCGGTTTTCATGCATTCATCATTTTCAGGCATACATATATATGTCATTGTCCCAGGTTTATGACTTAGTAATGGTTGGTACAGGACTGGCCCTATTTAGTCGCATGTGTTTTATCGAAACTTTTAAATTTAGGACCGACCCACAGGCGTCCCCTCGCCATGTCTTTTATTTTGAGTGAACTGACCGTAGGCGTTCACTCTCGCGCATACAAAAGTTTTCATAAAACTACATCATGCATTCATGTACTAGTTTTCCCGCATAAAATTTTTCTCATGATTTATTGGTATAAATTTGTTTTCTTTCATGTATATAGTTTATGTTTTGATCAGTTTAATCATGTATTTTCCGTTATACTGTCAGATGGTTCTCACACGTGAGCAGGAACAACTCAATGCAGCAATCCAAGCTGCAATGCAAGCTTTGCTTCCTCAGCTGAGGAACGAAATCAGGGCTGAGGTTCAGGCTGTCAACAATCAGCACAGTACCTCCTCCTCCTCCTCCTCCAGTGACATTGGCCACATGGCTGGAGAGATTCAACAAGCTCTGTCCTCGAGCTTTCGAGAGAACAGATATCCCCAGTGAAGCTGAAAGCTGGTTGGCTCACATTGAGAAGATATTCGATGCTATGGGATGTGACCCCGTTTTCAAGTCGAGGTTGGCATGCTACCGGTTCGAAGGTGATGTGTTAAATTGGTGGTTAGCACTGAAGCAGTCTGAGGGAGGTGATAATTGGGTGGCTGGTTTGACATGGGCTCAGTTCATGGATAGGGTGATGGAGCAGTTCTTTCCCAAAGCAGAGCAGGACAAGCTGAAGAGAGAGTACCATAGGATCCGACAGAGAGCTGAGGAGAATAGCAACGAGTTCATGCAGCGCTTTCTTCGCTTAGCTGGTTTCCTTGGTGCAGCAGCAGGTACTCCTGAAGAGCGGGCACACCACTTCAGGTGGGCTCTTAGCACATCGGTCGCAAACAACTTGGTGTGTGCTACGTTCAACACGGTAGCACAAGTGGCCGATGCAACACGTAAGCTGGAGATGCTGCAGGAGAGAGATGAGTTCGGGGAAGTAGAGAGACCCGATAAGAGGTAAACATTCGTATTCAAGCGGTGACCGGTCTGTATTCTTTCAGTATATGTCAATATTTCATCTCTTTAAATTATATCTTTCAGGCAGAAGACTAGGGACCGGTCTCAGTCGGCTACTCAGCAGCAGCCTAATCAGCCCAAGGGAAACGGTCAGACTAACGACCGTTCTGCTACAGATAGGCGTGGCGGTAATGATAATTACCGTAACAACGTTGGACACTCCAACAACAGCACGTCCTTATACTTACCATTTTCTTATGATTCATACTACAATTTCTTAATTCTGACCCATTAGCAAATCTTCTACCAAGAATCATGGTAACGGTAGGGACCAGAACCAGAGAGGTTCGCAGCCTAACCGTCCAGTTATCACTGGTATTCAATCTTACGATTATCCGCATTGTCGTTTGTACCCTATTATCATGTCTCACGTATAATGTTTTATCAGGTTCGCAGCCAGTTAGGACACCTGTTGGAGGATATACTCATCCTCTTTGCTCTACTTGCCATCGTAGGCACCTAGGGCCATGTCGCCGCCACAGTGACGCATGCTTCAAGTGTGGTCTTCCTGGCCATCGCATGAAGGACTGCCGCAAGGGCGAGATGGAGGGCACATGGGGACATGCTGATACCAAGCCGCCTCCTACTACTGGACGCGTTTACACGACATCTCGCGATCAGGCCAACAAGTCTACAAGTACCGTCACTGGAATCTTGTATATGTGTGGTCAAGCTGCATGTGTTCTGTTTGATACGGGTGTTACTCACTCGGTCATTTCTACTGATTATGCCAAGAATGTTAGGATACTCCCCATGCCACTAGAGAATAGACTCAGTATTTCCACGCCTTTGAGAGACTATGTACTTATAACCCATGTGTACAAGAGCCTTTCCCTAGAGTTTGACGACAAGGTTCGTCCTGTTGACGCACTTCCGCTGGACATGAATGATTTTGACATGATTTTGGGCATGGATTGGCTATCCAAGCATCATGCTACCATAGACTGCCATTCATATCGAGTCATTTTCGGTGATGTTAATGCGCCATAGTACATTCACAACAGGTTCGTACTCGGCATGTCTGTACAAATCATATCAACCCTGCAAGCACGTGCACTACTTTCACATGGTTGTGAGGGTTATCTAGCTACTGTTCAAGACATGGATGCTGAATCCCCAGCAATTCAGGATCAGCCGATAGTGTCAGAATTTCAAGATGTATTTCCAGGAGAACTTCCGGGCATACCACCTGCATGTGAAGTGGAATTTAATATCGAGCTCATCCCAGGAGCTGAGCCGATTTCCAAGGCTCCCTATCGCATGACTCCCATTGAATTAAAGGAGCTGAAGGATCAACTGCAAGAACTTCTAGAACGAGGTTTCATTCGACCGATCGCATCTCCATGGGGCGCACCGATCTTATTCGTTAAGAAGAAGGACGGTAGTATACGTCTTTGCATAGACTATCGCGAGCTCAGCAAGATTACCATCAGGAATAGGTATCCACTCCCACGTATAGACGATCTGTTTGACCAACTCCAAGGGGCCAAACATTTCTCCAAGATTGATCTTAGGTCAGGCTACCATCAGCTACGGGTTAAGGAGCAGGACATCGCCAAGACTGCTTTCTGTACACGCTATGGCCACTACGAATTTGTAGTCATGCCATTCGGCCCGACCAATGCTCCAGCAGTGTTCATGGATTTGATGAACAAAATCTTCCATGAATTTCTGGATAAGTTCGTCATTGTTTTCATCGATGACATCCTGATTTTCTCTAAGTCCAAGGAGGAACACGAAGACCATCTTCGTACAGTACTACAGATTCTTCGCCAGAAGCAGCTATATGCTAAATTCTCCAACTGTGAGTTCTGTTCAGACAAGGTGGCATTCTTAGGTCACGTTGTATCAGCAGAAGGAATCACGATGGATCCAGCGAAGGTTGAGGCTATTACCAAATGGCCAAGTCCGACATCAGCGACTGAAGTCAGCAGCTTCCTAGCCTTAGCTGGTTATTACCGTAGGTTCGTGGAGAACTTTTCCCGCCTAGCACTACCATTGACCAAACTTATGCGGAAAAGGGAGAAATTCGTCTGGACTGAAGAACGAGAGAAGAGATTTGAAGACCTGAAGCAAAATTTAGTATCTGCACCTATTCTTACTCTATCATCTGGTACGGTTGGATTTCAAATCTACAGTGATGCATCAGGGAAGGGACTTGGCTGTGTTCTCATGCAACATGGGAAAGTGATCGCGTATGCTTCACGGCAGCTTAAGCCTTATGAGGAAAATTACCCTACGCATGACTTGGAACTTGTTGCAGTCTTGTTTGCATTGAAGATATGGAGACACTACTTGTATGAAGAATCATGTGATATTTTCACGGACCACAAGAGTTTGAAGTATATCTTCACTCAGCGTGAATTGAACATGAGACAGAGGAGTTGGTTAGAATTGTTGAAGGATTATGACATTAATCTGCAGTATCATCCCGGCAAGGCGAATGTAGTAGCCGATGCACTTAGCAGAAAGTCCAGAATGATCAACGGCATTGAGATTGAGGAGGAAATCATAAGAGACTTGGAGCGACTAGACATAGAAATCATGGTACATGGACAACACGGTTACTGGGCTAATCTTAGAGTAGAACCCGAGTTACTCTCTAAGATCAAGGAAGCTCAGAAAGATGATGGATAAATCTGGGCGATAATTCAAAATTTGGAGAAACATACATAATTTTGAGTAGATGCAGATGGTATCTTATGGCATGGCACGAGACTTTATGTTCTTGATGATCAAGAACTCCGGGAAGCCTTGTTAGCTGAGGCTCATAGCTCCCCATTCTCTATACATCCTGGTTCGACCAAGATGTACCATGACATCAAGCAGTATTTTTGGTGGAGTGGTATGAAACAGGATGTTGCCACTTACGTCTCCAAATGTCTTACCTTCCAGCAGGTTAAGATCGAGCATCAGCGATCTGGCGGTCTTCTTCAACCGTTAGATATTCCATAGTGGAAGTGGGACAAAATCACCATGGATTTTGTTACCGGTCTTCCGCCAACCAAGAGGAAGCACGATGCAATTTGGGTTATCGTTGATCGACTTACCAAATCAGCTCATTTCTTACCGATCCGCAAGGAAGATTCGGTCAGTAAACTCGCTGATACTTATAGAAGGGAGATCATGAGACTTCACGGTGCTCCATCCAGCATCGTCTCAGACAGAGATCCTCGATTCACTTCGCGATTCTGGAGAAGTCTGCAGAAAGCTTGGGGTACACAACTTAAGCTTAGCACGGCTTTTCATCCTCAAACAGACGGGCAGTCAGAACGAACGATTCAGACATTAGAAGACATGTTGAGGTCATGTGCGTTGGAATGGACAGGTGATTGGGACGATTACATCTGTTTGGTGGAGTTTGCATACAACAACAGTTGGCACGTAAGTATCAAGTGTGCTCCTTCGAGATGTTGTATGGAAGGAAGTGTCGCGCCCCAATCTGCTGGGATCAGGTTGGTGAGTGAACACTTGAAGGACAAGAAATCATCGAGCTGACTAATGAGAGGGTCGCAGTAGCTAAGCCGAAACTACAAGAAGCACGGTCACGTCAGAAGAGTTAAGCAGACAAGCATCGTAGGGACTTACATTTTAACGTAGGAGATCATGTTTTCCTTAAGGTTTTGCCGGCACGTGGTGTTAGACGTTTTGGAGTTAAAGGGAAGCTCAGTCCTCGATTCATCGGATCGTTTGATATCATTGAACGAGTCGGTGAAGTATCTTACCGTTTAGCGTTACCTCCGCAGCTTTCGCATGTACACAATGTTTTCCATGTGTCCTTACTCAGAGGGTACCAATATCATCCCCTTTACATGGTTCAGTATCCACTGGAACAGCTTCGTGAAGATCTCACTTTCATAGAAGAACCCGAACGTGTTCTTGACAGACAGGAACGAGTCATGAGAAGGAAGACGATTCCATTCGTAAAAATCCTTTGGAGGGATCATACCAAGCGGGAAGCCACTTGGGAAACAGAGGAGTCTATCCGGGCTTCTTACCCTCATTTCATATTTTGAATTCGGGTATGTTCTTCTTTTCCAGTTTACTTTATCTATAATTCAGGGACGAATTATTCTTTTTAGGGGGGAAGAGTTGTAAAACCCGCATGCTTTTACCATGAATAGTACCCTTACGATAGTACGTACATGATTAGAACTTTCCTTTAATAACATGGTTACGTTTCACGAACAAGAATTTCAAGTAGTGCATACGTGTTATAACACGATATGTATTTATTACGTATTAACACACGATAATTATTCGAATAATAATTATAATCACGAACATACGAACATGAAAGCATGAACGTAATTAATCACGAGCTAATATTACGTATGTATGTATATTTATTACGATCACGAATAAATATATTAAGTCACGAACGATAACTAATTAAAACACGTAAAACACGAACACGAGAACACACTTATATTTTAGACACGGAAAATGTTCGGGTTACCCTTTGTGGGCCCCATACCCGCGGCTACACCAAGACCAAGGGGCCAAGCCCATTAAGTTTACTAAACAAGGAAAAAAGGAAAAGATTATTTTCATAATTCAAGATTTAGAAAATAACTAAAAACCCTAAAAATCCCTTTTCTTCTTCCTCTCTTGGCCGCCGGGTTTACATCACCACAAGGGTGATTCGGGTTGATTTTGGTCTTTGATTTATTGCAAGGATCATGGTGTGTTCATCCTCATTCGATTCACGTGATTGGTATAACCTTTAACCTTTTTCTTTTTATGTTTTGATTTATTTAATCACATAAAATCATGCATGTTTTTAATAAACTAATTAGAAACAAGATATGTACATGTTAATAATCATGGGGTATAATCAATTAGGGTTAAGGGGTGTTTGTTTGTTGTGACCGACGCCTAACCGAGCCCCAAGGGGGTCTCGGCTTAGGTTTACTCGCACCACCGAGACCACTTGGTCTCGGCTTGGTGGTGGTTTGGGTGGTCTCGGGTCACGGCAGCAGCAAGGAAGGGAAAACCCCGACCTCGGTCGGGGTATGGTGGTGTTTCGGGTCCGGTTCATGGGTTTTAATCACGGGTCGGGTTTACACATGTTTAGATTTAAAACACGGTCTGGTTCATGAGTTATTATTCAAGGTTTTTTTTACAAGTTATATTATTTTTACAAGACTTAAAATTAAATTAATTAAAGCATGAACATGATTAATTTAATTTACATGACTTAGGTTATTAATTTTATTATTAACACATGAATTTTAACCTAAGTATTTTATCTTTTAATTTGACTATATAATTAATTAATTAATAAAACCATGACTTATAATTAATTAATTTACATGACTTAGGTTATATTATTTATAGATAATAATACATGTTTTAACCTAAGTAATTATTTTACCTTTATTTAATTAAATCATGTTATATTTAATTAAATACTTTAACCTATAGTTTATTTAATTCACATGACATAATTCATAAACTATACTATATAATTACATGACTTAGAATATTAATCAGAAAACACTTAAGCTTATATAATTAGCTTAATTATCCAGCTTATATCTAATTACGGAAACTTTCTATTTTTAGAAACTTATTTAATTAAGGCAGCTAATCTATAGTGGAAACTTTCTATTTTTAGAAACTTATCTACTTTAAGCAGTAATTCTATTTTTGGAAACTTTCTATTTTTGGAAACTTTCTATTTTTGGAAACTTTCTATTTTGGAAACTTTCTATTTTTGGTAACTTTCTATTTTTGGAACCTTTCTATTTTAGGAAACCTGCTATTTTTAGAAAGTTACTTATTATTACACAACAAGTATAATAATACATGAAATACAAGTAATACTTAATCAGAATAGACAAAATATATGATAAACACAATATAAAGCTTAAATCAGTAAAACATGACATGAACATATAAAACAAGCTAAGACATGATATAAAACCAGTTACGTACTCAGTAATCAGATACTTATACACGTATGTATTTATGTATCATTAGTGATACCGAAGTAGGACTCTCTTCCGTTCGTCTTCTTCGTTCACTGGACACAAGGTACGGATTCTCCGTCCTTTCAGTATGGACATTCTTTCCTTATTAGGATTTCCCCGTATGCAGCCAACTGTTTTCCCCAGTATTTGTTTATATGTTTTGAATTGCTTATGTTTAATTAGAATACCTAAATCCATATACATGCATGACCAGTTTCACCTAGTTATGGAGGTACCATAACCATAACACTAGAGGCACTGGTGTTATGACTTCACCACGGTGGAGTGATAGCTCGTGGCGTCCCTTTCAGCTTTTGGCCATTTATTATATTATCAGGTGTGGCGTATGGGTGCATCCTAGTATACATGTTTCAGTAGATTACTCAGTGTGAATGTGGTGTGTGCCTTGCATCCTTCACAAGGAGCTGATCCCTCCTACCCAAAACCAGTATATTAAATTAGAGGCAGCCCCTCTAATTTGCATGACGAGGTCACCCCTCCAAGTATTCATGCACGTTGATATTTCATGACCTATATTGGCTAATGGTAAAATATGTTAAACAGTTTTTACAAGATAAACATAAGGCTTTTCAAACTATAAAACCTGTTTTACTAAGATATAACCAGGTTATCCAGGACTTAGTTTCTTCCGCTGTTTCATGCTTATATGCTTATATTATTCATGCTTTACTTGTATATCCGTGCACTGAGCGTATTGCACAGCCGTTTTCCTTTTCATGTTCCCAAAACGGCAGGTACTCAAGGACGTTCGTAGACTTTAAGCGTACGTGCATATGGATTGGAAGCTTTCTATCCTTCTTTACTTTATTCATTTATCTATACTTTGATACTCATTTCCATGGACATTGTTTAGTCCTTTCATTTACAGTACTTATGTTTGTGTGTGATGAGTTCTACTTTTGGACTACCGATGTTTGATTCCGGTATTTCCTTTATGGTCATGTAATGTTTAGACATTTATCCTTGTATGCTTTGATGACACGCCATAATCACGCGTGACATTCCATTTATCAAAATGAGGCGTTACAGAGGAAGTACCTAAGACAGATGAATTAGTGGAATGGTATGCATTTCCTAGTGGTAGGGATCTAGGAAAAGAGAAGGTGGCTAGTGATGAAAAAGGGAGTGATAAGGGGAGTGCCACAAAAGATGTAGCCCAAGCTTTGTTGAATATGGGTAATCAAGAAGAAGCTCATGCTTCTACAAAAGTTTCGCCTGCTATTGTTGATCCCCCTGATGTAAGTCCTTCCCCTGCTAAACACATTACTCAAACATTTGCTAGGAAGAAGAGAAGGAAACCAGCTCGAAAGGGGATAAAGATTAGAGAGACTGCTCCCAAAGCAATTCTAGCAGTGGATCCAAAAGACAAAGGAAAGGGGAAGATGATTGAACATCCCAAGAGGAAGTACAAGCACAAAACACCTGAACAACTAAGGTCTCAATCTGAACATGATGAACTGGTGGCTCTAAGGGTACATGAAGAAGAGCTACGCATGCAAGAGGAAAGTATGCAAAAGAGGAAAAAGGAGGTACAACTCTCAGAACAGAAACGGGTACAAATGAAGCCTAGAGAAATGCTTAAACAAGTTGAAATAATGCATAGAGAGTTGGATGACAGGGTACCTCATGTTAAGGATTTTCTGGAACAATGGGACAAGGAGTTAGTGAATGCTCCTTTAGAAGAAAGGTATGAACTGACTCTTCTGATCTTTAACTATCAAAAGGAATACTTAGAAAGAAGAGTAAGTCAGATTCAGAAGGAAAAGTATTTGAAGTCTGAAAAGGGGAGGCTGACACATTACAAGGTTATGCTTAAAAGATTCAAGAGATTGACTGATGCTCACTTCAAGGATATGACTTTTGATGAGATAGAGAAGGCAGCCAGGCCAGTACTAAGGGAGACAAATGTTGAGGGTCTCATTGGTATAGGCACTCCTGAAGATGTGGATTATATGAAGAAGAAAGAGTAGATGGTACAGAAGGACAGGGAGGCTAGAAAAAGAAAGGCAGAAGAACAAGCAGGTGGATCATCCCAAGTAGGTGAAACTTTTCCAGCAAGTGAAAAATATGTTCTTAACTCACAAAGAGCAGCCAAAAGATTAAAGAGGATGGAAAAGATTGGTACAGTCACTAAGGAAAGTCAGCATCCTTCCAATGAAGAAATAGATCAACATTTGATTTTGGAGGAGAATGATGAAATTACACCAAGTGAGTTTGGGAAGAAATACACCATAGTAGAGTATGCAGTTCATGAGCATAAAGGTATGTCCTGGTGGAAACTTACTAGGGCTGATAACACAGCACAAACCTTTCAAGCCTATCTGTTATTTCAAATATTGTATAGAGAAGACTTAGATGATCTATGGAAGATTCTGAAAGGGGCATTTGCTGCAAATCCTCCTACTTTGGATGGTGTAGAGAAAGACTAGTAATTTGGGATAACATGCACAGGATCTATGTGGATGAGTTGAATGATCCTCTCTTTGATTCAGTGAATGGGGAAAAGATGTTGTATTGGAAGCTGTTTACAAATTCTGGTGTCTATGAAGTGGTTGTGGAAGGAGTAAGTGTCTATTTTCTCAACAATCGTTATTATCCTTTCACCCAAGATACTTTGAAGAAGATGGCACAGACTGACTTGATTGTGGATGCTAAGAAGCCTGTTGCTTATGATCTGGTTAGGTTTGTTCACAGTCAACTTTGGCCAGGAAGTTTGTAAGCATCCTCATCACAACCAACATTTATTCATAAACTTGTAATTTAGATGAAAGCACAAGTTTAGTGGGGGATTGTTGGGAATAAATGTATGAGTATTATTTTCCCCTGCTGGTTGGTCACAGTTCCCCCTGCTAGAGTAAGTTCCCCCTGCTGAATAACAAAGGCAGGGGGATTGGTCCCCCTGCTAGAAGTCAATAGCCCTGCTACAAAGATAAACTTGGAAGAGATATTAACGCGTTTCTGTTACTACTCCCGAATAGTTTCCAAGTTTGTTGATCTATGGAAGATTCTGAAAGGGGCATTTGCTGCAAATCCTCCTACTTTGGATGGTGTAGAGAAAGACTAGTAATTTGGGATAACATGCACAGGATCTATGTGGATGAGTTGAATGATCCTCTCTTTGATTCAGTGAATGGGGAAAAGATGTTGTATTGGAAGCTGTTTACAAATTCTGGTGTCTATGAAGTGGTTGTGGAAAGAGTAAGTGTCTATTTTCTCAACAATCGTTATTATCCTTTCACCCAAGATACTTTGAAGAAGATGGCACAGACTGACTTGATTGTGGATGCTAAGAAGCCTGTTGCTTATGATCTGGTTAGGTTTGTTCACAGTCAACTTTGGCCAGGAAGTTTGTAAGCATCCTCATCACAACCAACATTTATTCATAAACTTGTAATTTAGATGAAAGCATAAGTTTAGTGGGGGATTGTTGGGAATAAATGTATGAGTATTATTTTCCCCTGCTGGTTGGTCACAGTTCCCCCTGCTAGAGTAAGTTCCCCCTGCTGAATAACAAAGGCAGGGGGATTGGTCCCCCTGCTAGAAGTCAATAGCCCTGCTACAAAGATAAACTTGGAAGAGATATTAACGCGTTTCTGTTACTACTCCCGAATAGTTTCCAAGTTTGTTAGTAGTGATCTTGTACATGAGTCTTTATGCTATAAAAGGACTCATTATGTTTTAATGTTTAATATCTCTTTCTGTTCATTTCATTTCATACTTTAAGGTTGTAGAATCCTAATACCATTATTGGGTATTCGTATATCTTTGATATATTAAAGTTCAACGTTTGAGTTAAACATTTGTTCTTGTGCTAAACACTATTTTCCGCATCTTGTTTAGTTACTTTGTGTATTGCAAAGTTTCTCTAGTGTTAGTTTGAATTCATTCTTTCTATCACAACCCTTAAACAAGCTAAGGTTTAAGATCTGAGTTTGGGATAAACATAACCTTGCCTTGAACTTTTCAACAGTTCCATCTACGTTCATTTTCCTTTTAAAAATTCATTTGTTACCAAGTAGATTGCAACCGAGAGGTAGATCAACCAACACCCAAGTGTTGTTGCCCATGGTGGAATCCATCTCATCATTTATTGCTTCTTTCCAGAAAGCAACATCTTGGGACTTCATTGCTTCATCAAATGTTTTAGGATCATCCTCAACATTAGAGCAATAGGAGTATTGGTCAGAGACCACAACCTCATCAGTGACCCTTTCAGGTTCTACTGAAGCACCAATGTCCTCAGCTTCAGTAGGAGTCCTAAGGCTTGGTTTAGGGACTGATGAGAACCTAGTCTCATCAAAGTTAGCATCCCTTGATTCAATGATTGAGTTTATAGAAACTGAATCATTAGGTTCAATAACATAGAACCTATAAGCCTTGGAATGCTCAGCATATCCAACAAATATGCATTCAATGCCTCTTTCACCCAAAGTTTTCACTTTTGGATTAGGGAGTCCTATAACAGCGCTACAACCCCAAACCTTGAGATAGTTCAAGTTTGGTTTCCTTTTAGTCCAAAGTTCATAAGGGGTAATCCTATTCCTTTTGTGGGAACCCTATTTAATAAATAGCAAGCTGTTAACATAGCTTCACCCCAAATCCCTTGACTCAGTCCAGAATAGGACAACATGGAGTTAACCATCTCCTTCAATACTTTATTTTTCCTTTCAGATATACCATTTTGTTGTGGGGTATAAGGGGCATTCGTTTCATGGATTATTCCAACATACTGAAAATACTGAGTATCCATGGACTCACCTCCCTATCAGTCCTAAATCTTTTGATTTGGACTCCTTGTTGTAATTCAACTTCAGTCTTAAATACTTTAAACTTATCTAATGCTTCATCCTTAGTATGCAACAAATAAATATAACAAAACCTTGAAGCATCATCAATC
This sequence comes from Glebionis coronaria, assembly GCA_025667525.1. Classification (NCBI taxonomy): domain Eukaryota; kingdom Viridiplantae; phylum Streptophyta; class Magnoliopsida; order Asterales; family Asteraceae; genus Glebionis; species Glebionis coronaria. Next base: position 40,354,462 of record CM046879.1, read on the forward strand.
AATGTTACCAAATATTTCTTGTAGAAACTAGAAGGGGGGGTTGAATAGTTTCTCTTCGATTGGTGACCAAATTAAAATTGCTTTCAATTTGGTTTGTATCAAAACTATCTTTTACTTAAAGCTAAGTTGCATAATGATTATGTTCAATTGAAATGCACTAGCAAGAATAATAAGCAAGTATAATGATAATGAAATAAGTAAAGAGCAAGGAAGGAGACAACCTAGTGGGAAGACACCAAGATTTATAGTGGTTCGACAACGAGGCTCTATCCTCGTTTCTACTCCACTCCTCGAGTACACCTACTCGAGATTTCCACTATATCCACAAGCTCCCTTCTCGGTGGAGAAAACCTTACATCGTTGCTTACATTATTTTCCGACACTAAGCTAAATGTCGAGACCTAATCTTTAGCTAGGACCAATCTACACGACTTGCCTACTTCACAATTTAACGACACAAGGCTAGATGTCGAGTTCTAATCTTAAGGTAGAACCAATCTTCACGACGTTGCCTACTTCACCATTTTACGACACAAGGCTAGATGTCGAGTTCTAATCGAAAGCTAGAACCAATCTTCACGACTCTTCACTTTGAAGCTAAGTGAGAACTTCACACAACACAACTACTAATCACTTTAAAGTTTAGTGAGAACTCACAAGACACAACCACATCACTTTATAGTTTAGTGAGAACTCCTAATCAAATCTATTACAACTCAACTAGACTTATCCAAGTACACACATGTAGCTTGGATTTACACAACACAAATCCAAGCAAACACATATGCAATGGATGTACACAACAAATCCAAGTATTCACAAATAACTTGGATGAACACAACTAGTCCAAGTATTCATAAATACATTGGATTGACCTAAAACAAAAAGGTATCATGATGAATATGACTAGCTCATAAATTCATCTTTATCACTACACTAGTGAGTGAGTGATCTTCTCATTGGACATGGTAAAGGAGGGGATCAAGAGGATAATCATATGTAAACATCCTTAACAAATTAAGTGATCATTTACTAATGATTATGCGATAGAAAATAGAAAAAGGGCTGAGAAAAACGTCCAAGAGGCGTACTGGAAAATGAGATTTGACCCACTATTTAAAGGAGACAAAGTTACAACGGATCTATAACGGCTACTGTGCGCGGTACCTTATCTCACCCCGCGGTACCATATCGCTAAGGTACCGCGTAGGTACTTAAGGTACCGCCACTAGACTCCGCTCCGTTTTTTGTCTTTTAGTGGGGTGGGAATATCTGAGGTATTTGAACCCTTCAAAGGATATTCTAGCAGCATTTGGAATATGCCATTTTCAAATTTTCATTTTCCATTTTAATAAAACATTTTCTAAAAAAGAAAGTTTATTAAAAAGTCTTTTGTCTTATTAAAAAAAGTGAGTTTTAAGGATAATCATTTTGATGATCACTAAGTATGATTAAGAAAGGTTAGTGATATGATTATTACCTTGATGATAGTGTTAGTTAAATAATTCATTTTGTGTTCCCACACTAAATGTGTTGTATGGTTTGTTGTGATCAAAACTAAGAAAGATTAGTTAACACTAATAATGTTTTTAGGCATTACTTGCATTAACAATCTCCCCCTTTTTTATTACCACAAACGATAAACTCATTTACGTAGAAACATAAACTATGGAATTATTAACTAGTTTACCACTATCATTTCTCCCCCTTTGTCGTAGAAAAAAGGTTAGCATAAGTCTTTGAAGTGCATCGAACTTTGCTAGTAGCTCCCCCTTGGTGGTTGCTCCAACTTGCTTGGGGCACCAAGTTTGTGAGCTAAGGTGACATGCTACACAAAGGTTAGTAGAAAGGAAAGAAACACCAATGTATATATGATCACTACCTACTAAGTAACTTGAGAGGGAGAAAGAGAAGAGATCTCAAATTAGAAGCAAGTATTTTGCTAAGTATGTCCAAAGAGGTAATTGACAAAATCAAACTTCAATATAATGAAGATGATAAGCTTGTCAATGGGTTAAAGCTTTAGAATTGATGAAATCACCCATAAGCAATTGTAAAAATTTAACCAAGATTAACTCAAAAAGAGAACTAATTAGATAGCACACAAATAACACAAAGGTTAAAAATAATACAACAAAGAAGATAGTCATACACATAGTATGAGTATCTAAAAGCAATAAATATGGAAAATAAACCACTAAGCATAAGCTAGTCTAATAGTGATATTTTCCAAGATTGCTAAAAATAAAATAAAACTAAAAAGACGACGATGCATCATTCGAAGTTTTGTCCACCGGAACGAAAACTTGAATAGGAGGTCGAGTGAGGAGGAATTCAAGAAAATTTAACTTCTCATACACATGAGCAAGTTCAATTTGTTGAAATCGGCAACAATCACACGAGGATCCATGATGCAACACAAAATCGTTTGATGGGGGTATGGCATCAAACTTAGGGTTTGGTGGTGGTTGGGTAAAGGGTTTGGGAGTGTTTTCACAATGCCTTGTGAGGTTTGGGAAGGTGGAAAGGTCATTGAGTTGGGGGGTATTGAAGGATTGTGGTGGTGGTGGAACATTTTCTTTTGCTCCGGTGATGGGGTTTATGGTATAAGTCTCATTCCAATACTTGATTGGAGAGATGGTAGGGTTTTTGGGTGGTTTGGACGAAGATGGTTCATTCTTCTTAACCCAAACGGTTCGAACTGAGATTTTCGGTTTCTTTGAAAGCTTGGATGAGGAAGCTTTGGGTGAGTGGGGTTGTGACAAAGAAATGTCAAGGTTAGGAATGTAGGAGTTAGGCATTGTGAGAGTGTGAGAATGATATCTCAAGGTTATGTGAGAATGAATTCTCAAGGTTGGGAAGGTGTGAGAATGAAATCTCAAGGTTGGGGTATAAGTAAAAAGTAATCAAGGTAAGAATTTGAATACAAATTGTGTAGTGTCAAGGAATGTTTAGTCAATTTGAGTAAACAAGGAATCTTGACTGGGAATAGGGTTTTATAAGTTTTGACCAAAAAAAATCGTCAAAAGCCACATTCTGGCCGCGGTACCTTATATGGGCCGGCGGTTCCATATCACTAAGGAACCGCGGGTCCTTAAGGAACTGCGTCCAGTGGACTTTAAACCATGTTTTTCCTGGGTTTTGGGAAAAACTAATACTTTTTCAAAAAGTTGCAAATCTTGGAATTTTACCTCTATTAGAACCAAAATATGCTAGGGTTGCATAAAGCAACACATTCACAAAGAATGTCTTGACAAAGGATAACAAAATAATTTAGATATCATTTTGAACCAATTTTAGTCAAGTTTAGGGGTTGTGATAGATTTAGGTTCAATTTTAATTTCAAATTAAAGTTGATTAGTGTGCACAAAAGGATAGAATCACACAAAGCTAAATCCATAAGTTAACAACACGAAACATTCATTAGTGAAACAAGTACAAAGATAAATAAAACTAACTAATACATAGCTAGCTTATCATTAAATCTAGATAGGTGGTTTTCTTTGGCTTGTTGTTGAAAATCTTTATTAAAAGAACTCCATCATTCATCTCCTAGGAGGAGGCATGGAGAATAAAGCAAGCAAGAAATCTTGCAAACCCCTATGTAGTCCATACATATCCATCCTTAGGTTTTGGATGAGGAAGTGGTTGTAGAGACAACATGGACATCTAGGAACATGAGTTTGTTGAAATCCAAAGTAAGGATCACCCAAGAGGAGGGAAAAAGGGAAACCCAAAATTGGGATGTTTGAGTTGGGTGGAGGTGGAGGAGGCATGTTCTCCAAGGGTGAAGTGGGTGAAAGTGGAGGCATGTTCCTCAAAGGGGAAATGGGTGAGTGTGGAGGAAAATTCTCCAAGGTTGGTGAAATTGGTGAGTTGTGAGGGGTAAATGGTGAAGTCACCAAAATGTCATCAAAGTCATTCCCAAAAGGAATGCTTTGGATTGGTTGAGGTTGTGTGGTCACTTCCAAGGGTGCACTTGGAGTGAAGGGTGAAGAAAGCTCATTCATTCTAGAATTGAATGAAGAGGAGGTAGAACCAATGGAGTGGTTAGTACCATGGGTGGAAGAAGTATTGCATGGTGCAAGAGGTGGGGAAGGTGATGAAGAAATGAGGATAGGAACATTCTCATTCTTAGGTGTGAGGAAAGGTGAAGAGTTAGGCTTAGCTACCTTAACCCTTATTTTGAGTGTTTTTCTTGGGGTGGAGGTCTTGGAAGTGTTTGAGGTTTTGGTACACACCATGGTTGATTAGGGTGGTTTAAGGTTTAGGGAAGTATGTTTGATGTGTGAAGAACATGGCAAACAAGGTGGGTTTAAATGGTTGAGGGGATGATCCAAACTAGTAATGGGTTAAAATCATTTTAGGTGAATAATGAATTTAGATACCCTAGTTTAGGAAATGTGCAGTTTATTACTGAAAATCATGCAAGGTTTACACAAAATTAAGAAACAGTGTAAAGCAAAGATGCTGTCGTGCACAGTGGCTGGCGGTTCCTTATCTAGGACCGGCGGTACCTTATCGATAAGGAACCGCGTCGATATGGAACCGCGACCATAAGGTTTTCAAAAATTTCCCATTCCAGTTTTTGATAAACCCAGATTTTTCCCAAAGGTTTCACAAGCCAAAGTTAACTACAGATCATAATCTAATAAGCTAACTATCAAAAGACATGCACAAAGCAATGTAAAACACAAACATGAAGGCATAATTAACATTAAGGATCACAGTAAATAATAATCCAAGCATAAGTTAATACATAACCAAATGAAGAGAAGAGAGTCATGAAAACATCCTAGATGAGTGTTGCAAGTCACTATGAGCATAACATCTAATTCCTTGATTAACTTCTGAGGCGTTCTCGAAGAAGATGATTGAGATAAAATTGATAGTCGGAATCAACTTCATGGGAGGACAAGATGGAGATTGAAGAGGACATGAAGTTAATGAAGTTTGAGGGAGGGTTACTAGAAGACTCTTCTTGAGAAGTATTTTCGACTTGACACGAGTTCACATTGATCTCGGGTGAAATGTTCCCTTGAATGGGAGACATGACACGATCAACGGAGTGATAGGGTGAAGATAGAAGAGACGGAAAGTCAATAAGGACTCTTCTAAGAAGACGAGAAAGAAGCATTCCATAGGGAAGACTTGACTTAGGCTCAAGAGTAACAAACCTAATTCTTCTAGCTATGAAAAATGCGAGATTGTAAGGAGTTGTGGTGGCAACACAATACAAAATGTGTGCAAGACAAGCGGGTACTAAATCCCGATTCCCATCAAGACACATTGCATTTTCCCTAATGATTTCAGCCCAAGGAGACATGAAATCATTAATATCACTAGATAGTAATTCCCAAGGAGAGAGAGTTCGAACAACTCCTTGAAATTTACTATGAATAGGATGCTCACGAGGTTTATAAATGGTATGAATGATGTCCGAAGGAGTTGGAAGCACGGTCACATAATGAGCATCAATAGGGGCCGATACTAAAGAGTCTAAACTCCAAGCATCGGTGAATCGACATTGACCATTAGATGGCACTCCAAGAATATCACCGAATTCTTCAAGAGTGTAAATAATGATTTTCCCCATAATGGAAAATCGTATAGACAAACCATTATTGATGCTTATCAATGTCAATGAGCTAAAGAACTCCATAAGAAACGAAGGAAATATTGGCTCATCAATATCAAGAAGACAATCAAACCCAATAGATTTAAACATGAAGCGAATAAACTCATTTGCGAAATTGGAACAAACAATGTGTCCTTCATGGAAGCAACAATGTTCGAGAGACTTAGACGAGTTTTTGTGAGAGTGAATCAAAAGAGGGTGAGAGGGCATGTATGCTCGTGTTCGTTCGTGATCTTTTTGATATCTTGAAGACATGACAAGTACCTAAACACAAAAATATCTATCCAATCACTCATATGAAAAATTAAAATCAACAAACAAAGAATATGAGAATGTGTTATATCAATTTCTTGACAAACAAAGGATTGAATCCATATCATTCTCATGTTCACAATGTAGCTATTCCATTATTTACCAAGAACATATGAACTATGTTGGATCAACAATGAACTTAGAACATTGGTTTTTCAAAACAAGGTTTTTAGGTAAGCATTAACAATGTCATTACCTACTTGTTAATGGGTTCATCTCAAATCCATCATTCAACCAAAATCATTTAACCTAAATTCGGATTTGTTCTACAAGTGGGTTTTAGTGAAATCTTAATGAATATCAACCTAAGTAATCATAGTAAGATTACCATGTCAACCCACATTCCTATTAAGGTTTTAATTCAATTTCAATTTTAAAAATCCCCAATTATGAAAGGATGAACTCTAGAACAAAATAGATGAAATTGAAAGAAAATACTTACAATTAATTGATGTTAGATGAAGGATGAGTGAAACCCACAACTTGGAATCAATTAATTTGAGTGATTGAAGGTTTTGGAAGCTTCAACAATGGTGGAAAAAGTAAAACCCGTCGGCTGTGTGTTTTTGGGAGAGAGAGAGTTTGGTTTGAAAAAGAATAAAAAACACAAACTGACGCTCTGACAAAAGTTACTGCCCGCGGTACCTTATCGATAAGGAGCCGCGGAGATAAGGAACCGCCTGCAGAGGCAGGTTTCTATCTCTGAAAAACGCCAAATTTTGAAAATCCAGTTTTTCTAAAATACTTAAAATTAAATCATGAGCCTTTTAGAATATCATTGGATCATCATAACACTAAGCAATATGCCTTAACGAAGGATTACGAGTTAAATCAAGATCGAAAAGAACCGAAACGGACAAACGACTACTCGTAGCAAAACGACTAAGTGGAGAGAAATCAAGGGAAGTGAATCAAGACTAGGATCAATGCTCAAGGGATTAATGACAATCTCCAAATAGTGGTAACGAGGAGCTTGTGTCATATATAGTGGTTTAAGACGTGCCTTTCCGGCGAAACGTTAAACGGCTTTGGTAATGAATAAGCACAAAGCAATTATTCAAGTATAGACTAAGATCACTTTCAATAATAGTCTTAGTCTAAACAAAAATATGAGCAAGGTATTAATTCACTTTCTCTCCCACAAAGGGCCTACTAACCGTATGAGTGCAAACCATAGAAATCATGCTTGATACTTTAAGCTTCTACTAACTCACTCTACATCACCATAGTGAGTCAAGTATCCAAGCAATGAAGGTTTGAGAGGATAAAGGAAAAGAAGCACAAACCACAAATAAATGTCAAGGCAAGGATGCCGAGAACAAGCACATAGTCAAGTAATGATCAAAAGAATGATCAAAGGGCGTGTGGGAGAACGAAAGTGTACCTTGGCCACAAAGAGCAATCCATGAAGGAATAAGTGCTATGCCCAATCAATGACTATGATGAGTACTAAGTCTTCAAGAACTATTATCATTCCCAATCATCTTGGTATCATCATTCAAATATGTTAAAGATCAATGAAGATGATTCTTCTACAAGTGCAAGTAACTCAATCCACAACCAATTAAGTGATTGATCTTCATGAGTACCTACTCAAAGCAAGATGCAAACTAGTAGATACATTTCAAGAGTATATCTAAAATGCATAAAGGCTACTAATCTTAAGTGGGATGCAATATTATCAATTAAAAGACCTATTTTTCAAAGAAAACATAGTTTTGACCAAAGAGAAACTTTAGTACAACTAGACCTTCTAATTTGAGGAGACAATGGATCGATCCAAGTTTTAAAGTACAATATACTTCAAAGATCTTGAGTGACCATCGCTCTGATACCAATTGTAGAAACTAGAAGGGGGGGTTGAATAGTTTCTCTTCGATTGGTGACCAAATTAAAATTGCTTTCAATTTGGTTTGTATCAAAACTATCTTTTACTTAAAGCTAAGTTGCATAATGATTAGGTTCAATTGAAATGCACTAGCAAGAATAATAAGCAAGTATAATGATAATGAAATAAGTAAAGAGCAAGGAAGGAGACAACCTAGTGGGAAGACACCAAGATTTATAGTGGTTCGACAACGAGGCTCTATCCTCGTTTCTACTCCACTCCTCGAGTACACCTACTCGAGATTTCCACTATATCCACAAGCTCCCTTCTCGGCGGAGAAAACCTTACATCGTTGCTTACATTATTTTCCGACACTAAGCTAAATGTCGAGACCTAATCTTTAGCTAGGACCAATCTACACGACGTTGCCTACTTCACAATTTAACGACACAAGGCTAGATGTCAAGTTCTAATCTTAAGGTAGAACCAATCTTCACGACGTTGCCTACTTCACCATTTTACGACACAAGGCTAGATGTCGAGTTCTAATCGAAAGCTAGAACCAATCTTCACGACTCTTCACTTTGAAGCTAAGTGAGAACTTCACACAACACAACTACTAATCACTTTAAAGTTTAGTGAGAACTCACAAGACACAACCACATCACTTTATAGTTTAGTGAGAACTCCTAATCAAATCTATTACAACTCAACTAGACTTATCCAAGTACACACATGTAGCTTGGATTTACACAACATAAATCCAAGCAAACACATATGCAATGGATGTACACAACAAATCCAAGTATTCACAAATAACTTAGATGAACACAACTAGTCCAAGTATTCATAAATACATTGGATTGACCTAAAACAAAAAGGTATCATGATGAATATGACTAGATCATAAATTTATCTTTATCACTACACTAGTGAGTGAGTGATCTTCTCATTGGACATGGTAAAGGAGGGGATCAAGAGGATAATCATATGTAAACATCCTTAACAAATTAAGTGATCATTTACTAATGATTATGCTATAGAAAATAGAAAAAGGCTGAGAAAAACGTCCAAGAGGCTTACTGGAAAATGAGATTTGACCCACTATTTAAAGGAGACAAAGTTACAACGGATCTATAACGGCTACTGTGCGCGGTACCTTATCTCACCCCGCGATACCATATCGCTAAGGTACCGCGTAGGTACTTAAGGTACCGCCACTAGACTCCGCTCCGTTTTTTGTCTTTTAGTGGGGTGGGAATATCTGAGGTATTTGAACCCTTCAAAGGATATTCTAACAGCATTTGGAATATGCCATTTTGAAATTTTCATTTTCCATTTTAATAAAACATTTTCTAAAAAAGAAAGTTTATTAAAAAGTCTTTGTCTTATTAACAAAAGTGAGTTTTAAGGATAATCATTTTGATGATCACTAAGTATGATTAAGAAAGGTTAGTGATATGATTATTACCTTGATGATAGTGTTAGTTAAATAATTCATTTTGTGTTTTACACTAAATGTGTTGTATGGTTTGTTGTGATCAAAACTAAGAAAGATTAGTTAACACTAATAATGTTTTTAGGCATTACTTGCATTAACATTTCTTATTCCCTAATGAGGGAGTAGCATGAAAATCACATAGGTCACTATTGATTAGCTCCAAGACTTTAGTTTCACGTTTACATCTTGAAAGGGTTTCTTAGTAATTTTATTCAGCATGCAAGTTTGACACTTTTTAGTATCCATGTCAAGACCTGGGATTAACCCATCCTTAGACATATCTTGCATCCTTTTATAGTGGACATGGCCTAGCCTAGCATGCTATAGTGATGAATCATTCAGTTTAGTGGTAGTCATCAGGACAGAATCAACATTGACATTAGAATCAATATTAAGTCTGAACATTTGATTACACAAATAGCCAAAACCAATAAACATACCATGTTTAGATAAAACAAAATTTATTAGATTCAGTCACTTGTTTATAACCACAATTATTCAAAACACTACTAGAGACCAAGTTCTTCCTAATATTAGGAACATGCAAAGCATTAAACAAAGAAACAATCTTTCCAGAACTAAAATTAAGATCTACACAACCACGTCCATGCACTAGGGTTGTTCACTCATTTCCCACGTGGAGAATAGATCCATCATTCAGTGACTCATAAGTCTTGAACCAGCATCTATCTTTACACACATGTACCGTTTCTCCAGAGTCAACCCACCACGCCACATCATCATCCTGCACAAAATAAGCTTTAGATACATATGTAACATAATAAATCGAGAGAGATCCATTAAACATTTATGACCTTTCAGTGTGTTGTTAGAACCAATCACTGAACCATTTGTGCCTGATCCACTAGCTTTGCTGCCAGTACCAACACCTTTGCAATCCCTTTTCAAGTGTCTAGGTTTCTCACACTTCCAACAAGTCACTGATGACTTCTTGTTAGGATTAATTTTGGTGTTATCCTGATGCTTACGTTTTCCCTTATTGTCATTGTACCTACCAGGAGTTGTTATGCTCCACCATATTGACAACTGATGAACCAGAAACATTGTTCCTCTTTGGCTTATCACTTTCATGCACCCTGAGGGATTCCTCAATGCGCAAATGACTGCCCAACTCAACAAGAGTTAATTCCTCCTTCTTATGTTTCAAGGTATGCTTGAAATCTTTCCAAGAAGGAGGTAATTTGTCAATGACACGAGAGACCTTAATGGTCTCATCCATGTTCATTTTATGTTGTGTAAATCAACCAAGTATTCCAAGAAGTTCATTGTATTATTCCATGACTGGTCTTGAATAAGTCTTTTTGTAATTTGTGAGATCACTCACAAGGCACTTCTTACTTGATGTATCCTCGGCCATATATTTGGCTTCCAAGGAATCCTATAGTTCTTTACCAAATTCAGAATTTTGGTAAATATCAAATAAGAAATCAGGCATACCATTGAGAATAATACCATGACACACATAGTCGTCATTCTCCTATTTGCTCCTTTTCCTCAGGTCCTCCAAGGTAGCATCATCACCACCATCAGGAATAGGAGTAGTCAGCACATACACCACACTCATGGTAGAAAGAAAAAAGTGCATCTTCTTTTGCCATCTTTTGAAATCCACCCCTTCAAACTTATCCAACTTGGAAAAGTTAGCCACCATATGCTTCATTGCAGCCGCCATTGATTATCAGAAATTAATTTACTTTGATTGTTGGAGTTTATTCTTCCCAACCAGGGTAAGATAATCAAAACCTAGCTACGTACCAAAACAATGGTTACCAAATATCACTTGGAATCTTATAATCACTTTCTAAAGTAAATTATTCGACCCTAATGCCTGGGTATCACGAATACCTACTTGGGATAAGACCAAATGCAGTTAGTGATTTAGGCACAAATCTCTAACCCTGTCACTGTTATGTGTTTTTGTTTCTATACCTCTTCATGCAAGTTATGATCACCTTTTATAGGTGGAGTACTCAACCCTAGTCAATGGCATAAGACGAATTACGGACAATTAATATCCTCTTAATAAGCTCCATAATACCAGGACCTAGTGGTTACAAGACCAATTAAACGTGGTCTTTAATGCATTTGAATTGCTCAAAGACCGTTACAAGCATACTTGTTCAGCTCCAACATTAGTCCATCCTTCAGTCCCACTAAAGCATCAGCAAACCCTGAAGGGTGTTCCCGTTGAAGCCTTCAGTACTGAAGAAGACTTGTTGATGAGTAAACACGGAAGATAAGTCTTTAGTGGAGTTACTCCCTGATGAATACCTTCAGTCAAGAGTTATACTCCCTGAAGATCATCAGCAATGCTGAACAACATATTACCCACTATAAGAGACAAGGTGTTTAGGGACTTATGGGTGTACACTCCGTACCTCCTTACCTATTCACCAGTATGAACTGAACCTACAATTGAACTATATTTCCAACACCTTCTTTGTTCGGCTTTGACTGTAAAAATTTATATTTGTGTTATATAATACTTGATACAAATTATATGAATGAATTTAGTTTTAAATGAAATTTCATTAGTACAATTTTAATCAAGTATTATATGACACAAACATAAACATTTACGGTCAAAGTTGAACAAAAAAGACTGAAAAAGTTAAAATGGACACTTATTTAGGGACGGAGGGAGTATTATATATGATAGTTTTCGACAACAAAAAAGAACGTGAAAAAACGATTTTTTTTGTCGAAAGTATATCATATAGCATATTTGTAGAAAGATAATTAAATGTCTGTCGTAATGGTATATTTTTCTCGCATAACGATTAACGGTTTAAAAGATATTAATGTTTGAAAAACAGGGGAAAAATGAGTTTCCAGATTAATTTTATCCATTAAATTAATATAAAGATGAAGAATGAAGATTAGTCCCTAGGCATCCAAAAAAGTTAGGTATACAAATAAACTTAAATCTTTGTTAAAACAAATGTTTGTTAATTGTAAATGTGTATAAAAAATGCATCAATTTGAATTCACAAATATTTACAACAGTTATCACTAGGGATGAGCTCGGGACCAATCCCGTCCCGAACCCGTCCCGACTTAGTGCTCCCGATTTTTTCCCGATCTAAAAAGTTATGTACCGATCCCGTACCGAACGGGATTCGGGAATCGGGAATCAGGAATCGGTACCGGTACGGGTATTGGTACCGGGAAATCGGGATTTTCCCGTTTTTTTCGGGAATTTCCCGATTTGGTACCGGTCCCGTCCCGAATTAGTCGTCCCGAATTTTTTTTCACCTTATTTCGTAGTCCCGGTCCCGTACCGAACGGGATTCGGGTATCGGGAATCGGTACGGTTCCGAGAACGGTTCGGGTTCGGATTCGGGATTCGGGTCCAAATGCTCATCCCTAGTTATCACATAATAATTTGTTACTTACTCCGTCCCATTTTACTAGTCCCTCAACATATTTTTTGTAATTTATAATAAAATAATAAATGTAGATATTTTATGTTTAAAAAGACAAACTTGTCCTTTGACTATATTGATAGTTTCCTTATAAGAAACTAATGACATGGATAAAACTAGAAAATTAATTAATTTAGATTTTTTATTTAAAAAACTAAATAATATTTTAGGACAAACTAAAATATTAAAAAGGACAATAAAATTTGGACGGAAGAAGTATCTATACTAATATATATAACATTTAACCCTTTTTCCATAATTAGAAGTCTTAAAAATTAAGCCTCAACTATTTCTTATAATAGAAAGATTTATTTTTTCCTAAGAAATTAAAGCATATTAAAAATCTAGAAATAATTGTAACTCAATACAATTTGGTAACAGAAAATTTAAGTGTTTTAAGTACAATTAGAAGTTACAACAAAAAAATTAAATATCTCAATAGTGTTGTAACTTAATCTATATAAATATTTTTAAAGCTCATTTTCTAACAACTTTATGGAAACAATTAAATTTTCAGTATATAAAGTCAAAAAATCTAAAACACAGATGTAAAATTTGCAAAAAAAAACACGCTCTCTCTCTCTCTCAACCACCACCACCTGTCGCCAACTTTGAGGTGCCGGAAAAAATCTGGTCGTTGTCTCTAGAAAGATGTTCGTTTTTGTAATGGTAGTTTCGTGGTTTAGCCAAATCTACGAAATTAGTCATCGGTTACCCGCCGCCGAATTGCGCGGGTAGCCAGCTAGTATTTTAAAAAATATTTAGGTAATTATAACCTATATTAGTTTATTAAAAGCTTAGCTACAGTAAAGTTAATAAAATATTTTTTTCTAACTTTTTTTAATATTTGTTCTCAACTTGGCGAGAAGCCAACGCACGCCAAACAATAGTATGCTATCCGGTTTACACCTAAGCTACAATGTTTACACCTAAACAGACACATGTCATCTAGGAAGCACGGAAACTCCGCCGGGGAAACGGGGAAACGCGGGGAAACGCCGGGGAAACGTCCCCAAGAAAAAGGGAAATGTTTCTAAAATTGTGGTACGCGGTTCCCTATATGGGAAATGTTTGGAGAAATATTTCCTGCCAAAAAACTCACGTTTCCTGCCCATTAACTAAGTTCTTTTATTTAATAAACATGCGTAATTAAAACCCTCCAAAACTTAAAAGTCAGGGCTTTTCATCTTGTTAAACTCTCGAGAACTTGTAATCACATTCTGTAGTCGACAATCGACATACAATCATTAATTCTTCATTGTCTAACAATCATCAATTCTTTATTGTCTATTGTATTGCCATATGTCTGATGTTTAATATTTTTTCTAGAATTATCAATGATGAAGATAATAGTGCTTGATATTTTCTGTTATACTTTAAAAAGAGATGCAAGACTTGTGCATATCAGTATATTATCACTATATCATAAGCAAACCAATTATATTAGTATAACCTTGGTTCCTAGCTAAAGTTATAATGAATGCATACAAGAAGTTGTATAAAGTTGAATGCATTTACAATTTTACACCATTACGTAATTGTTGTATAAGCTTCTAATTGATGTTTATTTTACTTCAATGTTTTTGGGAAGACAATTTGATGTTTACGAGTTTTTAATTAATGATTGTGAGTAATATTTATTTGGATTTTTGAATGTTTTATAATATTTTTTGGATGACAATTTGCCATATAGTAAAATATTATAAACATATAGACGTTTTCCCGCCGTACCCGTTTCTTCAATTTTAAGATGTTGTCGTTTCCCGGTACCCGTCTCGTCCCCATCCCCGTCCCCGTTTCCGTCTCTGTGCAACTTAGCGTGTCATACATACAAAACACATTAGTATCTACACAAACATACATCTCTAAACAAGAAAAAACTCAGTTCCATCTTCATCTCACTTACTTCTTTTCGGTATGTAGACGGTGACTAAAAATTACACACTAACAATTCATAAGCCACCATTCTTTTCCCGTTGCCCCCATTGTTTGATGGGTTGGCGACGATCGATTTATTCTATCTATAAACACGTTATAAGCTCCACGAACCTTTTTTCTATGGTTTTGAGCTTACGAAGGTTTATGGCTTATAAAACTTTTTAAAAGCCTATTTGATAAACAAAACTTATCTTATGAGCTCAATCTTTTACAGTATAATTTGTACCGTACTGTAATAATATGCAATACTCTAATAATATGCGATAGAATGTTGTTTTTATATGATAAAGTGTAATAATGAAACAAAAAGATCCCGGGCCTATTTGATAGTAAACAAACTTATCTTTATTTCTTTTTTATTTTTTTTCTTTTTACACGAATTTAAATTCTTTTCATCCAAATAAAAATACGAATACTTAAATAAAAATACAAATACATAATTTAAAATAAAATAGGAAAATAGAAATACAATCCTAAACTAAAAAACGTTTAACAAAATTATCAAAATTAAAAAATTAAATCCAAAAATTGATAAACACCAAATAATAAGGGTTAAAATTATAATTAAAAAATAAATAAAACTTTATCTTCTTCAACACACTCTCATATCCTTTTCAACACCACACAAACACACACTAGTTACCCAAAATTCATTTCAAGAAAGAAAAAAAAAATTATCTCTCTCCTCTTTACTTCTTCGCCAATGAACCAACGAGACCACGGAAAAAACAAAGGAGCATGTAGCGGCGAGCACCGGCGTAAGCCAGCGAGCATGCCACCCAGGCGAGCTCGGCTGCTCCACCACACCCTCTGCTCTTACCATGAATTTGTATTACTAAGTCCAAGAACCAAAAATACAGATGCAACTTGAGTTCCTTAAATTAGCCTAGGCATATTATCATATTTTTTATTTTTTATGAGCACTTTAATAATTAAATTTAATAATTACTGATTCAAACTCACGCTTTAAGAGATAAAAGCCACTTTCTTTTCATCTTTTTCCACCTCTTTTTATATGAGCACACGAACCTAAGATTTCACCAAAATTACTTTTGGGCCATACTACTAAATATTAATCAAGAAAACATCAGTAAAATTAGTACGGAACAAACTTCTTAAACAAAAGTTGCAACTTAAGCTCAACGCATGCTGTTTTCAAAACCAGAACCAGTAGTAATGGTAGATACCAGTCATATATTAATATGATTTCTAACCAAGAATCATGATGGGTATACCCACGATCGACCTACTCGTGGGAAAAAATCAACGGGATTACCCACCCATTCACGTGCGGGTACCCGCGGGTTATGAGTTATTTCTCGCCTACGTCTATATGGCATCCGCGGGCTATAAATCAATGTTGGTTCCTTTATAAGGGAGCTATTCATGAGACGAGAACGAATTCCAGCTTCAATAAAAGCAAGCTCAAAATCTTTACGGCTTTCCCATGAGGGCACCTGCACACGAGAGAGAGAGATATGTATGATATTATGATTATAAAGTTCAGAATGTTATTTTTAACTATGAGTAGTGTCATTATAATCTAAAAATTAATAGCCAATGAGCAAGTATTAAAAGAGACATGTACCTCAGTAATCTTACGGTCCAAGTGCCTCTCCAATTTTTCCATAATCATGTTCTCCTTATCGCCACTGAGCAAGTAGAACACAACTCCTATAGCATCATAAACATTGTAAGATTTTGGTATCAAAAGAGTACCATGGGATTCTTTTTAAAGTGCTTTTTTCCTTTATAAAAAAAAGTATCAAAACCAGCAAAGAGAATTAAGTTTTTTTTTCTTCGAAATAACAAATAGTCTTTGTTTACAGCTTAACACATATAATTAAAATATAAAAAGCTCGTGAATTCAAGTATCGCAATTAATACTAATTTAACTAGCTGTTAACACGCATATTATAGTTTGGAGAGAGTGGTTGTAAGCAGCACTGTAAAAAAAATGCACACAAGCTAGATCCACAAATAAGAATATACGTTCTGGAACTTAACGTCATCTCAGAAAGCAAGTTTAGTAGCTAAAAGATTTATCCAGATAAGAAAGTGTGAGGATATATAATACCTTTCTCAGGGAGGCGCTGCAAGTACAAGTCAATGTCAGGTTCCTCTAGGGAATCACGCTTGACTGGTAGATCAAAATTAACTACCATATCAACCTGATGAGGTAGGGGAACAAGTCATAATCAGAACAAGACGAGATTAAAAGCAATAAGCTGGTAGGGTACAGCGGTAAAAGTGGATGCAAACCTTGCATGGAATAGTCCCTTCATGAAGGTATTTAAGATCAGTTGTTATTAGAATTTCAAGAAAATCCTCATAGAAGCTGTTGACCGTCTCCTCTCTTTCTTGTTTTGTAAGATCACTATGGACAACTGATACATTGCGGAAATCCTCTCTAATTAAACCACACAGCATATCAGCGACTTCACTTTTGGGGACAAATATAACTACTAGACCTTCAGTTCTCCCGAGTTCAACGATTTTTGTCGCAGTGGTCTCAATCTTGGATTTGTCATCGGGTAGATTTACTTTAAACTGCTTGAGACCAAGGCAAGGCATCTTCACAGACAACTGCATGGTTATAATGTTGGAATTTATAAAAACTTTTATCCATATTAACCATATTAATATACACGAGTACGCAGCGGAATATAGGATCACGTATAGACAAGTAATTAACATAAACGATAAAGAATTGCGTACCTTTTAACAATGGATTGAACACCTTTATCGAACCACCAATATAAACGAAAACCCAAAAGATCAAACAATGATCTCTCTAAGAATACGCACACAATACGTTATAGCAAACAATTAAGTATGCTAGTACTAATCGTGATGAAGCTAATTAAACCATTTGTTTTCTCAAAACAAATAAGCACAAAACCAATAGTATCGCTAACAAACAAAGAATAATAAAAACCAACCGATTGTTTATTATAATAAAATCAACCGATTGGTTCTTAGTGATTTCTATGGAATCGTTGTTTGCAATGTTTGGTTTCTATCACAATCACTTAATAATGACAAAAGTCATTATTTATATACAAACATAGGTCGGTAGTCTCCTAACCAACTTAGGAAACCATATTTACGTCAAAACAAAAAATAGTGATTCTAAATTTATATATTATTTGTTTTGCATATAAGTCCTTATAGTTAACACTTAACTATCGTTTGTAAATCTCGTTAACTAACTAATTAGTTAACGTTTGTAATAGCTAATCACTAATTAATATATTACGCATAATATATTAACGTATAATTGTTTTACGTATTAACGCGTGCGTCTCCTTAGGCTCGGGACGACTTCCGGACATATATTATTTACGTGTACATATTCCTTCAGCTCCCACTTGGACATGTACAATAATATAATATAATAACATTGGTTAGCGTCTAGCAACACGTCAATGCTCCCGGAAACTCTCGAGTGTAGTTTTCCATAAAGTACATTTAAATGACTTAAACATTTACAATCCCTTTGTTTCTCAAATGCCATGTTAATAATGGATATGGATCAAAGTCATTCCATTTTAACTATTCTGTTTCTCGCATTACATAATTAATTTAGATTACCAATCTAATCGAGACAAATCTAGATTACCATTGGGTATGGCCATACAAACATCTAATTAATTAACGAGGGGCCCAGTAGCATTATTCTTCAAACCTAGTTGAATGAACAAATTCTATCTTGACTACACGTGTCTCTTACATGCTTCAAGATACAAATGATTATAGTCTTTATTACTACCTTATTCAGGATAGCGTTAGAACTATAGCAAAAAGTACCATCCACATATATAAGACCTACTTGCATCTCAAGTCAAAGGATTTAGTAATGTAAATCATTTACAAGTTTCACTTAAAGACGCCGATCCATAAAGTGATTGACTTGTTAGTAGGAGATGTCCAATATACAACTTTTGGATATCGTATGAGTTGGTGAACTGTTCTTACATATTCTACGAATATTACCATCTCTCATATATGTCTTAATTTAATTATATTCCCATATAATTAATTGACATAGACAATTTAGAATAACATATTATTCAAGGATTTAAACATGCAAAAAATAGGACCAATAAATATTAAAGAAAACGAATGTATCAAATACTTCAATTCATAAAATAAATATTGTTTAACAATATCCTTTATCCAAATACTAAAACAGATTACATGAAACTACTAGCAGGACGAAGTCCCATGCTCCTAGCATGTTGAGTAAGCTTTTTACCAGGTAAAGCCTTCGTAAAAGGATCTGCTAGATTATTATCTGTATGAACTTTAACTAGATCAATCTCACCCAGTTCGATACATTCTCGAACATAGTGATATCTCCTTTGATAGTGTCTGGCGCCTCTCTGAACTCCCGGTTCGTTAGCTATGATGATTGCACTTGAATTGTCACAATACATCTTTATAGGTTCTTCATTGGTAGGAACTACACCAAGTTCTCCAATAAACTTCCTCATCCAAACAGCTTCCTTTGCAGCTTCAGAAGCAGCAATATATTCAGCTTCTGTGGCAGATTGTGCAATAGTACTTTGTTTGGAGCTCTTCCATACTACCGCGCCTCCGTTCAAAACGAAAACATACCCAGTTTGAGATTTAGTGTCATCTCTATCAGTTTCAAATCCAGCATCACAATAACAATTAACTTGCAGCTCAGTAGCTTCAGGATTTCCACCATAAACCAAAAACGTATCCTTAGTATGTCTTAAATACTTAAGAATATTTTTCACAGCAGTCCAATGACTTTCACCTGGATTTTGCTGAAATCGGCTTGTAATATTTTGCGCAAACGCAACATCAGGTCTAGTGCACCTCACAGCATACATAATAGATCCTACAGCCGAAGCATAAGGAACATTCTGCATACGCTTCATCTCTTCAGATGTAGTAGCACCTTGTGTTTTATTTAAGTCAGTGTGCACTTGCATAGGAATGAGACCACGCTTGGAATTATCCATTCTATACTTCTTTAAGATCTTATCAAGATATGCATTTTGACTTAGTCCAATTAACCGCTTCGATCTATCTCTATAGATTTTGATTCCAAGGATAAATGCCGCTTCCCCTAAATCTTTCATAGAAAAACACTTCCCAAGATAGGTCTTTACCTCTTGTAAACTTGGAATATGATTTCCCATAATGATTATGTCATCAACATACAAGATTAGGAAAACAACATTACTCCCACTAGCTTTTTGATATACACATGGCTCATCTAGATTTTGATCAAAACCAAACTTTTTGATTTCTTCATCAAATCTTTTATTCCAGCTTCTTGATGCTTGCTTAAGTCCATAAATGGATCTTTGAAGCCTACATACTTTTCTGGGATGCTTAGGATCAATAAAACCTTCCGGTTGTTCCATATAGATTTCTTCTTCTAAGTAACCATTCAAGAACGCGGTTTTTACATCCATTTGCCATATCTCATAGTCATAGTACGCTGCTATAGCTATGAGAATCCTAATAGCTCTCAAATCTGCAACAGGAGAAAAGGTTTCCTCATAGTCAACACCATAAGTTTGTGTAAACCCTTTTGCTACAAATCGAGCTTTATAGGTGTGTACAATGCCATCCATGTCCGTCTTCTTCTTGTAAATCCACTTACCCTTTACGACCTTCGCATTGGGTGGTAAATCTACAAGTCTCCAGACATGATTATCATACATAGATTGCATTTCCGCATTCATAGCAACAATCCACTTATCGGATTCAGAATCCAATATTGCATCTCTATAGTTAGTGGGTTCATTAAGATCCCCTAAACTATGTTCCTCGACTTCTACATTTAGACATAGTCGTTCAGGTGCTTTGATTGTTCTTTTTGACTTACGAATGGGGACAACATCCTCTTCTTGAGTTACATCAGGTGCAAGACTTTCTTCCTTAATTGGATGTTCGCTAGTAGTTTCAGAAGGTAAAGTATCTTCATCCTCTAGTTCTACAATCCTCCCACTCTCTTTTTGAACTATGAGATTCTTTTCAAAGAAATCTGCATACCTCTCAACAACTATTTTGTTTTCAGGTGGGTAGTAGAAATAGTAACCCATAGTTTCCTTAGGGTAACCTATGAAGACACACTTAACCGATCTTGATTGAAGTTTGTCAGGCGTGTGACGTTTCACATGAGCCTCACAACCCCAGACCTTTAAGTAAGACAAGTTAGGAACTTTTCCATGCCATAGTTCATATGGAGTCTTGTCAACCTTCTTGGTTGGAACCATATTGAGAATGCGTGTAGCAGTCTCCAGAGCATAATCCCAAAAGGATAGTGGCAAAGTAGAAAGACTCATCATTGATCGAACCATGTTTAGCAAAGTTCGATTTCTCCTCTCAGAAACACCATTGTGTTGTGGTGTGTAAGGAGGAGTCAGCTGTTGGACAATTCCACTAGCCTTTAGATAATCTTTAAATTCTTGACTAATATATTCACCACCACGATCCGATCGAATGGCTTTAATAGTCTTCCCGAGTTGATTTTCTACTTCATTTTTGAATACCTTGAATGTTTCAAAGACTTCATGTTTATGTTTAAGTAAATAAACATAACCATAACGACTATAATCATCAGTAAAGGTAATGAAGTATGTAGCACCTTGCTTTGACACATGTCTAAGTGGACCACATACATCGGTATGGATTAATCCAAGTAGATCTTTCACCTTTTCCGTTTTATGCGAAAAAGATTTCCTTGTCATCTTGCCCGATATACAAGAAACGCATTGATCAAACGGTTCACTATCCGTTGAGTTTAAAAGTCCATCATGTTGTAACTTTTCAATTCGCTTCTTGCTAATATGAGCAAGTCGACAATGCCAAAGATAAGTAGAATCTAAACTTGCTTTAGATTTCTTATTGCTAATTGAATACATTGAATTCACAATTTGTAAAGTAGGATCACGCATATCAATTTCATAAATACCATTAACACGGATACAATTAAAATAAATCATATCATTAAAAGAAACGGTCATACCAGAATCTGTAAATTTATGAATAAATCCTTTATTATGCAAACAAGAAACTGAAACAACACCTCTAGTTATAGTAGGTGCATAATGACAATCATCCAAAACAAGAATTAAACCATTAGGTAAAACTAAGTCAAAACTTCCAATAGCTTCTACTTCAGCACGTACGCCGTTTCCAACATACAAGTAGACAGCACCTTGCTTCAGCTTCTTTGCTCCTCTAAGTCCCTGTTTTGTGTTACAAATATTAGTACCACAACCAGTGTCATACACCCAGGAATTTTTAGAACAAGCAAATAATTCAATAGTATAAATACCTGAAGAAGTGGACGATCCAACTTGCTTCTTCTTTTTCATCAACTCAGCTAGATAAACAGGACAATTCCTCTTCCAATGTCCAACCTCTTTGCAGTGGTGACATATGGAATCTTTTGCCGGATGCTCTTTCTTATAAGGTTGAGGCTTTTTAGGTTTAGGAGGATAAGAATTTTTAGGACCCTTATCCTTACCTTTACCTTTAGCCTTACCTCCTTGCGGTTTGTACTTCTGGATCCTACCACCTTGGATCGCCATCACTTGTGGTGTAGAAGAAGATGCAACATTTGACTTCTTGTTCTTCTTAACTCCTTTCTCAAATTCAATAAGCAAAGAATGAACTTCACTAATTGTCTTCCCCATGCTTTGCATATTGTAATTTTGCACAAAGCCCTCAAAATCACTCGAAAGTGAATTGAGGATCAAGCTGACAGAGACAGCTTCTGGAAGAACATAGTTGAGAGTTGCCAAATGATCCAAATAGCTTTTCATCAATAGAACATAATCGCTAACGGATTGACCCTCTTCCTGCTTGCATGAATGGAAAGTGTGTACTAACTCTTGTAGTTCGACACCAGGAGGCTTTCCATACATCTTTTGGAGCTCAGTTATCATGTCCTTAGGACTTTTGTGTTCAAATTGCTGATAAAGCGATGGAGACATAGTTCCAAGCATTAAACAAGCAACTTCATTATGACGATCATAAAGAGCATTCCATTCTACTAATTGTTCATTAGTAGCAGTAGCACCAGGATGGTCAGGCAAAGGATTGTCATACACATCCTGTAGTTTCTCCACACGCACAACTAGTTTGAGCGCGCGTAACCACTCATTGAAGTTAGGACCAGTAAGTTGTTGCTTCTCAAGCATCGACCTGAAAGCCGAACTGTTTTGTTTGGTTTGGGCATTATTCATTGCCATCTACAAATAAACAAAGTTCAATAATTTAGTATTTTCGATAATACTCCCTTTATAGAAAATTAAATACCCATGTTTATAAATAAACAATTAATTTTCTAAAAGCTAGAATCCACCAAGACATACCACCACCGCATCAGTTGATCTGCTAGTGATGATGATATTCAAGGGGTAATTGACGTTCAATAATTGCATCCAATACAACTTCTAGAATTATGGGACTCAACTTTATATCCATCACTTGTGACAATTCAAAAGTGAAAAAGTGAGCATGTTTATCCCATCTATTGCCACGAGTTAAGGTCTCACCTATCTTAACTTGCTTAAGTCGTCCAACTAAAAACTGTGATTATATAGCACCGACGTCTCACAATCGAGTGTATTATATCACCTTGGGTTACAAAATCACCACAGTCTCACGTATGGTGAAAGAGTAAGTGCAAGTGCTTTTACACGTTGGATGGCAAATAAACTTATTTCAAAGGGTATAAATTTTGACAATTCAAAACATGTACAAAGAAGCATGCAACATCTTTGTATCATGATAATTTATAAAATTTACTCAATTGTATAAATAGTGATATCATAAAAATTGACGATTCAACATGTATTCTATTTAAAGAAGTTTAATTTTGTCACGGGAAAAGATTAAAGAATGATTAAAATCATTCAAACCCTAGACCATTCGCGGCTTCCTAAATAGTATGCAAGATAAGGAGACTACAAATAGTCAGGTATTATAGGGCAATGGTATCTACAAGACCAAAGTCTTGATGAGTCTTCCCGAACCTTAGCCTTGCAACTAGATAGTACTTTGCAAATTACGTCATTAATAAAATTTTACAACTTTAAAATAGAAAACAAATTATAAACTTGATTCTTGCTAATCACGGCGTGAGTTAGATTTAAAACCATGTAAGGGCGACTCATTTGTTGCCACATATGATCGTGCAAGAACGAGATTATAATAAATCAAATTTCATATAGTTTTAGTCCGGTTTATTTTTATTTTTCGAAAAACCCTTTGCTTGAACCATGATATATAACAATTATAATCAAAAGCAAAACAAATAAACATTAACCTAAAACATATACCCAATTAACAATTAATCACATACTTCATGCATACCACATCTATCATGACTTCAATTAAAACAATTAATCAAGAACAAATGATCCATGGTAAACTTGCATGATTCCCATGGATCGAACCATAAATTTAACAATTAACAACGTGATAAATAACGACTAATTAACAATTAACAACATATTTATCAACAAAAATTGCATACAACTTAGGGTTTGTCTAATTAATTTTATTAACCCTAATTAGGGTTTATGAAAACCTAATCATCAAATAAAATAATTCAAACGCCATCATAGTAAGTTTACACAATTTTATCTCTTTCGTTATTTTTAATGTAATTAAAAGCTATACGAACGGCTCGTGATGCCACTGTTGGAATTTATAAAAACTTTTATCCATATTAACCATATTAATATACACGAGTACGCAGCGGAATATAGGATCACGTATAGACAAGTAATTAACATAAACGATAAAGAATTGCGTACCTTTTAACAATGGATTGAACACCTTTATCGAACCACCAATATAAACGAAAACCCAAAAGATCAAACAATGATCTCTCTAAGAATACGCACACAATACGTTATAGCAAACAATTAAGTATGCTAGTACTAATCGTGATGAAGCTAATTAAACCATTTGTTTTCTCAAAACAAATAAGCACAAAACCAATAGTATCGCTAACAAACAAAGAATAATAAAAACCAACCGATTGTTTATTATAATAAAATCAACCGATTGGTTCTTAGTGATTTCTATGGAATCGTTGTTTGCAATGTTTGGTTTCTATCACAATCACTTAATAATGACAAAAGTCATTATTTATATACAAACATAGGTCGGTAGTCTCCTAACCAACTTAGGAAACCATATTTACGTCAAAACAAAAAATAGTGATTCTAAATTTATATATTATTTGTTTTGCATATAAGTCCTTATAGTTAACACTTAACTATCGTTTGTAAATCTCGTTAACTAACTAATTAGTTAAAGTTTGTAATAGCTAATCACTAATTAATATATTACGCATAATATATTAACGTATAATTGTTTTACGTATTAACGCGTGCGTCTCCTTAGGCTCGGGACGACTTCCGGACATATATTATTAACGTGTACATATTCCTTCATATAAAAACACCAGAGACATTAAACATAGTATCAATAGAATTTTTCCCACAAACAATAACTGGGTAAGTTAACACTTCACGAAATAATATAAAAAGAATCCAAACGAAGGTCGTCGTATATATCGTATTTGGTACCATTCGGACACAAATGACTTATTTAATTTAATCTCACTAACATCTTACTCGGTTCTTGCATTGGGCCATTTGATTGTCGTTTAAAAAAACACATAAACACAATTTTCCGAACATGTGTTCATTAAATAATCATCAAATAAACATAAACAATAATAAAACAAGGAAAACACGATTACCTTCAGAAATAGAAGTGTGCGGCAACAATTCTGTTTTTAAGAAAACAGAAGAAACGATTATAGGATGATATTAAGAATTGAGGGAGGCTGCTGTGGTTTTATACAAACCCATACATTAGGTCGGTCATATTTTTTTTATTTTTTTTGTTTAAGGTATTAAACCACATCTTTTAACTATATTTGGAATTATTGCGCTTTGTTGCGGAAATTGTTTAGCGGTAAAATAGTTAACGATATGTTAGTTGACTCGGTAGTTAAAGCGTTAACTCGGTAACTCGACCGGGTTGACTCGATGATCGAATTTGTGACTTGGTAACTTGACCAGGTTGATTTGGTGGGTGAACTCCTGACTCAGTGATTCGACTGAATTGATCCGGTTGTCGATCATATGACTCACCAGATTAACCCGATGGTCAAACTCGTTACCCGGTGATTTGATCAAATTGATCCAGTAATCAAACATGTGATAATATTGTGTATAAAAAGCATGGTTCTAAGTAGCGCGCTATAACGCGCGCAATAGCGGGCTATAGCGTGAAGAGAAGCCGATTTTGTTTTAAATTTGAATTAAAATATTGCTCCATTTTGTGTCATTGTTGATATATGGATCTAATTCGCAGGCCTAAAAATAGACCTAAGCCTACGTGTCGTTTTGTGATTGGTGGAATGCAGGGGGCCCACTATTTCATATTTTCTCCACTTGCTTCAATACTGTGATTAGGCCTCCTTTTAGGCTTGCGAATTAGGTCCATCTATCATTTTTCTTTTATGTATAACATCTTTTGTAAGCTAGATATATAAATATTAATTTATAAAATTTTATGCCGCTATATATCACGCTTCACAAAACACCGTAGCTTCGCTATAGCTTCTATACCTTGAAGCTTGATAATCCCGCTACGTCACACTTCACGCTATTTACAATCATGAAAAAAATGTTAATATCCATGTCTACTAAATAGACCTAATAACAAGCCTAACCACATCATTTTGACACTTGTCCTGATTTTATTAATGGAATGTATCTTTGATTATTTTACTGATTTGCCCATGGATCCCTAACAAATTGTAACTGCTTTTATCGTTTTTTCCCTTCTCTCCACTGATTCCTAGACCTAACAGCCCTACACTATCCCTAGAACTAACAAAGTACCAAAACACAAGCAATGAAAGGCAAGAACAAACCCTACAACCCACAGTTGTCTTATGCAGTTTTGGCAGAAAAATGAAATTTACAACTTAATATAACAACATAACCTAAACCAAACTCAACTCAGAATATGTTTAACAGTCAGAAATAAAAGTATTAAAGTAGAAACAAATCTTTTGTTGTCACCCAAAGGATTTTAAATCCCTAACCCAAACACCCCTTAGTAAACTTTAAACAAATATTTACAAAGGTTTTTTCTACAAATAACACTCAAATAACTTCAAATTAATTACAATATAACTTAATCCAACAAAACAGTAATGATCGCTAAAACTAGCAAGAGCTCTTAAGCAAAAACAAATCACATATCCTAAAACCATCAGTTAGAATGGAAAAGAACAAAAATTGTTACCACTTATAGGCTTGTTCAGCCCATAAACACACCAACCTTCACACCTCCTAGCTAGCTTGTAAAGGTTGGATTTGTGAGATAAATTGCAAAGATAAAGGACTGGTTTTGTTAGTGGGCTACAACAACCTAAAAACCATCAAAAATGAAAAGTGAGTATGGTATGATCTTCAACTTGTGCCTGCAATGAAATCACAACACAACAATAAAAATATCCAAGTAGCCACAAGGCTTGTATAAGCTTGGTGGCAATCAAGCTTATACAAACTTGTGCTATAGTAAGTCACAAAAAGATAGTTTTTCACAAAATAATTTGGAAAAAAACTTGAAACTACAAAACAAGAATTAACTTTGCTATATATTCTCACCACCATCTGATTGTGTCAGAATGATCAAATATATAGCAGAGGATCTCAAAACCTTCTTTGCCAAAATCTTTTGAACAAAAAATAATTTTTTATAAGACCTAAAGTACTTGTAGAAAATTAAAATGCTTTAAACAACAAAGAAGTATTTAAAAGGAACTCAGCATTTATAAAAATCAAAATTAAAATTTCATTAATTTTCAAAGTTAACATAAAGCTGGAACAAAGAGTGCCACAGGTCGACACTTCAATTTATACTATCTAGGAGTACAGTCTAGAATCTGATAAACCCTAACAATCACAATTCCAAATCTACCCTTGATTTCAAAATTTGAAAAAGAAGTCAAATCCTTGCCATGTGAAGTTTTCAGAAGTACAACTGCTACATTAGATCTCAACCATTTTTTTGTTGCGGGGATGAAGTAATGAACCTAGTTCGTCCATCTTGTCTACTTTTGAGGAGTTCAGGTGAAAGAGACATGAGCAGGGGAGGTTCCCACAACCACATGGGGTGAGCTGGTAGGTGATTTGGGGGTGGGAATATGATTAAGCAATTGCTAATCAAAGATCTGGAAAGTTTTAAACATCAATTTTTAGTAATGAAAAATATCTTGATTTAGGATTGAGTGTGTGTGGTGTGTGTGGTTTAATCGGATTAAGGGGGAATGATTAGTGTTAACCGGGAAGGGATTTAATTAATAGTGGGTTTGGGTCACTGGGCTGGTCGGGTTAAGGGTGATAGTTGTTTGGTTATGGTTTTCTGATGGGCCTCAGACAGGTTGATATAGGGTTTGGGTATGGTTTTGTACACCTTTGGTCCCTTGACTATCCAAAAACTAGCAAACAAGATCTTTCCAGCTTTTCTTTAGTTTCCTTTAAAATCATCTTTAGTCAATTTGCAGTTTTAGTCCTTGTAACTTATAGATATTAAATAAGGACTATAAATGTCATTCTTCTTAATCTTCAAGAGCTAAATATGACATATCTTGAAACTTAAGGACCAAAATTGTAATATTTGAGATTTTCTAGGGTTAAAAGTGCCAAGTCTTTTAAAATTGAGGGACCCATCTTGACAATCTTCAAAACCTCAAGGGTATTTTTGTAAATTCACATCCGGGTCCGGTTCTTTGTGCGGCTTCGTTTTCCGTGTTCGTTTTTGCTTGTTTCTTTTGATCTTTTGTTGATTTCACGAAATCCGAACCTACAAACACACGATGCACAAATACAAAGGGTCTTTGCATGGTTTTTATGATATTTTTACTCATTTTAAGCCCGATTAGAACGATGAGACTATGTATAATTACAGTCTCATCACTCCCCTATTAATATGTTTGCTCGAGGCAATTGTGGCCTCTCGGGAGAACTGATGACTACATCTTTGATGCACTGCTAGTACTAGTACATCTGAGAATTCTTAATTAGATAGTTGTAAATAGCCTCAGGGCTATGGAAAAAAGGAGTATCCCGGATCTACACCAGGGTGTTGACGGTGATTTTCAAATCTCCCTAAGTAGGATTCGAACCTACGACCAATCGGTTAACAGCCGATCGCTCTACCACTGAGCTACTGAGGAACAACGGGAGATTCATAGTTTTAGAGCATCCATTATGAGAGGTTCAAACATAGGTCTAAACTTTTTAAATATTGTAGAAACTAGAAGGGGGTCGAATAGTTTCTTAATTTTACTTGTTAAATATGGATTTTCAAAAATCCTTTTCAAAAACTTAGACTTGAGCAAATATGTGAAATCTTCTTATGCACAATATGAACAATAGATAGTGTAACTAAACTAATAATCACAAGTATGTGCAAGTAATGGATAAAGAATGTAAAGAGTTAAGGGAAGGAAAAATCAAACCAAACACTAAGGATTTATAGTGGTTCGGCAAAGAAGCTCACTCCTTGTTCCTACTCCACTCCTCGAGTACTCCTTACTCGAGAGTTCACCTATCAACAAGTTCCTTAAGGTGGAGAAACCGTACACGTCGCTTAACCAATTTCTGACTCTAAGCTAAAAGTCGAGCCCTAATCTTAACTTGGACCAATCTACACCAATATACATTGTGGCCTAAGTATTAACCAATATACATACACAACTTCCAAATATACACAACTATTTGGACCTTCACAATGACACAAGAATGAACAAATAAATTTTGATCTTCAAAGGATCTTGCGGTAGACACAATACTTCAAGGATGAAAGTGTTCTTCTCTTTACACTTGTAGAGAAAGAGATGGGAGGAGAAAGATTCACTTTTAAACAAGTAGTAATCAACCAAATAAGCAAGGATTTTAGTGATTTAAGAAGGTGGATTAAATCTGGAAATTTGTGTGCAAAAGAGGTGAATTGAAATCTGGAAATGGTCCATCATTTATAAGACAAGAGCCCAACGGCTACTTCTGGGCGTGGTTCCTTAAAGGCACATGCGGTTCCTTATTGATAAGGAACCATGGGCCTATTTAGGGAACCGCTAGAGTAGACTCCGCTCCCTTTTGTCTTTTAGTGGGGATGTCCCATTGGGTGGAGTTTTTATCCTCAAAGGATATTCCTGAACCATTTGGATTATTCCATATCCAAATTTTCAATTTCCATTTTAATAAAACTTTTTCTTAAAATAAAATTTAAAAAACTTTGTCACACTTAATAAAAAGTGATTTTTAAGAAAAACTAAATCCTTGATCAGTTAGTTAGGTTGAGAACTTGTTTATTCATACATTAAGTGATAATTAGATGAAACAAAAAATAATTGAACTCAAGAATTCGATTTTCGTTGTTTTCGTAAATGCTTGTTTTATATATTGTCGTAATCAAAACAAAGCAGACCCAAAAAATGCAAGTAACGTTTTTAGGCATCATTGCATTAACAAAGAGGTTTATGTTTTATGTTAACCATAGTGAAACTTTATTTTATACCTATGTGGCATGAAGAGGTCCTTAATCTTAGATCTCTTCACAATTTAATGCAAGTGTTGTGTGAAACAATTATAAAGCTTTAAAAAGTATTTAGGAATTTGAATTGAATGCTGAAGTTTATATTTTTATAAAGTTGATTCGTGAATTTGTTAAAAAGGGACGTTATTTTGGATATCATATTTATTTTGGATATAAAAGGAACTCATTCTCACTATATATCTCTACCCCATCTAATAGATAAGATTATCATGCCTCCTCTTCGTTCCATGGAGGATAATGTCATTCGTATTTCTAAATCAATTTTTGTTACTAATTTCCCTGATAATGTTGGATCCCGTGAATTATGGAAGGTTTGTGAAGGATATGGGAAGGTGGTTGATGTTTTTATTCCCTATCGTAGATCTAAAGCTGGTAAATGCTTCGCTTTTATTCGGTCCATTCGGGTGGATGACCTTGATCGCCTAGTTGGGAATTTATGCACGATATGGATTGGGCGTTATCATCTTCAAGCTAATGAGGCTAAATTTGAGCGTTTAAGAAAACCTAACATTATGGTGTCTAAACCGCATGCTAATGGTTATGCTAAACGTGGTTCATATGTGTCTGCTGTGAGAGGTAATGTTCCTTTGTCTGATCCCAGTTCTACCAACTTTGATGCGCCGACATTGGTTTTTGACGACTCTTGTATCATCAATCGTGATCTTTCTTGTCATATCAAAGTAGTCTATCCTTGACTTTTGTTTAAAGCCCTGAATGACTAACTTGTTGGCAATAAATGTATGAGTATTAGTGTAAAACTCGCATGCTCTTACCATGAAAAGTAGCCTTACGATCGTACGTACATGATTAGAACTTTCCTTATTATAGCGCGTTTATGTTTCACGAACAAGAATTACAAGTATTACGTACGTGTTATAACACGATAAGTATTTATTACGTATTAACACACGATAATTATTTCAATAATAATTATAATCACGAACATACGAACATGAAATCATGAACGTAAATTAATCACGAGCTAATATTACGTATGTATGTATATTTATTACGATCACGAATAAATATATTAACGCACGAACGATAACGATTAAATCACGTAAAACACGAACACGCGAACACAATTAATATTTAGACACGGAAAATGTTCGGGTTACCCTTTGTGGGCCCCCTACCCGCGGACACAACAAGACAAAAGGGCCAAGCCCCTTAAAATTTACTAAACAAGATTTTGGGAAAAGGTTATTTTCATAATAACCAAAATTTAAGAAAAACAAGAAACCCTAAAAATCTTTTCTTCTTCCTTTTTGTCTTGGCCGCCGGGTTTAACATCACACCAAGGGGTGTTGTGATTGATTTTGGTGTTCGATTTATTGCAAGGATCGTTGTGTGTTCATCATTCTTTGATTTACGTGATCGGTATAAACCCTAAACCTCTTTTCTTTTATGTTTTGATTTACTAATCACATAAAATCATGAATGTTTTTAATAATAAATTAAAAACAAGCTATTAATCATGTTATTTAATCACGGGGTAAAGTAATAAAGGGTTAAGGGGTGTTTGTTGTTGGCCGACGCCTAAACCGAGCCCCAAGGGGGTCTCGGCTTGGGTTTAACTCGCACCACCGAGACCTTAAGGTCTCGGTTTGGTGGTGGTGGTGTCACGGAAGCATCAAGGAAGGGAGACCCCGACCTAGGTCGGGGCATGGTGGTGCAAATGGGGTCCGGTACACGGGTTAAAACACGGGTCCGGTTTATACATGTTTAGATTTAAAACACGGTCCGGTTCATGAGTTATTTTTACAAGGTTAAATATTTTTACAAGTTATATTTTTTAGAAGACTTAAATTAAATTAATTAAAAACATGAACATGATTAATTTAATTTACATGACTTAGGTTATTAATTTTATTATTAATACATGAATTTTAACCTAAGTATTTTTCCATTTAATTAGACTATATAATTAATTAATTATTAAAATCATGACCTATAATTAATTAATTTACGTGACTTAGTTTATATTATTAATAGATAATAATACATGTTTTAACCTAAGTATTTTACCTTTATTTAATTAAACCATGATATATTTAATTAAATACTTTAACCTATAGTTTATTTAATTCACATGAAATAATTAATAAACTATACTATATAACTACATGACTTAGTATATTAATCAGTAAACACTTAAGCTTATATAATTAGCTTAATTATCCAACTTATATCTAATTATGGAAAACTTTCTATTTTTAGAAACTTATTTAATTAAGGCAACTAATCTATTTATGGAAACTTTATATTTTTAGAAACTTATCTATTTTAAGCAGTAAATCTAATTTTGGAAACTTTCTATTTTTGGAAACCTTCTATTTTTGGTAACTTCTGATTTTTGGAAACTTTCTATTTTAGGAAACCTGCTATTTTTAGAAAGTTACTTATTATTACATAACAAGTATAATAATACATGAAGTACAAGTAATACTTAATCAGAATAGACAGAATATATGATAAACACAGTATAAAGCTTAAATCAATAAAACATGACATGAACATATAAAACAAGCTAAGACATGATATAAAACCAGTTACGTACTCAGTAATCAGATACTTATACACGTATGTATTTATGTATCATTAGTGATACCGAAGTAGGAGTCTCTTCCATTCGTCTTCTTCGTTCACTGGACATAAGGTACGGATTCTCCGTCCTTTCAGTATGGACATTCTTCCTTATTAGGATTTCCCGTATGCAATCAACTGTTTTCCCTAGTATAGTTTTTATATGTTATGAATTGCTTATGTTAAAATTAGAATACTTAAAGCCATATACATGCATGACCAGTATCACCTAGTTATGGAGGTACCATAACCATAACACTGGAGGCACTAGTGTTTAGACTTCACCACGGCGGAGTGATAGCTCGTGGTGTCCCTTTCTGCTTTTGGCCATATTATTATTATCAGGTGGGCGTATGGGTGCATCCTAGTTTACATGTTTTCAGCAGATTACTCAGTGTGAATGTGGTGTGTGCCTTGCATCCTTCACAAGGAGCTGATCCCTCCTACCAAAAAACCAGTATATTAAATTAGAGGCAACCCCTCTAATTTGCATGACGAGGTCACCCCTCCAAGTATTCATGCACGTTGATATTTCATGACCTATATTGGCTAAATGGTAAATATGTTAAACAGTTTTTACAAGATAAACATAAGGCCTTTCAAACTATAAAACCAGTTTTACTAAGATATAACCAGGTTATTCAGGACTTAGTCTTTTATGTTGCTTCATGTTTATATGCTTATATTATTCATGCTATACTTGTATATCCGTGCACTGAGCGTATTGCTCAGCCGTTTTCCTTTTCATGTTCCCAAAACGGCAGGTACTCAGGGACGCTCGTAGACTTTAAGCGTACGTGCATATGGATTGGAAGCTTCCTAGCCTTCTTTACTTTATGCATTTCTTTATACTTTGATACTCATTTCCATGTACATTGTTTAGTCCTTTCTTTTACAATACTTATGTTTGTGTGTGATGAGTTCTATTTTTGGGGTACCGATGTTTGATTTCGGTATTTCCTTTATGGTCATGTAATGTTTAGACATTTATCCTTGTATGCTTTGATGACACGCCATAATCACGCGTGACATTCCATTTATCAAAATGGGGTGTTACAATTATGGTATTAGAGCCAAGGCTTCGACATGTAGGCTCTCAAAACATGACCAGTGATTAGTGGGTAGTCACCATGGTCTTCCTAGAACTGACAGTCGGTTTTCATGCATTCATCATTTTCATGCATACATATATATGTCATGGTCGCAGGTTTATGACTAAGTAACGGTTGGTACAGGACTGGCCCTATTTAGTCGCATGTGTTTTATCGAAACTTTTAAATTTGGGACCGACACATAGGCGTCCCCTCGCCATGTCTTTTGTTTTTGGTGAACTGACCATAGGCGTTCACTCTCGCGCATACAAAAGTTTTCATAAAACTGCATCATGCATTAATGTACTAGTTTTCCTGCATAAATTTTTTCTCATGATTTATTGGTATAATTTTTTTTTCATGTATATAGTTTATGTTTTGATCAGTTTATTCATGTATATTATGTTATACTGTCAGATGGTCCTCACACGCGAGCAGGAACAACTCAATGCAGCAATCCAAGCTGCAATGCAAGCTATGCTTCCTCAGCTGAGGAACGAAATCAAGGATGAGGTTCTGGATGCCAACAATCAGCAGCATCACCCAATACCTCTTCCTCCTACTCCAGTAACGATGGCCACATGGTTGGAGATATTTAATAAGCTCCGTCCTCGAGCTTTCGAGAGAACAGATAGCCCCAGTGAAGATGAAAGCTGGTTGGCTCACATTGAGAAGATCTTCGATGCTATGGACTGTGACCCCGTTTTCAAATCGAGGTTGGCATGCTACCGGTTCGAAGGTGATGTGTTAGCATGGTGGATAGCACTGAAGCATTCTGAGGGAGGTGATGATTGGGTGGCTGGTTTGACATGGGCTCAGTTCAGGGATAGGGTGATGGAGCAATTCTTTCCCAAGGCTGAGCAAGACAAGCTGAAGAGAGAGTACCATGGGATCCGACAGAGAGCTGGGGAGAATAGCAACGAGTTCATGCAGCGCTTTTTTCGCTTGCCTGGTTTCCTTGGTGCAGCAGCAGGTACTCCTGAAGAGCAAGCACACCACTTCAGGTGGGCTCTTCGTACATCGGTCGCAAACAACTTGGTGTGTGCTACGTTCAACACGGTAGCACAAGTGGCCAACGCAACACGTAAGATGGAGATGCTGGAGGAGAGAGATGAGTTCGGGGAAGCAGAAAGACCCGATAAGAGGTAAACATTCGTATTCAAGCGGTGACCAATCCGTATTCTTTCAGTATATGTCAATTTTTCATCTCTTTAAATTGTATCTTCCAGGCAGAAGACTAGGGACCGGTCTCAGCCAGCTACTCAGCAGCAGCCTAATCAGCCCAAGGGCAACGGTCAGACTCACGACCGTTCTGCTACGGATAAGCGTGGTGGTAATGATAATTACCGTAACAACGCTGGACACTCCAACAACAACAGGTCCTTATACTTACGCATTTTCTTATGATTACATGTTATGATTCTTAATTCTGACACATTAGCAAATCTTCTACCAGGAATCATGGTAACGGTAGGGACCAGAACCAGAGAGGTTCACGGCCTAACCGTCCAACTATCACTGGTATTCAATCTTATGATTATCCGTACCTATTATCATGTCTCATGTATGGTGTTTTTATCAGGTTCTCAGCCAGTCAGGACACCTGCTAGAGGATATACTCTTCCTCTTTGCTCTACTTTCCACCGTAGGCACCCAGTGCCATGTCGCCGCTACAGCGACGCATGCTTCAAGTGTGGTCTTCCTGGCCATCGCATGAAGGATTGCCGCAAGGGCGAGATGGAGGGTACATCGGGACATGCTGATACCAAGCTGCCTCCTTCTACTGGGCGCGTTTACACGACATCTCGCGATCAGGCCAACAAGTTTACAGGTACCATCACTGGAATCTTGTATATGTATGGTCAAGCTGCATGTGTTCTGTTTGATACGGGTGCTACTCACTCGGTCATTTCTACTGCTTATGCCAAGAATGTTAGGATACTCCCCATGCCACTAGAGAATATAATGAGTATTTCCACGCCTTTGAGAGACTCAGTACGCATAACCCGTGTGTACAAGAGCCTTCCCCTAGAGTTTGACGACAAGGTTCTTCCTGTTGACGCACTTCCGCTGGACATGAATGATTTTGACATGATTTTGGGCATGGATTGGCTATCCAAGCATCATGCTACCATAGACTGCCATTCATATCGAGTCATCTTCGGTGATGTTAATGCGCCAGAGTACATTCACAACGGGTTCGTACCCGACAGGTCTGTACAAATCATAACAACCCTACAAGCACGTGCACTACTTTCACATGGTTGCGAGGGTTATCTAGCTACTACTCTTGACATGGATGCTGAATCCCCATCAATTCAGAATCAGCCGATAGGGTCAGAATTTCTAGATGTATTTCCAGAAGAACTTCCGGGCATACCACCAGCACGTGAAGTAAAATTTAATATCGAGCTCATCCCAGGAGCTGAGCCGATTTCTAAGGCTCCTTATCGCATGGCTCCCATAGAGGTGAAGGAGCTAAAGGATCAATTGAAAGAACTTCTAGAACGAGGTTTTATTCGACCGAGCGCATCCCCATGGGGCACACCGGTCTTATTCGTTAAGAAGAAGGACAGCAGTATGCGTCTTTGCATAGACTATCGCGAGCTCAACAAGATTACCATCAGGAATAGGTATCCACTACCACGTATAGATGATCCGTTTGACCAACTCCATGGGGCCAAACATTTCTCCAAGATTGATCTTAGGTCGGGCTATCATCAGCTACGGGTTAAGGAGCAGGACATCGCCAAGACTGCTTTCCGTACACGCTATGGCCACTACGAATTTGTAGTCATGCCATTTGGCCTTACCAATGCTCCAGCAGTGTTCATGGATTTGATGAACAGAATCTTCCATGAATTTCTGGACAAGTTCGTCATTGTCTTCATCGATGACATCCTGATTTTCTCTATGTCCAAGGAGGAACACGAAGACCATCTTCGTACAGTACTACGGATTCTTCGCCAGAAGCAGTTGTATGCTAAATTCTCCAAGTGTGAGTTCTGGTTAGACAAGGTGGCATTCTTAGGTCACACTGTATCAGCAGAAGGAATCACTATGGATCCAACGAAGGTTGAGGCTATTACTAAGTGGCCAAGGCCGACATCAACGACGGAAGTCCGCAGTTTCCTAGGCTTAGCTGGTTATTACCGTAGGTTCGTGGAGAACTTTTCCCGCCTAGCACTACCATTGACCAAACTGATACGGAAAGGGGAGAAATTCGTCTGGACTGAAGAACGAGAGAAGAACTTTGAAGACCTGAAGCAGAAGTTAGTATCTGCACCTATTCTTACTCTCCCATCTGGTACGGGTGGATTTTAAATCTATAGTGATGCATCGGGGAAGGGACTTGGCTGTGTTCTCATGCAACATGGGAAATTGATCGCGTACGCTTCACGGCAGCTTAAGCCTTATGAGGAAAATTACCCTACGCATGACTTGGAACTTGCAGCAGTCGTGTTTGCATAAAGATATGGAGGCACTACTTGTATGGAGAATCATGTGACATTTTCACGGACCATAAGAGCTTGAAGTATATCTTCACTCAACGTGAATTGAACAAGAGACAGAGGAGATGGTTGGGGCTATTGAAGGATTATGACATTAATCTGCAGTATCATCCCGGCAAGGCGAATGTATTGGCAGATGCACTTAGTAGAAAGTACGGAATGATCAACGACATTAAAATTGAGGAGGAAATCATAAGAGACTTGGAGCGACTAGACATAGAGATCATGGTACGTGGACAGCACGGTTACTGGGCTAATCTTAGAATAGAACCCGAGTTACTCTCTAAGATCAAGGAAGCACAGAAGGATGATAGAGATCATGGTACGTGAACACTTGAAGGACCAGAAATCATAGAATTGACTAATGAAAAGGTCGTAGTAGCTAAGCAGAAACTGCAAGAAGCACGGTCACGTCAAGTGAGTTATGCAGACAAGCATCGTAGGGACTTACATTTTAACGTAGGAGATCACGTTTTCCTTAAGGTTTCGCCGGCACGTGGTGTTGGACGTTTTGGAATCAAAGGTAAGCTCGGTCCTCGGTTCATCGGACCGTTTGATATCATTGAACGAGTCGGTGAAGTATCTTACCGTTTAGCGTTACCTCCGCAGCTTTCTCATGTTCACAATGTTTTCCATGTGTCCTTACTCAGAGTGTACCAGTATCATCCCCTTCACATGGTTCAGTATCCACTGGAACAGATTCGTGAAGATCTCACTTTCATAGAAGAACCCAAACGAGTTCTTGACAGACAAGAACGAGTCATGAGAAGGAAGACGATTCCATTCGTCAAAATCCTTTGGAGGGATCATACCGAGCGGGAAGCCACTTGGGAAACAGAGGAGTCATTCCGGGCTTCTTAGCCTCATTTCATATTTTGAATTCGGGTATGTTCTTCTTTTTCCAGTTTACTTTATCTATAATCCGGGGACGAATTATTCTTTTTAGGGGGAAAGAGTTGTAAAACCCGCATGCTTTTACCATGAATATTACCCTTACGATCGTACGTACATGATTAGAACTTTCCTTTTTATAGCACGTTTACGTTTCACGAACAAGAATTACAAGTATTACGTACGTGTTATAACACGATAAGTATTTATTACGTATTAACACACGATAATTATTTCAATAATAATTATAATCACGAACATACGAACATGAAATCATGAACGTAAATTAATCACGAGCTAATATTACGTATGTATGTATATTTATTACGATCACGAATAAATATATTAAGGCACGAACGATAACGATTAAATCACGTAAAACACGAACACGCGAACACACTTAGTACTTAGACAAGGAAAATGTTCGGGTTACCCTTTGTAGGCCCCCTACCTGCGGACACAACAAGACAAAAGGGCCAAGCCCATTAAAATTTACTAAACAAGATTTTGGGAAAAGGTTATTTTCATAATAACCAAAATTTAAGAAAAACAAGAAACCCTAAAAATCTTTTCTTCTTCCTTTTTATCTTGGCCGCCGGGTTTAACATCACACCAAGGGGTGTTGTGATTGATTTTGGTGTTCGATTTATTGCAAGGATCGTTGTGTGTTCATCATTCTTTGATTCACGTGATCGGTATAAACCCTAAACCTCTTTTCTTTCATGTTTTGATTTACTAATCACATAAAATCATGAATGTTTTTAATAATAAATTAAAAACAATCTATTAATCATGTTATTTTATCATGGGGTAAAGTAATAAAAGGGTTAAGGGGTGTTTGTTGTTGGCCAACGCCTAAACCGAGCCCCAAGGGGGTCTCGGCTTGGGTTTAACTCACACCACCGAGACCTTAAGGTCTCGGTTTGGTGGTGGTGGTGTCACGGCAGCAGCAAGGAAGGGAGACCCCGACCTAGGTCGGGGCAAGGTGGTGCAAATGAGGTCCGATTCACGGGTTAAAACACGGGTCCGGTTTACACATGTTTAGATTTAAAACACGGTCCGATTCATGAGTTATTTTTACAAGGTTGAATATTTTTACAAGTTATATTTTTTTACAAGACTTAAATTAAATTAATTAAAAACATGAACATGATTAATTTAATTTACATGACTTAGGTTATTAATTTTATTATTAATACATGAATTTTAACCTAAGTATTTTTCCATTTAATTAGACTATATAATTAATTAATTATTAAAATCATGACCTATAATTAATTAATTTACATGACTTAGGTTATATTATTAATAGATAATAATACATGTTTTAACCTAAGTATTTTACCTTTATTTAATTAAACCATGTTATATTTAATTAAATACTTTAACCTATAGTTTATTTAATTCACATGAAATAATTAATAAACTATACTATGTAATTACATGACTTGGTATATTAATCAGTAAACACTTAAGCTTATATAATTAGCTTAATTATCCAGCTTATATCTAATTATGGAAACTTTCTATTTTTAGAAACTTATTTAATTAAGGCAGCTAATCTATTTATGGAAACTTTCTATTTTTAGAAACTTATCTATTTTAAGCAGTAAATCTATTTTTGGAAACTTTCTATTTTTGGAAACTTTCTATTTTTGGTAACTTTCTATTTTTGGAAACTTTCTATTTTAGGAAACCTGCTATTTTTAGAAAGTTACTTATTATTACACAACAAGTATAATAATACATGAAATACAAGTAATACTTAATAAGAATAGACAGAATATATGATAAACACAGTATAAAGCTTAAATCAGTAGAACATGACATGACCATATAAAACAAGCTAAGACATGATATAAAACTAGTTACGTACTCAGTAATCAGATACTTATACACGAATGTATTTATGTAGCATTAGTGATACCGAAGTAAGACTCTCTTCCGTTCGTCTTCTTCGTTCACTGGACATAAGGTACGGATTCTCCATCCTTTTAGTATGGACATTCTTCCTTATTAGGATTTCTCGTATGCAGCCAACTGTTTTCCCCAGTATATGTTTTATATGTTATAAATTTCTTATGTTTAAATTAGAATACCTAAAGCCATATACATGCATGACCAGTTTTACCTAGTTATGGAGGTACCATAACCATAACACTGGAGGCACCAGTGTTATGACTTCACCACGGCGGAGTGATACCTCGTGGCGTCCCTTTCAGCTTTTTGCCATATTATTATTATTATTATCAGGTGGGGCATATGGGTGCATCCTAGTTTACATGTTTTCAGCAGATTACTCAGTGTAAATGTGGTATGTGCCTTGCATCCTTTATAAGGAGCTGATCCCTCCTACCCAAAAACTAGTATATTAAATTAGAGGCAGCCCCTCAAATTTGCATGACGAGGTCACCCCTCCAAGTATTCATGCACATTGATATTTCATGACCTATATTGGCTAAATGGTAAATATGTTAACTATTTTTACAAGATAAACATAAGGCTTTTCAAATTATAAAACCAGTTTACTAAGATATAACCAGGTTATTCAAGACTTAGTCTTTTCCGCTGCTTCATGTTTATATGCTTATATTATTCATGCTATACTTGTATATCCGTGCACTGAGCGTATTGCTCAGCCGTTTTCCTTTGCATGTTCCCAAAACGGCAGGTACTCAGGGACGCTCGTAGACTTTAAGCGTACGTGCATATGGATTGGAAGCTTCTTAGCCTTCTTTACTTTATGCATTTCTTTATACCTTGATACTCATTTACATGGACATTGTTTAGTCCTTTCTTTTATAGTACTTATGTTTGTGTGTGATGAGTTCTACTTTTGGGGTACCAATGTTTGATTTCGGTATTTCCTTTATGGTCATGTAATATTTAGAAATTTATCCTTGTATGCTTTAATGACACGCCATAATCGCGCGTGACATTCCATTTATCAAATTGGGGTGTTACAATTGGTTCCCCCTGTTGGTTGGTCAGAGTTCCCCCTGCTAGAGTAAGTTCCCCCTGCTGAATAACAAAGGCAGGGGGATTGGTCCCCCTGCTAGAAGTCAATGGCCCTGCTATAAAGATAAACTTGGAAGAGATATTAGCTCGTTTCTGTTACTACTCCAGAATAGTTTCCAAGTTTGTTAGTAGTGATCTTGTACACGAGTCCTTATGCTATAAAATGACTCATTAGGTTTTGATGTTTAATATCTCTTTCTGTTCATTTCATTTCATACTTTAAGGTTGTAGAACCCTAATACCATTATTGGGTATTCGTATATCTTTGATATATAAAGTTCAGCGTTTGAGTTAAACATTTGTTCTTGTGCTTAACACTATTTTCCGCATCTTGTTTAGTTACTTTGTGTATTGCAAAGTTTCTCTAGTGTTAGTTTGAGTTCATTCTTTCTATCACAACCCTTAAACAAGCTAAGGTTTAAGATCTGAGTTTGGGATCAACAAGTGGTATTAGAGCTTGTTGAGAAACTTTGATTAAACCAAGAACAAAACATTTATTACAACCATCATCAACCATGTATTTGGATTCTCATTCATCCTCAAACAACAATGCCCTCAAACTTCCCATTCTGGATCCTGAAAACTTTGAAATATGGGAATTCAAGATTCAACAATATCTCAAGATGGAACACTATGTTCTATGGGAGGTCATAGAGCTTGGTGATCAGTTCACCAAAACAGTAGTAGTTGAAGATAAGAACAAATATAAGGAAGAAATTGGTGAAAGCTCCAAGAGTGATAAAACCAAGTCTGCTGCTCTTGTAGACAAAGAGATTCAGGCAAGAAGGCATGATGTCAGAGCTCACAGTTCTTTGCTGTTGGCTCTACCTGATAGACATCAACTAAGGTTCAGAAAGTATAAGACTGCTAAGGAGCTTTGGGAAGCAATTGGTAATACATTTGGAGGGAATGAGGCCACCAAGAAGAAGAAAAAGAATCAGATGATAGACCAATTTGCTTCTTTTAAAGCAAATGTGATGAAGCAATTGGTTCCATCTACAATAGGCTTCAAGATCTGGTTGCTCAACTAGAAATCTTTGATATTGAGTTGTCAAGAGAACATGTGAATTCAAGATTCCTCAACAGCCTTTAGAAATAATGGTTTGTCTACAAAGCCATTTGGAAAAATAGAGATGCCATTGATGATAAGAATATGCATGACATCTACAACAACCTAAAGGTTTTTGAGCCTGTGGTCAATGAGATGACGGCATCAGGAACCATTCCCGCTAATTCAAGTATAACAGCTGGATCCCCTGCTAATATGGCCTTTATTTCTCATAGCAGTAGAATCTCTAAAGGCAGTGGGATTGAAGTTTCCCCTGCCACACATTCCCCTGCTTCAAGGTCACGACCATCAAATGGTGAAGAGAGGCCTGCAACATTCAGTCTTGACACTACTTGTGCTTTCATTGCATCACAAGGGTCTTAGGGCTCTACTGTGCTACATGAAGATCTGAATCAAATCAGTAAGCAAGGACTCGAGGAGATGGATATCAAGTGGAACATGGCTCTACTCAGCATGAGAGCCAACATATTTATAAGAAATATGGGAAAAAGATTTCCATTAATCCTTCTGATGTGGCTGGATTTGATAAATTAAAAGTGGAATGCTACAACTGTGGCAAGAAAGGCCACTTTGCTAGGGAGTGCAGAGGACCAAAGAATGGAAGCAGCTATAGGAAGGAAAGCAGGGATGAGGATTCTGAGGCTAAGGCTATGGTAGCCATGCAAGGAATAGATGGAGTAGTTGGATGGGACTGGAGTGCTATGATTGAAGGTGTTGAAAGAAATCAAGCTCTAGTTGTGACAATCCGTCAATTTATAGTCGATATTTTATTCTCAATTATTATTTAAAAAAATTATTTTAATGTTATATTATGAACTCACTCATTTTTGGGAAGAAATTTGGGTTTTAATCTTGAAGTAGCATCGACTACGTCTAAACCGGAGGATTCTACGTTACATGCTTACGATTACATACACCGTTTTGGTGACAGTCTGACATTTAGAAAATAAATTTATTCTCGAATATTATTTTAGGATTTTAATTTGTGTTGGTTCATAAACTCACAAATTTACGAGAAGAGATTAGGACTTACGAGAATAATTTAACGTCCTTTACGACTAAACCGGAAACCTTAGGATTACGTATTTACGTTTTTGAACTTCGTTTTTGATGAGACAATTTTTATTAGATTCGTTTTGTGCCGTTGATTCATAATTTATAAAAACGTTTTTCTAAAACGACTCGAGGGCACGCAAATCGGGGAAACTAGAATCGAGAAGTACCCGTAAATTAGTGGGATGAGACAAGTTTACACTTGCCTCGCCCCATAAATGGTCGGCCAAAGGCTTCACCAACACACCTTTGAGGTGTCAACTATACACAATAACTAAGACACTTGTCTTAGTTTGCTCCAAAACCATCCACCTAATAAAACAACTATCTACAAAACTAGATACTCATTTTACAACATGCAAAAACCACAAAACTCACTCTTTCTCCTCTCTTGGCCGTCCACTATAGCACCACCACACCACCACCATCAAAAATCTAGCCATAAACAAAGGCTATAATCAACATATGTTGAAGCCTAGTTGAAAATATGAAGATTGGAGGTGGTTATAACATGTGAAAAGGAGTTTACATGGAGTTT
Source organism: Glebionis coronaria (assembly GCA_025667525.1). Classification (NCBI taxonomy): domain Eukaryota; kingdom Viridiplantae; phylum Streptophyta; class Magnoliopsida; order Asterales; family Asteraceae; genus Glebionis; species Glebionis coronaria. Next base: position 40,398,534 of record CM046879.1, read on the forward strand.
AGGGGCTGATTTTCAAGAAGGTATTCATGCATATGAAGATCTCAAGAAGTTCATTTTCCAAGTTAAAGATGTGGTGACAAGAACCAAGTCTTGATCATCATAAACCTCATCTTTTCATCACTTTGGTGGTATAGAGATTGTTTCTTCCTATCCTCTTGTTATTTTGAATATGTAATCTTGTATTTTCTTCATTTATGTATATGTATATGATGATATATGATGATCAAAAGTATTATGTGGAGATTTGGTGTTGATAAATTTGGTTAAAAAGATTAAAAGCTACATGAAAAGATGTTAAAATCATGTCTAAAATAGTAGGCTGTATAAAACAGTAAAGAACTATATTATAACTTGTTAAAGTGGCTTGGATAATTTAATATACAGTAAGTTATATGACTTATAAATTTGTGAGAGTTGGCCACACAATGGAATCCATAAAATGAGTGAGATATGATCAAAACAATATTGAAGTTCAAATCTATATAGTCTATTTTGGACGGACTGTTAGAGATATTTAGATGATAATTGAGAAGTAGCTAAAGCTGAGTTAATTGTAGCACATATCATGTAGTTTGTGCTGCCCAAAAATGAGCTTCTATCTCGTTGTAGAACTCAAGATATGGTAAAAATGGTGAAAGTGAAATTCATAATCAGATTTGTAAAATAAAAGTATATATTATAAAATTAGCACTCAAGTAAAACAAATATAAAAATGTATAACTAAAACCCACTAACTTATATATTACTTATAAATAAGTATATACTTTGATAAATAAATGGGACATTTTATAAAAATTATAAATTGGTATGTTTTATAAGTTTTATAACTATATACATAAGTTTTACGTCTTTTCGGCTAAAACCGAAAGATTAACGTTTTCGTCAATTAAAACTTAGACGGTCGGACCCGCCTAATGTAAACTTTTTATAACCCATATACTGATGTATAAGTACATATGACAAGTAAAAACCGATAAAACCCGAGCTTTATAACATATGGACATTAACGGGCCAAAGTAACCTTATTGGACTATTGACCCAACTAGTTTGGATAAACACTAATGGACTTACTCATTGGGCTTAAACCACTTGGGCCCAACATATGAGTATAGGCCTGGTATTAAAAGTATAAAATTGGCTAATATGATGTATTGGGTTTATAATGGGCTTATTGGGCCACAACATGTAAACAAGATGAAACTAATGTAACTAGTCAAAAAATTGACTAACACATAACACTACAATGTTGAATAAAGAGATAAAATCCCACTTGATCATCATCATACTTATAATATCATCATATATATATATATATATATATATATATATATATATATATATATATATATATATATATATATATATACATAGCTATTATTTTTATAAAGTCATTGGACAAGAGTCTAAGACGAGTATTATTTGTCTGGGTTTCCGTGATTGAAGCACGTACCGTACATCCAAATCCCCGATAACCGCCTTTTCCAATCAGCGTGAGTTCATAGCCTCACACTCTTTTAAATGTTTTATGAAATGTTTTTATAAACCCGCGAGGGAGATAACATGTTAGTTTTAATAAAATAGGACACCAGTTATTCCGATTATTTGCTTATTGATATGGACCCGAATGATTATATGACCCGATGAATGATTATATGACCCAACGAATGAAATAAAATGGATTATTATTAGTTAGGTTATGTCATTAAAAGTCCCATTAGCATGAATTGTTAACTACCGGGATTTGGTAGACGCTTATGCATATAAGAGTACTATTTGGGGAAGATCACCCCAGTTCGCGCCTTGACGGTTGATCCCCGTCGTGCCACATTGATAGGTAAGCGAATTTATGTATGAGAAGAATTATATAAGCGTGATTATTGTGACGACACACCGTTTTAGATGGGCAAATGAGTTTCGGGTTAGCTACCCGTTGTTTGTTATAGTAAGGTAGCAATGTCATGCGGCTTATAATAATCCAATAACGAAAATACTGATATACGCACTGAATTACGATATATTGCCTGACTAGAAATACGGGGTCTTATTATTGAGATTAAGTTCATGTTTTGGTTTTGCATAACCATTTTCATATAACGTTTTTATTTAACTCTGTACAACGTTATAAGACATAATGTATGATGTTTTTACGACATTGGTTCGTATAATGGTTTTGAAGGCAAAAGCCTATAGTATGAGTTACAACAAAGATTTGTATAAAATGTTTTTGGCTTATTTTATGGCCTACTACAAAGATTTGTACAAATGATTTTTGGTAGTAAATATAAACCGATTATATATTAATGGTTTTCTTTAAACTCTATGAATTCACTCGACGTTTTCGCTGACCTTTTCTTTTTAACATGTTTTATCTTAGGTACTTGAAGGTAATTCTCGGGAAGACGACTAGAATTTATGGTCCGCACTTAGATAACAATTTCCATTCAAATTTTTTGTAAAGTTGTATGAAATACTATGACTTGGGACCCATGTAAATTTGATATTCATGAATGGAAAATGCTTTATTATTAAACGACGCGATTTTTATGCGTTGTCTATGATTTGAGTAATGTGCTATCCCGTAACACCAACGACTCTTTCGCTAAACTAAAGAATAAATATTTGGGGGTGTTACAGTTTGGTACCAGAGCTCTCGTTATAGAGAACGAAAGATTTTTAAAACAAAGGTTTTGAATAAAACATTTCAAAATATTTTAACTATAAACATTTTCTCAAAATGTCTAAAAATCTTTTGACTATAACGGTGCCGAAGAATTCCCGAGTTACCGACAAGGCCAGACTGAGAAGTATTATTTTAATATATATATATATATATATATATATATATATATATATATATATATATATATATATATATATATATATATATATATATATATATATATATATATATATAACCTGGATTATATATATATATATATGTTGTAATTTGATTACATGATTGTTGACGATTATTTTAATACTTATACGAGGTATTTATACGACGTAGATTGTCACAAGGAACCCTAACTCCCCTAGCAATTTAATCGAAGCTATTCCCGTAGGAATTCTAGCTAATCCTGATCCAAACCAAGTTGTGGATATTTATGATCCCAACAAATGGTTGATATTCGTAGAAATGTTGATATTAGTTGATTGTGATATTAAAGAAGAATTGGCGAGATTAAAACTGATATCGATGTCATGACGATCTTTACTAATAGAGTGGAGTTTGACAAAACCTTATCACCTAGAAAGATGTCATCTGATTCGGTGTCACCTAATTCTTAAAAAAATTTGAAATCTAAAAGGTAAATGTTGCACTTGAGGCTGTCACTGGAACCATTACCCAAAAGCCTCATGCCACTAGTACAATTCCGAGAAGTCTAATTGAATGAGTGAGTCATTTCATACTAGTGACTCATTTGATAACTTTTGATGAAAGAGCTATAGGATTGGAAATTAAATGTTGTTCATATCGAACTTTTATTGCCCTTTTAAGGTTTAAGAATAAGGTTGAAAGTATTGGAGAATGAGGTAGGATATCGACTTGAGTATAAGTTGGTTGAACTTGAAGAAAGTAAAATTTAACTCGTATGGAATATGAGATTGTTAAGAGGAAGTCGTTGAGTCATGTGATTGAATTATAAGGTTTCAAATGATTGTTGGTTTGTGTTAAGGGTTGTTCCTAGGCCATTGTCTAATGTCGAGGATGCCCAGTGTCCAAGAAATAAATCAAAGAAATCTTCTTCTGAAATTGGGACCGATGGATCTTTCAGGACATGGAACACCTAATGAAAAGACTACCTTTGATTGCTAAATCCTACATGTATCGATGTTATCTATCTTTTCTTGCTTCTTCCTAATGTTCGCATTAATGATGCAACCATTGAACAAGCACTCATCTCGGTTTGAGTTGCGTTGTAAATTCTTCTCTTTGTATTCCCAAGTGCCGTCGAGGTCATGAACCTCATGATTATTTGGCTAAGCTCATCTCTTATCATATTGTAGTTAGTTCTTAGTGAACAACTTTTCATCACTCTTTTGCAAATCACTCATTGTTTTATAAGATAAAACAGTATCCCTTGGGAAAAATTGAATTTTCATCACCATAAGGATTATTCAAGTGAGATTTATAAGTAATCGTTATTGAAATAAAGTTGTTTATGAAACACCTTGGAAAACTTAATTGTTTCCATAACAAAGAATATCTCTGTAGATTCATTTTGATTCTTATTCCAGAATTAAACATGAAATTAGTTTTTATTTTAAACATGGTGACAAAGTTTTGGCGAACTGAGTATTGCATCATTAATCCTATAATTGTATATAGTTGCGCGCCTACATACAATTTGGAAGGGACCATGCAAGGCTGATTAGTAGTCACCAAGAAAGTGTTAATAAACACTACATTTTCTCTGAAGTTGTGAAAGATTAAACTTTATGAGATCTGCAAGAAGTGCAAAATGGGAACATATTGTTAGGGACACCTACATATGTGCCCATACTATCTATTCTTCTGAATCGAATTTAATCATCTATGGAATTTGTCTTATTTGACAATTGACCTCCCCTTCTTGTCCAAGTCTCTCATGATGAGATTCTTTGGAGAAGTATCTAATTATCGAGTATTAATAACCCGACTGGGTGTACCGGAGTTCCTATCATTTCTTTTGATTAGATTTCATTTGAATGACCTGGGTAACGACCCGAGGAGCTTTCGAATGTGTACTCAAATTATGAAAACATGGGATATATTCATATTCGTTAATGTTTTCGTCTGTATCTGATTTGAAATTCTCGCGTAAATTATGCGTTGACCTTACTCTTTTAATGGTAGCTATGTCCCCAGATATCCTTGAATCTGTGAAGGATTATGAGTTATTATTAGTCTTTTGATAAGTTCACATCTTATCAACGGTAACGAAACTGGAAAGTTGATAGTGCCAGTGGAATAGATTGATTGATTATGACATAATGTCATTGTCTAAATTGATGGGAACTCGAGCATTAAAAGATAAGATGTTGATTATCAAAAGGGATTTAAATAATTCTTAATGGATGACCATATCCTGCCTTTAGACTTGAAATTTTACCATGAATGGTTATGAACTAGTCATAGATCTTGTAATCTAGAAAGAACCCAAAGTAAATTTATTAAAAGATGTTTCTGTTATCTGAAATTTAAGGAGCTATTTGCTGGTAAATTACCTAGACTTTCGCCATTAAGGCAAGTTGAATTTAGTATTGATTATATTCCCAGTGATGCACCTGTGGCATGTTCACTGTACGTCAGCACCATATGAATTAAAAGAATTACCGCACAACTGAGAGAGTTGTCGGAGAAAGCTTTTATTCTACCGAGCTCGTCATTATGAAGAGCTATGGTGTTATCATTCCTTATATTTATTGATTACCGTGAACTGAATAAATTGACGATCAAAATTCATATCCATTACTCAAGATGGAAGATTTGTTCGATCATTTACAAGGTTCTAGCGTATATTCAAAAATTTAATCCACGTCATGGTTATCATCAACTTCGCATCCGCGAAAAAGATTATCTATTCCAATCACTACATCCAGAACTCATAATGAACATTATGAGTTTCATGTGATGTCGTTTGGATTGACCAATGCACAGGTAGCATCCATAAATTTGGTGAATCACGTGTGTAGGCTGTAATTTGATAAATTCATGCTTGTGATCATTAAGGACCATTTGTTTGTTTCTAAGAATAAGAATGAGTTAATAATTATTTATAAACTGCCCTGAATTGGCCGAACAATGAAAACTTGTACCTTGAGTATTTAACATGTGATTAAAGGGTTAATCCTTTACATTATTTGACCGTGTGACTAATAGATAATGAAATCTATATTGACTCTTCAAAGATTAGAGCCATTAAGGCCTTGGGTTTTACCAAAAAGAAAGTGCAAATACGTTTTGACAAATGTTTTATCAAATGAATTTTTAAGGGATTATTCCCCTATACCCAGATCATGTAACTAAACTCCTTTAGGGGTAAATGTTTGTGTATACCTCAAGACAACCTAAGAGGGATTGAGAAAACCATTTAAACCATGACTTGAAATTTGAAACGACAATTTTTGCTTTTCAACTAAGAAAATTTTGACCAAAGTATAAACGAAGATTTTTTGAACATTTACAGATCTTATTAATTATTTTCAATAAATCAACAAAAATCGTGATAATTAAACTCAAATTTTATTTTGAACATTTTTCTATAATTGTACGAACTGAGAAACTTAAAAAAATTTACGTTTACGTTTCATAAAAATTAAATATTTATTATTTAATTACTTGTAATAATTATAGAAGCCCTAAACGTCGGATCAAGTAAAGCTGATAGAGATAATAGTTGAGATGGAACTAAGACTTAGAAAATATGAAGAAAGAATTTTTGAATGAATACGGTCATGATATTTATTTTATCGAGGAAGGTGAATGTAGGTACTGACACATTATATAGAAAGGATAAAGAATCAATTAGGATGTGTTACTTAGTAATGACTGTGCAAAATAAATTGCCGAGCAATTTAAGAATAACTGATGCTTGTAAGAAGGATAATATAGATAATAAAAAGGGGTTCGCAGTTAATGTGAACCATTAGAATTGAGAAGCCGATGGCGTTAAATGTATAAAAAGGCCGCTCGTGGTGGCCTAAACATGTAGGATTTCGGGATTTAGTCATGTTGGAATCTCATAAGATTAAGTATTCTATTCATGTCATTTCTGATTAAATGTATCTTATCTGAAGAAGTTGCACTGATGGCAAATTATGAAGGCTGACATCGCCTCATACATTAGTAAACATCTAACTATCACAAAGGTCATCATCTGAATTTGATTTGATTTGGGTCATCGTCGACAGATTGACCAATTCTACTAATATAATTCCCGTTAATGATAGATTCTCGATGAAGAAATTAACTCTTTGTATTTAAAGGAGTTGTGAAAACATAGTATGCCTGTATCAATCATCTCTATCAAGATCCTCGCTTTGCATCGAATTTCTAGAGATTTGCTCAGAAGTCATTGGGAACGAACCTTGATGAGATTACTGTTTACCACCCCAATCGAAGGGACGAGGTAAAGCAACGATACAAAACACTAGAAGTCTTGTTTTATGTTTGAATGGTTGACCTTTGGTAATAAACCGTATAATCGTTTTCCTTTGGAGAGATGATCATTGAAAATTATCATATTAGGATCGAGATCGAATCTTGTGAGGATCTAAATATGAGAGCATCTGTAAGCAGGAGTTGGGATGAAGACACCCGACATACACCCATTGTGAGTTGGACATGTCTTTTAGGTTTAAGGTTGCCTATGATGACAAACCTAACCTTACAAAATACCCGACCCGTGAAACCTAAAATGATTGTTGAAATTAGGATATGATTATTGACTGCTGGTAGTGGGCAGGAGGTTATGTGAATATGAATGTAGATCTTGAAGTGCAGGATGGATAGCGAAGTTATGCCAAAAAGTTTCACCTTGGAAAAACGAATTGATGATCTGAAAGATCATGGGAATTGAGTCCCCGTTGTATGGGACCATTGAGATGATGTAAAAAGTTGGTTTGAAAGGCATATAAGCTGGATCTACCCTAGGACTTCAAGGGCTGCGTGAATTATGTTCGTATATCGAGCTTGATAAAATGTCTATCAAGTGAAAATCTGATTACTTCTTGATGAAGTTTGGATCGGCGAAAAGTTGCATTCATCAAAAACCCGTGAATATCATGGATAGAGAAAGTAAGTCAACATTAAGCCTGATCGTATTCCCGTAGTTGTGTTTGATGAAACTCGCGTAATGTAATGAATTACACTTGAGAGAAAAGACCGAATGTGGAGGAAATACCCACGTGGCTTTAACTCTATAAGAAGCGAGTAATAAGATAAATTGATCTTTGAGGACTAAGATCCTGTTTAGGGGTAAATGCTGTGATAATCTGTCAATTTATGGTCGATATTTTATTCTCAATTATTATTTAAAAACATTATTTTAATGTTATATTATGAACTCACTCATTTTTGGGAAGAAATTTGGGTTTACATCTTAAAGTAGCATCGACTACGTCTAAACCGGAGGATTCTACATTACGTGCTTACGTTTACATACACCGTTTTGGTGACAGACTGACATTCAGAAAATAAATTTATTCTCGAATATTATTTTGGGATTTTAATTTGTGTTGGTTCATAAACTCACAAATTTACGAGAAGAGATTAGGACTTACCAGCATAATTTAACGTCCTTTACGACTAAACCGGAAACCTTAGGATTACGTATTTACGTTTTTGAACTCCGTTTTTTATGAGACAATTTTTATTAGATTTGTTTTGTGCCGTTGATTCATAATTTATAAAAACGTTTTTCGTAAAACGACCCGAGGGCACGCAAATTGAGGAAACTAGAATCGAGAAGTACCCGTAAATTAGTGGGATGAGACAAGTTAACACTTGCCTCACCCTATAAATGGGTAGCCAAAGGCTTCACCAACACACCTTTGAGGTGTCAACTATACACAATAACTAAGACACTTGTCTTAGTTTTCTCCAAAAACATCCACGAAATAAAACAACTATCTACAAAACTAGATACTCATTTTACAACATGCAAAAACCACAAAACTCTCTCTTTCTCCTCTCTTGGCCGTCCACTATAGCACCACCACACCACCACCATAAAAAATCTAGCCATAAACAAAGGCTATAATCAACATATGTTGAAGCCTAGTTGAAAAGATGAAGATTGGAGGTGGTTATAACATGTGAAAAGGAGTTTCAATGGAGTTTAGGGGCTAATTTTCAAGAAGGTATTCATGCATATAAAGATCTCAAGAAGTTCATTTGCCAAGTTAAAGATGTGGTGACAAGAACCAAGTCTTGATCATCATAAACCTCATCTTTTCATCACTTTGGTGGTATAGAGATCGTTTCTTCCTATCCTCTTGTTATTTTGAATATGTAATCTTGTATTTTCTTCATTTATGTATATGTATATGATGATATATGATGATCAAAAGTATTATGTGGGGATTTGGTGTTGATAAATTTGGTTTAAAAGATTAAAAGCTATATGAAAAGATGTTAAAATCATGTCTAAAATAGTAGGCTGTATAAAACAGTAAAAAACTATATGATAACTTGTTAAAGTGGCTTGGATAATTTAATATACAGTAAGGTATGTGACTTATAAATATGTGAGAGTTGGCCACACAATGAAATCTATAAAATGAGTGAGATATGATCAAAACAATATTGAAGTTCAAATCTGTATAGTCTATTTTGGACGGACTGTTAGAAATATTTAGAGGTTGATTTAGTAGTAGCTAAAGCTGAGTTAATTGTAGCACATGTCATGTAGTTTGTGCTGACCAAAAATGAGCTTCTATCTCCTTCTAGAACTCAAGATATGGTAAAAATGGTGAAAAAAAATTCATAATCAGATTTGTAAAATAGAAGTATATATTATAAAATTAGCACTCAAGTAAAACTAATATAAAAATGTATACCTAAAACCCACTAACTTATATATTACTTATAAATAAGTATATACTTTGATAAATAAATGGGACATTTCATAAAAATTGTAAATTGGTATGTTTTATAAGTTATAAAACTATATACATAAGTTTTACGTCTTTTCGGATAAAACCGAAAGATTAACGTTTTCGTCAATTAAAACTTAGACGGTCGGACCCCCCTAATGTAAACTTTTTATAACCCATATACTGATGTATAAGTACATATGACAAGTAAAAACCGATAAAACCCGAGGTTTATAACATATGGATATTAACGGGCCAAAGTAGCCGTATTGGACTATTGACCCAACTAGTTTGGATAAACACTAATGGACTTACTCATTGGGCTTAACCTACTTGGGCCCAACATATGAGTATAAGCCTGGTATTAAAAGTATAAAATGGGCTAATATGATGTATTGGGCTTATAATGGGCTTATTGGGCCACAACATGTAAACAAGATGAAACTAATGTAGCTAGTCAAAAATTTGACTAACACGTAACACTACAATGTTGAATGAAGAGATAAAATCCCACTTGATCATCATCATACTTATAATATCATCATATATATACATAGCTATTATTTTTATAAAGTCATTGGACAAGAGTCTAAGACGAGTATTATTTGTCTAGGTTTCCGTGATTGAAGCACGTACCGTACATCCAAATCACCGATAACCGCCTTTTCCAATCAACGTGAGTTCATAGCCTCGCACTCTTTTAAATGTTTTATGAAATGTTTTATAAACCCGCGAGGGAGATAACATGTTAGTTTTAATAAAATAGGACACCAGTTGTCCCGATTATTTGCTTATTGATATGGACCCGAATGATTATATGACCCGATGAATGATTATATGACCCGACAAATGAAACAAAATGGATTATTATTAGTTAGGTTATGTCATTAAAAGTCCCATTAGCATGAATTGTTAACTACCGGGATTTGGTAGACGCTTATGCATATAATAGTACTATTTGGGGAAGATCACCCCAGTTCGCGCCTTGACGGTTGATCCTCATCGTGCCACATTGATAGGTAAGTGAATTTATGTATTAGAAGAATTATATAAGTGTGATTATTGTGACGACACGCTGTTTTAGATGGGCAAATGAGTTTTGGGTTAGCTACCCGTTTTTGTTATAGTAAGGTAGCAATGTCATGCGGCTTATAATAATCCAATAACGAAAATACCGATATACGCACTGAATTACGATATATTGCCTGACTAGCAATACATGGTCTTATTATTGAGATTATGTTCGTGTTTTGGTTTTGCATAACCATTTTCATATAACGGTTTTTATTTAACTCTGTACAACGTTATAAGACGTAATGTATGATGTTTTTACGACATTGGTTCGTATAATGGTTTTGAAGGCAAAAGCCTATAGTATGAGTTACAACAAAGATTTGTATAAAATGTTTTTGGCTTATTTTATGGCCTACTACAAAGATTTGTACGAAATGATTTTCGGTAATAAATATATACCGATGATATATTAATGGTTTTCATTAAACTCTATGAATTCACTCCGCGTATTCGTTGACCTTTTCTTTTTAACATGTTTTATCTCAAGTACTTGAAGGTAATTCTCGGGAAGACGACAAGAATTTATGGCCCGCACTTAAATAACAATTTCCATTCAAATGTTTTGTAAAATTGTATGAAATACTATGACTTGGGACCTATGTAAATTTGATATTCATGAATGGAAAATGCTTTATTATTAAACGACGCGATTTTTATGCGTTGTCTATGATTTGAGTAATGTGCTATCCCGTAGCACCAACGACTCTTCCGCTGAACTAAAGTATGAATATTTAGGGGTGTTACACTAGTTGCTGAAGAGAAGGAGGAAGAATTTGCCCTTATGGCTAAGTCAACATCTAGTTCATACAATGAGGTATATGATGACTCCTATTGTACCAAAGCATGTAGAAAAAATACTGAGTCTTTAAATGATCAAATAAGAAAACTGAATATTGATTACATAAATTGTGATAATGATTTAGACAACTACAAACATGCTTTAGAACAATTAGAGTCCACCATAAGAGAATATAAACAAAGAGAAAATGATTATAGAGATCACATTGGCATATTAGAAAGAGATGTTAGGGAAAAAAGATGATTCCATTAAAGACTTAACTGCTGAAGTTGAAGTCTTTAGATCTAATAAAAAGATTGATGAGCAAACACTTGAAAATTTTGGAAAAGCTTCTAAAGATCTCACTAAGGTAGTTGAAATTGGACAATCTCCAAGAGATAAAACAGGTTTTGGAGTAAAAAATGAACATGATACAATTCCACCACCACCTGCTAATGTACATGGACCCATTCCCAGGAAAGATCTTTCTTGGACTGGACTTCCTTGTTTTAAAAAGCAGGAAGACATTCAATTTGACTTAAATGCCTACATTCCAAAGAATCTAGAAACAGAGGAACCACTAGTGAAAACTAGTGCTGTTAGGGATTTTGAAAAGGGACAAATTGCTTTAAAACAGTGGAAAATAGATAACCATGTTCTCTTTTCAAAAGAAGGATTGTTTGGAAGTGACTCTAGTTCTAAAAAGTAGTTCATCCAGAACTTCTAGTAGATTAGATTCAGCATTAACTAGTCCAAAACCTTTTAACTCCTTTGTTAAATATGCATGCATGTATAAAACTATTAGAGGTAATCAAAGGAACTGGAACAACCAAAAGTCTCATCAATTAAGAGAGGACTTTGTGAAAAACACCAAACCTTGTTTCACTTGTGGTAGTTTTGATTATATCTATCAAGATTGTCAAGCACCTATGGAAATGGTGGCTGCAAATCCTTTAAAGGAAATGCAACCACAAGCCATTCTATTGAGTGCAGGGGCAAAACCTTTTTCCCCTGCTAAATATGTTCCCCCTGCTATGAGAAATAAGGTTTCTGATAAGTATGTTGTTCCTGCACTAAGAAAGGTAATTGATGCATGTTCTATATCTAGCTCTTATATGACCAAACCAGCACCTCATATTGCATGTAAAGATGACTATAGACCTTACCAATGCTCCTATAGAGTCCAACACAAAAGATGAGTTCCCTCTGCTAAGCATAGGGATTCCCCTACTAAGTCTAGGGTATCCCCTGCTGGCAAAGTTTTGCCCTCTAGAAACATAGGTAGATGGGGAAAAGCTGTGAAAGCCTCAGCTCGTTGGGTTTGGGTACCCAAAAGGGGTACTCAACCCAATGGTGTATCTTTAGCCTTTGACAAATTATCTTACATTGATACACAAGGTAGATCCAAGTCAGTAATGGCTTGGATCCCCAAAAGAAACTAAATTGTTTTTCTTTTTGCATGTAACAAAGCATACCAAGGATGACAAAGCTTACTGGGATAGTGGATGTTCTAGGAGCATGACTGTCAGAAAGCATATCTTTCAAACTTTGTTCCCCTGCATGATAATGATGGTGTCTTATTTGGAGATGGACATGAAACAATCACTGGGAAAAGGACCATTGTAACTAATGGGATGACATTTAATAATGTCTATTTGGTAAAAGAATTGAAGTACAGTCTCTTCAGTGTGTCTCAGATGACTGATAACAAGAACTTTGTTCTTTTTACTGACACTGAGTGTCTGGTACTGGGTAAGGAGTTTGTTCTACCACCAAACACTCCTATTGTACTTAGAACCCCAAGGCAGAGGAACATGTACACCATTGACCTAAAGGACACTGCTCTTCAAGATATTGAGAATTGTTTCATTGCCAAAGCCTCAGAAGATGAATGCAAGAAATGGCATAAAAGACTTGGTCATTTAAACTTTAAAAATAAGAACAAATTGGTCAAGCTAAATCTTGTTCACGGTCTGCCTTCAAAGACATTCAATAATGACCATACATGTGTTGCTTGTTTGAAGAGAAAGCAACATAGAGCTTCTTGTAAATCAAAAGTTTCCCTCTCCACCACAAAGCCATTATAATTACTTCACATGGATCTCTTTGGTCCTACATCTGTGGCAAGCATGAAAAAGAAGTGGTACTATCTATTGGTTACAGATGACTACTCAAGGTTCACATGGACTTTCTTTCTGTTTGAAAAGAAGGATACTGCAGGAGTACTCAAAGACTTCATCACCCAAATTGAGCCTCAAAAGAGTATGAAGGTGGTGACTATTAGGTCTGAAAATGGTGGAGAATTCAGAAACAAAGAACTGGACACATTTTGCACCAGCAAAGGGATCAAGAGGGAATACATCATAGCCAGGACACCTCAACAAAATGGAGTTGCAGAGAGAAGAAACAGGACACATATTGAAGATGCAAGGACCATGCTATCTGATTCCAAGCTTCCAGTTATCTTTTGGGCCGAAGCTGTAGCCACTGCTTGTTATGTTCAAAATAGGGCCTTGGTGGTAAAGGCTCACAATAAGACCCTGTATCAACTATTCAATGGAAGACCTCCTTTGATTGAATTTTTCAGACCTTTTGGGTGTCATGTAGTAATACTTAACACTCTTGATCACTTGGGAAAGTTCAATGAAAAGGGGGATGATGGATACTTTGTTGGTTACTTACTGACAAGTAAGGGATATAGGGTCTTTAACAAGAAAACAAGCAAAGTGACTGAGAAATTACATGTGAACTTCCTTGAAGACAAGCTTGAAGATGTACAAACAGGTCCCAATTGGTTCTTTGATATTGAAGTACTTTCTAAATCTATGAATTATGTGCTTGTTGTTTTGGGAAATACTAACATTTCAGGTACTAAAGAATCAACTACTGTGGAAAGTTCACCATTGAGGTACATGACTGTACCTTCATTGTTTCCTGATGATGAGGCTGTCAAAGAATCTGTTAAAGAAGACCTCTCTCAAAAGGATGGACAACCTATCTCTTCCCCTGCTAAGTCAAAACATGGAAGCAGTGGAATGTATGAAAGCAGTGGGATCCTGGATTCCCCTGCTGGACCAAATGTTTCCCCTGCTGTTAAAGAACCAGTTGTAAATGATGTTAATGATGAAGAAAGAGAATCCCCACTCATTTCTACATCCTCACCAATTACTTTATCAAGCATTGGAAGCATAATCATTAGGCATGGAGGTCCAAGTTATTCAGAGCTGCATTCAGCTCACCAACATCCATCCCTCAGCCATGCAGTATCATTTGGAAGCATTTTTGAGGAGTTCTTTCTGAATCAATATAGATCTATAGATCCTGATATGGGAAATGATGAAAGTAAAGTATTTATGAGCATGCAGCCTACCTACAAAATCAATAAAGATCACCCCCAATCTCAAATCATAGGTGATTTTCATACTCCCAAACAAACAAGGTATTCAGCAAAGGAACACAGCTTCATTTCCAAGATCACTATAAAGTTCAATCATGACAATATGCAATGTTGCCTATTTACTGCCTTTTTGTCACAAGAAGAGCCAAAGAAGATTTTTCAAGCTCTCAATGATCCAAGCTGGTTGAAGCTATGCCGGAAGAACTCTTGCAATTCGATATCCAAGAAGTATGGATTCTGGTGGACTGTCCAAAATGGGCAAGACCCATTGGGATAAAGTGGGTGCTCAGGAAAAAAAAGGATGAGAGGGGAATTGTGGTCAGAAACAAAGCCAGACTGGTAGCACAAGGATATACTCAGGAATAAGGAATTGATTATGATGAAGTTTTTGCTCCAGTTGCAAGAATTGAAGCCATAAGATTATTTTTGGCCTATGCTTCATTCATGGACTTCATAGTATATCATATGGATGTTAAGAGTGCATTTTTGTATGGCACCATTGAGGAGGAAGTCTATGTGATGCAACCTTCAGGTTTTGAAGATCCAGAACATCTAGACAAGGTGTACGAGGTGTAGAAGGCTATGTATGGGCTTCATCAAGCTCCTAAGGCCTGGTATGGGACTCTCTCTAAATACCTATTGGATAATGCCATCAACAGGGGAAAGATTGACTAGACCCTGTTTATCAAGAAACACAAGGGTGGCTTTCTTTTGGTGCAAGTATATGTGGATGACATCATCTTTAGATCCACAAACTCTATGCTTAGCAAAGATTTGCCAAGTTGATGCAAGATAAATTCCAAATGAGTGCCATGGGTGAACTCAACTTCTTTCTGGGGTTACAAGTTCAACAGAGGAAAGATGGGATCTTTATCTCACAAGACAAGTATGTTGCTGAAATTATGAAGAAGTTTGGAATGCCTGAAGGAAAGAAAGTCTCCACTCCCATGGATAAGGAGAATCCTTGGGGGAAAGATGGCCCAAGAAACCCCATTGATGTCAGACACTATAGGTCTATGATTGGATCTCTCATGTACCTTACAGCTTCAAGACCTGACATCATGTTTGTAGTCTGCTTATGTGCAAGATACCAAGTGACACCCACAGAGTGTCATCTGTTTGCAGTAAAGAGAAATTTAGGTATCTGAAGTGTCATCCAACTTTAGGACTTTGGTATCCCAAGGAGTCACCATTTGAGCTAGTGTCCTATTCAGATAGTGACTATGATGGTGACAACAATGATAGGAAGTCTACAACAGGTGGATGTCAGTTTTTGGGAAGCAGGCTTATATCTTGGTAGTGTAAAAAGCATACTATTCTGGCCACTTCCACAATTGAAGCTGAATATGTGGCACAAGTTCTCTGGATTCAGAATTAGCTGCTTGATTATGGGTACAATTTTCTTAAAACCAAGATATTCATTGACAACAACAGCACTATTTGCATAATTAAAAATATTGTTTTTCATACTAAGACTAAACACATTGAAATCAAACATCATTTTATTGGAGATTGTTTTGAAAAAGGGTTAATTGTCCCAGAGGCAATTGACACAGAACTTAATGTTGCTGATCTTTTGACAAAAGCTTTTGACATAGGGAGGTTTCAGGACTTGACTGCAAGTATTGGAATGATCACCCCCTAAAATTAGATGTCTGAAATGTCTTGAGTATTCAGGATTGTATTATTGCTGTTGTTGTACATGTGTTAGTCACTTTTTCCATTGTTCTTTATTCCACTGCTTTTGAACAAAGTTTCCCCTGCTAGGGTTAATTCCCCTGCTAGGGTTAATTCCCCTGCTAAGAAAATTTCCCCTACTAAGAGTTTTTCTCTTGTTTGGGTTTATTCTTTTTAAGTGGTTATATGTGGTTTTAGACTAACAATGTAGAGATCCTAATGGAGCATACTATATTATGGGAGAATCAGGTATATGCTTTATGTTTTAGGGGAGGTTAGGTCACACCTTTAGGACTCATGGTATCCTTAGGATACTCATATATGATTCTAGATCATATCCACTGGTGAGTAGGGGTTTGGAACAATGAAGACTTGCTACAAAGTTTGTTGGAGTTCTGAAACCTTGAGGCACTGTAATGTGCACTCACAATGCTTGATTGAGCAGCTTGATGTATAATCTAAGACTTTGAGTGCATATTGCCAAGACCAGTTGACCATAGAAAGGAAATGGTAGGGATGGAGTCCTAGGTATGCTTATTTTATTAGGTTGACCAGGTGCAGGGTTGCTTATGTGTTAACTTTTTCTATTTGGAACTTTGTTGAATGGAGGACTCTTGAGATTCTATGTATCTAGCTTGTTTATGCAAGTGTGTACATTAGAGCAGAGCAGTTTAGCATTGATCTATTCAGGTTAAGCCTAATACCCTTAGGAAAGTTTCCCCTGCTTTAATTTTTGATACCCCTGCTAGTATAACTTTCCCCTGCTTTGCAAAACTTTCCCCTGTTTGATCGTTGACCGACAATACCGTTGCCCTTCTTATAGCCGTTGGGCCTGCTTGCTTACTTTTTGGTTAGGGAATATTTTATTAATTTCAAAAGATATTTAAGGCGCTTTCTTCGCTGGTTGGTAACCTTTTTATTATTATTTCAAATAAGTTACTTTCTTAACACGATTTATTTCTGATCTTTTTGCCAATTGATAAATTGGTCCAATCACAGTCCTTCAATTCACCTATATAAACTTAATTCCCTTCACCAGCAGGTCTAACTCACATTGTCGATCAAATCCCACTACTTTTTCAAAAATATAAACCTTTACATTCTTAACATGTCTTCCACGACTCTCAAAATCGCTCTTAACCATAATCAAATTGCTATTTTATCTAAGGAGCCTGCTGAATTTACTGATGCTGTTGCTTACCTCAAATCTAGTTATTTTAGGTTAGCTCTTGTGATCAGTCCTAGGATTTACACCTCACACATCCAACAGTTTTGGTCTAATGCCACGACTGAAACAATGGATGGAGAGGTAACAATAAGAGCCTGGTTGATAGACATCCCAAGGTGGTTACACTTGCCTCCATTTGAGACAAATTATTCTTGAATGATGAGGGTGGGGTGGTTGCCTTTCTAGAGGCTGAAATTTTTGAGGGTCTTACAAACTTGGGGTACAACATTTCTGATAATAAAAAATGTAAGTTTGCTAAAGGTTAGTTTACACCCCTTTAGAAGTATTTGATTCACACTATTTTTTAATGCTTATCATCTAAAACTACAACTTTTAATGAATTTGGGAGTAAAGTTGCTTCTGCTCTGATTTGCTTAGAAACAGGGCAAAAATATTGTTTTTCTCAAATGATTTTTGAAGGCATGGTAAAAAATGTCACAAGCAATTCAAAATTTTGTATGTATCCAAGGTTTATAGAAGTTTTATTGGATATGAGGCAAAATGGTAAAATTCGTCACAAAGACCATTTTGAAGCTAACCCCCATAGAACCAAACTATTCACCACTTTTGCAGCACCCACCCTACAATTTTCTGGCAGGGCAGTTCCCCTCACTCAAACTATGATGAACCAAATCAGAAGAGAAGCTGCTTCTAAACCAAGAGCAGCCCAAACCACTCTTGCTGATGCCCCTGCTACCGATGCCCCTGCCAGCCAACTTCCTCCTACCAACCCAAAACAAGAAAGAAGGACTAAAGCCCGGTTTGCTAGGTCTCCCTTGCCTATTGAATCTTCATCAGATGTAGAGAGGAGAGTCTCCATGGGTATGGAGCAATCTGGGGATTTGGCTGCCACTACTGACTCACCCTCAAGGGGTGAGCAGGATAGTGACACCATAGGTAAGTCCACTTCCTCACTCAATGATACCCAAAGAGGTGAGAAATCTCCTCCTAGGGTTGAGAGTAGACTGAAACCACTCACTAGAATGGAATTGACGAAAATGTGCAATAGCTTGGAAGAGAAAAATGCACAACTGGTACATACAGTCAAACAGCAAGGTTTGGTGATTACAAAATTAGAGTCTAGGGTTTCTAAGCTTGAGGGGAGGAAAAAGCCACAGCTGGTTCTAACCATAAATGAGGATGCTTCCAAAGGGGAGGATGTAAAACCCGCATGCTTTTACCATGAATAGTACCCTTACGATAGTACGTACATGATTAAACTTTCCTTTTATAACATGGTTACGTTTCACGAACAAGAATTTCAAGTATTGCGTACGTGTTATAACACGATAAGTATTTATTACGTATTAACACACGATAATTATTCTAATAATAATTATAATCACGAACATACGAACATGAAAGCATGAACGTAATTAATCACGAGCTAATATTACCTATGTATGTATATTTATTACGATCATGAATAAATATATTAAGTCACGAACGATAACTAATTAAAACACGTAAAACACGAACACGAGAACACACTTATATTTTAGACACGGAAAATGTTCGGGTTACCCTTTGTGGGCCCCATACCCGCGGCTACACCAAGTCCAAAGGGGCCAAGCCCATTAATTTTACTAAACAAGGAAAAAGGGAAAAGATTATTTTCATAATTCAAGATTTAGAAAATAACTAAAAACCCTAAAAAAATCCCTTTTCTTCTTCCTCTCTTGGCCGCCGGGTTTACATCACCACAAGGGTGATTCGGGTTAATTTTGGTCTTTGATTTATTGCAAGGATCGTGGTGTGTTCATCCTCATTCGATTCACGTGATTGGTATCACCTTTAACCTTTTTCTTTTTATGTTTTTATTTATTTAATCACATAAAATCATGCATGTTTTTAATAAACTAATTAGAAACAAGATATAAACATGTTAATAATCATGGGGTATAATCAATTAAGGTTAAGGGGTGTTTGTTTGTTATGACCGACGCCTAACCGAGCCCCAAGGGGGTCTCGGCTTGGGTTTACTCGCACCACCGAGACCACTTGGTCTTGGCTTGGTGGTGGTTTGGGTGGTCTCGGGTCACGGCAGCAGCAAGGAAGGGAAAACCCCAACCTAGGTCGGGGTATGGTGGTGTTTCGGGTCCGGTTCATGGGTTTTAATCACGGGTCCGAGTCACACATGTTTAGATTTAAAACACGGTCCGGTTCATGAGTTATTATTCAAGGTTTTTTTACAAGTTATATTATTTTTACAAGACTTAAAATTAAATTAATTAAAGCATGAGCATGACTAATTTAATTTACATGACTTAGGTTATTAATTTTATTATTAACACATGAATTTTAACCTAAGTATTTTATCTTTTAATTTGACTATATAATTAATTAATTTTTAAAACCATGACTTATAATTAATTAATTTACATGACTTAGGTTATATTATTTATAGATAATAATACATGTTTTAACTTAAGTATTTATTTTACCTTTATTTAATTAAATCATGTTATATTTAATTAAATACTTTAACCTATAGTTTATTTAATTCACATGACATAATTAATAAACTATACTATATAATTACATGACTTAGAATATTAATCAGAAAATACTTAAGCTTATATAATTAGCTTAATTATCCAGCTTATATCTAATTATGGAAACTTTCTATTTTCTAGAAACTTATTTAATTAAGGCAGCTAATCTATTTATGGAAACTTTCTATTTTTAGAAACTTATCTATTTTAAGCAGTAATTCTATTTTTGGAAACTTTCTATTTTTGGAAACTTTCTATTTTTGGAAACTTTCTATTTTAGGAAACCTGCTATTTTTAGAAAGTTACTTATTATTACACAACAAGTATAATAATACATGAAATACAAGTAATACTTAATCAGAATAGACAAAATATATGATAAACACAATATAAAGTTTAAATCAGTAAAACATGACATGAACATATAAAACAAGCTAGGACATGATATAAAACCAGTTATGTACTCAGTAATCAGATACTTATACACGTATGTATTTATGTAGCATTAGTGATACCGAAGTAGGACTCTCTTCCGTTCGTCTTCTTCGTTCACTGGACACAAGGTACGGATTCTCCGTCCTTTCAGTATGGACATTCTTTCCTTATTAGGATTTCCCCGTATGCAGCCAACTGTTTTCCCCAGTATTTGTTTATATGTTTTGAATTGCTTATGTTTAATTAGAATACCTAAAGCCATATACATGCATGACCAGTTTCACCTAGTTATGGAGGTACCATAACCATAACACTAGAGGCACTGGTGTTATGACTTCACCACGGCGGAGTGATAGCTCGTGGCGTCCCTTTCAGATTTTGGCCATTTATTATATTATCAGGTGGGGCGTATGGGTGCATCCTAGTATACATGTTTCAGCAGATTACTCAGTGTGAATGTGGTGTGTGCCTTGCATCCTTCACAAGGAGCTGATCCCTCCTACCCAAAACCAGTATATTAAATTAGAGGCAACCCCTCTAATTTGCATGACGAGGTCACCCCTCCAAGTATTCATGCACGTTGATATTTCATGACCTATATTGGCTAATGGTAAAATATGTTAAACAATTTTTACAAGATAAACATAAGGCTTTTCAAACTATAAAAGCCGTTTTACTAAGATATAACCAGGTTATCCAGGACTTATTTTCTTCGGCTGTTTCATGCTTATATGCTTATATTATTCATGCTTTACTTGTATATCCGTGCACTGAGCGTATTGCTCAGCCGTTTTCCTTTTCATGTTCCCAAAACGGCAGGTACGTTCGTAGACTTTAAGCTTACGTGCATATGGACTGGAATCTTTCTAGCCTTCTTTACTTTATGCATTTATCTATACTTTGATACTCATTTCCATGGACATTGTTTAGTCCTTTCATTTACAGTACTTATGTTTGTGTGTGATGAGTTCTACTTTTGGACCACCGATGTTTGATTCCGGTATTTCCTTTATGGTCATGTAATGTTTAGACATTTATCCTTGTATGCTTTGATGACACGCCATAATCACGCGTGACATTCCATTTATCAAAATGGGGCGTTACAATTATGTTATCAGAGCCAAGGCTTCGACCTGTAGGCTCTCAAAACATGACCTGTGATTAGTGGGTAGTCACTATGGTCTTCCTAGAACTGACAGTCGGTTTTCATGCATTCATCATTTTCATGCATACATATATATGTCATTGTCGCAGGTTTATGACTAAGTAATGGTTGGTATAGGACTGGCCCTATTTAGTCGCATATGTTTTATCGAAACTTTTAAATTTAGGACCGACCCATAGGCATCCCCTCGCCATGTCTTTTATTTTGAGTGAACTGACCATAGGCGTTCACTCTCGCGCATACAAAAGTTTTCATAAAACTGCATCATGCATTCATATACTAGTTTTCCTGCATAAAATTTTTCTCATGATTTATTGGTATAATTTTATTTTCTTTCATGTATATAGTTTATGTTTTGATCAGTTTAATCATGTATTTTATGTTATACTGTCAGATGGTTCTCACACGCGAGCAGGAACAACTCAATGCAGCAATCCAAGCTGCAATGCAAGCTTTGCTTCCTCAGCTGAGGAACGAAATCAGGGCCGAGGTTCAGGCTACCAACAATCAGCAGCATCACCCAGTACCTCCTCCGCCTCCTCCAGTGACATTGGCCACATGGCTGGAGAGATTCAACAAGCTCCGTCCTCGAGCTTTCGAGAGAACAGATAGCCCTAGTGAAGCTGAAAGCTGGTTGGCTCACATTGAGAAGATCTTCGATGCTATGGGTTGTGACCCCGTTTTCAAGTCGAGGTTGGCATGCTACCGGTTCGAAGGTGATGTGTTAAATTGGTGGTTAGCACTGAAGCAGTCTGAGGGAGGTGATAATTGGGTGGCTGGTTTGACATGGGCTCAGTTCATGGATAGGGTGATGGAGCAGTTCTTTCCCAAGGCTGAGCAGGACAAGCTGAAGAGAGAGTACCATGGGATCCGACATAGAGCTGGGGAGAATAGCAACGAGTTCATGCAGCGCTTTCTTCGCTTAGCTGGTTTCCTTGGTGCAGCAGCAGGTAGGGGTGAGCATATGAACCGAGAACCGAACCGGAACCGAGAACCGAACCGGAACCGACCCAAACCGAACCGCATTTTAGAACCGCGGTTCGGTTCGGTTCCGCGGTTCTCGGTTTCGGACCCGAAGAACCGTTCAAATTTCAAGTATATAGGAATTTTATGTTTTTTACGTAATATTTCACGTAATATTTCACATATCGAAAATCCTAATATATAAGTTCATCGTTATAGCAACATGATGTTTATATTTATACATAATAAATTCTATGATATTTTGTAATCTATAAACAACAACAAAAAAAGTCGTTGAATACATACGATTTGAATTAGAATTGAATTTTTTGAAGTAGTTTTATATTAAAACTAATACTTTTTTTATCTTCTTATAATATAGTTGCTACAATTTTTTTGGTTTAGAAGTAAATATGCGTAAATACATAAAAAAATATTGAATATTTGGATGTTTTTTAAATTTTGCGGTTCCAGTCGGGTAAGACCCGAAATACCCGAACCGGACCCGAGAACTGAGCGGAACCGAAACATGGTATTCGGTTCGGTTCTCGGTTCCTATATTTTACGTTTTTCGGTTCTCGGTTCTTGCGGTTCCAGTTCGGTTCCGTGCGGTTCTGGAACCGCGCTCACCCCTAGCAGCAGGTACTCTTGAAGAGCGGGTACACCACTTCAGGTGGGCTCTTCGCACATCGGTCGCAAACAACTTGGTGTGTGCTACGTTCAACACGGTAGCACAAGTGGCCGATGCAGCACGTAAGCTGGAGATGTTGCAGGAGAGAGATGAGTTCGGGGAAGCAGAGAGACCCGATAAGAGGTAAACATTCGTACTCAAGCGGCGACCAATCCGTATTCTTTCAGTATTTGTCAATATTTGATCTCTTTAAATTATATCTTTCAGGCAGAAGACTGGGGACCGGTCTCAGCCGGCTACTCAGCAGCAGCCTAATCAGCCCAAGGGAAACGGTCAGACTAACGACCGTTCTGCTACGGATAGGCGTGGCGGTAATGATAATTACCGTAACAACGCTGGACACTCCAACAGCAGCACGTCCTTATACTTACGCATTTTCTTATGATTCATACTATAATTCTTAATTCTGACCCATTAGCAAATCTTCTACCAGGAATCATGGTAACGGTAGGGACTAGAACCAGAGAGGTTCGCAGCCTAACCGTCCAGTTATCACTGGTATTCAATCTTACGATTATCCGCATTGTTCTTTGTACCCTATTATCATGTCTCACGTATAATGTTTTATCAGGTTCGCAGCCAGTTAGGACACCTGCTGGAGGATATACTCATCCTCTTTGCTCTACTTGCCATCGTAGGCACCCAGGGCCATGTCGCTGCCACAGTGACACATGCTTCAAGTGTGGTCTTCTTGGCCATCGCATGAAGGACTGCCGCAAGGGCGAAATGGAGGGCACATCAGGACATGCTGATACCAAGATGCCTCCTACTACTGGACGCGTTTACACGACATCTCGCGATCAGGCCAACAAGTCTACAGGTACCATCACTGGAATCTTGTATATGTATGGTCAAGCTGCATGTGTTCTGTTTGATACGGGTGCTACTCACTCGGTCATTTCTACTGATTATGCAAAGAATGTTAGGATAGTCCCCATGCCACTAGAGAATAGACTCAGTATTTCCACGCCTTTGAGAGACTATGTACTTATAACCCATGTGTACAAGAGCCTCCCCCTAGACTTTGACGACAAGCTTCGTCCTGTTGACACACTTCCGCTGGACATGAATGATTTTGACATGATTTTGGGCATGGATTGGCTATCCAAGCATCATGCTACCATAGACTGCCATGGTGATGTTAATGCGCCAGAGTAAATTAACAACGGGTTCATACCCGACAAGTCTGTACAAATCATATCAACCCTGCAAGCACGTGCACTACTTTCACATGGTTGCGAGGGTTATCTAGCTACTGTTCATGACATGGATGCTAAATCCCTAGCAATTCAGGATCAGCCGATAGTGTCAGAATTTCCAGATGTATTTCCAGGAGAACTTCCTGGCATACCACCTGCACGTAAAGTGGAATTTAATATCAAGCTCATCCCAGGAGCTGAGCCGATTTCCAAGGCTCCCTATCGCATGGCTCCCATAGAGTTAAAGGAGCTGAAGGATCAACTGCAAGAACTTCTGGAACGAGGTTTCATTCGACCGAGCGCATCTCCATGGGGCGCACCGGTCTTATTCGTTAAGAAGAAGGACGTCAGTATGCGTCTTTGCATAGACTATCGCGAGCTCAACAAGATTTCCATCAAGAATAGGTATCCACTCCCACGTATAGACGACCTGTTTGACCAACTCCAAGGGGCCAAAAATTTCTCCAAGATTGATCTTAGGTCTGGCTACCATTAGCTACGGGTTAAGGAGCAGGGCATCGCCAAGACTGCTTTCCGTACACGCTATGGCCACTACGAATTTGTAGTCATGCCATTCGGCCTGACCAATGCTCCAGCAGTGTTCATGGATTTGATGAACAGAATCTTCCATGAATTTCTGGACAAGTTCATCATTGTTTTCATCGATGACATCCTGATTTTCTCTAAGTCCAAGGAGGAACACGAAGACCATTTTCGTACAGTACTACAGATTCTTCGCCAGAAGCAGCTATATGCTAAATTCTCCAAGTGTGAGTTCTGGTTAGACAAGGTGGATTCTTAGGTCACATTGTATCAGCAGAAGGAATCACGATGGATCCAGCGAAGGTTGAGGCTATTACCAAATGGCCAAGGCCGACATCAGCGACTGAAGTCCGTAGCTTCCTAGGCTTAGCTGGTTATTACCGTAGGTTCGTGGAGAACTTTTCCCGCCTAGCACTACCATTGACCAAACTGATGCGAAAAGAGGAGAAATTCGTCTGGACTGAAGAACGAGAGAAGAGATTTGAAGACTTGAAGCAAAAGTTAGTATTTGCACCTATTCTTACTCTCCCATCTGGTACGGGTGGATTTCAAATCTACAGTGATGCATCGGGAAAGGGACTTGGCTGTGTTCTGATGCAACATGGGAAAGTGATCGCGTACGCTTCACGGCAGCTTAAGCCTTATGAGGAAAATTACCCTACGCATGACTTGGAACTTGCTGCAGTCGTGTTTGCATTGAAGATATGGAGGCACTACTTGTATGGAAAATCATGTGATATTTTTACGGACCACAAGAGTTTGAAGTATATCTTCACTCAGCGTGAATTGAACATGAGACAGAGGAGATGGTTAGAGTTGTTGAAGGATTATGACATTAATCTGCAGTATCATCCCGGCAAGGTGAATGTAGTAGCCGATGCACTTAGCAGAAAGTCTGGAATAATCAACGGCATTGAGATTGAGGAGGAAATCATAAGAGACTTGGAGCGACTAGACATAGAAATCATGGTACGTGGACAGCACGGTTACTGGGCTAATCTTAGAGTAGAACCCGAGTTACTCTCTTAGATCAAGGAAGCTCAGAAAGATGATGGAGAAATCTGGGCGATAATTCAAAATTTGGAGAAACAGACAGAATTTCGAGTAGATGCAGATGGTATCTAATGTTGAGATTTTGCTAGTTGAAAAAGTTCGTTTTCTCGGTGTCTTAACGAATTGACTTCCGGTTAAGTGTGACTCAGTTGTTTTTGGTTAAGAAAAAGGGAAGTTGATTATCTATAACTAATTAAAAAGTAAATGCGGAAAGTATTTAAAAACAAACTAAAGACAAGTACAAATAATAAAAGTAAAACAAGGTGAATATTAAAAACCAAAAATTAAAACGATATTAAAACGAATATTAAAACAAATAATAAAACGAAATTTAAAGCGAAACAATTAATAAAAATAAATCTAAAAGACGAAATTAACTATCGACTCGAAAATAAAGTTTACTAAATGAAAAAGGAGAGAATAAAACTAAAATGGTACTTTAAAGCTAAACGAGGAAAAACTTAAAGCGGGTACTAAAAAAAAGATAAAACTTGAACTTTACGTAAAAATATTAACTTTAAAATTAGAAGAAAAATTCAACTAAAAATACGTAACTTTCAAAATTAAAATCGGAAAAACTTTCAGATAAAACTAAACGATTACGGAACAATACTAATAAATAAACAAGCTAGCAGGCTAGCTGCTGGAAGTTGGCCAGCCTAGCTGCTCATTTTGGCGCCAAAATTGGCTAAGCTTGCAGACATGTAGCTAATTTCTATCGAAATGTCATAATAATACAAAACTGTCGAAATGTTGAAATTAATATCTATCAGAATGTTCACTTTGAAAATTCCATCGGAATGTTGTAGTAAAAAAGTGTCGGAATGTTTTTTTTTGTTGAGTCGCAATGTTTTTTTTAATTTTTATTTTAAACTATCGGAATGTGAAAAAGAGAATCTATCGGAATACTAAAAGAAAACTGTCGGAATGTTATAAAAAAGAACTATCGGAATGTCTAAAAAATAAAAATTGTCGGAATAATTAAAGTGCCAAATTCTATCCGAATGTGGCTGTCAAAATTTGGGCAGCACTTCGTCGCAATATAACTTAAATTCCGTCGGAGTATGCGATCGCAATGAGCGATCGCAATCCCGATCGGAACAAGGGAATGAGAACACAAGCTATCGCAAAGTAGAACCACAAATGGTTATTGCGATACAAACAAGCAACCTATCGGAATGAGGCGTCGGAATGTGTAAAAGCTCAATATTGCGATGGAACACCAAATAATTCGAAAATGGAGATAGGCCAAAGTCTCAATAAGCACTTCCAATAAGCACACGAATAAGAACTTATCCAAATCTTAATCAAACGAAATCAAGCATAAATTTGAAAGCTTTTAAATATGAAAATTGCAAACTTTATAAAAGAAACTTTAAAAAGGCAAAACTTTTTAAGAAAACTAAAAACAATAAGCTAAACACTAAATAAGCCAATAAGCATGAATAGCTCAAAGCTTAATCCGTGTAAGACTTAGAAAAGCATAAAAAGATGAACTTTTTAATCAAATAAACAATAAGATTAAGCAAAATCAATGCTTAATCCGAACCACAATCAAATCAAAGACAAGAAAAGTAGGATGAGAATGATAAAGAAAATCTTGATTAAAGGAAAATAAAGATTAAACAACAAAATTAAAAACACTTACTTGAATTAAAGGAATTAAAGTGCAAGACAATTAATTAAAATGACATGAAAAATAAAGTTGCAAGAAAATGAAAATGGTGGAAGAGCTAATTTGTCAAGTTTTTTTTTGGAACGGCATTTTATTATAAACTAGCAAGATGCTAGAAAAGAGAAACAATTACATGGTGAGATCAATAAGAGGATTTTGCATCCAATTGTTCCAAGAAATACATGACATTTTATTCCTATTACGATACCATCTAAACGAGCAATCTATAATGTTGTCGACTAGACTGCTACGGTTAGGAATCGAGGTACCAAAGATCGTTTCGTTGCGGAAACGCCAAAGAGTCCAGGTAGTGACATCACAAATGACCTCTAGAATCCGTTTCTTCGAGCCAGGAAGGTGAGAATCATCAATCCAGCCCATAATATCCGGCATAGTAGACACATTAGGATGATCAATTCCCAACCAAAAAAAGATCCGCTGCCATAGAACAGTAGCCAAAGAACATGACCATAAAGTGTGATGTGTTGTTTCGACACAAGCATCACAGATAGGGCAGTAAAGAGAGTCCAAGCTAACCCCTTTACGACTGAGATTCCAGCGCGTTGGGAGACGATCAAGCAGCGTCCTCCAGACAAAGATGTTAACTTTTTTTGGGATATATCGATTCCATCTAGTTTCCACACCGCCATCAGGAAGGATGCGGTTGTCTATGTGTTCTCTGGTACACTTGACAGTGAAAAAGGACTTTCCAAGAGCCCAGGTCCAGGTATCCGTGTCATTATTGAGTGTGCACGGTTGAAGCAGGTTAGACAAAGTGTTGAGATGGTGAAAAACTGTACCCCCGGTGATCTGCCGGGACCATGATAATCTCCAACCATTGTTCCAACAGTCGCTAATTAAGCAGTCTTTGTTCAAAGCCAAGCGAAAAAGGCGAGGGAACTTCATCTTTAACGGGGAATCACCAATCCAGGAATCATGCCAGAAATAAGTGGAGTGACCATTTCCAATACGCTTATTAAGATATGAATGGGGGATAATTCCTTTTGTATGCATAACGTTGATAGATTTTGTGATTCTGCCCCACACACCATTATCACGCACATGATTGTAGAATCCATGACCAGGATCGCCGTGAATAGCCTTGATGACATTAGACCATAGAGAGTGAGGATTTTCGAAAAAACGCCACCTCCACTTTTGGATGAGAGCATGATTTAGGGCATACAAACTGCCTAAACCAAGACCCCCTTTGCTCTTCGACGCCATAGTTTGTTTCCAGGATATCCAATGAAGCTTTCTGCCTTGACTATCACTTCCCCAGAAAAAATTGGACCGAAGAGATTCCATCTTCTTATTAATGATTTCAGGAACAGGAAATAAGGAGAAGAAGTATGTACCAAGAGCTCCTAAAACCGCCGTAACAAGAGTAGATCTTCCACCGATTGAGAGCAAGCTAGCTTTCCAGTTATTTAAACGTTTGTAGATCTTTTCCAGAATAGTATCCCAACTCTTAGATCTACTCATATTGCTGTCCACAGGGAGGCCAAGATACACAAAAGGGGTCTGAATGGCATTACAACCGGTGGATTGAGCAAGCTGAGTAACTTCGGATTGATCAACCCCAATACCAAGGAGATTAGATTTGTTGAAGTTGATTTTAAGGCCCGAGACACGATGAAAGCATTCTAGAATGGAAACCATACTGTTGATGTTATTATTTGACCATTCTCCAAGGATCAAAGCATCATCTGCAAAGAAAAAGTGGGAGAGAGTCAAATTGTTAACCTTTATACCACGGTAGAGACCCGCTGTCATGGCATCTTCAATCGCAACATGTAAACCTTCCATAGCTATGATGAATAAAAAGGGGGATAGAGGATCCCCTTGCCGAAGCCCTCTATGAATGTGAAATTCCTTAGTCGGACTTCCATTAATCAAAACCGAAGTAGTAGCAGAGTAAAGGCAGCCTTTGATCCAAAGAATCCATTGCTCATCAAAACCCATGAAACACATGATTTGCAAAAGGTAGTCCCAAGATATGGTGTCAAAAGCTTTTTCGAAGTCGATTTTAAAAACCATAAGTTTAGTTCTTTTCCGTTTACACCAAGTAATGACTTCATTCACCATCAATGGGCCGTCCAATATTTGGCGATTCTTAATGAAGGCAGACTGCTCACAACTTATCACAGAATCAATGACTTTAGCAAGGCGGTTTGCCAGAATCTTGGCGATGATTTTGTATTGAGCTCCTATAAGACTTATAGGACGGAAATCGTTGACCACCAAAGGATTAGGAGTCTTGGGAATAAGCGTTATGAATGAGGTATTACAACCTTGAGGTATGAGACCAGAATTAAAAAATTCTGTGACAAATGAAGTAACATCAGCTTTAATCACCTCCCAGAAGTGTTTGTAAAAAGCAAAGGTATAACCATCAGGCCCTGGGGATTTTTCCGAGCCACAATCCCAAATAGCACAGCGAATCTCTTCTACAGAGATTGGGGAAATAAGAATATCATTCTGGTTCTCGCTAAGGACTTTATAAGTTGGACTCCTATACCGAATTTTGGAGACATTTATCTTGTTAAACTTTTTCTCAAAAAAAGAGAAAAAAATTTCCTTAATATCGGTAGGATCCTTGATCCACATTCCTTCATGTTTAACTCCATGAATAGAAAGAGTTCTTCGTTTTTGGTTAACCATGGAGTGAAAGAATTTGGAGTTCTCGTCAGCCTCAACACACCATTTGATTTTAGATTTTTGGGCTAAATCCAAGTTTTCCTCAGCTTCAATGTTTCTAAGCTTATCAAGCCAGGTAGCTCTTTGCGAATCGGACGAAGTAATACCATTATTTCTAATAGTGGCTTCATCAAAATCTTTAATTTTAAGGAGGATGTCTTGCTTATCACGAGCCTTCTCAACGTTTCTGTTCCTAGCCCACTCCTTAATAAGCAACTTAAGCGCTTTCATCTTATTTTTGAACCCAGCAATAGAGTTAGAACCATAATCCTCCAGAAGAAAATTCCAGAAATCCTTGACTAACAGATTGAAGCTTTGATCATGGATCCAGGAGTTGAAGAGCTTAAACGGTCTGTGGCCAAAGTCGCTTGAGGAGGCAGATAAGATGATGGGCCTGTGATCCGAAATGTGGCAATCCAAGACATGAGCAGAAAAATCACAGAACTGAGGCGAAGAGTCCTTAGAAATTAGAAATCTGTCAAGTCGGCTGAGTTTGTCGCCACTTTTATTGATACGCGTGAATAAGTGACCACCATGAGGAGGTTCCCAAAGCTGACCGTTGCTAATAAACTGATTAAAGTCATTAGAAGAACGAGCAGTAGAGGTAGATCCTATTCTTTCAGAATCAAATCGGACCGCATTAAAATCTCCAAAGATGATATAGTGGCCCTGGTTACGAGTCTTAAAATCAAGAATGTTCTGCCAAAGAGTTTCCTTATTCAAGTCATCTTGAGGAGCATAAACATTAACCATAAAGCATTGCAACTTGACAGGCTTCCAAATGCCCTCAACTATGAGAAAGTTTTCGAAAGGATAGATGTTAAGTTTTGTGAACACATTCGGGTCCCAAACAGACAGCAACCCACCAGAACGACCCTAAGAAGGGCTAAAAGTGAAATCAAAGTGGCAATTCCCCCACAACCGTCTCACTTTAAAAGGAGAGATCAATTGAGAATGAGATTCTTGAATGCCCAAAAAAGTTACTTTTTGAGCATTACAAAGATTAGAGATTTTCTTACATTTTCCCGCTCCTATCCCGCAAGAGTTAAAGGTCATGATATTCATGATTTACCATGAGGAGCACCTATACCTTCTATGAGCTTTTTGAGATCATTTGTACTTCCTTCCATATCATAACCTAGGACTTTCCCCATTTCAATTTGGGAGATGAGATTCTCGATCATTGAACCTTGGATCCTACCTGCCTTGTGATAAGATTTGCTTACTCTTGATGACTTTGCTCTCGGATATGATGAAGAAGTGTGATGGGATTTTGTGTGTTGCGAGTTTTTGAATGTTTCATATCCAGGAGGTTTAGAGAAAGTTTCTGTATTACTTTGTTGGACTTCGGTTGGTTCTACATTCTTTCGCGCAGCATTCTCTTCGTTTTTATTAGAAGGTGAAGGAGCGACATATTCCTTGATGGAATGAGTTTCGTCCTCGGACCAGGAAGACATGTGATTGTCTCCAACATTTTCCTCCAAGTCTTCAAAAGCATCTTTAATTTCACCTTCCTCTGCATCAAGGTCAACATGTTCACCTTCCACTTCTTCTAACTTGTTTGTTTCTCCAGGATTTTCTTCCTGAGCATCAGAACATCCATTTTCAGAGATGGAGTCCATAGCTTCAAGATCAGGAACCCAGCCTGCGAATTCCTTTACTCTGACATTATGGGTTTGGCCATGAATCACAACCTTGCAAAGTTCATTGATTAGACCTTGAATTTTTGTTCGGATGCAAACTCTTCCCATCGCCACATTGTCCTTTGGATCATCATCAACGAACAAGGGTTCACCCCAAATACCAGCAACCTTCTTAAAAGCTTTAGAGGTCCAGGCATTGAGTGGCAGCCCCCCGAGTTCAATCCATACAATACGTTCATTAACTTTGAACGACTGAGTGACATGTTTCATTTGAGTGAAATACCAAGCCATCTCCTGTTTCGCTTGAAGTTTTAGGCATGAATCAACGCTCTCAAATTCGATCCATAGCCACATACCTCCAATATATTTAGCTTGAAAATCGACAAAGCCCTCCTTCCTCAGAACCTTATTAATATTAAGGATTAAGTTAACATCCCTAACCTTAACAAGAATTACGGATTTCATCTCCCTGATCTCTAGCAAATCTGACTCATCCAAAGTGACAGATTTAAGAATTACCGTTTCATTAGGGGCTGAATTGTTCGAGCTCTTCCCATTAAGAACCGTCGCATATGAGCGATTAGGGTTTGCATGGGAGGAATGGGGTGGGGTAGGTTTAGGTTTAGGTTTATGATTATTATTGGAGTGGGATGCTTTCGGATCGGATCTGGGTACTTCATTGGGTCTTCTATCAAATCTTGCTTTGGCCGCGAACAGATGATATGAACCGATCCAAATCTTGTTGAGATCTTCGATTAACGCCTCAATGTTTCTTACCTTCAAAAATCTAACGAAAGCGAATCTGCGTCCAATTTTTGAAAGTTTTGCGGCGATATAAACGTCCGCCACTTTTCCATACTCGTTACACTTATTCCAGAGATCCTGAGATCCCAATGATGTTGGAAAATTCGTGATGTAGATCGTAGATGTAATATCATTAAGGTTTTTGTGATTAGGGTTGTTTTTGGTAGGGTGGGCGCCGTTCATGGCGATTAGGGTTATTTCAGGGGCAATAGCTAATTTGTCAAGTTAGCCAACAAAATGAAATGAAGTGAAATGGGTTCTATTTACAGGGAGAAGGGAAGCATGTGTTGCTCCTTTCTTTCCTTCTTTCTTCTTTCTCGTCTTTTCGTCTTCTTAATTCTTCGACTTTTTTCGACTTTGTCTCGGGATTAATTAAACTCGTCTTATAATTTCTTCATTAATTAGACTTGAGTTCTTCGGCTTTATTAAACTTCTGTCTTTGGACTTTTTCTTCGATAAATCTTCAGAATTGGCCTTGGGCTTCCATTCTTTTTGCACTCTTGATCTTTTGACTTCGTCTTTTGTCTTTTTCTTTGATAAAAGCCCGTGAAAGCCCGTGTTATCTTCCCTTTTCACATTTTGGTCCTAAAACACAATAAAAACACAAACCACGCATAATTCCGACATTTACGACATAAAATACACGTTTTGGCTTGGTTTTTATTATAATTAAGTGGTAAAAGGATGGGTGCTTTCACACCTATCAAATCCCCTACACTTGACCATTGCAATGTCCTCATGCAATGCATTAGTTACAAAGAACGTTTACATTTTTCATCATAATCAATCCACATTGGCCTTTATTAAAGAGATAGAAAACTATAAACATTCAAAGTAAAGAAAATAAAGAAATCAAAAACATACCTTGGGTTTTGGAAATGTCATGAATAATCATCATCCTCAAGTTTTCACTTTCTCCAAACCAAGCTTAAAAACGAGATCATTGTTATTATAAGTTAGCAAACTAACACAAACTCATGTGGGCCAATTATTCACTTAGACTCCCTTATTCCTAGGTGTATCTCTTATATTTTATTATTGTCTTGAATGATCACGAGGATGCATTTGTTGACTTATTTCGATAGTTATTTAGGCCGAAAATAAAGTGAACGATTTAATCAATAGTTAGCTAAAGGACAAAATCTTTTAAAACTGCTTCTCGGGACCTCATAAAGTTCATATCTTGGCATAACTCGCTTCGCGATTTGAGACCTTTCTCGGACCGATATTTGGCAGCGACTTCATACTTCAAATCTTGAGAGACGTTCATGAAATAATGGCCTTCTCTTCATAATGGAATTTCTTCACTTGAGGTTTTGAGAGATTCATACTTGGACCACGACTTCTTCATTTTTCTCCAATCTTTATTTTGGACTTTAATATACAACGATCCGCCTC
Source organism: Glebionis coronaria (assembly GCA_025667525.1). Taxonomy (NCBI): domain Eukaryota; kingdom Viridiplantae; phylum Streptophyta; class Magnoliopsida; order Asterales; family Asteraceae; genus Glebionis; species Glebionis coronaria. The sequence goes on from CM046879.1 coordinate 40,433,031, forward strand.
CTTTTATGACTTGGATCTATTTATCCTCATACCTTGCTAGGGTCTTTTCGGATACACTTCTCCATGACTTTTGGGGAGTTTTTGCTTTTCCTCGTGTGTCTCGATCCTTCATATTGATTTTCGATAAATGATTCTTCACATCACTTTGGATCTTTAGCAACAAAATATAGCCCTCATGTCTTGTTAGGACCTTTTTGGACTCGCTAATCTTCGCATCCCGCTTCAATAAGTTATGCCTTGGCTATGAACTCTAATCTATACCGAGCAACTTTTAAACGATCTTGGGCTAGAAGCTAAGTAACTTTTCAAATCGTACAACCTTATTTATTGCAGATAAATTTATTAACAAGCGATGGGAGAATAGGCTTATAATTAACTCACATAAATTCACGAAAGAATACCGAACTTATAATTGGCTCTATCATCTCTCGTTCTCCACAGTTTAAAATCTCAAGGAATGAGACTCGTGGATGCTTAGCCAATTAACTCAAAGTTTTGGGTTTTCGAGTCGCCTAAGGATCTTGCAAATTCTTAGACTTTTTCAAGTTTAGAAATCGCATTTTAAAGTTCCCTTGATAAGCGACTCTCTAGGATCAATTATAGGAACTTGTGAAAAGTTCTTGTTCTTAACCCGTGAGAGTTAAGACTTTCGCGTTTTATAGCTCCCTATATAAAAGCCTAGCAAAACTTGACTTAAACACGTTAAGGATAATAGCTAGAGTAAACTTAGATAAGTAAACTCGGGTTGAGTCAAAATATTCATGACTTTTGAAAATTAAAACCACTTTATTAAAATTTATTCTAATAAGGAAAGAAAATAACTATACAAAGGGAAAAACTAATAGGCCAAAATAAATCAAAAATTTTGAAAAATGTCGAAAAATGGATTTTCCGGTTAAAATGAGGACAAATACAAGGAAAAGACCACTTAACTTCGATAGAAGTCCCCCCTACACTTGATATAAACATTTTCCTCAATGTTTAAGCATGTGGGAGTAAACTCCCCTACACTTAGGACATTGTGCATGTTTTTTAGATCTCGTTAAGGAAAAGACAACTAACGAGATTCCTATTTTAATATTGAGAAAATATAAAATAGTGAATCGAAAAGAGTTTAGAATAGAACCGGGAAGAAGGGAACACGGAATCACGGTCGTCAAAAGTCATCAAGAGTGTATCTTTGAAGCTCTAATCCCTTCACATGATAAGAAAGAAAACAAGAAACACCACCGGGCTCCCCCTACACTTATGATAAAGATAGATAGATAATTGGGTTGCCTCCCAAAAAGCGCTTGTTTTTGTTAACCGAGTCACGAGCCTGACTCGTCCCCAAATTAAATGGTCCATGGGGAAGCCTCGAATGTGATACCGGGATCAAAGACCTTGTCCTCATTCCCGGAGGACATCAACAAAGGAGAGGCGGGGGGATAAGTCTTGAAAAAGAGAAGGTCCTTTCAACATACGAAAAGTATGTGAAATCAAGGTCCACGGGAGGTGGGGTGGGTAAAGTAAGCACATTGTCCTCCCCCAAAGACAATGGATGTTGAGCATTCGGCAAAGCCGTAATGTTATCAATGATAATAAAATCAATGTCACCTCCCGGGTCAAAGCACTCATCCTCCGTAATAGTGGCTAAAGGGGAGGATGAAAGGTGCTCGGGAGGGGGACTTGGGTCAATATCTTCCTGCAGCAAATTATCAAGAATAATATCCCCCTCCATGTCATCGTCATCAATACCTGGAGGGATGGAGTGGATATCGATTTTTTCCAGCAATGTGTCATTATCTTCAACGGGAGGGATAGATGGAGGTAAAGACTTGGAAAGAGAAGGAGAAGTCAACTCTTCGATTTGAGCAATAAGAAGGTGCACTTTCCGTAATCTATCACGAAGAAGCATGTCTTCCACCTCGTCCACAAGATCAAGTTCATCGGTTAACTTCTCGTAAGCCGGAGAGAATAAATCGTCATCGCCCGCATCTCCCGGTGGAGATTGAGAAATTTCAAAAGTGAAATTCTCATAGCGGAGAAAAGAATCGTCATCACTAGGATCGACCTCTTCCGTAAGAGCAACGTCGTCCTCAGGCTCCATAGCAGGTAAGTCACAAACCTCATCATCCAATACCTTGTCGAGACCAACATCACTAAGCTCATTCAACGAATCTAGATCCTTAGACGCAGTAGGAACATCAAGAGTAGGAGCAGCAACTTCAGAAGATGGGTTGAAAGTGCATACAGCATCGTCGTCATCATCATCGAAATAGTATGGATACACCGGAGGAGGAGTATAAGTCTCGATATTCGATATTTGCTCTTGTTGCTGTCGCTTTTCCTCTTCTCATACTTCTTTTATCAGAACAACGGCTTCTTGAAGTTGCAAAACAATGGAGTGTGTTTCGTCATTCAAAGTAGTGAGTTGTTGGGCAAGATGAATTCTCTGAGAGGATTGATGATTGAGGTTGGGGTGTGGGGGCTCAAAGTGTTGAAAACCTGAATTATAGCATGGTTGTGGCTCATAGTAGTTCATCGGTTGAGAAGAATTAGAACACGGGTTTGGTTCATAATAATCCATTGGTGAAGAAAACTGAGGACACGGATTTTGCTCATAATAATTCATTGGCTGACAATAAGAAGTATCGTGAGGGCCCCCACAGTTGTTGCAAAACGAGTAAGGAGAAAGACTGGGTGCGTCTTGTGGATAGCTATTATCAATGTCATAATTGTACCCCGGTTCTTGCCCGTGACCATACGGGTATTGAACCGGGCACGAAACATGCCAATGAGAATCACTTCCACAATAGATGCACGGGGGAACAGGAGGTGGATTCAAAAAGGACGAATTAGTCGAGTTGCAGAAGGGACAAAATCCTAGTTGTGAATCGATTGAAATAGGAGGAAGATCTCTTCCGCATCGCTCGCATGAACACCATTTACATGAGTCGTTCCCAGATAATTGTTTCCCACACCCGACGCAATGGACATAAGAATCCATAAAGAAAAATAGATAAGCAAGAAGAATATTTTTGTTGCAAAACTTTGAAAAAGAAATGCTTTTTAAGATTTTTCAAATGTTTTTGGATTTTTGAAAATTTTGGACACGAAAAATAACGTTCACAAGTGAACGGATCCCAAAAGCCAACGCGTCTCTCACAAAAAACCGTTAATCCTCACGAAAAGAGCCGGCAGCGGCGCCATTTTAATGTTGAGATTTTGCTAGTTGAAAAAGTTCGTTTTCTCGGTGTCTTAACGAATTGACTTCCGGTTAAATGTGTGACTCAGTTGTTTTTGGTTAAGAAAAAGGGAAGTTGATTATCTATAACTAATTAAAAAGTAAATGCGGAAAGTATTTAAAAACAACTAAAGACAAGTACAAATAATAAAAGTAAAACAAGGTGAATATTAAAAACTAAAAATTAAAACAATATTAAAACGAATATTAAAACAAATAATAAAACGAAATTTAAAGCGAAACAATTAATAAAAATAAATCTAAAAGACGAAATTAACTATCGACTCGAAAATAAAGTTTACTAAATGAAAAAGGAGAGAATAAAACTAAAATGGTACTTTAAAGCTAAACGAGGAAAAACTTAAAGCGTGTACTAAAATAAAGATAAAACTTGAACTTTACGTAAAAATATTAACTTTAAAATTAGAAGAAAAATTCAACTAAAAATACGTAACTTTCAAAATTAAAATCGGAAAAAACTTTCAGATAAAACTAAACGATTACGGAACAATACTAATAAATAAACAAGCTAGCAGGCTAGCTGCTGGAAGTAGCCAGCCTGCTCATTTTGGCGCCAAAATTGCCTAAGCATGCAGACATGTAGCTAATTTCTATCGGAACGTAATAATAATACAAAACTGTCAAAATGTTGAAATTAATATCTATCGGAATGTTCACTTTGAAAATTCCATCGGAATGTTGTAGTAAAAAAGTATCGGAATGTTTTTTTTGTTGAGTCGCAATGTTTTTTTTTTAATTTTTATTTTAAACTATCGGAATGTGAAAACGAGAATCTATCGGAATACTAAAAGAAAACTGTCGGAATGTTTTAAAAAAGAACTATCGGAATGTCTAAAAAATAAAAATTGTCGGAATAATTAAAGTGCCAAATTCTATCCGAATGTGGCTGTCAAAATTTGGGCAGCACTTCGTCGCAATATACCTTAAATTCCGTCGGAATATGCGATCGCAATGAGCGATCGCAATCCCGATCGGAACAAGGGAATAGGAACACAAGCTATCGCAAAGTAGAACCACAAATGATTATTGCGATACAAACAAGCAACCTATCGGAATGAGGCGTCGGAATGTGTAAAAGCTCAATATTGCGATGGAACACCAAATAATCCGAAAATGGAGATAGGCCAAAGTCTCAATAAGCACTTCCAATAAGCACACGAATAAGAACTTATCAAAATCTTAATCAAACGAAATCAAGCATAAATTTGAAAGCTTTTAAATATGAAAATTGCAAACTTTATAAAAGAAACTTTAAAAAGGCAAAACTTTTTAAGAAAACTAAAAACAATAAGCTAAACACTAAATAAGCCAATAAGCATGAATAGCTCAAAGCTTAATCCGTGTAAAACTTAGAAAAGCATAAAAAGATGAACTTTTTAATCAAATAAACAATAAGATTAAGCAAAATCAATGCTTAATCCGAACCACAATCAAATCAAAGACAAGAAAAATAGGATGAGAATGATAAAGAAAATCTTGATTGAAGGAAAATAAAGATTAAACAACAAAATTAAAAACACTTACTTGAATTAAAGGAATTAAAGTGCAAGACAATTAATTAAAATGACATGAAAAATAAAGTTGCAAGAAAATGAAAATAGTGGAAGAGTTAATTTGTCAAGTTAGCCAACAAAATGAAATGAAGTGAAATGGGTTCTATTTATAGGGAGAAGGGAAGCATGTGTTGCTCCTTTCTTTCCTTCTTTCTTCTTTCTCGTCTTTTCGTCTTCTTAATTCTTCGACTTTTTTCGACTTTGTCTCGGGATTAATTAAACTCGTCTTATAATTTCTTCATTAATTAGACTTGAGTTCTTCGGCTTTATTAAACTTCTGTCTTTGGACTTTTTCTTCGATAAATCTTTAGAATTGGCCTTGGACTTCCATTCTTTTTGCACTCTTGATCTTTTGACTTCGTCTTTTGTCTTTTTCTTTGATAAAAGCCCGTGAAAGCCCGTGTTATCTTCCTTTTTCACATTTTGGTCCTAAAACACAATAAAAACACAAACCACGCATAATTACGACATAAAATACACGTTTTGGCTTGGTTTTTATTATAATTAAGTGGTAAAAGGATGGGTGTTTTCACACCTATCAGTATCTTATGGCAGGGCACGAGACTTTGTGTTCCTGATGATCAAGAACTCTGGGAAGCCTTGTTAGCTGAGGCTCATAGCTCCCCATTCTCTATACATCCTGGTTAGACCAAGATGTACCATGACATCAAGCAGTACTTTTGGTGGAGTGGTATGAAACAGGATGTTGCCAGTTACGTCTCCAAATGTCTTACCTGCCAGCAGGTTAAGATCGAGCATCAGCGATCTGGCGGTCTTCTTCAACCGTTAGATATTCCAGAGTGGAAGTGGGACAAAATCACCATGGATTTTGTTACCGGTCTTCTGTCAACCAAGAGGAAGCACGATGCAATTTGGGTTATCGTTGATCGACTTACCAAATCAGCTCATTTCTTACCGATCCGCAAGGAAGATTCGGTCAGTAAACTCGCCGATACTTATAGAAGGGAGATCATGAGACTTCATGGTGCTCCATCCAGCATCGTCTCAGACAGAGATCCTCGATTCACTTCGTGATTCTGGAGAAGTCTATAGAAAGCTTGGGGTACACAACTTAAGCTTAGCAAGGCTTTTCATCCTCAAACTGACGGGCAGTCAGAACGAACGATTCAGACATTGGAAGACATGTTGAGGTCATGTGCGTTGGAATGGACGGGTGATTGGGACTATTACATCTGTTTGGTGGAGTTTGCATACAACAATAGTTGGCACGCAAGTATCAAGTGTGCTCCTTTCGAGATGTTGTATGGCAGGAAGTGTCGCGCCCCAATCTGCTAGGATCAGGTTGGTGAGCGAACACTTGATGGACCAGATTTCATCGAGCTGACTAATGAGAGGGTCGCAGTAGCTAAGCCAAAACTGCAAGAAGCACGGTCACGTCAGAAGAGTTAAGCAGACAAGCATCGTAGGGACTTACATTTTAACATAGGAGATCACGTTTTCTTTAAATTTTCGCTGGCACGTGGTGTTAGACGTTTTGGAGTTAAAGGGAAGCTCAGTCATCGATTCATCGGACCGTTTGATATCATTGAACGAGTCGGTGAAGTATCTTACCGTTTAGCGTTTCCTCCGCAGCTTTCGCATGTACACAATGTTTCCATGTGTCCTTACTCAGAGGGTACCAGTATCATCCCCTTCACATGGTTCAGTATCCACTGGAACAGATTCGTGAAGATCTCACTTTCATAGAAGAACCCGAACGAGTTCTTGACAGACAAGAACGAGTCATGAGAAGGAAGACGATTCCATTTGTCAAAATCCTTTGGAGGGATCATACCGAGCGGGAAGCCACTTGGGAAACAGAGGAGTCTATTCGGGCTTCTTACCCTCATTTCATATTTTGAATTCGGGTATGTTCGTTTTTTCCAGTTTACTTTATATATAATTCGGGGACGAATTATTCTTTTTAGGGGGGAAGAGTTGTAAAACCCGCATGCTGTTACCATGAATAGTACCCTTACGATTGTACGTACATGATTAGAACTTTCCTTTTATAACATGGTTACGTTTCACGAACAAGAATTTCAAGTATTGCGTACGTGTTATAACACGATAAGTATTTATTACGTATTAACACACGATAATTATTCCAATAATAATTATAATCACGAACATACGAACATGAAAGCATGAACGTAATTAATCACGAGCTAATATTACGTATGTATGTATATATATTACGATCACGAATAAATATATTAAGTCACGAACGATAACTAATTAAAACACGTAAAACACGAACACGTGAACACACGTATATTTTAGACACAGAAAATGTTCGGGTTACCCTTTGTGGGCCCCATACCCACGGCTACACCAAGACCAAAGGGGCCAAGCCCATTAACTTTACTAAACAAGGAAAAAGGGAAAATATTATTTTCATAATTCAAGATTTAGAAAATAACTAAAAACCCTAAAAAAATCCCTTTTCTTCTTCCTCTCTTGGCCGCCGGGTTTACATCAGCACAAGGGTGATTCGGGTTGATTTTGGTCTTTGATTTATTGCAAGGATCATGGTGTGTTCATCCTCATTCGATTCACGTGATTGGTATAACCTTTAACCTTTTTCTTTTTATGTTTTGATTTATTTAATCACATAAAATCATGCATGTTTTTAATAAACTAATTAGAAACAAGATATAAACATGTTAATAATCATGGGGTATAATCAGTTAGGGTTAAGGGGTGTTTGTTTGTTGTGACCGACGCCTAACCGAGCCCCAAGGAGGTCTCGGCTTGGGTTTACTCGCACCACCGAGACCACTTGGTCTCGGCTTGGTGGTGGTTTGGGTGGTCTCGGGTCACGGCAGCAGCAAGGAAGGGAAAACCTCGACCTAGGTCGGGGTATGGTGGTGTTTCAGGTCCGGTTCATGGGTTTTAATCACAGGTCCGGTTCACACATGTTTAGATTTAAAACACGCTCCGGTTCATGAGTTATTTTTCAAGGTTTTTCTTACAAGTTATATTATTTTTACAAGACTTAAAATTAAATTAATTAAAGCATGAACATGATTAATTTAATTTACATGACTTAGGTTATTAATTTTATTATTAACACATGAATTTTAACCTAAGTATTTTATCTTTTAATTTGACTATATAATTAATTAATTATAAAAACCATGACTTATAATTAATTAATTTACATGACCTAGGTTATATTATTTATAGATAATAATACATGTTTTAACCTAAGTATTTATTTTACCTTTATTTAATTAAATCATGTTATATTTAATTAAATACTTTAACCTATAGTTTATTTAATTCACATGACATAATTAATAAACTATACTATATAATTACATGACTTAGAATATTAATCAGAAAACACTTAAGCTTATATAATTAGCTTAATTATCCAGCTTATATCTAATTATGGAAACTTTCTATTTTTAGAAACTTATTTAATTAAGGCAGCTAATCTATTTATGGAAACTTTCTATTTTTAGAAAGTTATCTATTTTAAGCAGTAATTCTATTTTTAGAAACTTTCTACTTTTGGAAACTTTCTATTTTTGGAAACTTTCTATTTTTGGTAACTTTCTATTTTTAGAAACTTTCTATTTTAGGAAACCTGCTATTTTTAGAAAGTTACTTATTATTACACCACAAGTATAATAATACATGAAATACAAGTAATACTTAATCAGAATAGACAGAATATATGATAAACACAGTATAAAGCTTAAATCAGTAAAACATGACATGAACATATAAAACAAGCTACGACATGATATAAAACCAGTTACGTACTCAGTAATCAGATACTTATACACGTATGTATTTATGTAGCATTAGTGATACCGAAGTAGGACTCTCTTCCGTTCGTCTTCTTCTTTCACTGGACACAAGGTACGGATTCTCCGTCCTTTCAGTATGGACATTCTTTCCTTATTAGGATTTCCCCGTATGCAGCCAACTGTTTTCCCAAGTATTTGTTTATATGTTTTCAATTGCTTATGTTTAATTAGAATACCTAAAGCCATATACATGCATGACCAGTTTCACCTAGTTATGGAGGTACCATAACCATAACACTAGAGGCACTAGTGTTTTGACTTCACCACGACGGAGTGATAGCTCGTGGCGTCCCTTTCAGATTTTGGCCATTTATTATATTATCAGGTGGGTCTTATGGGTGCATCCTAGTATACATGTTTCAGCAGATTACTTAGTGTGAATGTGGTGTGTGCCTTGCATCCTTCACAAGGAGTTGATCCCTCCTATCCAAAACGAGTATATTAAATTAGAGGCAGCCCCTCTAATTTGCATGACGAGGTCACCCCTCCAAGTATTCATGCACGTTGATATTTCATGACCTATATTGGCTAATGGTAAAATATGTTAAACAGTTTTTACAAGATAAACATAAGGCTTTTCAAACTATAAAACCCGTTTTACTAAGATATAACCAGGTTATCCAGGACTTAGTTTCTTCCGTTGTTTCATGCTTATATGCTTATATTATTCATGCTTTACTTGTATATCCGTGCACTGAGCGTATTGCTCAGCCGTTTTCCTTTTCATGTTCCCAAAACGGCAGGTACTCAAGGACGTTCGTAGACTTTAAGCGTACGTGCATATGGACTAGAAGCTTTCTAGCCTTCTTTACTTTATGCATTTATCTATACTTTGATACTCATTTCCATGGACATTGTTTAGTCCTTTCATTTACAGTACTTATGTTTGTGTGTGATGAGTTCTACTTTTGGACTACCGATGTTTGATTCCGGTATTTCCTTTATGGTCATGTAATGTTTAGACATTTATCCTTGTATGCTTTGATGACACGCCATAATCACGCGTGACATTCCATTTATCAAAATGGGGCATTATAGAGGAAGTACCTAAGACAGATGAATCATTGGAATGGTATGCATTTCCTAGTGGTAGGGATCTAGGAAAAGAGAAGGTGGCTAGTGATGAAAAAGAGAGTGATAAGGGGAGTGCCACAAAAGATGTAGCCCAAGCTTTGTTGAATATGGGTAATCAAGAAGAAGCCCATGCTTCTACAAAAGTTTTGCCTGCTATTGTTGATCCCCCTGATGTAAGTCTTTCCCCTGCTAAACACATTACTTAAACATTTGCTAGGAAGACGAGAAGGCAACCAGCTCAGAAGGGGATAAAGATGGGAGAGACTGCTCCCAAAGCAATTCTAGCAGTGGATCCAAAAGACAAAGGAAAGGGGAAGATGATTGAACATCCCAAGAGGAAGTACAAGCACAAAACACCTGAATAACTAAGGTCTCAATCTGAACATGATGAACTGGTGGCTCTAGGGGTACATGAAGAAGAGCTACGCATGCAAGAGGAAAGTATGCAAAAGAGGAAAAAGGAGGTACAACTCTCAGAACAGAAATGGGTACAAATGAAGCCTAGAGAAATGCTTAAACAGGTGGAAATAATGCATAGAGAGCTTGATGAAAGGGTACCTCATGTTAAGGAGTTTCTGGACAATGGGACAAGGAGTTATTGAATGCTCCTTTAGAAGAAAGGTATGAACTGACTCTTCTGATCTTCAACTATCAAAAGGAATGCTTAGAAAGAAGAGTAAGTCAGATTCAGAAGGAAAAGTATTTGAAGTCTGAAAAGGGGAGGCTGGCACATTACAAGGTTATTCTTAAAAGATTCAAGAGATGGACTGATGCTCACTTCAAGAATATGACTTTTGATGAGATAGAGAAGGCAGCCAGGCCAGTACTAAGGGAGACAAATGTTGAGGGTCTCATTGGTATAGGCACTCCTGAAGATGTTGATTATATGATGAAGAAAGAGGAGATGGTATAGAAGGCCAGGGAGGATAGAAAAAGAAAGGCAGAAGAACAAGCAGGTGGATCATCCCAAGTAGGTGAAACTTTTCCAGAAAGTGAAAAATCTGTTCTTAACTCACAAAGAGCAGCCAAAAGATTAAAGAGGATGGAAAAGATTGGTACAGTCACTAAGGAAAGTCAGCATCCTTCCAATGAAGAAATAGATCAACATTTGATTTTGGAGGAGAATGATGAAATTACACCAAGTGAGTTTGGGAAGAAGTACACCATAGTAGAGTATGCAGTTTATGAGCATAAAGGTATGTCCTGGTGGAAACTTACTAGGGCTGATAACACAACACAAACCTTTCAAGCCTAGATCTGTTATTTCAAATATTGTATAGAGAAGATTTAGATGATCTATGGAAGATTCTGAAAGGGGCATTTGCTGCAAATCCTCCTACTTTGGATGGTGTAGAGAAAGACTGGGTAATTTGGGATAACTTGCACAGGATCTATGTGCATGAGTTGAATGATCCTCTCTTTGATGCAGTGAATGGGGAAAAGATGTTGTATTTGAAGCTGTTTACAAATTTTGGTGTCTATGAAGTGGTTGTGGAAGGAGTAAGTGTCTATTTGCTCAACAATCGTTATTATCCTTTCACCCAAGAGACTTTGAAGAAGATGGCACAGACTGACTTGATTGTGGATGCTAAGAAGCCTGTTGCTTATGATCTGGTTAGGTTTGTTCACAGTCAAATTTGTCCAGGAAGTTTGTAAGCATCCTCATCACAACCAACATTTATTCAGAAACTTGTAATTTAGATGAAAGCACAAGTTTAGGGGAGGATTGTTGGGAATAAATGTATGAGTATTAGTTCCCCTTGCTGGTTGGTCAGAGTTCCCCCTGCTAGAGTAAGTTCCCAGTTCCCCCTGCTGAATAACAAAGGCAGGGGGATTGGTCCCCCTGCTAGAAGTCAATCGCCCTGCTACAAAGATAAACTTGGAAGAGATATTAGCGCGTTTCTGTTACTACTCCAGAATAGTTTCCAAGTTTGTTAGTAGTGATCTTGTACATGAGTCCTTATGCTATAAAAGGACTCATTAGGTTTTGATGTTTAACATCTCTTTCTGTTCATTTCATTTCATACTTTAAGGTTGCAAAACCCTAATACCATTATTGGGTATTCGTATATCTTTGATATATTAAAGTTCAACGTTTGAGTTAAACATTTGTTCTTGTGCTAAACACTATTTTCCGCATCTTGTTTAGTTACTTTGTGTATTGTAAAGTTTCTCTAGTGTTAGTTTGAATTCATTCTTTCTATCACAACCCTTAAACAAGCTAAGGTTTAAGATCTGAGTTTGGGATCAACATAACCTTGCCTTGAACTTTTCAACAATTCCATCTACGTTCATTTTCCTTTTAAAAATTCATTTGTTACCAAGTAGATTTCAACCTGGAGGTAGATCAACCAACACCCAAGTGTTGTTGCCCATGATGGAATCCATCTCATCATTTATTGCTTCTTTCCAGAAAGAAACATCTTGGGACTTCATTGCTTCATCAAATGTTTTAGGATCATCCTCAATATTAGAGCAATAGGAGTATTGGTCAAAGACCACAACCTCATCAGTGACCCTTTCAGGTTCTACTAAAGCACCAATGTCCTCAGCTTCAGTAGGAGTCCTAAGGCTTAGTTTAGGGACTGACGAGAACCTAGTCTCATCAAAGTTAGCATCCATTGATTCAATGATTGAGTTTATATAAACTGAATCATTAGGTTCAATAACATAGAACCTATAAGCCTTGGAATGCTCAGCATATCCAACAAATATGCATTCAATGCCTCTTTCACCCAAAGTTTTCACTTTTGGATTAGGGAGTCCTATAACAGCGCTACAACCCCAAACCTTGAGATAGTTCAAGTTTGATTTCCTTTTAGTCCAAAGTTCATAAGGGGTAATTCTATTCCTTTTGTTGGGAACCCTACTTAATAAATAGCAAGCTGTTAACATAGCTTCACCCCAAAACCCTTGACTCGGTCCATAATAGGACAACATGGAGTTAACCATCTCCTTCAATACTTTATTTTTCCTTTCAGATATACCATTTTGTTGTGGGGTATAAGGGGCATTTGTTTCATGCATTATTCCAACAGACTAAAAATACTGAGTATCCATGGACTCACCTCCCCTATCAGTCCTAAATCTTTTGATTTGGATTCCTTGTTGTAATTCAACTTCAGTCTTAAATACTTTAAACTTATCTAATGCTTCATCCTTAGTATGCAACAAATAAATATAACAAAACCTTGAAGCATCATCAATAAATGTTACCAAATATTTCTTATTCCCTAATGAGGGAGTAGCATGCAAATCACAGAGGTCACTATTGATTAGCTCCAAGACTTTAGTTTCACGTTTTACATCTTGAAATGGTTTCTTAGTAATTTTATTCAGCATGCAAGTCTGACACTTTTTAGTATCCATGTCAAGACCAGGGATTAACCCATACTTAGACATATCTTGCATCCTTTTATAGTGGACATGACCTAGCCTAGCATGCTATAGTGATGAATCATTCAGTTTAGTGGTAGTCATCAGGACAGAATCAACATTGACATTAGAATCAATATTAAGTCTGAACATTTGATTACACAAATAGCCAAAACTAATAAACATACCATGTTTAGATAAAACAAAATTTATTAGATTCAATCACTTGTTTATAACCACAATTATTCAAAACACTACTAGAGACCAAGTTCTTCCTAATATTAGGAACATGCAAAACATTAAACAAAGAAACAATCTTTCCAGAACTAAAATTAAGATCTACACAACCACGTCCATGCACTAGGGTTGTTGACTCATTTCCCATGTGGAGAATAGATCCATCATTCAGAGACTCATAAGTCTTGAACCAGCATCTATCTTTACACACATGTACTGTTGCTCCATAGTCAACCCACCACGCCACATCATCATCCTGCACAGAATAAGCTTTAGATACATATGTAACATAATAAATCGGGAGAGATTCATTAAACATTTCTGACCTTTCAGTGTGTTGTTAGAACCAATCGTTGAACCATTTGTGCCTGATCCACTAGCTTTGCTGCCAGTACCAACACCTTTGCAATCCCTTTTCAAGTGTCCAGGTTTCCCACACTTCCAACAAGTCACTGATGACTTCTTGTTAGGATTAATTTTGGTGTTATCTTGATGCTTACGTTTTCCCTTGTTGTCATTGTACCTACCAGAAGTTGTTATGCTCCACCATATTGACAACTGATGAACCAGAAACATCGTTCCTCTTTGGCTTATCACTTTCATGCACCCTGAGGGATTCCTCAATGCGCAAATGACTACCCAACTCAACAAGAGTTAATTCCTCCTTCTTATGTTTCAATGTATGCTTGAAATCTTTCCAAGAAGGAGGTAAATTGTCAATGACACAAGAGACCTGAATGGTCTCATCCATGTTCATTTTATGTTGTGTAAATCAACCAAGTATTCCAAGAAGTTCATTGTATTGTTCCATGACTGGTCTTGAATAAGTCTTTTTGTAATTTGTGAAATCACTCACAAGGAACTTCTTACTTGATGCATCCTCAGCCATATATTTGGCTTCCAAGGAATCCCATAGTTCTTTACCAGATTCAGAATTTTGGTAAATATCAAATAAGAAATCAGGCATACCATTGAGAATAATACCACGACACACATAGTCGTCATTCTCCTATTTGCTCCTTTTCCTCATGTCCTCCAAGGTAGCATCATCACCACCATCAGGAATGGGAGTAGTCAACACATACACCACACTCATGGTAGAAAGAAAAAGTGCATCTTCTTTTGCCATCTTTTAAAATCTACCCCTTCAAACTTATCCAACTTGGAAAAGTTAGCCACCATATGCTTCATTGCAGCCGCCATTGATTATCAGAAATTAATTTACTTTGATTGTTGGAGTTTATTCTTCCCAACCAGGGTAAGATAATCAAAACCTAGCTACATACCAAAACAATGGTTACCAGATATCACTTGGAATCTTGTAATCACTTTCTAAAGTAAATTATTTGACCCTAATGCCTGGGTATCACGAATACCTTTTTGGGATAAGACCAAATGCAGTTAGTGATTTAGACACAAATCTCTAACCATGTCGCTGTTATGTGTTTTTGTTTCTATATCTCTTCATGCAAGTTATGATCACCTTTTTATAGGTGGAGTACTCAACCCTAGTCAATGGCATTAAGACGAATTAAATGTGGTATTTAATGCATTTGAATTGCTCAAAGACCGTTACAAGCATACTTGTTCAGCTCCAGCATTAGTCCATCCTTCAGTCCCACTAAAGCATCAGCAAACCTTGAAGGGTGTTCCCGTTGAAGCCTTCAGTACTGAAGAAGACTTGTTGATGAGTAAACACTGAAGACAAGTCTTCAGTGGAGTTACTCCCTGATGATTACCTTCAGTCAAGAGTTAAACTCCCTGAAGATCATCAGCAATGCTGAACAACATATTACCCACTATAAGAGACAAGGTGTTCAGGGAATTATGGGTGTACACTCCGTACCTCCTTACCCATTCACCAGTATGAACTGAACCTACAATTGAACTATATTTCCAACACCTTCTTTGTTCGGCTTTGACTGTAAAAATTTATATTTATGTTATATAATACTTGATACAAATTCTATGAATGAATTTAGTTTTAAATGAAATTTCATTGGTACAATTTTAATCAAGTATTATATGACACAAACATAAACATTTACGGTCAAAGTTGAACAAAAAAGACTGAAAAGGTCAAAATGGACACTTATTTAGGGACGGAGGGAGTATTATATATGATAGTTTTCGACAACAAAAAAGAACGTGAAAAAAACGATTTTTTTTGTCTAAAGTATATCATATAGCATATTTGTAGAAAGATAATTAAATGTCCGTCGTAATGGTATATTTTTCTCGCATAACGATTAACGGTTTAAAAGATATTAATTTTTGAAAAAAAACAGGGGAAAAATGAGTTTCCAGATTAATTTTATCCATTAGATTAATATAAAGATAAAGAATGAATATTAATCCCTATGCATCCAAAAAAGTTGGGTATACAAATAAACTTAAATCTTTGTTAAAACAAATGTTTGTTAATTGTAAATGTGTATAAAAATGCATCAATTTGAATTCACACATATTTACAACAGTTATCACATAATAATTTGTTACTTACTCCGTCCCATTTTACTAGTCCCTCAACATATTTTTTGTAATTTATAATAAAATAATAAATGTAGACATTTTATGTTTAAAAAGACAAACTTGTCCTTTGACTATATTGATAGTTTCCTTATAAGAAACTAATGACATGGATAAAACTAGAAAATTAATTAATTTAGATTTTTTATTTAAAAAACTGAATAATATTTTAGGACAAACTAAAATATTAAAAAAAAGGACAATAAAAGTGGAACGGAAGAAGTATCTATACTAATATATATAACATTTAACCCTTTTTCCATAATTAGAAGTCTTAAAAATTAAGCCTCAACTATTTCTTATAATAGAAAGATTTATTTTTTCCTAAGAAATTAATGCATATTAAAAATTTAGAAATAATTGTAACTCAATACAATTTTGTAACAGAAAATTTAAGTGTTTTAAGTACAATTAGAAGTTACAACAAAAAAATTAAATATCTCAATAGTGTTGTAACTTAATCTATAAACATATTTTTAAAGTTGGTTTTCTAATAACTTTATGGAAACAATTAAATTTTCAGTATATAAAGTCAAAAAATCTAAAACATAGATGTAAAATTTGCAAAAAAACACCGCTCTCTCTCTCTCTCTCTCAACCACCACCACATGTCGCCAACTTTGAGGTGCCGGAAAAAATCTGGTCGTTGTCTTTAGAAAGATGTTCGTTTTTGTAATGGTAGTTTCGTGGTTTAGCCAAATCTACGAAATTAGTCATCGATTACCCGCCGCCGAATTGCGCGGGTAGCCAGCTAGTATTTTAAAAAATATTTAGGTAATTATAACTTATATTAGTTTATTAAAAGCTTAACTACAGTAAAGTTAATAAAATATTTGTTTCTAACTTTTTTTAATATTTGTTCTCAACTTGGCGAGAAGCCAACGCACGCCAAACAATAGTATGCTATCCGGTTTACACCTAAGCTACAATGTTTACATCAAAACAGACACGTGTCATCTAGGAAGCACGGAAACTCCGCCGAGATGGCGTATGACGTTTTCTAAAAGTGGGGAAACGGGGAAACGCGGGGAAACGTCCCCAAGAAAAAGGGAAACGTTTCTAAAATTGTGGTACGCGGTTCCCTATATGGGAAACGTTTGGAGAAATGTTTCCTGCCAAAAAACCCACATTTCCTGCCCATTAACTAAGTTCTTTTATTTAATAAACATGCGTAATTAAAACCCTCCAAAACTTAAAAGTCAGGGCTTTTCATCTTGTTAAACTCTCGAGAACTTGTAATCACATTCTGTAGTCGACAATCGACATACAATCATTAATTCTTCATTGTCTAACAATCATCAATTCTTTATTGTCTATTGTATTGCCATATGTTTGATGTTTAGTATTTTTTTCTAGAATTATCAATGATGAAGATAATAGTGCTTGATATTTTCTGTTTTCCTTTAAAAAGAGATGCAAGACTTGTGCATATCAGTATATTATCACTATATCATAAGCAAACCAATTATATTAGTATAACCTTGGTTCCTGGCTAAAGTTATAATGAATGCATACAAGAAGTTGTATAAAGTTGAATGCATTTACAATTTTACAGCATTACATAATTGTTGTATAAGCTTCTAATTTATGTTTATTTTACTTCAATGTTTTTGGGAAGACAATTTGATGTTTACGAGTTTTTAATTAATGATTGTGAGTAATATTTATTTGGATTTTTGAATGTTTTATAATATTTTTTTGGATGACAATTTGCCATATAGTAAAATATTATAAACACATAGACGTTTTCTCGCCGTACCCGTTTCTTGAATTTTAAGATATTGTCGTTTCTCGGTACCCGTCCCGTCCCCATCCTCGTCCCCGTTTCCGTCTCTGTGCAACTTAGCGTGTCATACATACAAAACACATTAGTATCTACACAAACGTACATCTCTAAACAAGAAAACACTCAGTTCCATCTTCATCTCACTTACTTCTTTTCGGTATGTAGACAGTGACTAAAAATTACACACTAACAATTCATAAGCCACCATTCTTTTCCCGTTGCCCCCATTGTTTGATGGGTTGGCGACGATCGATTTATTCTATCTATAAACACGTTATAAGCTCCACAAACCTTTTTTCTATGGTTTTGAGCTTACGAAGGTTTATGGCTTATAAAACTTTTTAAAAGCCTATTTGATAAAAAAAACTTATCTTATGAGCTCAATCTTTTACAGTATAATTTGTACCGACTGTAAAAATATGCAATACTGTAATAATATGCGATAGAATGTTGTTTTTATATGATAAAGTGTAATAATAAAACAAAAAGATCCCGGGGCCTATTTGATAGTAAACAAACTTATCTTTATTTTTTTTATTTTTTTATTTTTACACGAATTTAAATTCTTTTCATCCAAATAAAAAGTACGAATACATTAATAAAAATACAAATAAATAATTTAAAATAAAATACGAAAATAGAAATACAATCTTAAACTAAAAAACGTTTAACAAAATTATCAAAATCAAAAAATTAAATCCAAAAATTGATAAACACCAAATAATAAGGGTTAAAATTATAATTAAAAAATGAATAAAACTTTATCTTCTTCAACACACTCACATATCCTTTTCAACACCACACAAACACACACTAGTTACCCAAAATTCATTTCAAGAAAGAAATTTTTTTTTTGTCTCTCTCCTCTTTACTTCTTGGCTAGTGAACCAACGAGACCACTGAGAAAACAAAGGAGCAAGTAGCGGCGAGCACCGGTGTAACCAGCGAGCATGCCACCCAGGCACGGCGAGCAGGGGCGGAGCCAGAAAATTTGGCTCGGGGTCAAACTTTGATATTTTTTATAAATTATACTAAAAAATGGTTCTTAGGGGGTCAAATTATTAAAAAAATCCGAATATTTTTGAAAATTTACACTATAATTTTTTCGCTCGGGGGTCAGGCGACCCTTGACCCCTCCCTGAGAAGGAAGAAGAATAAGGTTGTGATTGCTGAGAATGAAGAAGAAGAAGAGCATGTTCACTTAACTCTTATGGCAACTCCTCGTCTTCATCAGATAATGAGGTATATGATGATGCTTACTATAGTAAAGGTTGTCGTTTAAACACTGAAAAACTTAACAAAGAAATCTTAAAGTTAAAATCAGATGTTTTTGATGTAAAATGCACGCTATCAAATTATCAAATGGCACTTGTTCAAACTGAAAAGACTGTAGAGGAATATAAGAAAATGGAATTTGACCTAAAAGATCAAATTAATGTTTTGTCTTATGATCTTAAAGTTAGTGTTGAACTTAGGGACACTCTGATGAAATCCAGAGAAGAAGTGCAACTTAAGTTAGATGAGGCCATTAAGGATAAAGAAAATGTAGGGCTTAAAATTAAAATTTTTGATAAAGTCAGCCAAACCCTAGAAAAATGTGTTAGTGAACAAAGAAACCTAGGGATATGTCTGGGATTGGGATGAATGAGTATGTTGTTGTTCCTCCACCTGCTAGGAATTTTATGGTGTATAGAGAAAAGATCTCTCTTGGACTGGTATTCCAGAACTCCAAGAAGAGGAACCCTAGGATATGTCTGGGATTGGAATGAGTGGTATCTGTTTATTTTATAGAAGTTTTTGGTAACCTAGCTCTATAAGTGATTATAAAGTGTAAAATAATATAAAAGCTAAATGCTAAAACTGAACGCTTCTTTAAGTAGGGTTTGAACGTAGCGCTTTTAGAAAAAAGCATAACTCTCTTTCCAAACGATCTTTTAGTTTTAGACAATAACACTAACCGCTCCTTGCCAAATGAGCTTTCAGACTTTCAGTTTTAGGCCCTGTTTAATTAGTTAGGATGTATATTGTTAGATTGTTTAGCACTTCAGTGAATGTATATGCGAGGGGGTGTTTGTTTAACCTTAATTTTTGGCTTGTGATCTTATATGATTTCGGCTATGTTTCATAAGCTTGTTTTTTGGCTTATATTGAAACTTATGAGTTTATATAAGTTCATTATGTCATAATAAGCTTATGTAAGTCTATAAGTTTCAAAAATACAGAAATAAATAGGCTTATGAAACATAAGCCAAAACCACATAAGCTCATAAGCCAACATATGAGCTTAACGAAGCATCCCCTAAGGAAGGGCCTGGTTATTGTGATCACTTATGAAGTATTTGGGTTACTCTGACTTGCTAAGTTTAAACATTTTCTAATAAGCACGTTGGTAGTTCTCAACTTATCATTTTATAGTGCCTGTAAGCCATAAGCATAACATAAGCTGAGAGTTTGCAATCCAACATGCTCCAAAAATCGTTTAGCTGCTTTATAGAGATGCAATAAGTCCAAAATTTGTTATAGAAAGGCGTGTGATCTGAAGTTTGAATCCCGCCAACCATACATCACCTATACATTAATGTAATTGTTTAGTCTACTTATGTGTACCCTGAAGTGGCCACGCCAATCTTCTGAAAAGGAGGGCTTTTTGTTCTCGCTAAAACTCAATTTGATATTAAGCTGTTTAAGTAAGCATCCCCAAATACCCGCTTAGAACACTAGTACTACCCCTCACTACTAAATGTTGGTGCGTTTCTCAACATCTCTTTATATGCGTGGAAGAGTATAAATGGATTATATATGAAAATATGCCTCCAAATCTTTCCTAAAACTAGTCATAGTCATCTCCCGCCAAAATTACTCCTTGGCTTGTTCATATGTTCTAGGACACGAAGCTGTAAGGATACACTCCTCAACTCCTGCATTCAATAGGATAGGATGTCCAGGGTATGTGAAAACAAACCCAGTGTAGACCAGTACAGAGCTATACATCAACTAAGCCTATAATCCATTCCCGAAAAGCTTGACAAAACTATAATTATGTAGCCGCAGACTTGAATCACACACATATGCGCATAGTATTAAGTTGTTGCGGATAAGTTTATAATACTGCCAAATAACCCTCCTGTTACCATTTGTCTATTACTAAACTGAAAGAATCCATGAACAACCTTGTTATGTGTCTATTTCGGATTTAGGGTCATTTATGTCATATTTCTAACTACAAGGTCTCTAATGACAATGCTAGAAATAAAGTGTCTGTGGTTAGCTTATATATCAGTCATTAACTTCATGAATGAATTAACATATTGTTCTTCTTCTCCTCTCTAAAACTCTATAATCTATCTTAGTTGTTGTTTCCTGGTTCTTCCTCGGAATTGATTCTTCAACCCTCAATTCCCAAGTTGATCAGAAGAGGTTAACCGCTGAGCTTGTTCTCGGTCTTGATCTAATTTGGATCGTATCAAACCTCACGTCTCATTACGAATCATTGTTTCTCGAGGGAACAAGAGATGTCACTCCAACTGTTTTGAAGTCTTCAACTGGTTTAGAAGGTACATATCCCCTTTCCTTTGAAACTCACATCCCCTGATCTTGCTGTGATAGATATTTGTTAATTGTTTTATAACAACAATATTGACGCTTATTCATATTCATTTTACAGTTTCCAAACTTTCACAAAAAAAGTGGGGTCTTTCGAGAAACTCAAGTATCGTTCTCGCTACATTTTTTTGGTGGGTTATCGTATCTGATAGACCATGGAATTGATCTCAGACCTCAGTTAGCAGTAGTATTAGGCTTAGCAATGGCAGATTCCGTATTGCTAGGTGGGTCCTGTTTAGCCCAAATATCAAGTTATTGGCCTCCATACAAACGCCGTATACTTGTCCATGAAGCAGGACATCTGCTCGTTGGTGAGTCATTATCACATGTTAATGTTTAAATTGATCAGAAACTTGTCAGTTTTCATATTCGTGAAATATATACTAACTAATTTCCCAATATAAATTTGCAGCTTATCTCATGGGATGCCCCATTCGTGGCGTAATTTTAGATCCTATTGTTGCAATGCAAATGGGGATTCAAGGGCAGGTAATCCGTTTGGCCTGCATCTTGGCAGTTAGTACAAATTATAGTTTGAGCTCTAGGCAGGAACACAATTTTGGGATGAGAACCTTCAAAATGAGCTTGCTGAGGGCCGTCTTAGCGGGATTGCCTTTGACAGGTGTATATTTCCCACTATTTTATTTTGGACAGGAAAAATCAATAGTGTGATATAGGTTCATGAGTGGTAACAATGCATTAGATAACCAATTGTTTGAGTGTTTGATTTATTTCGACTGTTTGGGGAATTAGATGACCATAAAGGACACCCTGCGAGAAAAGTGAATTGCGTAAATGTCAACTAGTGAGGTCAAAATTAGGAGTAGCAACTCTATTTTATCTTCTGATAATCAGTTTAGCTGCTGCTGAGATGAAACTGATTGTCCAAACTTATCTTTTAGCCCCTAAACAAGCAAAATTAGAAATTGTTTATTCAAACACTCAAAAACTGATTATAGCAGCCTATGTGTACATTTTTAGTTTCTTCCATTCACATGATTAATGCATCAGCTTTATCCTATATATAGATTGTTTTCTGACCAGTCCCCTAATTCAGGAACCGACAGAAGACTTGTTACATATTACAGACCTCTATATAGATTGTTTTCCCCTAACTCATCACCTCTAACGAGTTTCAATTACTTTTCAGATACTGCATGGTATTATTTGGTGGGATAGAGGCAGAAGCTCTTGTTTATGGTGAGGCGGAGGGTGGAGAAAATGACGAAAATCTATTTAGGAGCATTTGTCTACTTTTGGAACCACCCTTATCTGTTGCTAAGGTAAACTACTAAAGTACTAATCACCAATATCTAGTTAAGTTTTCAATCATAGCTGGCAATGATACTAAACCTTGGACTTGTTATCGTCTTGAAACAGATGTCAAATCAAGCACG
Organism: Glebionis coronaria; assembly: GCA_025667525.1. NCBI lineage: Eukaryota > Viridiplantae > Streptophyta > Magnoliopsida > Asterales > Asteraceae > Glebionis > Glebionis coronaria. Next base: position 40,455,653 of record CM046879.1, read on the forward strand.
GTGGTCAGTTCTGCAGTCGTACAATCTATTGAAATGGCATAAACACGCTCATCAAGCTGCTGTTAAAGCTTTAGAAAGTGGCGGTAGTCTGAGTGTAGTCATTAGAAGTATTGAGGAGGAAATGGCTACAAACAGATGATGCGTTGAGATGTAGTTAACATTATTGTAAGTATATATGTACATTTTGTAGCAACTATAGGCTGATTAGTGTGACCATAAGTATAGATAAAAGTCGCCATTTGTTGATTGTAACACTTGAAAGCTAGTTAGGTCAAAGCAAATTATCCTGCGGTGTAAGTGCCATATACTATTATTTTATATACAAAGGAATGAATTATACAATGTATTCGTGTTTATATGATGCGTGGAAAAATGGGGTTCGCTTATGGTAAAATAATTTTCATAGTTTCTGAATTTAGTTTGCTTGGAGAATACGTTTTACTGTAATTGTAAGGTTGTGATTCAGGTTCCTTTTTACTTTAGTAAATTGGTGTTGGTGTCGGTATTTGACATGTCAATTGAGATTTATCAACGAATAAGGAGTCGCTAACCTTCCATGGATGAGAAAGTAGAGTTACAGTACAAAGAAACTGAAATGATGTATTGGACTCGATATTTAACTTAAGCATGGCTTAAATCAACCTCTAGAAAAATATATACAAAAACACCAACGAGACCACGGAGAAAACAGAGGTGGATGTAGCGGCGAGCACCGGCGCAAGCCGGCGAGCATGCCACCCAGGCACGGCGAGCTCGGCTGCTCCACCACACCCTCTGCTCTTACCATGAATTTGTATTACTAAGTCCAAGAACCAAAAATACAGATGCAACTTGAGTTCCTTAAATTAGCCTAGGCATATTATCATATATTTTTATCAGCAATTAATTAAATTTAATAATTAGTGATTCAAACTCACGCTTTAAGAGATAAAAGCCACTTTTTTTTTCTTCTTTTTCCACCTCTTTTTATATGTGCACACGAACCTAAGATTTCAGCAAAATTACTTTTGGGCCATACTACTAAATATCAATCAAGAAAACATCAGTAAAATTAGTACGGAACAAACTTCTTAAACAAAAGTTGCAACTTAAGCTCAACGCATGCTGTTTTCAAAACCAGAACCAGTAGTAATGGTAGATACCAGTCATATATTAATATGATTTCTAACCAAGAATCATGATGGGTATACCCACGATCGACCTACTCGTGGGAAAAAATCAACGGGATTACCCACCCATTCACGTGCGGGTACCCGCGGGTTATGAGTTATTTCTCGCCTACGTCTATATGGCATCCGCGGGCTATAAATCAATGTTGGTTCCTTTATAAGGGAGCTATTCATGAGACGAGAACGAATTCCAGCTTCAATAAAAGCAAGCTCAAAATCTTTACGGCTTTCCCATGAGGGCACCTGCACACGAGAGAGAGATATGTATGATATTATGATTATAAAGTTCAGAATGTTATTTTTAACTATGAGTAGTGTCATTATAATCTAAAAATTAATAGCCAATGAGCAAGTATTAAAAGAGACATGTACCTCAGTAATCTTACGGTCCAAGTGCCTCTCCAATTTTTCCATAATCATGTTCTCCTTATCGCCACTGAGCAAGTAGAACACAACTCCTATAGCATCATAAACATTGTAAGATTTTGGTATCAAAAGAGTACCATGGGATTCTTTTTAAAGTGCTTTTTTCCTTTATAAAAAAAAGTATCAAAACCAGCAAAGAGAATAAAGTTTTTTTTTCTTCGAAATAACAAATAGTCTTTGTTTACAGCTTAACACAGATAATTAAAATATAAAAAGCTCGTGAATTCAAGTATCGCAATTAATACTAATTTAACTAGCTGTTAACACGCATATTATAGTTTGGAGAGAGTGGTTGTAAGCAGCACTGTAAAAAAAATGCACACAAGCTAGATCCACAAATAAGGATATGCGTTCTGGAACTTAACGTCATCTCAGAAAGCAAGTTTAGTAGCTAAAAGATTTATCCAGATAAGAAAGTGTGAGGATATATAATACCTTTCTCAGGGAGGCGCTGCAAGTACAAGTCAATGTCAGGTTCCTCTAGGGAATCACGCTTGACTGGTAGATCAAAATTAACTACCATATCAACCTGATGAGGTAGGGGAACAAGTCATAATCAGAACAAGACGAGATTAAAAGCAATAAGGTAGCGTACAGCTGGTAAAAGTGGATGCAAACCTTGCATGGAATAGTCCCTTCATGAAGGTATTTAAGATCAGTTGTTATTAGAATTTCAAAAAAATCCTCATAGAAGCTGTTGACCGTCTCCTCTCTTTCTTGTTTTGTAAGATCACTATGGACAACTGATACATTGCGGAAATCCTCTCTAATTAAACCACACAGCATATCAGCGACTTCACTTTTAGGGACAAATATAACTACTAGACCTTTAGTTCTCCCGAGTTCAACGATTTTCGTCGTAATGGTCTCAATCTTGGATTTGTCATCGGGTAGATTTACCTTAAACTGCTTGAGACCAAGGCAAGGCATCTTCACAAACAACTGCATGGTTAGAAAAAACACCAGAGACATTAAACATGTGGAAAAAAGTAACTACACATGACCCACAACTTTTACCCACGGAACTTTTCCCACAAACAAAAACCCTGGAAAATTTAACACGCTATTCTCACGGACCAAGTTGCACGAAGACGGAAACGGGGACGGGGATGGGGACGGGTACCGGCATCTTAAAATTCAAGATACGGGTACGGCGGAGAAACGTATATGTGTTTATAATATTTTACTATATATATGGCAAATTGTCATCAAAAAAATATTATAAAACATTCAAAAATCCAAATAAATATTACTCACAATCATTAATTAAAAACTCATAAACATCAAATTGTCTTCCTAAAAACATTGAAGTAAAATAAACATCAATTAGAAGCTTATACAACAATTGCGTAATGGTGTAAAATTGTAAATGCATTCAACTTTATACAACTTCTTGTATGCATTCTTATAACTAGCCAGGAACCAAGGTTATACTAATATAATTGGTTTGCTTTAGATATAGTGATAATATACTTATATGCACAAGTCTTGCATCTCTTTTTAAAGGAAAACAAAAAATATGAAGCCCTATTATCTTCATCATTGATAATTCTAGAAAAAATATTAAACATCAAACATATGGCAATACAATAGACAATAAAGAATTGATGATTGTTAGACAATGAAGAATTGATGATTGTATGTCGCCTACAGAATGTGATTACAAGTTCTCGAGAGTTTAACAAGATGAAAAGCCCTGACTTTTAAGTTCTGGAGGGTTTTAATTACGTGGGTTTTTTTTTTGCAGGAAACGTTTCCCCAAACGTTTTCCATATAGTGAAACGCGTACCACAAATTTAGAAACGTTTCCCTTTTTCTTGGGGACGTTTCCCGACATTCCCCGCGTTTCCCCGTTTCCCCACTTTTGGGAAACGTCATACGCGTCTCGGCGGAGTTTCCTTGCTTCCTAGCTCACGGATTTCCTATCTAAGTAACAAAAAAAAATCCGGGAAATTTCCCCAGAAGCGTTGACCAAGTTTTACGTGAGAAAGTCGTGACAAATTTCCCACGACTTCCTACAGACTACGCATTATTTTTGTTATTTATACATCTGTCGAATTTGTGACTAAGTTTTTCAGATCTAACAAAATAGTATCTCCAAACGAAGGTCGTATATATCGAATTTGGTACCATTCGGACACAAATGACTTAATTTAATATTATCTCACTAACATCTTACTCGGTTCTTGCATTGGGCCATTTGATTGTCGTTTAAAAAAACACATAAACACAATTTTCCGAACATGTGTTCATTAAATAATCATCAAATAAATAAAAACAGTAATAAGGAAAAGCACGATTACCTTGAGAAATAGAAGTGTGCGGCAACGATTCTGTTTTTAAGAATACAGAAGAAACGATTATAGGATGATTGTGATTTTATACAAACCCATACATTAGGTCGGTCATATTTACTTTTTTATTTGTCTTTTTCTTTAAGGTATTAAATCTTCATTTTAAAATAACTGTCTACTTTTGAAATCTTTTTAATGTAATTTTGACCTTAATTATTTTTTAGTATGTTATATAACTAGGTAGGAAAAAGTTCCCCATATACCCCAATTTTATCATAGACCAAATGAGATAATCCTGGCCCTCCATTTTTATATATTTAAGTGGTTGAGATTTTTTATTTTTCTTTAACCGAAAGTAAATAAAACCGTTTAAACCTTTCCATTTTTATACTTTCTATTTTTTTTTTACACTCACTTTCCCCCAACTGCACACACACACTCTCTCTACACACACTCTCCCCAACCCGCAACCACCCCAACCACCACCGGAACCACCCCAACCACCATCCCAACCACCTCTGTTATAGATCCGATCTATTCGGAATCCTCTAATCGTCTCATTTGTACATATAATCGTAACCCTAACCCTAATTTTTACATCTATATGGATATACGAGATGAGTATGCTGCTACTAACGCGGCGAAGCTTAAATCATCATCGAACCCGTCTGGAGAAGCTGGTAATGGTCTTTTTTTTAATTTTTATGCTTTTAATTTATGCTTATTATGCTTATCTGGTAGCTTATCTGGGTTTTATGCTTATTACACTTATCTGGTAATTTATATTTGATTTATTAAAGGGAAATGCTTATTTACACTTATTTGGTAACTTATTATGCTTATATTTGATTGTTTTATTTTGAATCTGACGAATCATGTATGTTTCATGGTGAAACATACATGATTCTGCATGATTTAGTGTTCATTTGACCTAACTGATATGTTTTGATTGATTAAGAGTTGATTTCTTGGAATCACTAGAAACTTATTTTGAATCTGACGAATCATGTATGTTTCATGGTGAAACATACATGATTCTGCATGGTTTAGTGTTTATTTGACCTAACTGATATGTTTTGATTGATTGAGAGTTGATTTCTTGGCTTTTGATTCAGTTAGACTTGTTAATATTTGGCCTTGCATTTGTTTAACTGTCATAGTGAATCATATATGTTTCATCATAAAACATATATGATTCATAATGAATCATATATGTTTCATGGTGAAACATATATGATTCACTATGAATCATATATGTTTTATGGTAAAACATACATGAAAGGGAAATAACTTTAGCTTTTGTATTCTGCAAGTGTATTCTGCAAGTGTTTTATTTATGGTGAAACATACATGATTCTGCATGATTTAGTGTTCATTTTGACCTAACTGATATGTTTTGATTGATTCTGCGAAGAGTGTTCATTTGACCTAACTGATTTTGCGAAGAGTGTTCATTTGACCTAACTGATATGGTAGCCATTTGTATTCTGCAAGTGTTTTATTCATGGTGAAACATACATGATTCTGCATGATTTAGTGTTCATTTTGACCTAACTGATATGTTTTGATTGATTGAGAGTTGATTTCTTGGCTTTTGATTCAGTTAGACTTGTTAATATTTGGCCTTGCATTTGTTTAACTGTCATAGTGAATCATATATGTTTCATCATGAAACATATATGATTCATAATGAATCATATATGTTTCATGGTGAAACATATATGATTCACTATGAATCATATATGTTCCATGGTAAAACATACATGAAAGGGAAATAGCTTTAGCTTTTGTTTTTTAAGATTATGATGATAGCCATTTGTATTCTGCAAGTGTTTTATTCTGAATCCTGACGAATCATGTATCTTTTGCAGTTACTACAACTAAAGTTGGTATAAAAAGTACGCCTCCTAAACCTGAAGCTCCTACAACCTTGCGTCCTAAATTTAGAGCTGGTAAAACAATCGTACTTCCTAAATCTGTAGCTCCTAGCACAGATAATCCTGAACCGCCTGTTAAACCTAAAGCTGTCAAAACATCCCCGCCCCCTAAAACCACTATGCGAACTAGGCAAGCTGATCCTGAACCACCTCTACCTCCTCCTTTAAACACTGACAAACCCCCATATGCTCAAAAACTTAATATTGTATTTTCTCGAAAAGGTAAAGACGATAAGAAGGATAGTAAACCTGTTGTAGAGGCTAAAGAGAATAAGAAGGGTAGTAAACCTGATGTAGAGGCTAAAGAGAATAAGAAGGGTAGTAAACCTGATGTAGAGGCTAAAGAGGATAAGAAGGGTAGTCAGCCTGATGTAGAGGCTAAAGAGGATAAGAATAATTTGGCTGATGTAGAGGCTAAAGAGCATAAGAATAGTAGTGAGGCGGGTGGTGATGATGGGAGTGGGGAATCTGATGAGCCTGGGAGTGAGGAGACTGCTGAAACATATGTGAGTGAGAGTGAAGAAGCTGAGTATATGGTAGTTGCAAAGAGTGGGAATAAGGAGCCGTCCTCAAGTGATAGTGATTATGTGGCGAAGAGTGAGAGTGAAGAAACTGATGAGATGGTTAACACAGATGAAGAAGAATTGGAAGTTGCAAAGGCGAGTCAGAAAGTGCCTAGTAAACGTGTTGGGAATGTAGCTACCAAAGAGGGTGTTGCGAAAAAAGCAAAGGTTGAGAAAAAAGAGGGTGTTGTGAAAAAAGGAAAGGTTGAGAAAAAAGAGGGCGTTGTGAAAAAAGCAAAGGTTGAGAAAAAAGAGGGCGTTGTGAAAAAAGATGTGGATGTGAAAAAAGAGGGTGCTGTGAAAAAACAAGTTGATCGGAAACCCAAGGTGGATATGAAACGGGAGTCAGAATCTACCATGGTTGTTTATGAATCACCATCTAAGAAGCAGAGGGTGAACAAGAAGAAACCTCTTACTGAGGAACAGGCTAAGAAAGTTGCGTACTCGAATGAGTTTCCGCCTCTTTTTTCTAGAACTGTACCAAAGTCACTTTTGGATGTCATAAAAGATGCTTCTCTTGTTGACATGGAACAGTTTTTGAATGAGATTAGTTTTTCTAACTGGTGGGGTCTTAAGGTTGATCAGTTACCAAATCGTTTAGCGAGGGTTGCTGTGAAAGCTTTTAATAAGTCGACTTATGAATTTAAGCTTGCTACAGGCAGCTTTCTAGTCACGCCCGAGAAAATCCATGAAATCCTAGGACTTCCTATTGGTGGAATTTCCTTGTTTGATTCGCCCGAGAGACCTTCAAACGACATTGTTGTTAAGTCATGGCTACAACAGTTTGCGCCAAAGGCTCAGGAAAAAATCACGGCTAAGGACATCAGTGACAAGTTGATGCAGGCGACGGAAGTTGATTTTATGTTTAAACTCAACTTCCTGACACTTTTCGCAACTGTGATGGGTGACGCGGACTTCATGAAAGCAGCACCAAGGCTTAATGTGGTTAACCACATTTGAAGATACGGATATTTCTAAGGTGGATTGGTGCCGTTTTGTTCACTCTTGTTGTCTTCAAGAAGGTGTAATACCTGATACTCTCCTAGGCTATTACACAGGTCCCTTGTATTTTCTAATTGTAAGTCCCCTATCTTTTTTATTAACTTTTATTTGTTTTACATTTTTAACTAATTTTAACATTTTGTAACACTAAACATATATGTTTTTTCTCTATTGTGTGCAGCTCCTTTATCTTGATTCAACGAAGTATGACCGATATACAGTTGTTCGTTCAAGACCAGCCATCAGGGACTGGAGTTCTGCTGACATGCATAAGCGGCAAGAACTTGAGCTTCAAGATCAAGTATTTGGTAAATTGGAGCTTCGTGGAGCATGGAGTCCGGATGAGGCACGGCAAACTGAGGGTTTCTTTGGTGCCACTGATCTTAAAAAGAAGTTGAAAGCTTCAGGTGTACCACCTAAGGAGAAAAAGGTATGAATCAACATTTTTAAATGTTTATAATATTGCGTATAATTCACCATTGATCATATTTTGAATTTAACTTTCAGTGTATTTTACATTTATTTGTAGAGTATATGCAAAGTTCATACGATTCACCATGAGTCATATATGTTTCATGGTGAAACATATATGTTTCACCATGAATCATATATGTTTCACCATGAATCATATATGTTTCATGGTGAAACATATATGTTTCATGGTGAAACATATATGTTTCATGGTGAAACATATATGTTTCACCATGAATCATATATGTTTCACTATGAAACATATATGATTCATGGTGAAACATATATGTTTCACCATGAAACATATATGATTCATGGTGAAACATATATGTTTCAGCATGAAACATATATGCAAAGTTCTTCATGAATCATATTTGATTCTAACTTTCAGTGTATTATACATTTATTTGTAGAGTATATGCAAAGTTATTGAAGATAAGCTGTCAAGAGTATCAAAGGAGAAGTCTGAGATAGAAGCTCTCTTGAAAAGGGCTAGCAACGACTTCCTAAATGATGAACAAGTTGATGCTTTGTACCACAGATATATTGGATTGTTTAAAGATACTATGTGGTTGCAAGATAAGTCACCCCATATTGACGATTTTGACGATCAGAAAAGAGATGATGATAAGAAAGACGATGAGAAGAGAGACAAGCCGGCTGATGACACGGCTGAGAAGAGAGACGAGCCGGCTGGTGATCCGGCTGAGAAGAGAGATGAGGCGGAGAATGTTGCTGATGCTGAAAAAGGAGAGAGAGGCAAGGAGACGTGTCATGCTGAGGATGTTGTTGTTGAGAAGGAGGGGTGTGTTGATGAATTAAATGTGGAAACTTATACTCAGTGGATTAATGCGAACATATGGTGGTATGGACCATATGTGGTTGATGTGACTGTCGAATCTTTTGGCCATGAGGTAATTTGTTAACCTTTTATTTTTTATTTTTTATTTTTTATTTTTTATTTTTTTTAATTATTTATTCATATTTTTTACATTATGTTATTATGAATTGTTTAATTAAAAAAAAGGTTCAATGTTTCAGGAGGAGTATTAGGCTTGGCCTACGGATCTTCCTGGTGCTGCTGTGACTGCTCCACCGCTGCCTGGTGTTGAGCCTGCTGGGACTGCTCCACCGCTGCCTGGTGCTGAGCCTGCTGGGACTCCTACACAACAGACTCCTCCACAACAGACTCCTCCAATGGGTATTAGGAAATTGGTCTAACCAGATTCTCCGATAACTTCTGTTTATCAGTATAAGAGAATCAATGTTGAGTCATTGATTAACAGAGTTGAGTTTATCATGGGAAACAGCTTGTTTTCTATGCAAGGCGAAAAATAGTAAGCTCTCTTTGTCATGTCTTTTTAAAATTTTTTTGTTAAATGTGTATGAAAAAATACATGATCCATGATGAAACATACATGATGCATGATGAATCATGTATGTTTCATCATGGATCATGTATGTTTCATCCAGAACTTTTTGTGTAAATTATTGGATAACACCATTTATTTTCTTATTTTTGTAGTGAAATTGTTTTTCAAACTGTATCTGGATATCCTCTATCAGCCGTACGTGTCAATTTGGAAACTTTGGCACCAAGGTTTTGGATAGATGCTAGTGTCATAGACTGTTTTGTCGCCATTCTTAATGCTGAGCATGATACCAAACTTCTAGAGACGAAATATCACTATTTTTCTACTGGTTGTATTGTAAGTTATCATTTGACTATTCTTCGAGTGGTTCTATTAGTTTCATGTTTTCTCTTATGAATTTTTTTTTCTTATACAGACATCAGATATGATTAGCAGAGTTCTTGGTGAGGAACCATCATACAAACTGTTTAAGGCAGCAATATTGGATCAGTTTGAAGGTGATGAAGCTTCCGCGTCTCTCTCACGCGTTGAGTTGGCTTTTTTTCCTATATGCGCTTCAAATCATTTTTATGTGGTTGTTTTCAACCTCAAAATGCCAACTACAATGTTGATTCTTGATAATGCTTCTGGATTTACCTATTCAGCAAAATACAAGGGAGCTTGCGATATTTTGGTAAGTTTATTATGGGGGATTATATATATATATTTTGGTAAGTTCACCATGAAACATATATGTTTCACCATGAATCATATATGTTTCACCATGAAACATATATATTTCACCATGAATCATATATGTTTCACCATGAATCATACATGTTTCACTATGAAACATATATGTTTCATTATGAAACATATATGTTTCATGGTGAAACATATATGTTTCATAATGAAACATATATGATTCATAGTGAAACATATATGATTCATCATGAATCATATATGTTTCATTATTAAACATATATGAAACATATATGTTACACATGCATCTTTTTTTTTATATGTTTTTGTGTTTTTCTCTTTCTCGTTTTGTAGAAAAAGTTCTTTGCAAGGTATTTGGAGGAGCATGATCATCCAAGTCACTCCAAAGTTTCAAAAATGAAAGCCTATGTTCCAAAGTTGAGATGGAGTACTAAAGATAATCATGAAGACTGCGGTGTATTTGCTATGATCCATTTGGAGAACTACACCGGTGACAGTAAGAGAAGCTGGGATGTTGGTCTTTGCGAAGAATCTGCTATGCAAAGAACTTTGTTGATGCGTATGAGGTTCAAGATAGCTACAAAGATTCTTCTTCATAATTTCAACAAGGAAAGAGCCAAAATGTTCAAGCTTGCCTATGATTTTGAGACAAAGGTTGACAAGGAAGAAAGAATCGCAATCATTGTTCATGCGCTCAACCATAGACATGAGCGTGATCCAGAGAAGGCTAATGATATGGCTGAGAAGGCTGATGATATGGCTGACAAATGAGAGGGTGATATGGCTAAGAAAATTGAAGGGAAATGAAGAATGACTTTTATTCTATGATTGTGAATGGTAGAAGGATAGGAAAAAACACTAATATGGGTCTCTTTTGGTAGATCTAGCTGTTGGGCCGCTGATGTATCTAATTGTTAGTAATCATTGTATTTTGAACGTAGTCTAAACAATGTAGTCTGTACAAGGTAGTTTGAATTACATGTTTGTATTTTATATCTGTTCAAATCTTTGATAATTACAAGGTTTATCTGTGTACAAAGAATGATAGATGTGCCTTGATGAATCTTATATGGTTGATGATAAATCATACATGTTTTATCATGAATCATACATGATTCATGAAAACACATGTATGAATAATCACACTTGTTTTTGAAATTTTTAGATTTAGAGTTCTTTTTAACAATTATAATGTATCACTCTTGAATGAATCCATCATGATTCATTATGAATCATATATGTTTCATCATAAAACATATATGTTTCATGATGAATCATATATGTTTCATAATGAAACATATATGATTCATGGTGAAACATATACGTTTCATCCCTTTCATCCCCAAACACTTCCAAACACTTTAAATTAAAATGATAACGCAGAAATAATCAAGTATTAATTGAACTAAATATCAAAACAAAGTTGATTCAAAGTATAAAACTAAGTGTAAAACAAAGTGTTAATTGAAAACATATTGATAGTAAATATGACTTGAAAAAACATAGAATGATCAACAAGTTGTGTTTGATGTTTGTTCTGTAGCAGCAACGTTTCCAGCTTTTGTAGCAGCAACGTTTCCAGCTTCTGTAGCAGCAACGTTTCTAGCTTCTTCTTGAGCAGCTTTCATAAGCGCCAACTTTGCAATATACTTTGGATTTAATGGACACGTGTTCTTGGTATGTTCATTTGTCACTTGTTTGCAACATAAACATTTCCTAGCCTGCTTTTTCTTAGCTTTTATAGCCATTTCTCTTGCACTTTTTATATGTGCTCCTTTAGGTGCTGCTTTACGTTCTCCTTTAAGACCGGCTTTGTTTCGATCCCCTTCTGGATTTCCTATGATCGGTTTATCAGCAGCCGGCTTTCCAATTGCATATAAATCTAGGATTACATCACTCGTTTTTTGGGAAGGTGGCTTAGGAACTTGAACTTGTATTTCCTTCTTAATTTTTTCCAACGTTTGCACAAATTCTGCCAACTTTGCTTCATCTTTACTCAACCAAAACAAGCATTCATCCACCACGTTGTTGGCGTTGTTAGTTAACCTTTCAATGGTTTCGTTCTTTTCTCCGTATCTGTTTTTCTTTCTTCTCAATCCAAGTGGTATTAAATCCCTTCTCCAACGCCTTAGAATGTATTTTTCTGGAATCTTTCCAACATCACGGTTCTTCAAAACACAAAATACGTGTCGGCACAAAAAACCATATCGAGTGAAATGTCTACAAGTACAACTAACTGAACCGTCTTCTGGATGACGCAGAACCTGATTATGAAACATTAAAAACAAAATTAATACTTGGGCATTTACCAAAACAATTAGGAAACATGTATGATTCATCATGAAACATGTATGTTTCATCAGGAAACATGTATGATTCATCAGGAAACATGTATGATTCATCATGAAACATATATGATTCATGATGAATCATACATCATTTTGGTAACAGTAACCACAATTAATGATTCATTAACCATGAAACATATATGATTATGTTTCTTCATGAATCATATATGTTTCAGGATGAATCATACATGTTTCATGATGAATCATATATGTTTCATCAAGAAACATGTATGATTCAACATGAATCATATATGTTTCATGGTGAATAAATCCTATACTATTTTGGAAACATCAACAACATTTAATTGATTTCACTCACTAACCTTGTAGGTAGCAACCTTGTCTTCTTCTTGTATAACCATCTCTTTGCCTTCCTCGGTATAAATTGTTCGGTACTCCCCTGCCCTCGTGTCTTTAACATGAGCCGTCTCAACTCCCTCTTCCGTTCTAAGCTCTACTATTTGACAAGCCCAAATCGATTCCATTATTTCTTTTTGAACAAGCAGAAATATTGTCCTAGTATATATCTTAGCCGCATGTGTTTCCATCTCTAACCTTGTATAAGGTTTTGAAGCTGCTTCAAATGTATTGAAGTCTAAAAACTCTTGCCTGTGTCTTTGCCTTTCCATGGCAGCTTCATAGCACATCATGAAATTGAGTAATGTTGACCCATGATTCGTGAAACATTTGAAAAATGCATTTTCACTCTCGGATCTCGAAGTGGTTCTCATTAAGCCAAACAAAGGAGAGGTAATAAAGTATGCCGGTAACCACATTTCTCGAAGGGTAAACATCTTCTTCATCCACTTGTGGTCTTGCAATTTGAAGTCTTCGATTAATTTATTCCATCTTTCTTCAAAGTCCTTAGGCTCTATGAACATATTCCACACAAGTTTGTTGAAACGTTCTTTGAAATTTGTCTCTTCATATGTTTCTTTGCATATCTGTAAAAATAATCAAACGAGAATGATTAGATACATGGTTCATCATGAATCATGAATCATATATGTTTCATCATGAATCATATATGTTTCATCATGAATCATGTATGTTTCATCATGAAACATATATGATTCATGATGAAACATACAGAATTCTACAAGAAAAATATAGACTTATGGTAAATGAAATTCACCTTTGATGGAACTTTTTGCATGATGTGCCACATGCATAATCTATGTTTAGACTGCGTAAACACTGCTTCAATTGCTCGCTTCATTGCCCCATCTTGATCTGTTACAACCATATCGGGTTGCTTTGCGTGAGAAGTCAAGAATGAAGTTAATAGCCATATATAAGCTTCTGTGTCTTCACATAACAACAATCCTGCGCCAACTGTCACCGACTTTCTGTGATTATCTATGGCGGTGAATGGAACAAAAACCATGTCGTACCTACAAATTAAGTAAATCATAATCAGATTTGAATGATTAGATACATGGTTCATTAGATACATGTTTCATGATGAATCATATATGTTTCATAATGAAACATATATGATTCATCATGAAACATGTATGTTTCATGATGAAACATACATGATCCATAATGAATCATATATGTTTCATCTTGAAACATATATAGTAAACCATATAGAATTCTACAAGAAAATGTTTTTATTCAACAACTTACTTATTCGTTCTGAATGTTGCGTCAAATGATATTACATCACTAAACTCATTGTAGTTGCATTTATCAACTTCATCTGCCCAAATAAGTGCAACTAACACGCCGTTTTCAACCTTATACTGAAATGTAAAGTCTGGCGCAAACAACTTCCTATTTTCCATCTTCTCTATCAACATATGTGCATCACTTTCTCCTATAACCTCATTAACGTCTCTGATATGGTTCTTAAAATCGTCATTCGTGCCATGAACATGCTGAGAACCCCCTTTCATCGTAGAATACAAGTGGTGTGCCTTTGTTCCACCAAGTTTCATTGTTGAAGCTTTTATAACAAACATTTTTTCCGTCTGAGTCATCTTTCGTTGTTTCTTTGTAAGATGCTCAAATTCTTTCGGAATCATTCGGTGGTTGTGTCTCGGATCGAATGTAACTACTTCATACTTTCCGGTACGATCATCCAAAGCAATCTTAATTCTCGCACGGCAACCCGTTAGTCTATGCCTTGTATTTCTAACTTGCTTATCATTGTGTTGAGGATCCAATGTGTTAATATTTATCTCCTTTGGATTCCCTTCTTGATTACACATGACATACTTTGATTTCACCAAACCACTTTTTGTTTTCTTTTGGCATGTCATCTTAGCTTCAAACCCTGCCTTTTCAGCGTAAGTGTTATAGAAATCGACACCTTGCTCTATTGTATCAAAAGTTTGCCGCACAAAAGGTAGGTACTGCGTTTCAACATATGGTTCGCAGTATATCGTTCCTCCAGGGGTCTCGCCTTCTGGGAACAAAGTTGGAGTGCTCCTTGTAACTGTTAAACAATAACATTTAGGTTTTGTTTTAGTAAATTATTTTTACAGTGAATCATGTATGTTTCATGTTGAATCATACATGTTTCATCATGAAACATATATGATTCATGATGAAACATACATGATTCATCTAACTTGTTTTTGAAGTTTTTACCAATTACAGTTTTTTAAAAAATAAGTATTTTAACAGAATCATAGAATCATATATGATTCATTTTGGATCAATTGTTTGTATATTTGAATGAAATATATATGTTTCATGATGAAACATCCATGATTCATAATGAAACATATATGTTTCATGATGAAACATACATGATTTATTCAATATACAAA